>OU426970.1:14800000-16000000 GCA_911387765.1 Pyrgus malvae
CACATTCATATTCAAGACTTGTCCAAATAAGTCCCGAAATAGATTTACGAATTGGGATTTATTAGGCGGAAGTACTCCCACGTTTATTTACATTTGGGCCAAATTAGGGGTTCGATTGATGTGCTCTATATGATGAATCAAACGTAACTTATAGCAGTCATATTTTATTGACTGTCACAGCCAACTTTAACTTTAGTCTTCAAAGTCTGTTGTTTTTGTTAAATTTTATTACATAGGTATTATTAGTATATTATGAGATTTTGTGCCTGATTTCATGCTCGTAAGCAAGAAAGTTCTACGTTTTAAATAAGCATTTACCAAACAATACACAACGAATTTCTACTGTATAGTAACAAATATAAAAATATCCTCTCCTCCTCAAAAATCTCCTACTTTTTGAAAACTGAATAATAAAATAAAAGCTTATTCACAAAACCTTCAAATCGTCTTTATAACCCGATTTCGTAAAGACTAAGGACCTTACTATTTGTCTTCAAAAGTTTGCTTGTCATGGGACTCCCCAAGGTTTTTTACCGGCTAACCTTGAATCACCCCCTCGACGCTACGCAGGCGGGGTGTAATATATCCTTCTCTAGGCGAGTGGGGTCTATTGTTGACGTTTTCCAAATATGATAAATAGCACCCACTAAAGCACGATGTTACACACGTTACACGTTACACGTACACTCATAGTCCCACAGTAAGGTAATTAATACCCTGTGTCGTGGGTACCATGGACACATACAAAGACAGGAACACAAACACCCAGACCGAGACCAGAAATTTAAACTCATCATTCAAATTTCTGCTTCGCCGGGAATCGAACCCGGGACCCCTCGATTGGCAGTCAATGTCGTCAATGTGTGTCGCCGAGTGGAGTATGTAGAAGAGTTTAGAACTTTGACACTTAAATCCTGAGTTGAGCTTGAAGCTTTTGATTATTTGATACTAGCAGCCACCCGCGACTTTGTCTGCGTTGACTTTGTTATTAGTCATAGCATGATATTATATACATAATAATATAGCCTAAAGTTTTCCTCGATAAATGGACTATCCAACACAAAAATAATTTTTCAATTCGAACCAGTAGTTCCTGAGATTAGCGCGTTAAAACAAACAAACTCTTAAGTTTTATACATATACTAGCCTTCCGCCAGCGGCTTCACCCGCAATCAAAAAATAGCCTATGTGCTATTCTAGACTTCATTGCTATAATAAAATCATAGGCGTTTAACCAGTTGCTTCAACCGCGTTGACCCTATTACCGGTTTTCACGTAGGAATGAAGCATTTTCCCGCGGTAAAAAGTAGCCTATGTTACTCAGGGTGAATGTAGCTTTCTAATGCTGAATTTTTGAAATCGGAACAGTAGTTTTTGAGTTTATTCATCACAAACATAAAAAAATACAAATCTTTCCTCTTTATAATATTAGTATAGATAGAATAGTAAATGAAAACCAGTAAATATAAATGCAGCACATGCGGACTATAATCCACGCTATGTTTCCATGTGTCTTTGGTACCTTGGACACACATAAAGACATGAACACAAACATCGAGACCCAGAACAGAAATTTTACACTCACCATGATGTCAGTGGGTAGGTAGGTCAGATCAATCAAATCAAAACATCCGACAGCGGGTCGGCCACTAATCCGCATCTCCACCAAACCGCATTGGACCAGCGTGGTGAAGTAAGCTCCAGGCCTCCCCAGTAATTTGACCCGTGCCCAGCAGTAGGACGCAAAAAGGGTTGTAGCCACCTACCTATTATATGTTTTGAGGGTTTTTCCATACGGAGTTTTATTTCGGCAAGACATATAATTTATAACATTACATGACGCATATTATTTTACCGATTTTATTACGTTCCTGCTAAATTCTCAAAGAACGTTCCTTGTTCATTTTCCTCAAGTTTTTCGTATATTGAAAATAGCTGAACTATAAAGCTCGTTACCCTAACAAAAGGACGTCCGCCGAGCCATTCTACCGAATACCAGTTTTATCGGGTGTACCGGTCTGGCTATTATATTCTGAGAGACGAGTGACCACAAACTGCAACAATATGTAGGTGGGTGCAATTTTGTAGATGGTAGAACTTTTGTCGTTCGACCGGGGAAGTACGACCGCTGCACCCACTTCTGCGTATTGCGAAAATTAGTGACTAATAATTGCAACAATTTGTAGATGAGTGCAATTTTGTAGTTGGTAGAATTTTTGTGGTTCGACTGGAAGAGTACAACCGCTGCATCATTACTGTCTTGGAATATATCATATAATATTGTGTTTCGGTAAAAGGTACAGACACACTGTCCACTACACTATGAGGTGACCTGATGGTGTCTGATACGACCACAGGCAAAGACTTTCTAAAGTTTGTATATAGATGTAGATGAGCAGCAGCGATAGTTCTCAAAGGCATTTCATGTCTACGAGTACCACGTGACCAATGTGGTATACTATGCTAGCTTAAATTGATCTTTATGCCTAGAGGAGATTAGTATCCAGCAGAGCGACATTAAAAAAACCTTTGCAATATTTTTAAGCAACCAATTCAGACACGTGAAAAAATAATGGTACTCACATTGTAAAATACAAAATTCTACACACGCATTTCATTGAAGCGCTAGGTTACGAAATTTGTGTGACTGACCGCTGAAAATCTTAGGAAATATACTGCTTGTATCAATAAGTTCTAGATATTTAGAAGTAATTATGTTGTATACATTTGTTTTATAGAAAAATGTAAGGAATTCAGTTTACTGATGAAAGACTAATTTTCTACTCGAACGAAGTAATCTGACTTTGAAAACATCGATTTAGAAAATGTTTGCAGTTTTTGGTCGCTCTCCTCTTGGTAAAAGAGATATAACAAAGGAATACTTGGGCTGTATTACGCTAATGGTCATGTAGTAGAGATAAATTCATGGGCTATTTTTAAAAATTCTATAATATTTTTATTCTTGTAAAGTATTTGTTTAGATAATTGGAAGTTCAGATAAATTCATACTAATACCTAATACTTACTATTGTTACGGCTTTGAGTACCTATATCTCAAAAACAAAGCGTCGTACAGCAAAACCCCAAAAACGCATAAACAGGTATTAGGTCTAGTATCGAACAGTGAAGAAAGTTCTCGAAAACTCAGTCATAAGAAAAACGTCGATTTCTATGAGTAAACAAATTCGGGATCCGCGACGAGTACGTACCTATATATAGCGTACATGTATTGGTTGTTTACATCGCGGGCCGCGGCTATTGTTTGACTGTACATAGTGTGTAATAATAACTAATAACATAAAGGAAGGTTCGGGACGGGCCTATTGTATTTGGTGGTTCGGGAAATTTCTGGAGAACCATGGGCAGCCGTATATAAGGCACGCGCCGAGCCGCGACTGGGCAGTTTATTTCCGGAAGTGAAACCGAAGCGATCTCTACCAAGCGACAAGGAAGAATTATTTCGACGACTCAAGCGAAGATATTGGACTATAGTGATTGTGCATTGTGATTCGGACTCTGTTAAGTGGATTTTTGTGGAAGCTGACAATAAACGACTTCTACGTGTCAAACGGCATTTTCATTACCCATAGCGCGTAACACTATAAAGGTCAAAGTGTGTTTCTTTGTTTGTAATGTCCTTTTTTTACTTGGCAACGATACTACGGACCTGAATTTTTGTATGGTCATAGTTGAGGAGCTAGAGAGTGACATTTACTTATTGAAAATATCTCATTCCAGTGGAAAAATGGTGTGATTCACGCGGGCGGAGTTGCAGAGGAAAGCTTGTGGGATACTTGTTATTTACTTCTAAATATAAATAAAATGTTTAAAATCTTTACTTAATATTTATAGGTGTATCGTAAAAATGCTTAAAATGTAATCCCAAAGCGCTTTCTGACTAATCGCACCGCATAAGCATCACTCCATACAGGTCGTCTCTAAGAGCGGTTTCCAACTACCATCATTTTCGTCGCATATACCGTCATTTGTTTGTTATAGCTCGTGTACGCGCAAAACAGCGAGTTTGACATTTTGCGATACAAAAAAAATCGCGCGTGTAGTTTTTTTTTTTCAAAGCGTTTTCCAAAACGACCTTATACACGCCGAAACAAACGCTGGTTTGAAACCGCCACAAACATTGGAAGAAAGAAAGAAAAAATATTTATTTCATATTAGGAATACAAAATATTCGCTTAATGAATGTCATTTTTTCCCGATCATCGACTTTAGGTGCCCGTTTGGGCTAGATGTTGAGCTGAGAGAAAAAAGGCGGCGGAAAAAACTCCCAGCACTCTTTTAAAAAAAGTACAAAATAATAAAAAAACGGCAAATTGTTTGTAAAGTAGGTTTACGATCGAGATGTTTACGTGATAACGTCCGCACGAGAAAATCTCCATTCGTTTGTATGCCGCTAGAGTGAGAGAGACGGAAGATCGGTCCACTCACTCGAACGCTATGCCAGCCTCCGCTCGTGAGGATTCCGCGTGACAAGTTTCACGGAATGACTGGCAGCGCTCGAGATGAGACGGGAGATCGGTCCGTCTCTCTCTCGTTATCCCCTCACGCGTACCGTGTCAAAAATGACAAACAGACGTCAAGTGCCACGGCCCGCCCGCGATTCGCGCCGTTTTTTGTCTCGGGTTACATTACGAGCCGCTTCTCAGAAGTGCCTAACATCAACACATGTTACTTATACCTACAAGAACCTATTGAAAAAAGCTAACTCATTGTTGAATAATATAAACAATTGAGTCATCGAGATTTCGACAATCTTTGCCTAAAGTGGGTCGATTGTAACTTTTGACTTTTTTTTTTAATATACCTATATCTAATAATCATTCTTATATTTAAAAGAAACAATACTTGAATTTTCAAGACAAGATCGTCGTTTTACAATGGGTTTATTTCAAATATGAGGCCTACATATACTTTTTTAACAGGAAATGTATGGGAACATTAAACTAAAGTTTGTCGATGGAATGCGGCCGAGAATATATCGAATTACAAAAAAAAATATCAAGGTGGCAAGTCTGTTGACGCATTTTATTCCTTCCTTATCTGTAGCATTATGTTTTTTTCTTAATTCCGATAAGTGACAGAGCTCAAAGTTTTAAAATACAACACTGTAATTTGAGCCACTTGAGTGCAGACACGAGCGTACGAGACGGCGCTTGACTGAATATTACGCCGCAGACCGTAGGTGTCGTGCGGGCAGTTGAGGGGTTAAACCTGCGATCGCGCTCGTGAGGTTTTGGTGTGACACAAGTTTCTGAACATGTCACCCGACTAAAACGATTTTAAAGACGTTATCACGTCAATAAATATTTGAGATAACAGAATGGCTATGGGTTGACAATGGTCACACGTGACAGCTGATCGTGTGAGACACTATTGTAGTAGATGCTACGCGAAGCCGCATATCCTCAGTTCTGTTGTTTTAATTCCGCAATAATCGTGCGTGATGCTGCGTGATTGGAGCAATGACTTACCGCAGATACGTGCCGGACCCGGGAATGTAGGTGTGAGATTAAACGTGCTATCGATGGGTCCAGTAAAATACAATACTTATGTACTTACTTATATTATTAATGCGTAAAGCTCTGTTTTGTTTTCACGCCATAACTACTGTATTTATCAAGGTACAAATGTAGAGTGAACCTTGGGAAAGGACATAAGTTTTTTTCTTATGGAGTTTTCATCATGAAATATGTAGTTAAAAAACCTAAAAAACACGCTTTCGTGTAAAACGAACAAAAAAGTAAAAAATAAGAAAAAAATGTTTAGGAATTATGGTACACTTTATTGAAAAACTATGATGCCTATAGATTTATGCCTAACATAGTAAATTCGATTCATGTATAGATGTTATATAAAAAATATGAATTTATAAACATTTGAAAAATGCAGATCAACAGTTTTGTATTTATTGTATTTGGATTGGATTCTGCGAACAGGATGATTGGTTCCTTATGCCATCTTTTAGAAATCTTTAGAATGGACATCGAAGCGGACCTTTTAGTACGTTACCTAGTTCATTTTCATTTTTAAAGACTGTGTTTACAATAATTAACAGATAGAACAACTACGCGAGGGGTTTTTGGCGGGAAGTCGGATAGGACATGTTGTGCTCCTGTTTTATTTTCATTTTACTGGTGTATTTTTGAGTTTATCGGATAATGTTGATGGCATTTTGTTCGATATAGGTTGATGACAGTGTAAGAGTGTTGTAAAATAAAATAACAGCGCGAATACATGTTTTTTCAGCTTACCTCCAAAACTCCATCGGACACATTTTGGTAAAGTAGCCATCGCTTTACTTAAACATCTGAAAGAAAGAAAAGAAAAGAAAGAAAAATGATTTATTTGCGCAAATATGGGTATTACAGAAGTTGTTTTATATATTTAATATCCGCCATATTTACCTCAGTAAGGAATGAAAATATTTTTAAAGAAATAAAAAAAAATACTATTTTCATATTATAGAAATCAAAATATACTTAAATCTATCTATATAACTAATTGACTTAAATCTAAATAACAAATTTATTTATTATGTTGATAAACCATGTTATTTATTTATTTATCCCATATTCTTACTTATGATTTTTCTGATTCTGACTTATGATTTTTTATATGACTACTAAGTTTTTTATGACTTTAAATTATACCTACTTGACGCTGGCAATATGTACAGAGTTTGCGATGCCATTATTGAAAAAAAAAACTACGCGAGTCCCCACAATGTTCGGCTTTGTGCTAGTAATATTAGTATAGATTTCAAATTACTTAAAAAACCTAAATTACAAGTTTGAACGTTAGCAAAACAGAAATATTTTCAGCGCACTCGACGCATAGCTGCCGAGATTTAACGGAATATTTTCCAGGTACGCTCACAGGTATTCACTATCACTAAATAATATTAGATCGCTACGAGCGGTATTGGAATACCGTGCGTGGTAGTATGGCGATGAGATATGAGTAATAAAATTCCGTATATGAATTGAAGAGGTTTTTTTTACGTATTTGAATAGAATAGCAGATAAACGCGCAGGCCACATGGTGTTAAATGGTCGCTGCAACTCATAAATATATTTTTCTTTCCTGTGGTCATATGCAGTTACGCTGCTACTCCGAAAGCTGATGAAAAAGTTTTTTACGTATTTGAATATAAATAATGCGCAGATAAACGCGCAGGCCACATAATGTTAAGTGGTCGCTGCAACTCATAGTATAGTTTTCTTTCCTGTGGTCATATGCAGTTGCGGTGCTGCTTCGAAAGCTGATCTTCTCATGTAATACCGTGCCTGATAGTATAGCTATGAGTTAGTAAGTTCAATGCCGTAGGTGAAGTATTTTTAGGTATTTTAATGGAATAGCAGATGGGCATGCGGGTCACGTAGCCTATGGAAAGATGTCCACACAACCTCAGCCAAGCTTAACTCTTGCCTGTGGTCGTATACAGTTGCACTGCTATTACAAAGGCTGATGATCGGCTTTAGTAAGCCTTGCCGGCAACTGTTTCACGGCAGAAGAGGGTACAGCGATGGTACTTTCATGATGGAGTGATCTTATAGACTGATTTTTGTGCGCTGAGAAAGTTAGTAGACTGGAATGTGACATAGGCTATGTTTTACCGCATTAAAATATGTCATGGGCAGATCCATTATAATGTATTTGATCCTTTCCAAAACCGCGGGGCACAACTAGTAAGTATTATTTGCATTTGTTCCAAACCCCATAGCATTATTCTAACAATATAAATCTTTTACCATAACATTTCTATCATACTCCACTCGAATAGCTGTGGTTTAATGGAATATTTTCCAGTTGCGCTCACAAGCATTCGTTAGCAAAATTAATATTCAACCATTACTAGCGGTATTGGAATACCATGCGTTAGCTTGTTAAAGTATATTGCGGCATAGTCGAGTAATATATTACAAAATATTGTTTATGTGTCAATTCTGGGCACAAGTCTCCGCTCGAAACGAGAGGGATTTAGGCCTTAGTCCACCATGCCGGCCTCTTACGGATTGGTGGACATCATGCTTTCGAGATGTTGTGAACTTCTTTCAGGTATGCACTGGATGAGAAATAGAAAACATCGTCATTTATTAAATTAAATACACAGTATGGCTGCAACCCTTTTTGCGTCCCACTGCTGGGCACGGGTCTCTCCCCAATATTGGAGAGGCCTGGAGCTTACTCAACCACGCTGCTCCAATGCGGGTTGGTGGAGAATACACAGTATAGTACTGTTTTTTCCCACATCGTGGAACAACTATAAATGCGCACTCAACATTTTTTTTTGTCACAGTATTTTTCCAGAGCTTTGAACACAGTATCTCCGTGTCGAAGACCGCGGCTTTTACGGGTCGGACATCGACGCTGACTCAATACAAATGACTTACAGATTAGACTAAGTATTACTATGATGCCAGGTTACCGGAACCAACCCACACATGATGATGGTGATGATAGTTTTGAGAAAAAGCTGTTTAATCTATTAGACAAACTGATGTTTTGTGGATTGGTAAACATGTCATGAAAATGTATTGTTCTGTCAAAATTGTCAGATCAATCAAAATGATCTTTACAGGGTCGATAAAAGGTGCAATTTTAAGCTTTTTTGTGTCCTTAACTCAATTTCGGCATGAGTGTGGATTGGTTCCGGTTTGCGTAAATAGGTCCAATTGTTCTTCTTCTACGTCACTGTCAATGAGTTGTTCGGCGGCTGCTATAGTGATCCGCTCTTGTTAGGCCATCCCGAGAATTCTTAAAAATATTAAAAGAAGATCCGTGTTCATCTAAAGCATGTTCAGTGAGGAACCTGCATCCTGCATCAAAACCTTTGTACCGTGCACAACGCGACTAGAAAGAAGACGAAGCGGTTTCGACGGAAATAGGGTCTTGCACACTATGCACAAAAAAAAAATCAAAATCCTTATCTTAAAAAGGTTGCACTAAATTACGCTTGGAAAGCAATATAATTGTTAATTATTTTTTGTACATGATTTATATTACCGTTTAAATCAATAATAATTAAGTCAATTGACTATATATGATAAGTGACGTCACTAATCATTTTCTTATACAAAATGTATGGGGATGTCACGTTTTGACAGCTCATTAAAAGTATCTCATTTGACTTGGTAGTCCAAGACCGGATTGCGGTCGTGAAAAGCCGGACGCTCAGACGAACGGTGAGCTCGGACGAACGTTATTTTCTATTGTTTGCAGACCTTGTTTTCTTTGGGGTACAACGGACACATCATCCAAAACCAGCGCCTATTACTTTTCGGTACTTCGATTTACCCACCACAAATGTTTTTATTTGATCCGGGCAATATACTCAGATATTGCGATATCGGGAGATATTGCGATATTGCGAAGACGGATTTGCGATTTGGGGAGCAGCTTACTCCACGTCGCTGCTGCAATGCGGGTTGCTGGAGATGCGGGTTAGTGGTCAACCTGTGTTGGATGTTTTCAAACCGCCCATAAGACCTTTGAGAAGGCTTAACAACGGTTATTTAATTAATAACAACCGGGACCGACGACTTAACCTGCCCTCCGAGGCACGCAGAGATGCCTATACTAAAATAAAAAAAAGAATTATTTGTTTTATTTGTAACAAATTCTAGCCGCTAGGATAACAAATTTACAAACAAACAACAATCATAACGTATGTCGTGGTTTATACAATTTATGTACATATGTTTTTATCACACAATCAATTGACATTATTTTTTTGTACAGACCTACTTTTATATTAGGTTCATATGTATTATTATAAGAAATGATCGGAAAATGTTTAAAAGAGTCAACCCTAGCAACGAAGAACCCGGGGCCTTCGCACCCAGTGTAATTGAGTTCAAATCAATCGAGGACTCTCTTTACCAGCCTGTGATGAAGTTAACACTAGAAAGGTCGCTTTTAAACTATTAGCTGGCAAGGAACTACTGGGACTTTGAAATACCTTTCAAGTATTTTACCTACTATTTTGTAGAATATGTATTTAAGTCATAAAGACATTTAATTTTTTCCTTACATGATCGAAATAAACCAATATACCTTAGGTTAATCCCTTTTAACCTTATTTTTTTCTTAATAGTTTGAGGACTATTTTTACGCAACTTATTCATTATCCTGTGATTTTATTCGTATTTACCCTTAACTAAATTCGTTAAATGTCATAAAAATGTTTATTTTTAAAGTTACCTTTGAAAAAAATGCCGCATTTAAATGCAGCCACACAAAATGCATCTAAGAAATTGAACGAAATGAATGAATGAATAAATGAATGAAATGAAATGAATGGATGAATGCATAAAAATACTTTATTGTCAAAAATAGGACATTGAGGCCGCGTGGCCGCCACAATTGTTAATGAGTGATACCTAAATAATTTTTCCTTATTCAAAAGGCATCTGCCTGTAGGCTAGCAATTTTTGATAACCATGTAGCTTAGGGATAAAGAATAGAGCTACGGTTTCCTGATCGTAAGAGGTGACTAGAAGGGGGCTTCCGGGGTTGTGGGCGGTATGAGTAGGAGCTCGATAGGTCCAGCCAGCAGCCCCGGGAAGGACGGCGGTGTGTGCGTGGCCGCATGCCGAAGATGGGGCCATTCTAGGCGCTAGTAAATGAGCACGCAAAACACGTTGTTTCGAGGTTGTTTAATCTATATACATATAATAAAACTGTAAGCAGGGTCAATTCTGTACATTGCATATAAATTTAAAAAAATACTTCTAGGGGTCTTTTTATAAGTAACAGAAACTAAAAATATAAGTTTTGAAATTATTGTCTGTCTGTCTGTCTGTCTGTTTGTTGTTAGCTTTTCACGCAAAAACTACTGGACGGATTTTGATGAAACTTTTTTGTTTTATATATATTGGTCCTCGCTAACATTTAGGCTATAGATAATTTTAAAAATCACCCTTTAAGAGTGTGAAATGAGCGATGAAAATTTGTATGGAAAACTTGGATTTTTTAAATAGATTTTCTTGAAATTTAGTACAAATATTTTCTAACCAAAATAAAAGAATACGTGTTTCAGCATTTCCCGAAATTCACCCTTTAAATGTCAATTTTCTTTGAAACTCTTTGAAAATTGAGCGTCGAATCTTGATGTACAGAATATTTTTGTGCAGAGTAATATACTTATAATTTTGTATTTGTAATCTTTACTAACATAGTAAGAATTCTATTTAAGCTTTTTTCAAAACTACCCCTCAATAGCAAATAAAATGGATTCGAAAGTTGGTATCTCAAGCGTACAATAATTAACCTTAACTTAATATTTCATTCTCAAATTCTTTTCCCTTCTTTGAATGATGTGTTTACTGATATATTGTTGAATGAATTTCCGTAACATTAGTGTGTATTTCATATCAATCGGGTGATAAACAAAAAAGTTATGTTCATTTACACAATACGCGACATAAACTTAAAAGGCACTTTGGGGAATTTGTATGAAAGTTTCGGTAACAGCCCATTCAAAACCATAAATAAAAGTTTAAATTTAAGTAAAATTATTTTGAACTCTCACTAATATTGTCGACTATATTAAATATAATTAGATCAGCTTACTGTATTTTCTTTCGTTGGCCGAGAATGGCTAGACTATAAGTACCTATTAAGTGCATCGCGAGCCTTACCGCCGCCGAACCTTACATCACAGGCTCCATTGAGTTAGTTGCTCAGCTTATTAGTCTTCTTTTGGGGTGGAAGATTATGAACAGGCTGCAGCTGAAACGTTTAATATCGCTACATTATATCAAGCTGCAACCTTTTTAGCATTCCACTGCTGAGCATGGAGCTCTCCCAATATTGAGGAGGCCTCTAGCTCCGATGAACCGAAATCCAAATCTTACAATCTCAATGCATCCAGCATTAAGGTTGTAAGATACGGAATCTAAACCTTCATACAGAATGTACAAAGCCTTAACAAAACGAGACTACTGCAGACATCTAGGTGACGAATAGTTAAACTTTTAGTGAACCAACTGTTAATCTCAATATCTACCTATTTGGTAATTTGACATTCGATTTATCAACCACAAAGTTTACATGTCATACGGTAGATGGCGTTATTGAGCAATATTCATTTCTTCTCCAAAGTGATTCGATGGAGATAATTTCAAATAAAAGCCTTAAGTCTAATAAAAGTAAGTACATAGTGTAAAAAAAATAAAAAATAACATTTCACACGTATAGCCTCACATTAGGGTAGATATACCCTGTGTCGTGGGTGCCATGAACACACATAGAGACAGAAACACAACCACCCAGACCGAGAACAGTTTAAACTCATCATTGAAATTTCTGCTTCGCCCGGATTCTAACCCGGGACAGTTCGATTAGCAGTCCGGCATGGTAAACATTGCGCCACGCGGGTTGTCCCATCGTTGGGTAGGTATACGTATGATGCTGAACATTGTTAATTGGACCAATGATAACTTAACTCATTTTTTGCGTCTCTTTATTGCGTACGGGCTGAGGGCTCATCCACACACGTTGATTGATGGAGATATTAAGGATTATTTAAAGATTATTTATAAAAATATTCTTTATTTCCAAATACAGATAGCACACTGTGTAGAGACCCTGCCTTCTGCTTTAGTTTTCACAATGTTATATGAGTTATGACTTATTACCAAACTGCTGTCCGCAAGTTTTAAACCTATAGTTTATTAATTGACCTTACAATTTTATTTTTCGGATTGTTTAATCCTAAGCACGTGTATGTTTAGAAATTTTATCTCCCAACTACAAGTAGTTGTATAGTGCACCTCTTTTCTGCAGTAGGTTAAAGCTATGTATATAGAATGAGTCTATACATTCTTTGCAGTATAAATTCACCCAATTTACTAAAGATACTATTTTTAACATAGATGATACCACGGGCACAGCAGTATCTCTTAACTTTAATAAACGAGGTACATATTTGTAAAGAGAATCTGATTGCGCGAGAAAAGCGAAACGTGAGAAAAGTAGATAGTAAGATCAGTACAGTAAGCAAGCATTCCTTACTGTTTTAGGTTTGAAGGATTTAGAAAAAATACATTAGGTTTCTTCTGAACATATGAACATTGTATTATAAGTGATTTCACTATATGTAAGAATAATCTACCTACTACTTATTCAATGCAAATAAATAATCTTTAATTTTTAATCAATCCATTTTATAAAAGTCTTTATACACGCGGACGACGTCGCGGGCACAGCTAGTACCCATATAAATCAGAAAAAAACGCCGTGCGCTTTCCATCAACACCAGATCAAATTGGAGTTTAAGGTTGGTAGTTTAAATATTACTTATTAGTTACAGCAGAGTTTGAACATTATCTTCTACACCTTCTACATACATAACATGTTACAGTCCACACCAAATCACATCTAGTTCGATTACAGCAAAGTGATCGTATGTTTTTTCTTTCTTTTTCCTTTGTAACTCTAAAAATATATCTCACAAAAAACTGTACACTCTGCAGGATAAAGACCAAAGAAGAAGTAAATCAGGTTTCCGAGACATTTAAACTTTCCACTTGACTGTACTTACTTGAATAATGTCGATAGAATCCTAAAGTTTTGCTCGGATGTTTTTAGGGTTTCGTATCTACAGTAGTGATAGCGGAGAAGTAAAAACATAATTCTTCTATACGGTGTCCCAAGTTCAATCTACGGTGCGGACTTCTAAGTAAGAAATTTGTTGTGTGACTTTATCAATGCTGAACGGTGAAGAAAAACATTGAAAATTATTTAATAACTAGTGGTCCGGCCCAGCTCCACCCGGGTGCAGACGTTGTTCTGCCTTAAAAGTATTGAAAGAGGGTTTGTTTTTTTATTATCATAAAGAGATTTCATGTTACTGTCAAACAAAAATAAAATATAAAACAAATAATGACATACGAACTGTCCTGTTATTCCGACTGTCGCCTGTGTCTGCGCGTCGCAATGACCTAGATAAAGTGCAAGGTGTAAAGACAATTTTATTATAACATTAAGGTGCAGTCACATTCAAGTGATTTCGTCAATATGGCTAAGAAATCCCCTGTGAAACTAAAAACCGAAACGGAACATATGCTCTACGAAGCTTATACAAATGAAAAGGCTGAAAAAGATAATTTAAAGGCCATTATTAATGACTTGAAGAGTCAGATAACTAAACTGCAGCAAGAACTTGCAGATATAAAAGAAGCCAAAAAGACGGAGGGCAGTGAGAATATCCCCCAAAAAACCCATATTCCGAGAACCGTTGAGTACACAACGGATGAGGAAGAGCTCGCAAAAGAGACTGAGTGGATTCGACAGAAATCGAGGAAGAAGCGGAAGTTAAACACATCACCCACTCATACAGATGAGGAGACTCAGCATGCTGAAAAAGGTGAAATAAAATCTAAAACAATAAAAATTCCCCAACCACCACCCATCGTAGTAGATGGTGTTAAAAATTATCAGAAATTTTACGATTTTCTGGGGCAACACGTACCTTGCAATACGTTCAACGTGAAGATGGTAGGTACAGATAATTTAAAAATTAATACCAGCAACGAAGACACTTATAGGAGTATTACCAAAATGTTAACTGAAAAAAACATACTATGGCACTCTTATGAGAATAAGCGCGATAGACCAATACGGGTTATAGCAAAGAAATTACATTATACATGCGAACCGCAAAGAATCGTGGAGGACTTGCGGAGTCAAGGCTATAAGGCCCAGGAAGCAGTAAACAAACTAAGTTGGAGAAAAAAGGAGCCACTTAACATGTTTATGTTAAGCTTCAAAAATGAGGAAGATATAAACAAAATTTATAACATACGATCAATTCTAGGGTGTAAAGTCGAAATCCATGCGCTAAAGACACCGAAGCTAATACCACAGTGCAAGAGATGCCAAGCTTATGGGCACACTCAAAAATACTGTGCTAGAGAACCCAGATGCATCAAATGCACTGGTAAACATCTAACAGCAGACTGCCAGAAACCACCTGACGCCAAAGCTAAGTGCATCCACTGTGGGGACGCGCATCCAGCCAACTACAGGGGATGTACTATAGCAAAAGAAATGCAAATGTTGAAAAATAGAAATCTCAAGAAGCCGAAACATCCACAAGATAAACATACCAAACCAGAACCTAAAAAGAATGTAATCAACAAAACTAACACCAATGCCAAGACCACTGTATCGAATCAGGTAAACATGAATAGGTCGTACGCACAAGTGACAGCCGTAAATAAAAAAATTACAAACTCAAAACAGACATCAGAGACAGATGAAAAGCTGGACAAGATTCTCAAGTTTATGAATACTTTTAATGAACGGTTAAATAAGCTTGAGAAGTAAATACACTAGACAAAATGGATCGATCTTTGAAAATAATGTCATGGAATGCAAATGGGCTACTACAACATCAGCATGAGTTACAAGTAGTCCTAGATACAAAAAACATCGACATATGCTTGATATCAGAGACTCATTTCTACAGACAATCTTATGTAAGCTTCAAAGGATATACAATATACCACGCAATCCATCCCGATAATTGTGCTCGAGGTGGAAGTGCTGTTATAGTTAAAAATAACTTACAACACTTTGAGCATTTTAAGCACCAAGAACATGATATCCAATGCGTTGCAGTAAAAATCAAGGCCAAGGATTACATTATCACAGTAGCTTCTATCTATTGTCCTCCTAAATACTCCCTGAAAAAGGATGAGTACATAAGATTTCTCAATCGGTTTGACCAAAAGGTTCATTATAGGTGGTGACTTCAATGCTAAGAATACACTCTGGGGATCAAGACTAACTACTACTAAGGGCAGAGAATTATTTAGTGCAATAAAAGAATTTCAGTGCGATGTAATATCAACTGGAAAGCCAACGTACTGGCCTACAGATTCTAATAAACTACCAGATTTAATAGACTTCTTTGTTTATAAAAACTTACCTAAAAACCAAATGAACATTGAAGGTTCATATGATATGAGCTCAGATCACTCTCCAATTTATCTGACCCTAAATAATCAATTCAATATGAGAAGCAAAAAGCTCACGTTAGTTAATTATTATACAGATTGGGATAGTTTTAAAATAACCCTTGAACGGAGCATTAATCTGAAAGTTCCACTTAAAAATTACGAACAACTAGATAATGAAGTTGATGCTTTTGTAAAAAATATTCAACAAGCTGCCTGGAAAAATACACCACAAATCAAAATAAGAGAAAATGAAATAACGTATCCGAGAGAAATAGTAGATCTTATAAAACAAAAAAGGAGACAAAGAAAAAGTTGGCACGAAACCAGGTGCCCTGAAGACAAAAGGGAATTAAATAAATTAACTAAAACTTTAAGAAGAAAAATCTTGAAATTTAATGAATGCGCTACCAATAATTACCTTACCAGATTATCAAATGATCGCAGCACAGATTATTCACTTTGGAAAGTCACCAAAAGAATGAAACGTCCTATCACACAAAGTCCCCCAATTAAGGATATTAATGGGAAGTGGGCAAATGATGACCAACAAAAAGCAATAAGGTTTGCCTCTTATTTAGAAAATATCTTTCAACCGTATGAAGGACAACAGTCTATTGAATAGAATGAAATCACAGACCAATCAGAATCCAACATAAAACTTACTACACCTAGAGAAATAACACGTGAAATAAAACTTAATATTAATCCAAAGAAAGCCCCAGGATTCGACCTGATTACTGGAGAAATTATGCGTAATTTACCAAAGAAAGCTATCGTTAAACTTACAACGCTAATCAATGCTGCATTTAGGCTTCAATATGTCCCAAACTTGTGGAAGGTGGCAGAAGTCATAATGATAGCGAAGCCAGGAAAACCACCAAATGAGGTGTCGTCATATAGGCCTATATCGTTATTGCCAATCATGTCCAAAGTTTTTGAAAAACTCCTATTAAAAAGAATAAAACCAGTTATAGATAATAAAAAGCTAGTTCCTGATCATCAATTCGGTTTCAGGGAAAAACATTCAACAATAGACCAAGTTCATAGAATTACAAATATAATAGAAAAAACACTAGAAGAAAAGAAAGTCTGCTCTGCTGTCTTTTTAGATGTAGCGCAAGCCTTCGACAAGGTCTGGCATGAAGGCTTAATTCTAAAATTAAGAAGAATGTTACCAAAACAAATAGCAAACATTTTAGAGTCATATATTTCCAACAGAGTCTTCAGGGTGAGGCAAGGTAAAGAATACTCGGATCTGAAAGAAATAAGAGCTGGAGTGCCACAAGGGAGTGTATTGGGACCGGTCCTGTACCTACTATACACCTGTGATATTCCAAAAATAGAAAATAGTTTCTTTGCAACTTTTGCAGACGATACGGCAATATTAGCCGTAGGCGACAGCCATGAACAAGCTGCAGAAAAGTGCCAAAGAGCAGTTAATAAAGTATACGACTGGACAAAGAGGTGGCGTATGAAACTCAATGAAAGTAAGTCGGTACATGTAGATTTTACAAACAAAAATCAAAGTTACCACCCAATACATATAAATAACATATGCATACCATACGCAAATACTGCAAAATACTTAGGTATGACTCTTGACGCGAAGCTACGCTGGAAGCATCACGTTAAGAAAAAACGAGAAGAATTGGAGCTCAAATACAGAGCTATGCATTGGCTTCTTGGGAGGTATTCCTCACTGTCAGTCCAAAATAAAATTTTGTTATATAAGCAGGTCCTAATGCCAGTATGGGCCTATGGTATACAGCTGTGGGGCTGTACCAAACAGAGCAATATAGACATAATTCAAAGGTTCCAAAATAAAGTACTCAGGGGAATCGTGAATGCACCTTGGTACATACGAAACGAAGATCTACATCGGTAGGGTGAGCACGAACATGTAAAGTATTCGTAACGTAAACGTTTCGAGCTTACTACACGATTACGCAGTGTAACGATAGTAAGCAGCACGAAGCACTTTCGTCGTCGTAACGTGAACTCGACACGATGACGAAGGTGATGTCATCCTAACGTAAACAAGGACGGGCCCGAGTGAATGAATAACACTGTACAAGGAACGAACGATGCGTTCTGAAATTAGAAGCTTATTTAAAATCACGAATTCTGTGAGGATATTTGATTAAAACTTCATCAAAAACAATATAAAACATTATTTTATTGCATATAGTTGTATTAACATTTCATAAAACATGTATTTTATGATAAGATTCATTAAAGACAAATATTTTCGAAACGTTTTGGTTTCCGGACGACTAACAATGTCAAGTGACTATTCTTTTGTTTGTATTTCAAATCGTATTATGAGTTAGTTGTGACAACAGCGGCAAGCGCACAAAGAACCTGTAAAATAATACATTGTCATACCAATTACTACATGTAACACACATGATGGCTTTATTTATAAAAATACTAACAAATATATGTATATTTGTTAGTATTTTACTATACTTTTTATTTCGAGGCTGTCTTTAATATTTCTAATGAGGTATGCGGATTGACGCATTGGAGCAGCGTGGTGGAGTATGCTCCAGGCATTCCCCTGTTGTGGGAAGAGACCCGAGTGGGACATAAAAAAAGGTTGCAGCCAATGAGTCTTTAGCATTACATAATTATGTAGTAGGTAGGTGAAGATGGGCCCGTTATGGGACGCCGTGCGTAGAGGACACCGGTGCGTTCCTATGGAGATCCCGGAGTCCTCACAAACGTAGAGGCAGGCCACCGAGGGGGTTTTAGTGCGGTCAAATCCCACATAACCCGGTATCCTCTCCCAAGGTGTCGGGTAAATTTTTGAAGGTTTCCCCCCCGACACCAAAAAAAAAAGGTTCCTCACCTTAATTTCTAAGCTAATTCTTTTGCTTGAACTTAAAGCTGTACTCCGACGAAGGTTATCAATCACAGAGAAATTTATAAGCTGTCTTACTAAGACGATATCTTTTTCTAAATTCAGATTCAGTAACATCTAGCAAATTGATCATTTTTCTTTGTTTAGCCCTGCGACTTATTTCACTAAAAGCAAATTAAAACTGACATTAAAATTATATTTCATTACTTGACAATAAAATTTTGTTTCATTAGATTCATTTTATTTTATTATAGTCTCGTAATGTTAAGCTGAGCAGCGATGGCCGAGTGGTAAAAAACCGCGGTCTTCGACGTGATCGATCCCGGGTTCAAATCCTCTGTGCACACCTCTGAAAGAGAAATTTGTAATGTGCGCATTTATCACTGCTCCACGGTGATGGAAAATATCGTGATATTTCATTGATCACGATGTTCTCCATCGCCGTGCATGCCTGAGAGAAATTCATTATTTCTCGAAAGCATGACGTCCACCAATCCGTACTTGGCCAGCGTGGTGGGCTATGGCCTAAATCCCTCTCACTTGTGAGAAAGAGACCTGTGCCCAGCAGTGGGACATAAAAAAAGGTTGAAAAAAAATTAAGCTTATTTTCCTATATTCCTATACGTACCTAGTGTCTATATTCCATTACGCCGCTGCTTCCAATAATTAATCTTACAGCAAGGTAATAATATAATGTGCTACGTTCAATGCTACGTTGTCCTTGCATTTTTATGTAGAAATTGGTTGTTAAAAATCACTTAAAACACTGGAAATCACTGTTGAATACTCTAACGCAAGTTGTCTCACGAAATAATTCTACGTGAAAAAATATTCGTAAGTTCACGATACTTGTGACGATACGTGTGCGATAACGTACGTCAAAAAAGGATGCACACTAATAAACATCTGTTGGAATTTCTCTTGGTATTTATTAAAATTAAAATAGTAAAAGAACATTTTTTTACTTTCTTTATATATAGATGTTACTCTATGTACTTACAGTTTTGTATTTCTAGTTAATTTATGTCCACATAAGAGTCTTTAGTACTTTTGCACCTCCCCTGTCAGCTAACCTAACCTATATTACATACAGTTAAAGAATACAACTCAATCACTAAGCCTATTACTTTCACTTTCACATCCACTACACTATAATGGCACAAACACTAGATGCAGAAGCAGTTCAGAAGGAGTTGGAGTTGTGCTGGACACAAAAATTTGCAGACTTTGAGCAGCGACTAAATGCAATTACAACTCCAACTGACTCCACAATACAGCAGCTGAGGGAAGAATTTCTGAATTTTAAGGATGGAGTCCTTAAAATGATTCATCTCTTGGGACAGCAAGTCATAAACAATGCCAAAACATTGGATGCCATTGACATGCGGAGTCGGCAGAAGGTTTTGCTATTCAACAACATCCCAGAGGACATAGCAACTGAAGCAAAACCATATGTCATCAACCTTCTCAATGATAAGATGGGCCTTACTCATCTGACTGCCTCATCTATTAAACAGTGTCATCGGTTGGGTCCCAAGACAGAAGATCATGTTCGTCCCATACTGGTTCGCTTCAGTAGTCACGAGTCAAAAGCAGAGGTCTGGAGTGCAAAAGCTAAGTTAAAGGGTACTTCTGTGTCTGCATCTGAGTTTCTCACAAGGCCACGGCAACTCACTTATAAAACTGCCCGGAAACACTTTGGCATGAGAAATGTTTGGACGTTGGACGGAATGATAAACATCAAGCTGCATGATGGCCGTCGGGTGAAGATCTCCTCCAAAGAAGAACTACATCCACTCCTTCTAAAGTACCCTTCGGTTGAGCAGCAACTGACATCTGAAGCTAAGGGTGGTGACGGTAATGTATCAGATGATGTACAGGAGTGTGTGCAGGTTGAATTCCAGGCAGGACGGTCTGATGGTCGTCGCAAGCAGATTACCACTGCGTCACATGCCGAGGAAACGAAAAGGCCTCGTCGGGCTGGTACAAAGAAGTAGTGTGCCTCTATTACGCGGTACGGTACGTTTTATGTTTATTTTGTTTTGTAGCCGGTGAAGGTAAATGTTAGTTTGTACTATAATACAAACAGATCTTGTGTTTACAATGCTTTGCTGATTTAGTTTTTGTACTTTTTTGTTTTGTAGCTTATTTTGTACAATAATGAATTAATATTCTCAACTTTCACAATAACAAATTGTAATTTTATCTTAGTAGCTGTCATTCAATAATCAATAATTCAATCTAAACCATATTAAATTGTCAGCTGTCAAATTCTCACGTAGATAGAGAAACGTCATTGTAAATAGACTGGTAGACAGACGCAAAATTGTACCAAATTGTTTTTTTTTTTTTTTGTAATTGCGGCTATGATTCATATGATGTTGACAGCCAAGTTCATGTTTTTCATGCTCATCATTTGTGTATTTCTGCTGTTAGTAGTTAACCGTATATTAGTTCATTTAATTTTGTTTTGTACTCTAGTTGTAGTTTGTATGTAATTTTAGCGTTGTTGTAACTAAATTTGTCAGCTGATGGGTCGGTGCTTAGATGTGAGAGCATTAATTAGATTTTTGACTTGTAAGGTACATTTTATAGTTTGCTTATTTGCTTATAAAATATATTATAAAATATATCATATATATATTATATATATTTATTTATTCTATATATTATATATCTATTGTTATTATGTCAGATAATGATTCTTATTATTCAGCAAATGGATCTGATACCTCATATAACTCTTGCGACGATTCTTCGGATTATGATGCCAGTTTGTTAAAAAATCAGTTAGTGTCAATATTTCAAGATAATTCTAAATGCATGAATGTATGTCACATTAATGCACAAAGTTTACCCAGTCATTTTTCAGAAGTCGAAAGTGTGTTTACGTGTGAATACATTCATGCAATCCTCATTTCTGAGAGCTGGTTGAAACCTTCACTTAACTCATTCTTATACCCGCTGCCGGGTTTCGTTTTGGTTCGGAATGACAGAACGGGGAAAGGTGGAGGCGGAGTAGCGATATATCTGCGGTCTACGATTGCGCACAAGATTGTGTTAGCATCACCCTCTACTTATTCTGCCTCTGCCGAGTACCTTTTTCTAGAATTGAACATAAAGGGTCTAAGGGTGTTACTAGGTGTTGTATACTGTCCTCCAACTGTCGACTATTTCTCGTCATTAGAATCTGCACTTGATACCCTCGGGTCCGGGTATGCACATTATTTAATTATGGGTGACTTTAACACAGACTTACTTAAAATCACACCTCGTGCACAAAAATTAAAATCCATCGTGGAATCTGTAAATCTAACAATTCTACCTTTATCGCCAACTCACTGGAACACGGACACTGATCCCACTCTGCTAGATCTCATTTTTACAGCTTCCCCGGATCGGATACATACTTATGGACAGCTCTCGGCGCCTGGTTTTTCTCGCCATGACCTAATATATGCCTCATATAAAATTAAACCCCCAAAGTTCAAAGCCAGCACATTAGATTTGAGGAATTTTCGAAAATTAAATACAGAGGAGCTTAGGAGTGATGCATCCAACGTGGATTTTTCGCCGGTGTTAAGCGCGTCTACAGTAGACTGTAAAGTTTCTCTTATTAATAATATAATACTGAATCTGTATGACACCCATGCCCCGGTCCACAGAGTTCGTCTAAAGCGTCCTCCAGCCCCTTGGCTTACTAGGCTGGTTTTAATTGCCATGAGGAAACGGAACAGGGCCTTTCGTAAGTTTAAAAAAGACCGTTCCGACATAAATTGGTCAGCTTTTAAGGTGGCGAGAAATCGGTGTAATCAGATGGTTCGAGCTGCGAAACGCCGATATATCCACGAAAATATAGTCAATTCTTCTCCCGCTGATGTGTGGAAGTTTCTAAAGTCTATGGGAATTACTAAACCACCATCGCATGATTGCAGTTTTTCCATTTCTCTCGATTGTATTAACAAACACTTTCTCTCTACTTCTTCTTTGGACCCTGCAATCAGATGTCGTACCTTGAATTCTATTGCATCATTGCAATCACCTTCCATTCCAGTTTTCAATTTCTCGACTGTAAGCCAAGAGAAAATAAGGAAGGTAATTTCAAATATTAAGTCGAGAGCGGTTGGGTCTGATAGCATTGGTAGATCAATGGTGGTCCCGATAATGGAGAGTCTACTACCCTCTATTACCAATATCGTAAATTGTTCTCTGTCGACGGGCCAATACCCCACAAATTGGAAAAATGCATTTGTTCGACCACTTCCTAAGATTTCAAAACCTACACTTCCTAGTCACTTCCGTCCTATCTCTATTCTTCCTTTCCTATCTAAAGTTATGGAAGCCTGTGTACATGAGCAAATCTCATCTTTCATTTGTACGCATAACCTACTGAGTGTACATCAGTCTGGGTTCCGTCCTGGTCACAGCACCACTACAGCCTTGATTAAAGTCACTGACGACATCCGAAAGGCTATGGATAACAGGAAAGTCACTATTGTGGTGCTGATTGACTTTTCAAATGCTTTCAACACAGTTGACCACGAAATTCTCCTTTCCACACTTTCCCATCTTAATTTCGCACCAACTGCTCTCAAATGGTTTACTTCGTATCTTCGTGGTCGTCAGCAGTCTGTTCGCTTTGAACAGGAATGTTCTGAGTGGATGGAAGTAAATGCTGGCGTTCCACAAGGCGGCATACTCTCTCCTTTGTTATTTTCGTTGTTTATCAACTCAATCACTTCCGTTTTAGACTGCTCGTACCATCTGTACGCTGATGATCTCCAATTATATGCCCACTCTAACCTTGAGGATCTAAATGATGCCTTTGGAGTGATAAACCGATACCTGGAGGCTGTAAAGATGTGGTGTTCACAATATGGTATTGTAGTTAACCCTCTGAAGTGCCAGGGAATTATTGTAGGCAGCTCCAGGTTATTGGCGAAAATTGATTGGTCGGAACTACCCTCCATTGTTTACGATGGCAATGTAGTACAGCTCACCAAAACTGTAAAAAACCTTGGATTATTAATTGACAGCTGTATGAGTTGGCATCCTCAGATAACGGAGGTTAGCCGAAAGGTTAATGGCACTCTCCAGACTTTATGGCGGTTTAAAAACTTCCTACCGCAGCACACTAAACTAACATTGGTACACACCCTTGTGTTGCCCATAATTGATTACGCAGATGTGTCCTACCCTGATCTCACGGAAAATCTTCTAAATAAGCTAGAGCGCCTTCTTAACAACTGCATTCGGTTTATTTTCAACTTACGCAAATACGATCATATTTCCAAATTTCGAAGCCAGCTCAAATGGCTTACCATTCGACAAAGGCGTAACTCTAGGATTTTAATGGGTCTGTACTCTGTCTTGCATGACCCATCTTCTCCTGTGTACCTCAAGGAAAATTTTCAATACCTCTGCTCTGCCCATGACAGAGGATTACGTTCCACCAAAAATCTTAGTCTCATTCTTCCGCCACATAATAGTGGATTTTTTCATCACTCCTTCACAGTTCAGGCTATACAACTATGGAACACCCTACCCGAAAATATAAGAAAGGCACCCAGCAAATTGGCATTCAAGAAGTTGGTCCGAGAGCATTTATTGAGTATCCCCACAACCATCTAATCTTTTTAATAATAAGAGTTCTATTTTTAGTTCCTATAAATATGTGTACGTTTATATGTATGTATATATATGTATGTATATATGTATGTATGTATATATGTATGCATGTATTTATTTATGTGAGTATGTATGTATCTATGTATATATATATTATGTATGTGTATTATAGTGTGTATTATATTATTAGTATGTAGTTATAATATATCATTACTCTACTATAACATTTTTTCTTCTTCTTAATCATTTGTTCCTGTAGCTTAGTTTATTATGAAAGCCTACCTCACATTCTCAACATCACCCAGGGTCGACCGGGAGACAATGCCAATAGGCATTAGGTTTAACCCTTTGTGAATCTTAGTTTTAAGGTGTTTCACATAAATAAATAAATAAATAAATAAATAAATAAATAAAAAGTTCGTGCTACCAATCTTCGTCGAAATACTCAAGTATCGTTTATGTCACGATCAAGGTCACGATACGATAACGTTACGAAAGTAATACTTTGTGTTCGTGCTACGGAATTTAGTTTCTTTTACGTCCGGCAGAGGCGCTGTTAAGTTCGCCTACAAATTGCTTACGTTAACTATACGAATACTTTTTCGCAAATTGTTCGTGCTCGCCCTACGGGACCTAAAAGTAGACTTCGTCAAAAATGTCATTAAAAAATATGCAGAAGCTCATCAACAAAGACTTCACCATCACGTGAATGTTGAAGCAATCCAGCTGCTCGACACCAAGGACTTAGTGAGACGGCTCAAACGGACAAAACCTTTTGAACTAATTATATAACTCAGTGTAGTGATAGTGAAAAGTGACTAAAATTTATTTAGTGACACTAATGACACAAGAACAATGTGTATAAACCTTTATGTGCAATAACAAAGAAGTGCTGTGTCAGTGGACGCATTCTTCAATAATAAGTTTATTATCAAATTAAGTTAGCGTAAAATTACTCATTAGTCGAATTATTTAGGCTAGATCGTAATGTAATATAAAGTATTGTTTTGTACTTTATATCAAAAAAAAAAAAAAAATTCCGACTGTGTCAAGGTTTAGAACGACATGGCACGTAATACAAACGTTTGATAGGTAGGAACAATTTAAGGAAAACTACTTATAAATAAATAAAAATAAAACATTTTCCAATGTTCCAAACTGTGACTCTAAATCATTCTTAAATCCCCTTGAAAATTTATGATAATCCGTCCAGTCGTTTATGAGAAGTTGAGTGACATACACACGAACACAATAAATATACATATATATTAAGATGATGTCGAAGCGCGCTTGGCTCGTCAGCTAACGTCAATGCTAGCGATCTACGCTACCAAGCCAAACGGGTGCGGCCGGGTGTGAGATGAGAATCCGATGGTAGCAAAAATGTCATGCGCTCCGGTTGTTATAGTTAGATAAATCATCATTAAACCTTGTCAAAAGCATCTCCACTAACCCCAGTGAAGTAAGCTCCAAGCGACCCTAATAAAGGAGATAATTTTTCTCAACGCCTGTGCAGTAGGTACCTTAAGATCTCCTTTGTAACTCGCCAGTGTTAGTGTTTTTTTGACGTGACAACGTCTTATAATTCGATGGAGCCGGCTGCACCAACGAAAAAACTCATGAATGACTCATGCGGCGTTACCTCGCTCTGAGGCGTTCCATCTAAGGCTTGAAGTGCAAGCGAGAGCGCGGAACGAGCGACAAAGAGGTACAATCAGCCTCTGCGTTCAGCAGCGTTCGGCATCTGTCTCTCTCCTACTTGAGTGAGCGATGCGACCGCGTGGACAGCTGCTATAAAATAATACATTTACATGTTTTCATCAAGTATGAAGTGCAGTGAAAAGTGAATGTGGTGTCCATTGTTATAGCAACAAGTATTTTCTTATGACGTTGTCACGTTCAACTATCGTCAGTAAACAGACTTTACAGACAACCGATTTTTTTAAACAAGTTTTTAACCTCTCAAATCTCTAAATTAATATCGCTAGCTTTAATATTTCATGCAGCACAGTACAAATGAAAATAAATTTTACAAAGGTGAATCACGGAATGATTAAGCTCAGAGAAAGGAATCCCGGTACAAGCCGGGATAGTGCGATCCCGGGAGAAATATTACCCACCGCGCGAGAATTTATTTAATAAATTGCAGTCACATTCTGTGTGTTTTGCGGAGAGCTTAGTTTGAGCTTAGTGGTGTAGTTTATCATTTGTACTTCAAATAAAACGCATTGGTATAATTAATTGAAGTAAATGCAATTTGAATTATAATTCAAACCCCATGAAGTCATGTGAAATTCATGAATGATAAATTGGCATGAAGAAATTCCATAAAAACTGTAAAGTTTTCGGGTAGGAGGAGAAAGAAAGAGGTAAGAAGTTCTGGTGGTTATATAGTTCTATATTGCCTTTAAATTACACTGCACACACTCGGTTAAATGGTCTATGGTATAATGGTATAAGTTTAACTATGGTACAAAATACGCGACGGTGATAGGAAAATGGTTAATGGTAATGATATACGCGGCGCCTCGGACGGCTGCTGGTCACGTACTCACTTATTCCTAAATTATAATTATTTAGGTAAAGTGATTGCGCGTCAACGCAAACTCAGCGGTATTCGCAAACGCTGAGCTGTTCGAAAACCATATTCTCGAACATACTCCCGCGCCTGAGATGAAAATAAACATTGGTTGGTAGAAAGTATGATGATATGATAATGAATGGTGCAAAATGATACATAGGTACTACTCTAGTATTTATCTAAGCAACTACAAATAAGCCTTATTGGTAACATTATGCGAAATCAACATAGAAATAGTACATAAATGGTAACAATTTAAAACAACGTAAAAATTATGCAATAATAGAATTATGCTTAAAGAACAAATATTCAAAATTTAAACTAAAGTGTCTTCAATTTCAATTGTTTGTTTACGTGCTACAGGATGCGCCTGTGAGCCCCTTTTACCCGCACTCACATTACGCGTAACACTAGGCCACCGTTTGGCAAAACTTTGCAAACGCACACTTTTAATCGATTTTATGCTATCATCACTGACCGAATGGTTCACAACACTACACACTGGTTGAGACTGGGGCATGGCTGGCGGCGGGACGACTCCCTCCGCACGGCGGGGTTGCGAAGTGGCAGGCGACTGCGGGATGCGATTCCTGCGCCGCCGGTACCACCATCCAGCGGCAGCTGCTATTGCTACCGCAAGCAGCACGTAGATTATGGGGTACTGATGAATGTCGTGACTCGAAAGTTCGTCAAGTTGAATATTACTTGACTTAAGGTCTTTAATCTGGTCTCTAAGTATATCAAAAGAGGTATTTAATTCTTGGTAAGACAATGAGCCATCTCCATCAGGTATTCTCAACTTCACTATGTTATTAATCTGGTCTATTTCTGGTGTCGGGATGATAGGTGTGTAATTAAGTTGATTGGCTTGCTGTTGTAAGGAGTACAGTACAAAATCTTTTCCTTTCAGAATACAATTGTGGCCGATAGTAATGACCCCTGCGCGACTTATATGTTTTATGGTAACCTGGTTATTGCATATGATTTGTATGGTATAATTATCGCAACAAAAATACAGGTATTGCGATGGAAAGTGCAATTCAATCCATTTGTTCACACACTTCGATTCCTTAATGTTACATGTGGAATGATTGTGGGGATTCTTATCACAGAAGCACTCATCTTTATCCATTCTCATTATTGGTTTAAACAGCTGACACAAATAAGTTTCCTTGTGGTGTAGGCAAGAATTCAATTCATTAATGGTTACCGTAAAGAAAGTGTTTTGCTTTAGATTAATAGCAACATACTCTGATACCGGATCTATTGTCATCATGTTACTGTTGCTTTGGTGTGGAACTGAGAAAACTTTATATAACTGATAATTTTCTCTACCAACAAGAGGAAAAACGAGCTCGAATATAACGTATTTTTCCGTCACCCGGGTCTTTATGTTTAGCAGTTTGTAGATCTACTGGAACTCTGTTTCAATATTTGTGATCGGTAAAGTAACTTCTGTAGGCATCTGTCCAGAAATGATACTCAACTCATTCTTTAACTGTTCTGGTTTTAGTAAGTGAAAGCTGACTTGACCATGGTATATATCTGTAATAGTGTCTAAAAGAGTATCCTGAAGTCTCCGCAGACCTTGTAACAACCCGCTTCCTGCTATCGCACTCAATGTAAAATCTTGAATATATGACATGTTTTGAATTTCCCGCTGAACGATGTTGGTAGTCCCTTCTAAATCATTAAGTTTTTTACTAATAAATTTATGCTGCTTCTCAACGGATTCCTTGAACTTACTTACTCATGAAACTAAATTCAGTTTCCATTACCGAAGTTTGCTTTTTCCAAAGACTAAGCAAATGGTTTTCGTTTTTCCTAAGTGTATCTATATCCTTGCTGTACATTTCTGCGAAACGAGAATCTAAAACACCGAACAACTCATGCGCCAGATACCCGATGCCGTTGATAAGACCTCGGCGGCGCCGACGCTGTCTGCCGTGAACGTTGAATTGCTGAGATAGCAAGAGTTCATTATAGTATTTCAGTTCTTCGAATTCATTACGCAGCTGTAGAGTTACCATATTACAATGGGATTGGTTTTCAATGGTAGCACACAATTTATCCAAGTAAGCAGATATTTTATCATAAGATTTCATACCGTCCCAGTAGGGTTCCATATCATAATATAAAACAAGGGTCCACCTGTCTCTGATCAGCTGAACGTCGGTTATGGAATCAAAATACAAGGTTTGGTTGGCTGGGAATTCATTAATATGAAACATAGTATTGGTAGGTATAAATAACGTCATAAAGTACAGTATAGCCATAGGAACAGTAGAAAAACCGAATCTTTTTGGCGCTTTTCTTCTTCTTTTTCCAACATTTTCCTCTGGTGTATTGTTCTTCTCTTCTTCATCTGGTATGGGCATTAATTCCGGATTGTTTACTTCTGGTAACTGGTTATTATTAATTGGTAAAACAGATAATTTTACGATTGGTCTTTTAATGGTACCGTTCCTCGTCTTCAATGTGACAACCCTAACTAAGTCGTCATCACCTGGATGTGTCTCTATAACTCGCCCCATGGCCCATTTCCCGCTAGGCACGTTATCTTCATGAATCACTACCAAGTCCCCAATAGCAATATTTTTCTTTGACTCTTTCCACTTGTTTCGTGCCGATAACATGGTTAAATATTCCATCTTCCATCTCTTCCAAAGATCTTTAAACAATTTCGATGTTAAGTGCCATCTGGTTCTAGCATCTTGCTCAGTATCTATAATGGTTAATCCCGGTCGAGCAGTTAAGAAATGGGCTGGTGTTAAGAAATCCAAATCCTCAGGGTGTTCTGACAATGCACAGAGTGGGCGGGAGTTCAGGCATGCTTCTATTTTGGCCAAAAGAGTTGTATACTCCTCAAATGTTAACTTCTGGTGACCCACGACTCGCTTGAGATGGTATTTCAAACTTCGGACAGCCCGCTCCCACAGGCCCCCTCCACTTGGCCAGGCTGGTGCATTCCAGTGCCATTCAATACCCATTTCTGTTATTTCCGACATAAAATATGCATTGGAGAATAACTCTTGTAGATGGTCAAACTCTTCCTGTAACATTCTATTAGCCCCATGAAAATTGGTCGCATTATCGCTGTACAAGTGTCGAGGTGCGCCCCTCCTTGCAGCCATTCTCTGGAGTGCTGCTAAGAAAGCGGAACTAGTAAGATCTGATACTAATTCAATATGAACAGCTTTGGTCGCCATGCATATAAATATTGCAATATACCCCTTGCACGTTTTAATTCCGCGTCCTTTATTGGCCTTTACTTCAACGAATCCTGTATAATCCACGCCACAATGGTAGAAAGCGCATTCAGGGTTCACTCTAGGCTCTGGTAAATCACCCATAAGCTGGTACTGCTTCATAGGATCCTGTTTTCGACATATAACACACTGTCTAATAAACTTTTTGGTAGCTCTATAACCACTAATTATCCAATAGTTTTGTCTTATATTTGATAACGTTAGCCGAGCTCCTCCGTGGAATGTTAATTCATGAGCTTGTTGAATTAATAAGCTGGTTAAACGATGGTTGTATGGAATGATGATGGGATGTTTCATATTATAAGTTATTTGCGCGTTCTTAAGTCTACCTCCTACTCGTAAAATACCTAATTGATCAATAAATGGATTTAAATTTAAAATATTACTTTTACAATGCACTTTGGTATGTTTATTATAATAATTCAGGTCAGCTGTGAATACCGATTGTTGCACGTTTTTGATAATCAGCATTTTCGCGCGCCTTAGCTCGTGTAAGGTGAGATAGGGTTGATGAACCGACTTCTTTATAGTAGGTATGCGTAATATCCAAGCAAAAATACGAATTATTTTATTTAATGAACTAAATTTATTTAAAAGGTACCTAACTATGCTATTAATGGTATCGTTGTTTTGATTTAAGATTGCAACATTGGTTTGTTTTAAATATGAAGTTTTTAACTCAAAATTGGTTTCATAAGTTGATTTATTGGTTTTTTGACAATCGAATGACGATAACCACGCAGGGCCTTGCCACCACAATTCATGGTTTTGAAGTTGCTTGGTCGTTAAACCGCGACTAGCACAATCAGCCGGGTTTTCCGAAGTATTTACATAATTCCAATTGTTAGATGGTATTACAGAGGTGATAGCTCTCACTCGATTAGCTACGAAAGGCTTCCAACGTGCTGGATCGCCTTGTAACCATCCTAGCACGGCTGTAGAGTCTGCCCAGCAGTAAATTTGGGTTTGGTAATCTGACAAGCAATTTAATACCTTTTTTATAAGTTGTGAAAGCAATACGGCACCCATTAGCTCTAATCTAGGGGTCGTCATGGATTTGCTTGTAGGTGCAAGTTTTCCCTTAGCCGCAACTAGTGAAACGTCATTATTTTTGTTCTCACTCACTCTGCAATATATTACACACGCATATGCCTTATCTGACGCGTCACAAAATCCGTGTATCTCAATATTTTGGTTGTTTCTAGTAAATCCGAGCCACCTCTTTATCTCGATATTACTTATATCATCCAGATCTTGTTTCAAACTGTCCCACTTGCTCTTAAATCTATCTCGTAATGGTTCATCCCAGCTCACGGACGATTCGTACACGTCTCTAAATAAAATCTTCATGGTAGTGCTCAGGGGTGCGAGCCACCCCAAAGGGTCGAACAGCTTCGATATATATCTTTTGGTTGGTATCGGTTTATTTTCAAATGCTAATTTTGCAAATATAAAATGGTCATTTTGGGGATTCCAACCTAATCCTAAAGTTTTTGCTGTATCTGGTTGTTTGAACTCGTACGTCCGTTGGGTGCCCCCTTCAATTTCTACATCTGGTAATAATTGGGATTTATTCGACGTCCATTTACGTAAATTGAATCCGGCTGTTTTTAATAATTTAATCAAGTCCCTTTTTTGTAACAATGCCTGATCTATTGAATGACTTCCTCCACAAAAATCATCCATGTAAAAGTGGTTTTCTAATAATTTGGTTGCCTCAGGATAATTATGCCTTTCGTCCTTGGCTAATTGTTTAAGACACATCATAGCAAGAAATGGTGCTGGTTTGGTTCCATAAGTCAAAGTTACTAATTGAAAAGATTGTATTTGTTGTTCAGGGGACTCTCGCCATAAAATTTTCTGATAGGTTTGATCTTCAGGATGCACAAGGATCTGCCTATACATCTTTTCAATATCAGCAGTATAGGCATACTGGTACTGTCTCCACCTAAGGATTAATTCTTGCAGATCCTGTTGTAAGTTTGGACCGGCATACAATATATCATTAAGAGTAGTTCCCGTGGTCGACTTTGCAGAAGCGTTAAAAACTACCCTGAATTTATTGGTTGCAGTTCCTGCTTTGTAAACAGCATGGTGAGGCAAATAACATTCTTGCGTGGTGCTCTTAGGCGATAAAATCATATGGTTCAATTCCCGATACTCATTCATGAAACGTTGATACTCAGTTTTCAGTTCACCACTCATCTCCAACTTTCTTTCAAGGCTACGGAACTGAGCAAGGGCAAGTGACTTGGTAGCTCCTAACTGTTTCTTGAGTTCTGGCTTGAAAGGTAGTCTTACCTCATACCTTCCACCATCAATCCTCCTTGTGGTAGACAAAAAATATTCTAAACAATCGTTATCTTCACTACTTATCTCAATAGTTTGATTGATATCCTCATTTTCCCAAAATTTGCGTAAATCATCGGTATTCTGTAGAACCACGTTGCATCTGTAAAATGGTTTAACAGAACCGCAGAGCAGCCAGCCGAACTGCGACTGCTGAGCTATAGGGAGTTCCTCATTATCCCCTCGCAGTATTCCGCCTAGCATAATTTTACTATATATATCTACTCCAAACAACAAATCAATTGGCCTACTTTCGTTGAATTTAGGGTCCGCTAAACTAATATTCTGGATGTGCGTCCACTCTGGTTTGACAAAAGTTTTATTTGGTAAGCTTTTTATTAAGTTATTCATAATAAAAACGTTCGTTTTAACCGAAAATTCGTTGTACATTGACTGTACCTCAATATTCATCGTCCCCTTACACTGGTTTTCCTTCTCCCCTACCCCAAATATGGTACCCCTGCAATGGTTTCTCTTAAGACCTAAAGCTTGAGCTGTAGTTTCATTAATTAAAGAAATCTGAGAGCCCTGGTCAATTAGTGCTCTCATAGTATGTTGAGTGCCGTCCACCCCCGTGACCTTAACCATGGCGGTGGCCAACAATATCTCGGACATGTCATTCCATGATACATGGCTAGAAGACGAACCAGGTTCATCGGTACTTATATTTTTTGAAGACTTGGGAACGGTAGACTTGGTTGGTACAGATACTGGTTTTTGTTTTAATAAAGCTTCATGCATTAATGTATTATGAGTACCTAAACACTTACGGCAACGTTTATTAGAAAAACATGATTTATTATAATGATTAGTCAAACAATTTCGACATAAATTAAATTGATTCACAGTAATTAATTTCTGTCCACTAGACATTTGCAGGAATTTACTGCATTGCCATAATCCGTGGTCAGCATTACACAATACGCAAGTGATTGACCGCGACACGTGAAACGTATTTATGTTAGGTTTTAAATTACTAGCGTTATAACGATGATTAGAATGATAATTATTATTGGTAGGATGGTAAGGTTTTTTATGGTTAGGTGGTAAGTTAGTACGCGAGTTATATGGAACGTTAGTCTTTGGTTGATTAAAGTGCTCTTGCTTTCGACGAGATGCTTCTAAAGCTGTGAATTTACATTCCAAGAAAGACAAAAATTCCTGAAGGATTGGTAGCTCTCGGGGATTTTTAACTGATTCTACATATTCAGCAAACGACTCGCTATCTAATTTTTGCCCTAATAGATGTACCAATAGTGGGTCCCAAGAGCTTATGTCTACGCCTAAGTTTTGTATAGCGTGTAGACTCTCCTTGGTTACATCATGCAATTTCTTAATCAGAGCTGCTGACTGGTGTGGTAGATTAGGTATTCCAAGCATGGCATTAATATGAGAAGTAAAGATTAATTTTTTATTGTCATATCGATGGTTTAATATGTCCCAGCATACATCATAGTTATCGGAACTAATCTGTAAATGATGAATGAGACGTTCAGCATCTCCTGTCACCCTACTTTTCAAAAATTGCATTTTCTGTGCGTTCGACATAGACATGTTTTTATGAATGGTTTCGTTAAACAAGTCTTTAAAGGAAACCCATTGATGGTAATTGCCACTAAATACTGGGATATCCATCTGTGGTGTAGATTTTTCTCTATGGGATTCAGAAAACATCTTGGTGTTAATGTTCTTCTTAAGGTTGTTGTAAACTAACTCGTGCTTACTAAACTCTTCTTGATACTGCAAGTTCTCGTCGCCATTTTCTCCCTCAATCTGCCAGTGCAATTCATCTATGTTGCGCCAACGAGATTCCAGCGCTCTCAGTGCATCTTCGTACTCCCATCTTTTTTCCAAATGGCTGGTTGTTATGGAACTTACAGTCCTCATGAATGCCTTGAGCTGAATGGTTTGCTTCTTCAGTAATTGGTTAAGCTTTCTGTTATCTCCATCCTCAGCGGAAAGAGTGAATGGTCGTTGGGCAGGTTCATGAGACATTTCTGGTTGTGCTGAAGGTGTTATTGGTCTAGACGTGCCAGGTTGCGGTAGCAACTCAACACCTGGCTTCCCTTCCCGCAATGGTTGTTGTCCTTGTTTCTCCAACCGTTCCATGGTTAAAGAAATTGCTTCTTTTACTTTCAAATAAGTGTTTTCTGCCGTATCGTAACACCGCTTTTGAAAATACACATGGGCAAAATCAGCAAATTCACACAGTTTTTTATGGTTACTTAAGTAGTCGCGCCAGTAAGTTTCTAATAATTCTAGCCTACGTTTACAGAAGTCTAAAGTTTTCCTATCAGCTCCGTCTTTTTTAAAATTAATAAACAATTTGTTCATGGATTCGTAGATCTCCGTTTGGTTTATAAAAAGATTATCCATCTTGGTAAATTATTTATAAAAGTGCAGAAAATAAAAATGGTTGGGTCTGACCTTATGTACTCCTTACACTCCAAAACTGCAATTCAAGCCTTTATTCACTAATTACACACACTATTTGATGGTTCACACACTAAACAACGTTATGGTCTTTGAAACTGGTCTGGTCAATATCTTATATGTCACGAACACCATAGGCACTGATCGTCTATCACTTTAAGGATCGAAGGACCATGTAAAGGTTTCGGGTAGGAGGAGAAAGAAAGAGGTAAGAAGTTCTGGTGGTTATATAGTTCTATATTGCCTTTAAATTACACTGCACACACTCGGTTAAATGGTCTATGGTATAATGGTATAAGTTTAACTATGGTACAAAATACGCGACGGTGATAGGAAAATGGTTAATGGTAATGATATACGCGGCGCCTCGGACGGCTGCTGGTCACGTACTCACTTATTCCTAAATTATAATTATTTAGGTAAAGTGATTGCGCGTCAACGCAAACTCAGCGGTATTCGCAAACGCTGAGCTGTTCGAAAACCATATTCTCGAACAAAAACCTTTTGATGTTTTTTTCCGCCGGCCTTTTTCCTCTAGTGTAGTCAAATTCAGCAAAACGAACCAGGCGGCTTAGCCAAAGTAACATTGCTTCGTAGCGAAACGATATCTTAATACGTCATCGTCGTTCGTTTCGCTATTTTTTTAGAAGTTCGCGATCGTAGCGAAGACGACAACTAATTTTCTTTACGAATTTTAACATTGGCTACCAACGATGACGATTGACCACGTGATTTAACGTGACTTGTGTCAATTCCACACATTTTATTCTTATGTAACAACCGTTTTCCAAATGTTACTTTAGCTACGGAATCAGGAAGTTTTCCTATATCGGTAAACCATTTCATACCAAATCCCGTCTGATTCGCTTAGTTGCGTAGATCGCTTACATTCTTCGCCAGCCGCGGGGCTATGTCGACTTCGCTTACCTGTGTAGATCACTTGCATTCTACGCCAACTATAGGGCTATGCGTGCTTCAATATACATCTTATTTACCGATACAAATTTTAACGTTGTCTTCTAGTTACTTGTAGTTGTAGGTATTAGAGCTACGGTATCCCCTGTCTGATCGTAAACGGCGAACAAAAGGGGGCTTCCGGGGTTGTAGGCGGTGAGAGTGGGAGCTCGATCCGTCCAAACAGCAGCCCTGGGAAGGACGGTGGTTTGTGTGTGGGTGCATACCATACCATAAGACGGGCACGTTCTGGGGCGCCGCGTGTGGAGGATACCGGTGCGTTCCACTTCTCCATCTCCATCCCGGAGTCCTATCCAAGCGCAGAGGCAGGCCACCGAGGGGGTCCTTCCTACAGGATTTGTACCGCACTAGAACAACGGTACAAATCCCACATAACCCGGTATCCTCCTCCAAGGTGCCGGGTACCTTTTGAAGGTTTTTCCCCGCGATACCAAAAAAAGGTGGTATTACTTCGATGGTACTACAGGGGTAGTGTCACCGCTGCACTCACGTCTAACGTGAAGCAATTTTACTGTATTTCGGTACAACGGTTGTCGACCAGACTTACATGAAGCGACCATCAGCCTTCGGAGTAGCAGCGTAACTGCATACGACCACCGGCAAGATTTAGGCGAACTTGAGGTTGTGTGTAGATGTCTATATGCTGCAGCGACCACTTGACACCAATTGACCTGGATGTTCATCTGCTACTCCATTCAATTAAAAAAAGTACGTTTCAGAAGACATAGCCAATAAATTTCTGCTCTCGTATTCGGATCACGGATATTTGCTTGCACGTATTCCGCCTACACCATCAATTTTCCGTAAATTATGCCCACAAAATCGACATATAATTATTTCGAGGTCCTAACCCAAATATGGGTCTAACCTCACTATCTACAGGAGAAATCTTCAAAAGGTAACTTGAGAGTAACTCCGGGTTATATGAGATTTTTACTGCACTAATACCCCATTAGGTACAACCTCAGCGCTTAGGGACAACTCCAGGATCTCCAGAGGAACGCATTGCGGTCCTCCACGCAGTGCCCCATAATGATCTGTAGTGATGGTGCTCTTTTGTAACTTCCAATACTCATGACGGTATGCAGCTACGCACACGCCAACATACCCGGGACTTCTAACTGGATGATTGAAGCTCCCACTCCCGCCGGTCCCAACCCCAAATGCTCCCTTTTAGTCGCCTCTTAGATTCAGTCCGCAGAATGGCTGGCTGCAAACCTTTTTTGCATCCCACTACTGGGCACGGGCCTCTCCCCTTTATCATTGAGGAGGCCTGGAGCTTACTCCACCACACTGCTCCAGTGCGGGTTGGTGGAGATCCCCAGTATACATTAGCTCTATTCTTAATGAAATGAAATGCAATAGTTTATTAACATTCTGGTTACTATTATACACTTGATGTTTGTCATTGTACGGTCATTGTTTGACTGTCATCCGCTTTAGTTGCGCTTGGTTGCGCTAATCCTTATATGGGCTAGGAGAAAAACGCGGTCGAAAAACTCCACCCGCGTTTTAAATCAATTTTCAGGTACAATGGTTTTTAAAATGTAGTATGACTGTGGGGCGACAAAGAGTGACATTTATTGTGTGTACACCTACTGCGATTGCGAAGATACAGGGACCATGGGACAACTGTACCAAAAACCTAGAAATTAACAAGGTTACATACAAGAACAGCAAATAATTCGACCGAAAAAGTATCGGTGTATATTTTGTGAAAGTGTTTCGGTTGAAATATGGGGTTGAAAAAATTACATTCATATCCCAAACATAAATTTCCACTTTTTTCTTTTTTTATGCTTTACACTCATAGCCCCACAGTAGGGTAGATATACCCTGTGTCGGGGTGCCATAGACACACACAAAGACTGCTTAGCCGGGAATCGAACCCGGGATCCTCCGATCGGCAGTCCGCCATGGTAACCATAACACCACGCACAAATCGGTGCATTTCGAGCAAATGCACCGATTTGTGACAGTCAGTAATTCTATTGTTTCGTTTCAAATATGGGGTTGAAAAAAAAACATGCATTCGTATCCCAAACATGAAATTCCTCTTTTTTTACCGACTTCCAAAAGAAGGAGGTACTGTATTCGGCTGTATGTATTTTTTTTATTTTACTTTTTAGAACCACAGTGTGAGCCTACACTACATAGAAATCGACTTATAATGATTGTTAGAATCTGATAAGCTAACAGTACCTACATGAACCGAAAATGATATTTTTCATCATTAATCATTTGTATTTCGAGGACGTACTTTTGAGTGTTTCGTAGGGAAATGATTGGGAAGGTCCGTTTATAGTAAAGTGTAAGGATTTCTCTTTTGTTTTCGATGAGGAAATAAACGAGAACCAGACCTCAAATTCAGACTATATATCTTGACTATATTTCTTTTACTATTTACATGATATACTTCCAGCATCCAGAAGGCATCCAGCTGTTTTCTTTATGTCATCTGTTCATCTGGTCGGACGACTACTTGTGCCATGATCTACTGTTTTTTGATATCTCGTTTGTGCCGTCTTATAGTACTTTTTTTTGGTATCGGGAGGAAACCTTCAAACCCCGACACCTTGGGAGAGGATACCGGGTTATGTGGGATTTGACCGCACTAAAACCCCCTCGGTGGCCTGCCTCTGCGTTTGTGAGGACTCCGGGATCTCCATAGGAACGCACCGGTGTCCTCCACGCGTGGCGCCCCAGAAAGGGCCGATCTTCGGGAGAGCAGATATGCTCTCCTGCACCTTTAGGTGTTCAAGGCGGCATGTGGCCACGCATACACCGCCGTCCCTCCCGGGGCTGCTGGACGGGTCAAGCTCCCACTCTCACCGTCCGCATCTCTAGAAGCCCCCTTTTAGTCACCTCTTACGATCAAGCAGGGGATACCGTAGCTCTATTCTTAATCCCAAAGCTACAGTACCTAGCAATTTAGCAAAGAAACCAAGTTATGTGTGACACTTGAACTCCTTCGGTGGCCTGCCTCAGGGCTTGGAGAGGACTCCATGATCTGTAGCGGAACGCACCGGTATCTCCAACCTTTCTAATATCAACTACATAGTTTCATTTATGTTATTGTAAGGGGTCATAACTTTAAACATTTCTTGTTAACTATTTTTATTTTCTCCTCAACACTCAATTAAAAAAACAATCTATTTTATTCTCACTAAGCGCGAAATTCGCCTCTCTTACAATCTACGGAAGATAATGATTTCTGCAGATTATGACCGTTCCGACGAAATTTGCGACCAAGATATTGGGAAATTAATGTTGATTTAATTGGCGATATTGAAATAAAAAAATTGATTAAAATTAATAACATAAAATAATTATTAATTAATTGCTATGAACACTTTTCGATAGGCAAGTTATCATAAGCATATACGTGTATAAATTATATTTGATAAAAAAATATGTCTCATCGAGTTATTAGATCGGTGAAGTTCGATCTTCCACATCTCTACTATCTTACAAATTTTCGATCAGGCCACGTGTCCTGACGCGAGTTTAACATTTTTTACCCTTCCTAAAAAATGTGCACAAAATGTGAAAAGAAGTTTTCACTTCATAATTTAAAAATATCAATGGATTTCAATCAATAGAAGGTTGCCAACAGATCATGTGGAAAGGACGCAATATATCTATCGTGAAAATTACATCGTTTGTGCTGGGCCTACTAAAAACTACTACTACTAAATTTCATTTTTATGGGACCAAGTGGCATCTATTCCGCATCGAACAAAGAAGAATTAATCAAGTAAATCGTTTCAGTAATGTCGGTGGAATCGCTGTACATACGTAGAAAAAAAACACCAACCGAATTGAGAAACTCCTTCTTTTGTTGAAGGTGATTAAAAAGTGTAGAAAAATAACATATCCGAGAACTGATAGTAGAGTGTCATCAGGAAGGGGGTTGAGTTTTCCAGTAGTGGGAGAAAGTCATCCCCAGCATTGTGAGAAAATGATGGCGCCGTGTTTTATCCACTCCTTCAGACAAACATTATAATTAAGAAGCGATCTATTTTATTATCACTTGCCTGAATTTCACTCTTGCAAGTTATGGACGATAATGGTTTCTGCAGGTTATGGCCGTTCGTCGCAGGATATAAAGGAATTAATGTTTATTTGATTGATATAGACCATCAATGCAATAAGAAATGTCATTTGATAGGTTGAAGGTCGCTCATGACTTTAACATGCTTTATTTGGTCGAGCTGTAAATAAACATGGAATAATATTTATGTAGCTTGCCAATTATACGTAGACCAATAGGCAATTCAATAATATAATTTAATAATTAATATTATTAAGCTGATGAGTTTTTTGTTTGTTTGTTTTAACGCGCTAATCTCAGGAACTACTGGTTCGAAGAATTCATTTTTTTGTGTTGGATAGTTCATTTATTGGGGAAGGCTTCGGGCTATATAACTTCATACTATGACTAGTACCAAAGTCCACGCGGACGAAGTCACGGGCGACCGCTAGTATAATATAATGGCATTGAAGCTGAAGTGTAGTTGGGAGGACTGACAACGGATGTGGCCCTGGAATGGAGACCATGTCTCGGCAAAACCAGTACAAGCCGCCCTCCAACCAGGTGGACTGACGACCTGTAGAAGAAACGTGTAAGCCACTGGATTCAGAGGGCGCAGGACTGGATAGAATGGCGAATATTAGGGTCGCGAATATGCGAATATGCGCGTGTCGTAATGGTTACCATGCCGGACTGCCAATCGAAGGGTTCCAGGTTCGATTCCCGGCGAAGCAGAAATTTGAATGATGAGTTTAAATTTCTGTTCTCGGTCTGGGTGTTTGTGTTTCTGTCTCTGTGTGTGTCCATGGTACCCACGATACAGGATATATCCACCCTACTGTGGGGCTATGAGTATGAAACGTTGTTTATTTTTTACATAAATGGGTATCCTGCCATTTCGTGTTACGTTACGAATCAAATTATAGAGATTTTTTATTATTAGATTTGATCCACTTATAATTTTCGCCATTTATTGAGAAAAAAATACTAATAACATGACAGCTTCTGAACAATTTTGATGTCTGCTATAGTGGAACTAAGTGTAATCCTGCCAGTTCAGGGAAGATCACGAACGATAATAAAAATAAACGACGTTCATCCCTGGCATTATATCGGGGTAATTTTGTTAGGGTTGGTAAAATGCAGTTTTTAACACGCTTTTATTAACTTGACCTGTATGTATGTAACGGAATCTTTTAACTTAATTTTCACTTACTTCTAGGAGTCTGATTAACTTGAAAATTTGCACAGGGGTCAAGGGCCGATGACAATACAATAATCTCATAACTTTATATTAAAGTCCTAACTAGGATCATCAGGATAAATAAAAATATACGAGGGGCGGCTGATAAGTTCACGGCCTAAGGTACTTAATGAAACAAATATAAAGTTTTATATTTTTAACACGTCTAAGCGTCTGATTAACTTGAAAATTATGAAAATATGAAAATAAAAAGCCAACAAAAAAAAATTAAAATAAATACTTAATGAAGTTTAAAAAACTAAAAAACACGCTTTTGTGAACTAAAAAGTAAAAAATAAGAAGAAAATGTATTTTACTGTAAAAAAACCGTGGGTTGGTTTTTAAGATACTATTGACACCAAGCACCTCATGGTTTTTTTGACAGTAAAATACATTTTCTTCTTATTTTTTACTTTTTAGGTTACAAAAAGCATGTTTTTTAGTTTTTTAAATTACATTATTTATTTTAGATTTTACTTACTATGAACTAGCCTATACCTACTAGTTACACGTTTTTCTACAAAGGAATGAGATATTTGACAAAGAATTTCATTTGCACAAATATGGTTGTTTACAAAAGGGGTTTTTCTACACTTGTTTTGCCATATTTGCCTTCATGAGGTATGCAAATATTACAGTAATTAAAAACTTGACCCGGGTATGCCTAGCCTAGTCCAGTCCCGAAGTAACTTATATTTAAATCTTATATTATACGAGTAACTATCTCATACAAAAAAATCTGGTCAATCCGTAGCACCGTTGAGACGTGAAAGAACACACATATAAGCAGATTTTCACATTTATATAATGAGTATAGATTCTACGAAAAAACTAAAACGAAGCTCAAAAAAATAAAATTATGTAGGTACTAGTCATTACCGATCACCTATCCATCAGGTTTTATAATATAATTTATGTGTGTATTATGTATCTATTATTATGTTTATATGTACAGTAGGTAGTCATAGTTATTTAAGTATATACTTACAACGCTGCGGGAGACCTATATTGTGTAGTCTGTAACCGCACTTTTAAGACGAAATTTGGCCTAGCAAGTCATAAGCTCACGCTAGGCACAATTATTAAAAAAAAATGCAGGGGTCGCCGTCATCGAAATCGTAAATAAATAATAAGAAAAATAAATATGATATTGTTGCCACCTACTAAAAATTCTCACCATCAGCCAGGGTTGACTGGTAGAGAATGCCTCCAGGCATTAAGTCCGCCCTTTGTACAACCTTTTTTGTTGTTGTAACAATAAAGTATAAATAAATAAATAAAAAAAACATAGGTAATTTAATCCTGTTGATCACTTACATTCTACTTTAGCCTCAAGGGCACTACCTCGTACATCCTACTCATATTTACCATTTTTAATTCCGGGGTCAACCCTTAAGAAACAAATTGTGTTAATCAGCCAGTTTTCTCCCCTTTTATTTCCGCCATTAATGTAATTTCGCGGATTACTCCGTTACGCGAGTCAGATTATGATTATGGAAAACATTCTTACCTACAAAGTAGGCCCGTATCTTTATCCGCAAAGAAAAATTGAGTCCAAAGAAAAATAAATGCTAACCGGTCCAGCGCCACTTCAGAAGGGACTTCACTTTATGCTAATGATCCTCTCTAACGCGGGTGAAACCGCGGGGCACAGCTAGTATTAATTAAATTGGTCAGTCGGGATACTTGTAGGAAAATCTAACTTCACTAATTAAATCTATACATAATATATAAAGGGACCCTGTCTTACGAACTGTGACTTCCAAATAATATATTACCGAGTCATGTCACGAAGTCCCATGCTCAAACGTATTAATCATATCGGTATATTAATCAAGTTGCCTTACTTCCGATATACGTGACCCTTTGGTTGCAACTGTTACCCCGACTAGGGTCTCTTCAGAAATGTTGTACCTATATCAATACCATTTTGAATTATTAAAGCAACGACATTAATAACTGAAGTTAATGATGTTTTTTGTATATTTGCGTCCCTGTTGCTCTGGAATAAAAATATGAGCTACGCTACGGTATCCACTGCCTGATCGTAAGAGGCGACTAAAAGGGGACTTCTGGGTTGAGAGCGGCGAGAGACAGAGTTCAAACCGTCCAACCAGCGGCTCCAGGGAGGTCGTAAGCACCTGACGTAGTAGGAGAGCCACATTACTCACCCAAAATGGGTCCGTTAGGGGCACCGCACTTGGAAGACACCAGTGCGTTCCACTGGAACTTCTGGAGTCCTTACCAAGCGCTGAAGCAGGCTACCGCTAATCGGGTTTAGTTCCACATAAGTTTCCCAGCCTGTCCGGTACCTGTTTAACCCTATTTAATGAGTTCCTGCTAGGCATTGAGTCCCTGTCTCGAGTCTGTGATGCGCGCAGTTTCCATTTGTGCGCCCACTCAAAGTTGACGGATGGCTCCTTAAGAGACTTACACTGATGAGGTCGCGGAAGAATGCGAGAGCGTACCCGTGAGCCTTACAAAAAGTGTGCTGAGGAAACCGTGGGGTTTTAGCCGGTTGGAGTCCGGCATAACCTCTCTGTTGCCCTCGTAACAGAGGGGTATCCATGATGGATTTCCCCACGAGAAAAAAAGGCATTGAGTCCCTGTAGCTTCGGGATTGAGAATAGAGTTACGGTATCCCGTACCTGATCGTAAGAGGCCACTACAAAGAATGTGATGTATCAGTATGTATAGGTATTAAAAAGACATATTAATGTATGAAAAGTTAGTAATAAATCATAATTGGAAGGCAAAGGTCGTTTTATTGTGTTACCCGAACCTCACGTATTACATGGGGACCCTGCCAAGATGGCGGTCTGCTTGGGTTTGGTCGCCATGTGGTGACTGCTCAGATTCGGGTGTATTAAGAGGCGTGTTGATGGATTAAAGGCTTTATTATTACTAACTCTAATGACAGTCGTTATAATATTTACGGGCGTTTTGGCTACACACTACAGGAAGCTTTGGGGGTTAAAAAAAGGCATAACTCTAAGTCCAGACTGAGTCTTGCATGAAGTCGTTTGCATTGCGTACTTACTCTGCTACTCTGAAGGCTGACTGTGACCTCATGTAAATCTGACATAGACTGACCTATCGACTATATTAAATAATTTAGTTTCGACTTTGTATTTCGATATGTTTTAAGACTTAAAACTTTAGGGCAGAGTGATGTATCTTCCAAATTTAAACGAGAACCGTAGTCAATAAAGAGGCTCATAAAAGGATTGCAGGCAATTAAGAACTACAAAGCGAATATTATTTTAAATGTAAAGTAAAACCAAAATAATAAAACAATAAAAAGCAGAATGCTATAAAAATTCAAATGAATCTGCAGAAAGGTCCTATTATTTGAATAATTTGAGCGAAAATCCTGAATATTCCTGAAATGTTGCGCTATTCGTTTTTATTGTACCATTTTAGTTTTTATTGTAACTTTGTATGTTATTATTATTGTTTTATGATCCGTATGGCGCACTGGTCAACAAGCCGGTTCACCACAAGAAAACCCTGGGTTTAATTCTGGAATCAAAAGTACAAATTCAAATTTGGAAATGAGAAGAGAAAAAATATTTGTATATTTTATTGTATCGGGGGAGAAACCTTCAAAAGGTACCCGGCACTTGTATGGAATTTGACCGCACTAAAACCCCCTCGGTGGCCTACGTCTCCGCTTGGGGAGGACTCCGGGATCTCCAGTGCAACGCACCAGTGTCCTCCACGCGCGGCGCCCTGGATCGGGCCCATCTTTGGAAGAGCAGATGTGCTCTCCTGCACCTTCCGATGCTTACGACGGCATGCGGCCACGCACACACCGCCGACCTTCCCGGGGCTGCTGGCTGGACGGATCGAGATCCCACTCTTACCGCCTGCAACCCCGGAAGCACCCTTTTAGTCGCCTCTTATGATCAGGCAGGGGATACCGTAGATGGTAGAACGTAGGTGGTAGAACTTTAATAGTTCGACTAGGGATGTACCGTGGCTGCACCCACTTCTGTTGTGTTTTTTTTTATTTCAATGGAGTATCAAACAAGAAAGCAGGCCACGTGGTGTAAAGTGGTCGCTGCAGCTCATGGACATCGACACACAACCTCAAGCAAGCCTGTCTTGCCTGTGTGTATGCAGTTGCACTGCTACTCCAAAGGCTGATGGTCGCATCGTGATGATGTTCGGCATCTGCACGTTTCCAATTTAATCAGCAAGCACATACATTTCTGAGTTAGAGATGAGTATCATGCACTGTGATGGATGAGAGTGACGGTACCTGAATTAGCCCCAGTAATGAGGTCAGTTCGACCTGTTAGTTGAAGATTTTTATGAATTAAAAAAAATTATAAAGCTATGATAAACTTAGAGCAAGGGTTGAGCGGTTTATATGTGGCCTCCGAAAGGAAAATACCAAGAGATTCTGACGTATTATGACATCTTAGGACCTCGTTCACCATCTCCAAGTAAAGTGTTGATTAGTTACATCCCAAGTTAAGTTAATTGGCAAGTAAAAGCTATGATGGTCAGTTTATCATATGATTAGTGCTACTCGAACATCGTGAAATTGAAATTGAAGTTACGGGTGACTTTAACCGACAATTAGCGTACTTGTCAGTTTACTTGAAGGTGGTGAAAGAGGCCCTTAGTGTGTGTTTAAATTAATTTTTAATGAATCCGGTCTTAGACTTCCAAATCAATTGAAATAAGTTGTCAAAACCTGACGTTCTCATACATTTAGTATGAGAAAATGAGTTTGACGTTACATGTCGTTCACAGTCGTTTTGTTGATTTAAAAGGTAATAAAAATCGTGTTAAATTTACAATAATCCTGCTTTCCAAGCGTGGTTTAGTGCAACCCTTTTATGCAATGCATTTTGATATTTATTGTGTATAAGATCTTATTATGGTGTTTACCATCACCCCTGCAAATTCATTTCATATTTCAATTCATAATTTCTCTAAGGTTTTTCTTTAACTTGACTTTTAGCTTACCCGCTTTTAGTAGGACAACGGCTATTATTGTCGAGTTAAGCTTAATTGAAGTTTATGAACAATATAAGAATAAAAGATTTTATTACTGGACCCATAACCGCTTCTTAACACTATTCACGAGCCATTGTAGTTTATTGCAGAATGTTTGGAATGGCCACAAAGAAAATTTTGTGATAGTAAAAATATTTAATAGTTGATACTTTTTAAGACGGGGACTTGGTGAGTCGGATAGTTCTATGTTAGGGTTTCTTATAGTTAAAGTTAAAAAGAAACTCGTTTTCTATTCTAATAAAGAAAAAAAGATTTGTATTTTTGGATGTTTGTAGGAACTGGGTTCATATAAGCCTCAGCGCACCTAACCTAGCGGACGATGGTCAGCCGTTGACCGTAAAAAACCGTTGAAGTAAGTGTATTTTTGTAATAATCAGGATGTTAACTATTTCATTTTATCATTAGAATGCTGCATTGCTACTGAGTAACATGGGCTATAACTGTGTGTGTGCTGCAATCATATTGTAAACACTGTTTGTGTTTATTACATCTTAATTGACAACGAAAGTTCCTTCACCTTGCAAGCTAAAGCGATCGTGAAACAAACAAATTTTATTCATCGGTCTATTACTTTGATGAAGTACCTACTTAATGAACTAATTCAAATGTGCTGGATGTCATTTTTAACAGGAATAAATAAATATTGCTTAAGTAAAGGGCGTAAGTCTCACATAGTAAGCAAAGAAAAGTACAATAAAAGACTAGGTGCTTACCAAAATTAAACTAAAGTAAGGCCAACGAGACGAGATAAAGAATATAATAAAGTTCCAGGGGTTTAAAACATTTTTATTTGAATAATTATATACACATTTTTGTATTTCACATTCTAATCGCTGTCGTCTGTATTTGACAAAGATATCTCGTCAGAAGAGTCCGAATCAGCCGTATTTATGACACAACTATCTATTGTACTATCAGTCATGTTGTCAATATGGCTATAAAAATTGTCCTCGACTTTTATGATAAATGAACTTGTTCACAAAACGGCGGACCAAATGTTGACAACTGCGGTTCTAACTGCTTTCCTGTACCACGAAACAGGCAACGACAACCGTCGTCGACTAACTGACGAGATTACTGCGTACGAATGATAGACAGAGATAATAATCTCTCCCTATCGCAATGTAACTTGGTAACGGTCCGTTAGTTCTTCATTCTTTATCTCGTCTCGTTGGCCTTACTTTACCTACAAAATTTAACATCAAAGTGGTAAGAGCTACTAAAGAAATAAATCAGCGCTAGAAGAATAAATTTCTCCAGGAAACCCTATAAAGCTCCCAAAAACGCTATAAAGCCTTCGCGTCAAACTTCAAGTGCAAAGAAAACATAAGGTAACCAAACTGAAATTGAACTGTACTAGCTGTTAGGAGAAGGGATTTCGGAACTTCTCGTAGTTTTAGTGTTTTGGGTTTTATTTATACTTACGTTTTAATTATAATCCCTGCAGTCTATGATATCGTGTAAATCGTTCTTCAGATGTGGTGCTGTCAGTAAATAGGTACACCATTGCACCCAAATACTTGTACCGGTGATGATTATCCGTCCACGTATGCAAATTCTACAGCCCAATATCGTTAAAAATAATCCTACTAATATTATAAACGCAAAAGTTTGTAAAATTTACGTAAAAAGTACTGAATGGATTTTAATGAAATTTCACAATAATATAGTATACATCAGAATAACACATAGGCTACAATTTATAAAGATATTGTGTGAATTGTCCAAAATATGGCGATAAGTGTCAAGTATGTAGGAAAAATTCTACTTATTATCTGCGAGCTATTCTGGCGTGCGCTGCCAAAACCACTAGAGTTACACATACATACATATGTAATGTATGATGGAAATGTTTATCTTAAATAGTCCTACAAAAAAGCAGGTCCAGCGACACTTCAGAAGGGACTTCACTTTATGCTAATGATCCTCTCTAACGCGGGTGAAACCGCGGGGCACAGCTAGTAGCTCCATAAAATTAAATGAAGTTAAGATGATTCTGAATCTTTCTCTCTCCCTCTCTCTCTATCTCTCTCTCTCTCTCTCTCTCTCTCTCTCTCTCTCACACACACACACACACGTCTATGACTTGGTCACTAATAAACATAAACGTACTGTGCACCATCAAAATGGTAAATCTCTAAAGTTAATATTCAAAGCAATAATTCAGTGCTAGAAGAATAAATTTCTCCAGGACATGCTATAAAGCTCTCACGTCAAGCTTGGAGTACCTACAATGAAAATAATTGGATCCAAAACGAGATTGAACTATTCTTGTAGTTTGGAGGAGATTAATCGTAACTTTTCGTAATTTTAGGGATTTTGGCATTTATATTTTTGTATTTATTATATTGTTGCTACTCCGTAGTCTGTAGTGTTTGTAGTTAGTCGCCCTCTCAGTGGGGGCGGCAAACGCACCTATGCATCGAAATTAATGTAACATTATCGGATCAATCCACTTAAGTTTTATCGCCCAAAAAAGTATTACAGCATAACTGTTGGCCCTTTTCTATGGAATGACCAGTACTAGCACGCTGACGACACTATAGACGTTTTCTTTATAATTATGTTCCTTATTGAGCAAATTTAAAAAAAACTACAACATTTAACATCAAAGTGGTGAGAGCTCTAAAGCTACAATTCAAAGCAGGTTCAGCGCTAGAAGAATAATTTTTCCAGAAAACTTTATAAAGCTGCCAAAAAGCTATAAAGCCTTCGCTTAAGTACAAAGAAAACATTCGGACACCAAACCGAGATTGAACAATAATAGTTTACAGTTAAAGGTTTTTTCGTAAGTTTTCGCAGTTTTGATGTTTCGGGCTATACACTGACTCTTTGAATAACAGTCCTTTTTGAGCCAAGCCGAGTTCGTATGCATCTGATCTGCTACTTTGGAAGCTGATTACTACCTTAATTTACATAAACGCTCTAGCAGACTTAATCTTTGTTAAGAAATTTTGATAAAAATACTACATTTGTAGGTGGTAGAACTATTATGATTCACCCGGGGAAGTACCACCGCTGCACCCACTTCTGCCGTGAACCAATTCTGTTGTTTCAGTGGAAAGGTGCAGTTGCCGGCCACACTTACATGAGGCGACCACCAGCCTCCGGAGTAGCAGCGCAACTGCATACGACCTCAGACAAGACTTACCTATGCTTGCTTGAGGTTGTATGCAGATGTGCATGGGCTGCAGCGACCACCTAACACCAGGTGGCCTGCATGCTCGTCTGCTACTCCAATTAAATAAAAAAATAAAAAAAATACAACATTTAACATCAATAGTGAGAGAGCTACTAAAAGCTACAATTCAAAGAAATAATTCAGCGCTACAAGAATACATTTCTACAGAAAACGCTATAAATAGCTCCCGAAAACGCTTTAAAACCTTCACTTCAAGCTTCGAGTGCAAAGAAAACAGTCGGAAACGAAGGAGAGATTGAACAGTACTAGTAGTTTTGAGAAGGGATTTTTTCGTAAGTTTTCGTAGTTTTAATCATAATTTACACACCAAATATGATAAATGTGAGATTCTACATTAGAATATTATTTCATCTTTGGTGACCACATTTATGTTTCTATTTGAATTTGATCCGTTGAAGCTATCTTTACCTTGTGCAAGGTCTTATTAGCCCCCCCCCCCCCCCCAAAATCCATTAGTCATGCGTAGACGTAAGTCGAAACAAGGCAATTTGGGACATCTCATCCCCCAAATTTTTTAGTAATCCCCCCGCCCAAAATTTCTTGGCGACCCCCCTCCCTCCCTCCCTGAAGGCTGCGGCCGCGCCTGGTCTTATTTATGGTTTTAAAACATCTGTAAGCACGTATCCTCACTAACTTGTATTGGAGTGCTGTGACTTTATAAGCTTCAGGCTGCCAATGATATGAGAAGACACGTGTACCCACTACTACCCACCAAACAGATAACGCCGAAACTTATAGCCTTCATATTAGTTTCCTCTGTGTCGTGGGTACCATGAACACACAAAGCCTTTACGATCACCATGCACCTCTTCGTCGTATTCGTGTTAGGTATAAACCCGCACCTTGGCTTTCAGACGACATTAAGAAAATGATGGCACAGCGTGACAAAGCCAAAAGAAGGTATAAAAGGCACCCTACGGAATCAAACCTTAATCGGTTTAAAGAACTACGAAACCGCTGTAATCGTATGTGTAGAGATGCTAAGAGACGCCATTTCCATAGTTCCCTCATCAACCGGAGTTCTTCTGAAGTGTGGAGATTTTTGAAAACTGTTGGAGTGGGCAAGTCTCGTGATGTTGCATGCGGCGATGTTGATTTGACTGAGCTCAATAAATACTTCTCTCGTTCTCCTGTAAATATTGATCCTCAGATCAAGTCTAACACTCTCCGCGTGCTATCACAGCTGCCTAAACCAACATGTTCTAAATTTGTACTTACAACCGTGTCTGTCGAAACAGTAAAAAAGGCTCTTTCGTCTATCTCCACCTCCTCTGCTGTTGGTTGTGACAATTTATGCTCTCGAATGATCATGATGATCCTGCCCTCTTTCTTACCCATTCTCACTCATATCTTTAACCATTCTCTTTCCACCTCCACTTTCCCTTCAGCTTGGAAACATGCGCATATAGTTCCTCTTCCTAAAATTTCCAGTCCTACTTTGCCATCCCATTATCGCCCCATTTCTATATTACCTTTTCTTTCAAAAATTCTTGAGCATATTGTCCACAACCAAATCTTCTCATTCTTATCTTCCAACCTTCTTTTAAGTCCCTGCCAATCAGGCTTTCGTCCGAGTCACAGCACTGTCACAGCCCTTCTGAAGGTGACTGATGACATTCGCTGGGCTATTGAGAGGAAGGAACTGACATTACTTGTGCTGCTTGATTTTAGCAATGCCTTTTCCTCTGTTGATTTTGATATCTTGGAGGGAATTATGCAGTCCATAAATATTTCACCTACTACCATCTCATGGTTTGATTCCTATCTTCGAGGTCGCTCGCAGAGGGTTCGTGTCGAGGAAACTCTTTCTCAGTCTTGCAACCTGAATGCAGGCGTACCTCAGGGTGGCGTTCTCTCTCCGCTCCTATTCTCGATGTTCATTAATTCTATATCATCGGTCATTTCAAGTTATTTCCATCTCTACGCAGACGACCTACAAATCTACCGCCATTTTACACTGGATCAGACTGAGTCGGCTATAGCTGCTGTCAATGATGACTTGAGGCGTATAGGCGACTGGGCCAAGTCATATGGTCTCTTAATCAATGCGGCCAAATCACAGGCCATCATCATTGGCAGCCGCTATATTCGCAATAAAATTGCTGACTGCAGCATTTCATCAGTTAGCCTGGATGGAGTCCCAATACCCTATACTGATACGGTAAAGGATTTGGGTATTATAATTGATAAACAACTTTCCTGGAAACCGCATATAAACGAAGTCAGCCGCAAGGTTCACCACTCTCTTCATTCGTTGAAATGTCTCCAAGGCTTTTTACCCTTAAAAAAAATTTCGCTTGCTCAATCGTTAATCCATCCCATTATTGACTACGCCGACTCCTGCTACCTGGATGCTACTGAGGAGCTGTTGAACAAACTTGAGCGCTTGCAAAACCTCTGCATTCGATTCATTTACGGACTTCGTAAATTTGATCATATTTCCCATTTTCGCAAGGATCTCAAGTGGCTCCCTATCCGTTTTCGCCGAAACACTCGCATTCTATGTTTGCTCTTTAATATCCTCCGCAATCCTACTGCTCCGCCTTATCTGCGTGATCGATTCTCTTTCACACGATCTTCCATTGCTCCCTGCCGTGCACCCCTTAAATCTCTCCTTAACTATCCTTCTTTCAGAACACACTGTTACTCCCGCTCCTTCACTGTCCACTCGGTCAGATTGTGGAATTCACTTCCACCTAATATCCGACAAATCAAAACTTTGTGCTTATTTAAGCGTCGTGTCAAGGACCACTATCTCTCCTTAGCATAGAATGTCATATTTATTACAGTTTTATTTGCATTTTTTTAGGTATATATGTTATTGTATTTATTGTATTTTTTTTAATAATTATATATGTATGTATATGTATGTTTACATGTATATGTATGTATTATATGTACTTATATTATATAAATATATATGATCTGATATTATGTATAAGTGCGTACACACACTCAACCATTAATATCCAGCTCTCCAGTTACAGTAGGTCTGCTGGAAGAAATTTCTATAGGAATAAGCAGTACCTTTGTACCCCATTTCTGTTAATGTCCATGTCTTCTATGTAACTGTGTACATAAATTGTGAAATAAATAAATAAATAAATAAAAAGATAAACACAAGTGAGATCAAGAACAGAAATTTGAACTCATCATTACAATTTCTGCTTCACCAGGAATCGAACCCGGGACCCTTGGTTGACTATCCGGCACGGTAACCAATGGACCACATGGGTCGTCAAAATGCAAGAAGAGTTGAAATAAGTAAGTGATATCGTATTTTGCCAATATAATAATGCAATATGTATTGGCACGACAAAAATAACTTTTTATAAGAAACCTTTCCATTGCAAGTAAAAACAGAGCTTCATAACGTTATAAAAAATATCTAAATATAATGTTATATAACGTTATACGTGTTTCGTTTCGTTATTATTTTGACATTACTAACGAAAAGACGAATAGCGGTATTAAAAGAATAACGTCATGAAATATCAAAATCGAAATAAATAACGTTATAATATCGTTATTGCTAAGCGATATTGCCGCGTTGCTAGCTCGCTGCATATGATAATTATTATTCCCCGTAAATATAACGTTATTTATATCATTATTTTGTAAATAGCGTTTACTGATATAACGTTATTTTGACGTGTAAATAACATTTAGTTGTAAAACGTTATGTTTTTTATAACGATATGGGCACAAGTACATAATAACGTTATGATTTTATAGCGGTATTTGAAGCTCTGAGTAAAAAGTTCAAGATTTAGTTCTAAAGTTCAATCTGTAGTCTCAAGTTACTAGTAACTGTAGACCAGCTAACCTCTAGAGAAGTAGCGTAATGTTGTAGATAGGTTATACACCTACATATTTCTGCTAACAGCCTAAAGGTGACGTTCATATCTAGCAAAATCGTTTTTTAAAACCCTGGCACATTATGCACATTCCTTGGCTGCAAAGGTTTTTGAATAATGAAGAAAAAGAGCAAATAATATAATTTGACGCAAAAAAAGGCACGGACGCCAAGTCTATGGAGTTAAAATATTGTAAATTTAAAAAAAATCTCTAGCACTGTGAGGTTCATAACAGAATGTACACAATTATACTAACGAACTAATCAAAGGACTATACTATACCTCTTATTATATGTTACGGTTGTTCACAAATTTATATTTTTATAATCTGAACGGTAATTTTGAGTCTACATATACATATATAGGTGGAAACAAATAAACTTAAAAATCTGCAATAAGTATATCAGTGGTCAGCTTTTGTTCAAGTTAGCTCACATTACTTCTCTATTGACTGCATGATCGTAGTCAGCGTCGGTAGATCGAAGACCGATCCAATTCAAACAAAGTTGCAGCAAATCACAAGTTGAATGACGATCGACCATAATTTTTAATAAGGGCCTCGTCTGATGTAGCGGTATAACTGCTACGCAAACACCTTTCCACGTTCGGTTATGCTTCTTATGCCTTTTTCATTCATGTCTTTGAATGTTATAAGAGTCAAAAATATATTTTGTCAGTTCGTTCCTTACTCAAAATTATGACACACTAGCTGTGTCCCGCGATTTCACTCGCGTTAATATTTTTTAAAGTATCCTATTTTACTTCAACTTTATATTTATTATTATATATACTATTTTACTTCTGATAACTCCAAGAATATATGTACAAAGTTTCATGATGATCGGTTGAGTAGTTTTCGCGTGAAAGAGTAACAAACAAACTTACTTTCGCATTTATAGTATTAGTATAGTATGAAGTGGTTACATTATACAAGAGGTTATATTGTGACATATTTCAAGCTATTTACGCAGGAAAATATCAATTTCTTTTCGAGTTTATAATAATATTACAAAATACACGCGCGCTCGCACATACACACACACACACACAAACATACTAAGTATTCATCATATATATATATATATCAAACAATATTTTTTTTCAACCTTTTTTTATGTCCCACTGATGGGCACAGGTCTCCTCACACAAGTGAGAGGGATTTAGGCCATAGTCCACCACGCTGGCCAAGTGCGGATTGGTGGACAATAATTTATCAAACAATAAAGTAATTTAACTAGTAAAAATTTTAGTTAATTAGCTTGTATTCTTAAAATTAATTTTCCCTGGGGGTGGGCAATGTATACCGTAACACAGGGTAACACCTAGCGCGGTAGACAATGTTTCACAAAATAATAGTATGTTACAAGACTAAGTTTAGTTTGTAAAAAAGTTTGTAATGCTTTGTTGAAAATAAAGATTTATTATTATTATTATTATTACACATAAATTGTCCCCGTTTCACATAACCCGTTACTTGGTTGCAGCAACGTTGAGAATTTTATGGAAATTGAGTTTAAACGCCCGCCCTAAAGTGGATCTAGTGAAAGATCGTAAATCACGCTGAAGCGTGTAAAATTTTCACCGTTTTTACATTTATTTTTCCTGCTAAGTGAAATGTTCAGTGGAATTTTGCTGTTCAATTTCAGTGCAGGTAGTTTGATGTACCCGTAAAAAAGCATATGGCTGCAACACTTTTTGCCTCCCACTGCTAGATCGATAGCACAGATCTCTCCCCATTATTTAGGAGGCCTCTATCATGCTGCTCCAATGCGGGTTGGTAGAGAAAAAAACTGCGTATACATATTTTTTATAAAATAGCGTATGAATGCTTTATATTTTTGCATAAATGCTTACTAAATAAAAATGAATGTAGCTATTTAAACTTTTAAATTGCATAATAGCGATTGCCAATATCATTCAAATACACATTCGAAATAAATATTTATGTATAAAAAATAAAACATACGGTATGATGTTCGAAGTAAAATATTATGCCTACTGAAAAGATATAAACAATTATTTTTTCAGTTAAAAACAATTTATTTATGAAAAATTTGCAATAGTTGAAGTAACATTTTACTACGTGATTGACCAGTCACAAAATCGCGACACCGATTTTAATAAAACTTCTAGTAGGTATAAGTATGCATATATTGAAATTAATATAAATAAGCAATCTCTCTAGCACAATGGTTACTATGTCATGCTGATTGGGCGTCCCGGATTCGATTCCGGGTGAGGTAGTTTGCTGAAAAATGTTGAATTTAAATTACTTAACCGATTTTAAATAAGGTATTCTTAAGTATACCTTTGTTGAAGTTAATATAAATAAGCAATCTTTCTAGCACAATGGTTACTATGTCATACTGATTGTATGTCCCGGGTTCGATTCCGGGAGAGGTAGAAATTTGCTAAAAAATGTTGAGTTTAAATTACTTAAGTCGGTCTGGGTGTCTATGTTTAACTTTATGTTTAAGGTACCGGATGTGCGGTCATGAATGTGTAGCATTAAATATATTATTTTCTATAGTCTCGTCTACAAACAGCCTAATAGCAACCAAACGTGTACCTTATGCCTTATACAGAAGACCATATTCCTTGTTTATACCAGGTGCTAAAACCAACTACAGGCACAATAATTTTATGTCGCGAGCAAGTAGATTTTTTAATGAGATTGCGAACAAGCTCGACATCGTTCTTTTTAATACCACGCCAGGTCAATTAAACCGACTTTTGTCAACTCAGTTCTTTGCAACTGACTGAACAAATTCAGTTGTACATGATGTAATAATTGTCTAAACGCCTATGATTTTAATATAGCAATGAAGCCTGGAATAGCACATAGGCTATTTTTTATCCTACGGGGACCCATTAAACGGGTCCTCGCGGGCGAAGCCGCTGGCGGAAGGCTGGTTATATATGTATCTACAATATTGTTTATCAGTGTGCATGTTTCTTTTTTAAAACTATCAGTGGAAACTCATAATTGGCCTTAACAACACTTTTAAATAATTAACATAATAATAATAATAAACAATAATTTTAAATGTATATACAATACCTAGCTGTAAGTTTCCCAAAAATGTAAAAAAATACAGCTAAATCCATTGTGTTCAACCATATCCTAAGTCTATGTGTTCAACTGAATCCGTTGTGGACCGAGGCTAATGGGCCTGTAAAACATTGCGAGGGCGAGTTTTTATAGCGATCTGTTTGTGACTTAGAGCATCGTAAATCCCTTAACCTGGGACAATTTGCGCTTTTCCACTTTATTATACGTTGATGTTTTTAGATTGTGCCTTAAAATACTTATAAATCTTTACTACACTTCATTCTGCTAAAGAGGGTGATTTGGTGGATTTTGGAGCTGTACGGTGCAACCGTGCATTTGCTGCCGTAAGCAAACTGACGCGGCGAAATAAATTCATGTTTCAAGTAATATAAGTCGGTTCGTTAACAGCCATCAAGGGCCGCGCGTACTCACTATCATAATCATTCATTCATTCATTTAGTTCTTAGATTTAAATCAATATATCAGATCTATCTAGTGTTTTATTATCATATCTAATAGTGTGCAGATAGCAGGATCTCGTACAGGAGCAGCAGGCGAGCATACACAGGTGGTTTCTACTTAGCGCAAGCGCCAGCTCTCACAAACTACTTTTGTGCTAATAATATTTCATATTATACTATAAGACGACCTGCGTGGCGCAATTGTTACCATGCCGGACTGCCAATCGAAGCGTCCCGGGTTCGATTCCCGGCGAAACAGAAATTTGAATGATGAGTTTAAATTTCTATTCTCGGTCTGAGTGTTTATGTGTTGCTGTATGTTCCCAAGCCGATATCCCGAAAAACTGCTCACCTATATCTAGATCAGCAATGCGATCTAGAAACTGCTATCATAATTATGTGTGTAAAAATTTACAATAAAATACCAGATGATTTAAAAAACTTAACTCTATATCGATTTAAAAAAATAAATTATAAATACATTTTCTTCTTTTTTTACTTTTTAGTTCGTATTTTCACAAAAGCTTGTTTTTTTAGTTTTTTAAGCTAACTATTTTTTTAATAAAATACCTAAAATGACTTAATTTAAACTTAAATTCTTCAAACGACTATTACAGAATGGTCTGAATGGTAAAGCGCGGTGTCCGATACGGTCGGATGCCCAGCGCGCGTAGCGACCTCTGACAAATAATTTTTAAAGGCATATTAATCGCTACCTACTCCATGGTGAAGATTGAGTCAGTGACGAAAATATTATGACATTTAATTCATTACGATATTTTTCATAATCTTGCACGCCTGAGGTTATCTCTCAATGCCTCTCTAAATCCATGTCACTTCCGAGGGTTGACCTGTGCCCAGCAGTCAGTAAAATCAACAGGCAGCAGACTTATTAAAAGATTGGCAATTTGCATAATACTACAGGGATCACATTTTCAGCATTTAATTAATTAATTTACAAAAAATATTAATTTACAAAAAATACTCAACTGACTTCGGCAGTTTCATGTATGTTTTTAATTTGATTAACATGATTAATATCACGTTGTTCTTTTCTTTAAAGATACTAAGTTACTTAAGAAGAATCATTATATTTATTTTGTTCAGTCTTTGGATTGGCATCATAAAAATACGTTTGATTTTTTTCACAGTTAAATCGGTTCGATTCCCAGGCGAAGCAAATAATTTTTATAATATCTTTGAATACAGTATTACTAACTTTTAAAAGTAGCATAAATTCTTGTTATAGTAAAATATCCTATCTACGATATTTAAGGTACTTTCCCTTCATGTCCGATAGTCTTGGGACGCCCTGTATAGAGTTGTTATTATATGCAATGAAACGTTATTATTCTTATTATACAAATAAAATACGATCGGCTGTGGCGGCAATACACTTATTTCTCCGTTTCTACCGGTTTCAGTGCTGTTTAGATATCTACAACGTTTGTGTTCATCAAAGTGACTAGAAGTCATCGATGTTTATTTTCTTTAAGACACAACCAATCAACTGCGGTCGGGAACACTCTATGAGAACACCACAGTAAATAAAAATATTTCCTTCAGGATCCTTTGAAAGAAGACAAAATGAATTTAAACTTTATCCCTTTGCGATAAGAGTCACTAAAATATCTTCTTTACTTACATCTTCTGCAACAGATTCGTGTCAATTTGAACTCTATGTCTTTACAATAATGATGTCAAGAGATCAGGCTTTAACTTGACTACTGCAATTGACGCGCAATTAGTTTTGAACCTTACTACACTGACTTAAAAGTCAAATAAATAAATAGGATGAAGATAACGACAATATTTCTCGGCTTAATCCAAGTAATAGTGGGAGTTAGGGCCAAGAAACTCATTAAAAGTTTGCTTCTAATAATTGTTAGTTTATTGTTCGTTTTAAGTTAGTTTAAGAATAAGGTTGGTTTAATTTTATATTTTATTTTTAAATAGAAGACAATCGCTAAATGATTATGAAATGAAATGGAAATGAAATATTTCTTTACTCATTGTACGGTTCCTTTACAAATTCTTAGTGAACGTAATTTTTTTTGTTCTGTCTGCTCTGGGTGCGCTTAGGCAATGCTGAGCTGAAGAAAAAGCAGACGGAGAAAAACTTCAGCCCTGTTTTAAAATATGGGGTATATATTAACCTAGTCCTACCTAATTTCGGACCTACCCTAAGCACCCATAATTTTAATATTTCACATTTTTGCTTGTTTCTTCTCCTAAATTGCTGAGAGTGAAACGTCTGACCATTTATAGGTACTGAGCGTTGTACTCTTGTTTGAATTTCATCAATTCGAAACAATAGAATTAAATAAAGGCCTAACCTAACCTTAATTTAAATATCTATATTTTTACCCGATCATCTTTGTGTGAGTTCATATTTGACCCAAAACAGTCCCAGTTTTGGGTCATAAATGATCCACAAACCAACCTACCAAATGTAGATGGGATTGTGGATATGGGTAAAACTAAACTACAAATAGTTCAAAGTTAACTTTTCTCACATATTCGTCTTTTGTTTTACCTAAATAAATCGCCACGTAATTTTTCTTTCCTATTATGCTTTAGGAAAGAAAAAGGCTCGGCGGCTAGCGTAGAACGCAAGCGGTCTATGCAGCTAAGCCAAACGGGCGCGGTCGGGTGTGAGATGGGTTACCGCTAGTGGCAACAAATTTCATGCGCGTTTCCATGCTTCAGAGGGCACATTAAGCCGTCGGTCCCAGTTTTTGTCGATAGATAATAGTCGTTAAATCTTGTCGATGGCCTTAGGTATAGGCGGTTTGAAAACATCCGACAGTGGGCTGGCACTGGCACTAACCCGCATCTCCACCAACCCGCATTGGAGCAGCGTGGTGGAGTAAACTCCAGGCCTCCCCACTAAGGGAGAGGGACCCGTGCCCAGCAGTGGGACGCAAAAAGGGTCGCAGCCATTACGCCATTAATCATTTATTTTGAAGGGTATAGCGATATTCATGTACCGCAGGTGAAAGCGCCGGGCCCGGGTGGTTACACACACCTATGTAGTTCATAAAAAGAAACCTGATCCCTCTTAATTGTCACGGGAACGAATGTGCCGCTCCGCTGTTATTAATAATGTTGACTGAGAAACAGTATACTTTTCCTTAGGGTAAGGCTCGAAAACACTGCAAGAGAAGCTATAAATCCTCAACATTCACTAACCCTTATTGTCGGCGACCAAGAAAAACATATGTGAGAATTGAGAATAACGTATGAACATTCCATATTAAAAGTTGCAAGGGCCGCTGAACGAAACGGCATCATCTATTCCCGTTTCACTCACACAGAAGAAGACAGAGACGGCAACGTCTATCCCCGTCTCACGTGCGGCGACTAGAACGAGATGCAACGAGTGTTCCTGCTTCGCTCACACAGGGCGGTGTGACGAGTAGAATCGAGATTGGAATGCGGAAAATTTACGAAATTAGTATGGAAAATTAGATATCTAGATTTTCATGATTTTTCTTTATAATATGGTTAAGGATGATTAGTTATGTAGGATAACATAATTTTTATAAAGAAATCTGTATAGGTTACGTAGATATTTAAGGTTGAAGTTTTTTCTGTACTTAGGTAGTTTTTTGTTAATAAGATCGTATTTTTATATGTTTTTGGATGTTTTTAGGATTAATACGATAGGAAATAAGTTTGTCTACATGGATACATAGTTTTTATGAATATATTTTGTGAATTAGCTTAGTTATTTAGGTCATAAGGTTAGCAATTGGCGAAATTTGTTGAACTTTGTGTATATTTCCTTAAATAACTCTTTATGTATTTTACATATGAAAATGGAACTTATATAGTCTAATAGGAAAGTTTACGAGGAACAAAACTATGTATGATACATGTGTAAAGATATAAAGGATCAATAAAAAGAACCCGAAAAACAGCCTTCACCGAAGCAAAAATTGTATCAAATTAGGGCCGCGATCGGGCTATTGCACGCGGCTGTCTTTCTCGTATTGCTTGGGGAGTACTTAAGCAAATTGGGGCCAAGGCAAAGCATTCCTCGGCGAGCTCAAAAGTAAGAAGAAAACAAGACTCTGAAGACTCTGAAGACTCAAGAAGACTAATAACAAGAAGATTAAAGAAGATTGAAGAATTTTGGAATATTTGAAGACTGAAGTTTGGAAGAGGACTTCAGGACCATACGAGGAGGCCTTGGCATAGGGAAATTAGGGTTCGGTTAGGGCTGGCTGGGTTCCTTATCAGGAACATAAGTGGTTTTATTCAAAGAACGTCACCCCCTCGCCCCCCTCCTCTTCCCCGTGACAGACGACTGACGCAACTCCCCGACACCGACGTGGCGCATCGCAGGTTGGGTTACCGGCGTCGGGTTTAACATCTCACACCCGATATACACCCGCCACTCCCCTTTTGGCCTCGCTGGTGGCTATTACGATCCCACCACGCGTACTCCTAGGGCGAGTAGCGCGAACATACATACCGTATAGACGCGCCGCCCCCACAGCTGGTCCTTCGAGCCGGATAATCGTGCCATCGTCACCGTCGGGTTACTGCCGCCATCATGCCTGTCACACGAAGTCAGCGAGGCGTCTCTCCACCGGAGCGACCAACTGCGCCCCAGTCATCGGATGAAGCACCGGGGACACTGGACACTTCGGTCACATATGGGACCACGACGGAGAGCCCGCCAACATCAAGAGTCACCAGGAGCGAAGCCACGGTTCAAGAAGCAGCACCACCAGGGGTTCCTGCGGCACCACGGAAGACTCACTCCACGAAGTCCACCAAGCAACGGGAATGGGAACTGAAGGTGGAAATGGCGCGGAGGCGAATGGAAGAGTCCAAGGCTGCTGCAGAATACACCAGAGCACAGTTCGAACTGCTTCGAGCGGAGAATGAAGATTCCGGATCCGAAGTTGAAGATCCCGAAGAATGGAACACGAACATCCGTTCATGGGTACATCATGCATCGGTGGAGGGGATGCCCGAGGAGGAGCATCAGAGGCAGGTGTCCGGGGAGGGGCACCGATTGGGGGCGTCCGGGGAGGGGCGAACCAGTCAGCCACCTGTCACCACTGCAGTTCCGGAACACCGCACCGAACCCGGGACCAAGGAGCTCGCCGAGGCAATCATGAAGGCCATCTCGATTGCACCGAGGAATTTACCGCAACCGAGTTATATACACGACCTGCCCGACTTCGACGTAAGAAATGAAGAATGGATTGCCTTCAGGACGGTATACGAAGACACCGCACCGCTTTTTACGGGAATCCAGAACATGGCGCGGCTGCGGCGGTCACTCAAGGGCACAGCGCGGGAAGCAGTGAAGAGCCTCCTGTATTCAGAAAGCCCACCTGAAGAAGTTATGGAAACCCTCCGTCGAAGGTTTGGAAGACCTGAAGCCCTGATCCGGGTGGAATTGGAAAAGGTGAAGAACCTACCCCGGATCCCGGATAAGCCGCGTGACATCTGCGTGTTTGCCAGTCAGGTGAACAACACCGTCGCGACGATAAGGGGGCTAAGAAAACCGGAATATCTGCACGCGCCGGAAATGGTAGCCAACATCGTGGAGAAGATGCCTCCGACGCTGCAGCATAGGTGGTACAGATTCGCCGCCAAGAAGAAAAACGAAGAACCTGATCTGGTGCTACTAACGAAGTTCCTCAATGAAGCAGCGGATGAATGTGGACCCTACGCGACGCCAGAGGCTATGCATCCAAGGCAGCCTCCCCGGCGTCAACTCACACACACCGCATCCGAACAATTGGAGGAAGAAAGGAAGACCTGCTGTCCACACTGCCAGTATGAACATCACCTCTACGAGTGCCGCAAGTTTCTACGATTGCCAACCAAGGAGAGATGGGAGGTCGCGAAGAAATCGAAGATGTGCTTCAAGTGTCTCCAGGGGCGACACCGGAAAGAAACCTGCCGACGTCCTCCATGCAAGGTGTGCAAGAGGTGGCATCACTTCGTGCTTCATGAAGACCAGGGGGATTGCCCGAAGCCCGAAGCGAAGAAAGAAACTGCGGACAGGGAGATCGCCAACAACGTCAGGCTCCCGGTGAACACTACGAGGACAGCAAGGGCCTACTTGAAGATGGTTCCAGTCGAGTTATATGGACCAAGGGGGGCTGCCAGGATCCTAGCACTACTGGACGAAGGGTCAACCGTCACGCTTCTGGACTCATCGGTCGCGAGACAACTAGGCCTCAAGGGACCCGTGGAGGCGCTCACCCTAGAAACTGTAGGAGGCAGGACCATCACCAAGGGAGATTCTATGAAGATCAACATGAAGATCAAGGGGTTGCACCAGACCAGGAAGAGGAACATCTCTGGGGTACGCACGATCGACGACATCAACCTGACACCCCAGATGATTGAAAAGGGAAGAATTGAAGAATGCGCTCATCTCAAGCCGATGGTGAACCAGTTGTATTATGAAGAGGAATCACCGAAGCTACTCATCGGTCAAGACAACTGGGAGCTCATCGTGTCCAGAGCAACACGCAAAGGGAAAAGAGGTCAACCCGTAGCATCACTGACTTACCTAGGGTGGGTGCTACATGGGTCCGATGGAGGAGCGTCGAGGCCTGTGAACTTCGTAACCTGCGCGCACGTTACTTCTAAGGAAGAGGAATTTGAAAAGGTCATCAAGGAACATTTGTGGAATCGTTGGGAATCCATCCACGCCGACCGACCACAGACATAGAAGAACGGGCTCTGGCAATTCTGGAAGAGACTACGAGGAAATTGGACAATGGGCGCTACGAAACCGGCTTATTATGGAAGAATAAAGATACGAAGATGCCGGACAACTACAATCAAGCAGAGAATCGCCTGAAGAACATCGAGAAGAAGTTGGACAGGGATACGGCACTGAAGCAGGAATATGAAGATCAGATCAGGAATCTTCTCAACAGTGGCTACGCAGAAGAGGTCAAGCACGAGTCCACATCCGAGAAGAAATGGTACCTGCCTCACTTCGCCGTCACGCACCCTACCAAGAAGAAGATACGACTGGTGTTCGACGCTGCCGCGAAGTACCAGGGGAAGAGCCTCAATGATGAACTGTTGCCGGGACCAGATCTGTTGCAGTCACTGTTTGGAGTTTTACTGCGGTTCCGTCAGAGGCCAATCGCCGTGGTAGCTGACATCAAGGAAATGTTTCTTCAGGTGAAGATACGAGAAGAAGATCGGGACAGCCTTCGATTCTTATGGAGGGGAGGTCAACGCAGCGGGACGCCGAGAGAATATAGGATGACATCAGTTATATTCGGCGCCGCCTGCTCTCCGAGCGCTGCTATCTTCGTCAAGAACAAGAACGCGTCGGAACACAAGGAAGAGTACCCGGAAGCGGCAAGGGCAATTGAGCGCAATCACTATATGGACCTTCACAGCTTCGGGACTCCAGAAGACGCAATCAAGATAGCAAGCCAGGTGGACCTCATACACAAGAAGGCTGGGTTCCAGTTAAGGGGTTGGGCATCGAACGATGAGGAAGTATTAAAGAAGCTCACTCCGGAGGGGAACAACATGGAAGTCGAACTGGGGACCAAAGAAGAAAAGACATTGGGACTAAGGTGGTTCACAGGGGGTGACGAAATAGGATTTAGAACGAGTCTTCGCAACCTGCAGGAAGAGGTAGCCGAAGGGAAGAGGACTCCAACCAAGAGAGAGGTCACAAGCGCCGTGATGTCGACATTCGATCCACTGGGGCTTGCATCGCCGGTGCTCATCCAGGGGAAGAAGCTGATCCAGAGCATATGGAGGAGCGGGGTCGGATGGGACGACAGCATCACCGATGAAGACAACAGGACCTGGGAGGAGTACCTAGAAGACCTGCAGTTGCTGAGGGATCTCCGGGTGCCAAGGTGTGTAGCGCAGTCCAACACCGAGGGGGAGCTCCACGTCTTCGTCGACGCAAGCGAAGAGGCCTACGCATGCGCCGTGTATCTGAGGCAGCGCGACGAAGAAGATGGCTACCGAGTGACACTACTGGCGGGCAAGGCAAGGGTGACCCCGCTGAAGCCAGTGTCCATCCCGAGGTTGGAGCTACAAGCGGCGCTACTGGGTGCCAGGATGGCGCGATCGGTGCAAGAAGAACTGGACGTCGAGATTGTGAAGAAAACTTATTGGAGCGACTCCAGCACCGTGCTCTCCTGGATCAAGACCGACCCAAGGACATTCAAGACCTTCGTAGCACACCGACTGGCAGAGATCGAAGACACAACGAAGCCTCAAGAGTGGCGCTGGGTACCTACAGCACATAACCCGGCTGACGACGCAACGAGAGGTATACCGAAGGATTTCAACAGCGGACACCGATGGTTCAACGGACCTGCATTCCTGGCGCAAGAGGAAGAAGATTGGCCAAAGCCGCGGACCTTCAAGGCGGAGCCCACGGGAGAAGAGAAGGAAAAGTCGACTGTGGGGGCGACTTTGCCCGTCGACAGGTATCCAACTCCGAACCCTGTCAAGTTCTCGAGCTGGACGCGACTGGTAAGGGCGACCGCGAGGGTACTGCAATTTATCGACCTGTGCCGGAAGAAGAAGCATGCAGTAAACGTGTCCCGTAAGTCCGAGCGTCGAGATCCCACATGGAGGCGAATCAAGAAGAAGGTCAAGAAGACGACCAAGCCCGTGAACAAGAAGACCCAAGAAAGAAGGTTCCTTCCCCTCAATCCCGATCACATAGAAGAAGCCGAGAAGATTTTATTACGAAGAAGCCAAGAAGAGAGCTTCCAGGAAGAGGTACGCTGCATCGCGACAAAGAAGCCATTTGAGAGGAATAGCCGGCTTAAGAAGTTGGACGTCGCCATTGAAGATGGATTACTGCGGCTCCAAGGAAGAATCGATGCAGCGCTACACACACAAATTGAGAAGAGACCAGTGGTGCTAGACAGTAAGCATCATATCACCAGGCTGCTCATCGCGCACTATCACGAGAAGTTCAACCACGGGAATCACGCGACGGTGATCAACGAGTTACGACAGCGCTTCTGGATCCTGGGACTGCGGTCTGCGGTGAAGACGACGGTTCATCGGTGCCAGTGGTGCAAGGTGCACCGCGGCACGCCACAGCTCCAGCCGTTTGGGAATCTCCCGCTGGAGAGACTGCGACATGGAGAACCACCGTTCACCTGCACTGCTGTAGACTACTTCGGCCCCATGACCATCACAGTGGGTCGACGCCATGAGAAGAGGTGGGGCGCCTTATTCACATGCCTCACCACCAGAGCAGTCCACGTCGAGCTAGCCGCATCCTTATCGACGGACTCCATGATCCTAGCGCTACGAAGGATGGCGGCGAGAAGGGGGATGCCAAAGACGATCTTCAGCGACAACGGCACCAACTTCGTGGGGGCAAACAAGGAACTGCAAGAAGCCCTCGCCAGCCTCAACCAGGAAGACATCATCACCGCGACGGAGAAGATGAGCATCAGGTGGAAATTTATACCACCCGGGGCACCGAACATGGGGGGTGCGTGGGAACGCCTGGTCCGATCCATCAAAACGGCCCTGGCAGTTACCCTCAAGGAAAGGCATCCCAAAGAAGAGGTCCTGCACACTCTGCTATTGGAGGCGGAGCACCTGGTGAATTCAAGACCACTGATTGACGTCGACGAAGACAACGAAGAAGGGGCCCTCACTCCCAATCACTTCTTAATTGGGAGATCCTGCGGAACGAGATTGGGGGCATTCACCGACGAAGACCTCACCGGCCGACGAACATGGAGGACAGCGCAGCGACTCGCCGACCACTTCTGGAGCAGATGGGTGAAAGAGTACCTACCGACTCTGATCCCTAGAAGAGTCGACGCACGAGCTACCACGAGGGACCTGCGGTGTGGGGACACGGTCCTCATCGTAGATTCTACGCTGCCAAGAGGAACATGGCCAAGGGGTGAGGTGGTCCGAACCTATCCAGGACCCGACGGCCGCACCAGAATTCTGGAGGTGCGCACGACGGGGGGCGTCCTGAAACGTCCCAGCTCCAAGGTGATCCTGTTGGTGCCGGCGCAACGCGACGAGGGGCGAGCAACCAGCGAGCCAGACTGCGGGGAGGCAGTCATCGCGTCGGACAACGAGCATCGGGTCGCCGGGCCAGGAGTTGGTGCTACGCACGAGGGGGAGGATGTCGGCGACCAAGAAAAACATATGTGAGAATTGAGAATAACGTATGAACATTCCATATTAAAAGTTGCAAGGGCCGCTGAACGAAACGGCATCATCTATTCCCGTTTCACTCACACAGAAGAAGACAGAGACGGCAACGTCTATCCCCGTCTCACGTGCGGCGACTAGAACGAGATGCAACGAGTGTTCCTGCTTCGCTCACACAGGGCGGTGTGACGAGTAGAATCGAGATTGGAATGCGGAAAATTTACGAAATTAGTATGGAAAATTAGATATCTAGATTTTCATGATTTTTCTTTATAATATGGTTAAGGATGATTAGTTATGTAGGATAACATAATTTTTATAAAGAAATCTGTATAGGTTACGTAGATATTTAAGGTTGAAGTTTTTTCTGTACTTAGGTAGTTTTTTGTTAATAAGATCGTATTTTTATATGTTTTTGGATGTTTTTAGGATTAATACGATAGGAAATAAGTTTGTCTACATGGATACATAGTTTTTATGAATATATTTTGTGAATTAGCTTAGTTATTTAGGTCATAAGGTTAGCAATTGGCGAAATTTGTTGAACTTTGTGTATATTTCCTTAAATAACTCTTTATGTATTTTACATATGAAAATGGAACTTATATAGTCTAATAGGAAAGTTTACGAGGAACAAAACTATGTATGATACATGTGTAAAGATATAAAGGATCAATAAAAAGAACCCGAAAAACAGCCTTCACCGAAGCAAAAATTGTATCAAATTAGGGCCGCGATCGGGCTATTGCACGCGGCTGTCTTTCTCGTATTGCTTGGGGAGTACTTAAGCAAATTGGGGCCAAGGCAAAGCATTCCTCGGCGAGCTCAAAAGTAAGAAGAAAACAAGACTCTGAAGACTCTGAAGACTCAAGAAGACTAATAACAAGAAGATTAAAGAAGATTGAAGAATTTTGGAATATTTGAAGACTGAAGTTTAGAAGAGGACTTCAGGACCATACGAGGAGGCCTTGGCATAGGGAAATTAGGGTTCGGTTAGGGCTGGCTGGGTTCCTTATCAGGAACATAAGTGGTTTTATTCAAAGAACGTCACCCCCTCGCCCCCCTCCTCTTCCCCGTGACAGACGACTGACGCAACTCCCCGACACCGACGTGGCGCCTCGCAGGTTGGGTTACCGGCGTCGGGTTTAACATCTCACACCCGATATACACCCGCCACTCCCCTTTTGGCCTCGCTGGTGGCTATTACGATCCCACCACGCGTACTCCTAGGGCGAGTAGCGCGAACATACATACCGTATAGACGCGCCGCCCCCACACTTATACTAATTTTGTAGATAGAGAACTTTAATGGGACGACCTGCGTAGCGCAATGGTTACCATGCTGTACTGCCAATCGAAGGGTCCCAGGTTCAATTACCGGCGAAACAGAAATTTGAATGATCAGTTTAAATTTCTGTTCTCGGTCGGGTGTTTGTGTTTCTGTGTGTGTCCATGGTGCCCTTGACACAGGGTATATCTACCCTATTGTGGGGGCTATGAGTGTGAAGTTTTTCATTATATTATAAAAGCGTTACGATAGTCATATTCCACTTGTCTAGGTCAAATGAACTCTCGCAATTATTATCCCAGAGGTTGTAGTGTGCAACAAGCCGTAATGCCGTAATAACACGTCGCATTTTGTCATTGTCACACGTGAAGCTAAAGGCAGTAGAACAAATCTATTTCATGCTTCGGATACGTCGGTAACACGAGCTATGTTTGTATGATGTGTGTATTACACACTACTTTATAGATAGCTTCATTAGTGCGCTTTATTCTTCTGTATATAATATGTATTTTATATACAGTATTTTATCTACCTAGGATAAGCGATCCGTATGGGTAATTCCAACTTCGAGAGAGAGATAAGTCGTAGAATCTAACTCGGTTGGGCAGCGTTCGGGAAAACACTTCGTAGTTTCCCGAACGAAAGTCGAAAGTTTTCGAGCAGTGTGTGTTGCTAATGATGACCTGGCTGTAGCTGAGACGTGGTTTTTCACAGTTAGCCGTGAGCGAGCGATGGAGAGGGCTATGCTTGGTATTTCTCTACGCGACAGAATTCGAAACGATGAAATCCGTAGACGAACGAAGGTTAACGACTAGCTCTCAAAATTTGCAAGCTCTAGTGGCAATGGGCAGGCCATATAGTTAGGAGAACTGACAACAGCTGATGGGGATTTCAGGTCCTCGAAAGACGACCACGTCTCGACAAAAGGAGCAAAGGCCGCCCTCCAACCAGGTGGACTGACGACCTGAAGAAGATAGCGGGAAACCGCTGGATTCAAAGGACGTAGGACCGGACAGAGTGGCGAATATTAGGGGAGGCCTATGTCCAGCAGTGGACTTTAAAAGGCTGATAGATAGATAGATTTTATCTACATACATAATTTATTAATTTAGCATATTCATATATGCACGGAGTGCGCGGCCCGGGCGACTTGCTTATAATCTATGCAGCTAAGCGAAACGGGCGCGATCGGTTGCGAGATGGACCGCTAGAAGCAGAATTTCATTTTATTTTACACACATTTTACATACTAGTGATACTTCAGCAATGACTGTATGTGTAGTCTTAGAAATGAAAGACCAGAAGCGGAAAAATATTTTTTATTATGAACTTTTATAATTCAAACACATTTAGATAACGTTAATGTAATCAATTTCAATAACTACGAGTATTACTTTCTACAAATTTAATAATCTATACGAAAATGGTCGGTGAGATGTTCACAGTCCGACGACAAACGGAGAAACAGCCACTACATTGGTCTGCTACCCCTTTTATAACATCTGCCGGCTGCTTGTATTTCCTAGACTTGCGGGCTGCAGGTGGCATTGTGCTTCTAAGAACCGCCGGTTGGTTGTGTTTCCAAGAAAGAAAGAAAGAAAGAAAGAAGATTTACTTCATATTAGGAATACAAAATATTCGCTTAATGAATGTCATTTCTTCCTAGTCATCGCCTTTAGGTGCCCGTTTGGGCTAGATGTTGAGCTGAGCGAAAAAAGGCGGCGGAAATAAACTCCAGCACTCTTTAAAAAAAATACATTATATATTTGAGATAACAGAATTGCTACGGGTCTATAATGGGCTCACGTGACAGCTGATCGTGTGAATCAAGAATTGAGGGCTGCAGATGGCGTGAGGTGACGTCACTTCTTGATAATGTTATTGTGTTTCCAAGGGTAGAAATGAAGTAATAAATAAATTAACTCAAATGTTGGCCGAGGTCGTATGCAATTGTATTAAGGCACATGTAACATATGGCCGCCTTAGATGTGGCCGCCAATCCATTTTTTGTCGTTCAACGTGTAAACTTAAGCACAGAGTGATTTTCGAGAAAGTCAGGCTGGCCAATAATAATATACATTACCACCGAAACAGAACTGAACACAAAGCCACGAAAAACAAGAACAGAATTAGGTACTTGCAATGCAAGATTTTCACCTATGACATTATAACTATATTCACCTAAAATAATGTATTTTACTATTCACAAAATGATTGACTACAGGCTACAACCATTTTTACTTCCCACTATTGGACACGAATCCCTCGCAATAACTGGGAAAGCCTGGAACTTACTCCACCACTGCTTCAATGCTATTGGCTGCAACTCTTTTTAAGTCCCACTGCTGGCCACGGGTCTCTCCTCATTATTGGGAGGCCTGGAGCTTATTCCACCACGCTGCTCCATTGCGGGTTGGTGGAGATGCGAGTTAGTGGCCAACCCGCTGTCGAATGTTTTCAAACCGCCTATAAGGCCTGCGACAAGGTTTAACGATTGTTATCTATCGACAACAACCGGGACCAACGGCTTAACGTGCCCTCCGAAGCATGGAAACACGCATGTTTTTTTTTGCCACTATCGGTCACCCATCGGCCATCGCACACCCGACTGCGCCCGTTTGGCTTAGTTGCATAGATCGTTTGCGTTCTACGCTAACCACCGGGCCATGCGCGCTTCTAATGCTATTGGTTAGGAACACAAATATTACGATATAATATTTAACATCTGCGATAATGATCAGAAGGTCAAATAAAATACGAAAATTTTTATTCACAAGGTATTAAGTCTACGGGCAAATACACCCACTGAAACCTGGCTTATCGACTCATCTTAGGGATTTTGGGGTCTCTATTTGTTTTTATTGAATTCATAAGTCGACTGGCTTCTATATGGATTTTTTATTTATTTGGGGCTTTACAGAGTGATTGATTGAACTTTAAGTGATTTTAGTAATAACAGCGATTCGTGGAAGTTAAGAGCAAAAAACGAATCACTTTTACATTTAAAAGGTTTAAAGATCTTAAGCATTTAAAATAGGCAAAAATTTTTTTTGTGTCTTTTCGTATTTTACATATATTTATTTTATACGCCTGCAGTTTCTTTCGGTCTCACTCACCTTAGTAATGATTAATTAAACCCTATTTTTAATATATAAAGCCCAATAGATCAACTGGTTTTCATATAAAAATGCTATATGTAGTATGTATGTTCAACTCATTCTTTCAGCTCACCATTAATGGTTCAAACCAGTGTACCCTCTATCCCTACTAATTTATATTATAAATTCGAAAGCAACTCTATCTGTCTGTCTGTCTGATTTCTGTCTGTCTACTACGCTTTCCCGCTTAAACTACAGAACCAATTTTAATGAAATGTGGAACACAGATAAAGTGGACCTTGGGAAAGGACATAGGATGGTTTTATCCTACGAAAACCTATAAAACGGGTCCACGCGGGCATAGCCACCGGCGGAGGGCTAGTAGTTTGATATTGACAAAAATCTGACATATGTAATGGTATATCTGAAGATTTATCTGTATGTATGTTATTACGCTAATCTATATAACAATACGTAACATATACATAAAGTACAGTTCTGCAGTTTGTTATTTTGTAATGCAGGAATTTTGAAGAGATGTCTAATCTGGTTGAATATAGGCAAACGGTCAAATACGTACAGAAAGATCGCATTCCCTATGTGTATATATTAAATATTAAATAAATAAATATCGTTTCACACTCAGCCCTACGGTAGGGTAGATATACCCTGTGTCGTGGGTACCCTGGACACATAAAAAGACAGAAACACAAACACCCAGACCGAGAACAGAAATTTAAACTCAACATTCAAATTTTTTCCTCGCCGGGAATCGAACCCGGAACCCTCCGATCGGCAGTCCGGCATGGTAACCATTGCGCCACACGGGTCGTAATTAATTATTACTACTGTATAGGACTGCTGCTACTGCCATAGATAGGATACTGGTGTACTTTAAATAAGAACGTGATTCAATACTCAATATTTTATTCCATCAGTAGCCTTCCGCAAGCGGCTTCACCCGCGTGGACCCGTTTAATGGGTCCCCGTAGGAAAAAAATTAGCCTAAGTGCTATTCCAGGCTTCATTGCTATATTGAAATCATAGGAGTTTAGCGTTGACCCGTTTTGATGTAGGAATGAAGCATTTTCCCGCAATAAAAAGTAGCCTTTGTTACTCAGGATGAATGTAACTTTCTAATGGTGAAAGAATTTTTGTAATCGGAACAGTAGTTTATGAGTTTATTTATCACAAACATAAAAAATTCAAAAATAGAAATCTTTCCTCTTTATAATATTAGTATAGATATAGATAATGGTACATTACAATAGGTTTACAACGTTAAAGGAGGAACACAGTATGAACCCTATTAGGGTACTGCAACAGAGTGAGAGCGGACCGATCTTTTTAAGGTTCCGTTCGTTCCGTACCTCGAAAGGAAAAAACGGAACCCCTATAGGATCACTTTGTTGTCCGTCCGTCTGTCCGTCAAGACCCTTTTTCTCAGGAACGCGTGGAGGTATCAAGCTGGAATTTATATCAAATACTCAGGTCTACAGTGTCCCTTGGACCTATAAAAAAATCAAATTTCTAAGCCAGCGCAATAAAAAGATACAGCCGTTTATGCCGCTTTCCGCAAATTTTCGACACTCGCAAGGGATTCAAAACCTACAGTGTACTCACTCTATCCCGTGAACTCGGAATTTCGAAATCTTGTACCTACGATGCAACATCCTATAGCCTCCTCCTTAGTCGTTCACTCTTGACAGAGTGGTCGTGGCTGATGACGTTGCATTTTCATTGGATAGTGATGCTCTCGCGATGCGTCTCCATTTGATGCGGTTTGTTGCATCTCGAAAATTCTGGACTATGGAGGTCTGTGTTGCAGCTTTAATCATATCGGTCCAACGCGTAGGTGAGCGCCCGCGTGACCGCTTGCCCTCCACTTGTCCCTGGACAACAAGTCGTTCTATGGAATGTTCATTCCGAACAACATGTCCGAAGTATTTGAGGATTCGTACTTGCACCGTTGACGATAACCTATAGCACAGATAAAGAAAACATTGCGAAAACCGTAAATTTTTACATACATCATTGTTAAAAACATTTTACGCAATTTACTCGGTGCGCCAGTCCCGCTCGCACTTGGCCCTTTTTTCATAAGTTTATTTTTATAATTTATTTAATTTTTGATTTTATTAATTTGCTTTAAAATATTCTTCTAGATTAAAATAACAATTTTATAAGGCATTGCTTAAGTTTAAAAAGAATATCAATTTTAATCCATCGTATTTCATCGGGCAGTTTATTGGATATTTTTATACACATTACATATGGTCCAGAGCTGTATAATTTTAATTTTGAAATTGGGAGTTCATTTTATTGAAGTGAAAACTTCTTTAGCGGCGTTGTGCACTTTTTTTGGGATGGGTAAAAAATGTTAAGCTCGCGTCAGGACACGGATCAGACAGGATCGATTATTCGTAAGACGGAGGGGTGAGTGCTGATGACGGCTCGAATGTGTATACTAGTAAAATTCGTTTATATCAAGTAGGTATATAAAATATGGACATTGAACAAATTGCATCTATTAATGAAAAAAGTGACGAAGAAATAGTGAAACAAAATGAGTGAGTACTTTATAAAAATACTAGATGAAAACCTACTGAAAATACTAGATGAAAAATAATACTGATAATAAAAGCAATTCGTGCGAAATTATTCCCTAACCTACCAAAATATCAAAAATGCACAACGTTAATGTTGAATTTTTCACTTCTGCCGGCACTACCGGAGCGCAACCCGTTTCTTTGTCTACTTTGATAACGCCTTGGATGTTCATTTTTCATAATAAAGTAATTTGGGTACTTCTTAATAAAAGCACGAGTCTCCATTTTCTAACCGATAAGATCTATCCTAACATTCATAACAATGTTCTAACATTGGTTTCGCTTTGTTAGTAAGTAACTTTAGTACAGGACGATCAATTTTACTATTTTTAAAACTAAATTAAAACATACCAATAGTAAGAATTTTTATTTTTAGTAGGTAAGCTTAATGAAATTCTACGATCAATTAACAACTGCGTTCGTAACAGCAAAAATTGGGGAAAAATGCCTTTGACCAAATTCGTTTCATTTGCAACATACGCTCCCAAAACTGTTTCGTTTTAAACGCACATGTGTGTACTTAACGTTATGGCTTTGTATTTTGCTATTATGTATTAATATCGAGCTTATTGCCTTAGTCATAAGGCCCACTAAATTTGACTTCACGAAATGAAAATTCTTTGGAACAAAAGGTACCGTAACAAAGACGATAACACCCTAGTTTTTCACATTGGAATTTCAACCCTATTCGAAAGTGATAAGATTGATTATACGCAATCATCATCACTTTTCGGTAGTCCAATACAAAAAGTCATTTCCCAACTTCATTGTGTTGGGCAGTTTTAATTTCTACTGTAAGAGCTCCTACACACTAGCGTTTCCCTATGATAATGTTGTGTATACGTACCTACTGGTTGTATTTTTGTATAGTTGAATCACCGAAAGATGATGTCTAAACACAAGTTATCCGTTTTATCGATAATCTCGAATATCGATAAACGAATGCTTCATTATAGATTAAAATCATATTTTTTTAAATGTTTTTAATTGGTGCAAATAAAGACACTTATGTAATCTTTTCTTAAAACTCGAAGTTATTTTATATAATAAATGATGATCTTTGTTTATTGATAATTGATGTGTGCATCTTTAAATGAGGCTAACAGAGACAATTTTAACAAGGTCATGACTTTACTTGTAACAGTACATATACGTCAATCAAACTCCCAAACCGACAATGTATAAGGTCCTTAAGTGGAATCGTTTTTTGTGCAGTTCGTTATTTTATAAAATTTTGTCTCAATGCTTAACATATGCAAATTCTTGCATGTACCTGCACGCCACCCATTTAATGCTGCATACGAAATGCAAGCAAACGCCATTAAGTTAATTGAATCTTTTACCAGCTGTTGTTATATACAACGTTTTAATTTCGAGGTTAATTTTATGTAAAAGGCTACTGGATAGTAGGACGTTGCAATCCATCTCACGTTCAAGTCTCCTCTCTCTCTGTGTGTCCAGCATTGGGACAGGTTCCAGCAGTGCCGCAGCTTAATCACGATAATCATCTATATCTAAGTATAATTGTATACTAATATTATATAGAGGAAAGATTTGTATTTTGGTGTGCATGTTTGTGATGAACAAACTCAAAAACTACTGTTCCGATTTCAAAAATTCTTTGAAAGCTACCCGTACGTTCACCCTGAGTAACTGCTACTTTTTACCGCTTAAAAATGCTTAATTCCTACGTGAAAACGGGTATCAACGCGGTTGAAGCAACTAGCTTATCGCCTATGATTTTAATATATTGCATTGCGTCGTATTTCAAATGGATGGAAGAAAGTTAGAGATATGGCCTGGAATGGCACATAGGCTTTTTTTCCTACGGAGACCCTTTAAATGGGTCCTTGCGGGCGTAGCCGCAGACGGAAGGCTAGTATAAAAGAAAAAAACATGTTTTAAATATATATATTATAATATATAATATATTATAATATAAATTACAGAAAAAACATGCAGAGTTCGTGATATTAAGTGGCCTTTTTTTTGGTATCGGGGGGGAAACCTTCAAAAGGTACCCGACACCTTGGGAGAGGATACCGGGTTATGCGGGATTTGACCGCACTAAAACCCCCTCGGTGGTCTGCCTCTGCGTTTGTGAGGACTCCGGGATCTCCATAGGAACGCACCGGTGTCCTCCACGCGCGTCGCCCCAGAACGGGCCCATCTTCGGGAGAGCAGATGTGCTCTCTTGCACCTTCAGGTGTTTACGGCAGCATGCGGCCACGCATACACCGCCGTCCCTCCCGGGGCTGCTAGCTGGACGGGTCAAGCTCCCACTCTCACCGTCCGCATTCCCGGAAGCCCCCTTTTAGTCGCCTCTTACGATCAGGCAGGGGATACCGTAGCTCTATTCTTAATCCCGAAGCTACAGGGACTGATATTAAGTGGCCTACGGACATCTATATACTATCTAAAGCTAATTAAAGTCGTGTCGTGCCTGAAGCACAGTTAAACTGGCACTCAGTATTGAAATGGTCGCCTCATCTGTGTGTGCCCGGCAACTACACCTGACTACTGAAACAAACAACTGAATGGGTGCAAGGGTACCCACATGCACCCACGAGGTGTTAAGAGGTCGCCAAGTGTCAAGAGTCTTGCCTGAGGTGCCTCCAGAAATAAACGGTTGCCTTATGTAAATGTGACTGATAATCCTTCTAAACAACACGACAGAATTGTTTCTGGTAATGAATTAATTAGTGATTACTTATCGATATTGCCGTGACCATTTTGTCAAGCCTTAGTGTAACAAAACAATTTTAAGTTTTTCTCGATTTAATCTCTAATCGAAGCGCGCATGGCTGAAGCGCGCATGGCTCGGCGGCGAGCGTAGAACGTAAGCGATATATGCAGCTAAGCCAAACGGGTGCGGTCAGGTGTGAGATGGGTGACCGCTAGTGGCAAAAATCTCATGCGCGTTTCCGTGCTTCGGAGGGCACGTTAAGCCGTCGGTCCCGGTTGTTGTCGATAGATAACAGTCGTTAAACCTTGTCGGAGGCCTTATGGGCGGTTTGAAAACATCCGACAGCGGGTTGGCCACTAACCCGCATCTCCACCAACCCGCATTGGAGCAGCGTGGTGGAGTAAGCTCCAGGCCTCCCCAATAATGGGGAGAGATCTGTGCCCAGCAGTGGGGCGCAAAAAGGATTGCAGCCAGCCAGCCATGTTAGCTAGCCAGCCATTAAGCTATTTGATTCTTTTCATGCTACCAGCAGATCTTCTAAGCGACAATTACATTCCGAAGTTTATTTTGTGAACAACATTGGTTTTAATGTCCCACTGCTGGGCATAGGACTTCTTTCGGATTTGAAAAATATTTAAGAGACATAGTTCACCACGATGACCAAGTGCGTGCAGGCGGACATAATGCCTTCTAGGAATTTTGTATAACTCACACTCTCAGGAATGAACAGTGATGGAAAACATCGCGTGGAAATATTCAGTGAAGTTCCTCTCCGTGGAGCAGCAATAAAATTACTTCAGATAATAAACATTGTTCTGTGTTCTCTATAATAAGTTCTTATAATATCCATTTGCAAAGAAACAGCAATTATTTTCGAATATCTACCCAAAAATATTTCAGCTCTCATTGGCTCTTCATACCTTTTAGTAACCGCGGGACTATCATCCTTTACTAGCGGCTTCCCGCGAGTTCGTCTGCGTGGACTCTGGTATTAGTCATAGCATGATGTCATATAGCCTAAAGCCTTCCCCAATGAATGGACTATCCAGCACAAAAAGATTTTTTCAATTCGAACCAGTAGTTCTTGAGATTTGCGCGTTCAAACAAACAAACTCTTCAGATTTTCCCCATTTTTGCAACATTTTTCACAGAGCTTCACTCCTATTGGTTGCAGCATAATGTTATACAGCCTAAAGCCTTCCCCGATAAATGGGCTATCCAACACAAAAATATTTTTTCAATTCGAACCGATAGTTCTTGAGATTAGTGCGTTCAAACAAACAAACTCTTTAGATTTTCCCCGTTTTTGCAACATTTTCACTGATGCTTCACTCCTATTGGTCGCAGCGTAATGTTATATAGCCTAAAGCCTTCTCTCTCAGACAAATAATGGACTATCCAACACAAAAAGATTTTTTCAGTCGTTCAAACAAGCAAACAAATGACCTCTTCAGCTTTATATATTAGTATAAATTTTCTCAAATCTTATGAGACAGAAAAAGACCTCTTCATGAGGTCAACTTAAATACCTATTGCGTAACCTAGTAGGTACATTCTAACACAAAAATATCCAAAAAATCAATGGCCACCCTTCACGGGACATAAAATACCCCTTTCGTTTTAAAAAGACCCGAGTTAGGTTAAAATTGCCAAAAATATCTCGTTATTACCGCAGGGCTGCTACCGATCATATATAAACCACTGGTTTTGTTCAGGGTTTTCGCATTTGGCCAAAAAAATAACGAAAACAATTTTACACAGCGAATGACGCGACTACCGTAATTGTGCCATTCTATACAATTTAATTCGTTTATGGTACTAATACTAGGCCTTCCGCCAGCGGCTTCGCCCGCGTGGAACCGTTTTATAGGTTCCCGTAGGATTAAAACCTCCTATGTCCTTTCCCAAGGTCCACTCTATCTGTGTTCCAAATTTCATTAAATTGGTTCAGTAGTTTAAGTGGGAAAGCGTAGCAGACAGACAAACAGACAGACAAAGCTACTTTCCAATTTATAATATTAAAGTAGGCATAATCTAGTAAGTAGGGATAATATATCTAGTCATGTATGTATGTGTGTATGTATGTATTTATGTATGTATATATGTATGTGTGTATGTATGTATTTATATATGTTGGTATGTATACATGTATGTACATTCACTTACCAGAATGTTTGACTAAATTATTAGAATTGTTACTTACTTTCACTTAAAAAACCTTCTCGTATTCCTGCCTACCTTAAGTTTCTCATCGTCACCCAGGGTTAACTGGCAGAGAATGCCATTAGGCATTAAGTTTAACCCTGTAACACTTAGTTAAGGTGCTACAAAAAATTAAATAAATAAATAAATAGAGATTTAAGTACTTTAAGTGAGTAAGAATTTATGCTGGTTGAACTTTTATGGTTATGTGGTTTAAATATGGTATGGTACAACTTTTATGATTATAAGGTGACCATTTGCCTCCGGAGTAGAGCACCGCAACTGCAAATGACCTTTCCACCCTGACATAAAATTAACTGGGTGCAAAGGGTGGTATGATGATGAATTATGTTCAATACATCGTCATTGATATTTTTCCATTTGATACCATCTTTCAATTTTTGCGTCCTATTGCTCGGCACGGGTTCCTCTCCATAATGGCCTGTACCTTGTATCACGCTGTTCTAATGCGAGCTATTTACTCAAATAAAATATCGTAGATAAAGTTTTTGATTTGTAGATGGTAGAACTATTATGGCTCGCCCGGGGAAGTACCACCGCTGCGCCCACTTCTGCCGTGAAGCAACTCTATTGTGTTTCGGCGGAAAGGTGCAGTTGCCGGCCACCAGCCTCCTTTACATGAGGCGACCACCAGCCTCCGGAGTAGCAGCGCAACTGCAAACGACCTCAGATAAGACTTATCTATACTTGCTTGAGGTTGTGTGTAGATGTCCATGGGCTGCAGCGACCACTTAACACCACGTGGCCTGCATGCTCGTCTGCTACTCCGTTCAAATAAAAAAAAATAGTCAATTACAAGTGCCAACCCTGCGAAGTCTCCCATTTTTAACCCGAGTCATTAAACATGGTGACGACAACGAACACCCGACTTAAATAAAGACTATACGCCCACTGAATTTAATTAATCTGTAACACCGTTATTTTTCAAAAATAATATTTGAAGAAAATAAACGAGCGCTATTCGTTTCAACTCATTAATATTTTAAAGTTCTTTCTTTATAATGCTATTTTCTGTGTTATTAAAATATAATAAAAAATAAGTATTAGTCATATTTGGCAATCAAATATTATATCGAACGGCAGAACGAATATTATAGAACGGCAGCGGTCTACACAGCTCAGCGAAACAGGTGTAATAAGGAATTGATTCACGTTGCCGTGCTTCAGAAGAGTGGTTAGCCCGTCGGTGAGGCTTGTTATCGATAGAAAACAGTCATTTAACATTGTTGGAGGCCTTATGAGCGTTTGAAAACATCGAACAGCGGGTTGGCCGCTAACCCGCATCTCCACCAACCCGCATTCGAGCAGCTCCAGGCCTTCCCAATAATAATGGGGAGATACCCGTGCCCAGCAATAGGGTGTAAAAGAGTTGCAGCTACTTTGTGTGGAACGAATGAAATTATCGCTGCTCCACAGTGATGAAAAATATCGTGATATTTAATTGATTACGATGTTCTCCATCGCCGTGCATGCCTGAAAAAAATTCATAATTTCTCGAAAGCACGACGTCCACCAATCCGCACTTGGCCAGCGTGGTGGACTATGGCCCAAATCCCTCTCACTTGTGAGAAGGAGACCTGTGCCCAGCAGTGGGACATAAAAAAAGGTTGAAAAAAAAAGGCTTATATGGGCTAGGAGAAAAAACCGGGCGGAAAAAAACTCCAGCTCTGTTTTAAATAAAATTTCAGGTACAAAGGTTTTTAAAATGCAGCATGACTGTGGGGTAACCAGACCAGACCAGGCGATGGAGTTTAAAATTCATAAAATCGATTACTTTTGCAGAGAAATGCAAGCGATTTTAAATTTATTACATTCGTTCCTGCCTTTGTTATTGTTGTGTTTGGAGTAGCCAAAATAGAAAAACAAAATAATATTTTAAAAATATTTAGTAATTTATTTCAAAAATTACAAAAATATCAGCCTCCTTTAACTTAAAGAATATATTGACTACAAGAATAAAATTGGTGGTAATATTAAAAGCAATATTAATTATATTACAAACCCATCCGTACACAAACAAAATAATTGGCAAAACAGTATATAAATTAAATGGTACTCTGCTTTCAAATTGTATGTAATTAGACGAATTGTCCATTATAGCTCTTTGTGCCGTGGACATTTCTGAATAAAACTGAGTTTCAAAGAGTTGATTATAAATGGGTTAATTGTAATTATCACCAATCCTTTATTTATACTACTGAATTAAGGTGTCCTAGCAGGCAATGAAAGGAATTTAAAAAAGAAATTATAAATTTAATTTTACATCGAGCAATCTCTTTTTGACGACACCACACAGACCGTAACGTACCCGTATCTTACGGCCGTATTCAAGAAGTATTCGTGATTAAGTAAATACGTAGGTAGTATCTCTAATATTAGTTTGTGCTTAAGTAACTTAACCCATTGAATGCCGAAGGTAAGCGTCAGATCAAAGTTGGAGGCCACCATACAAATGGTCTCCTACGTGATATTGCGTAGTTGGCACCACAAACACAGATTTACCGCAAGATGCCGAAGTACGCAATATCACGTATACGCACTATTGCGTATAATATAGGCATCACTAAAACAAATTTTATATAGGAAGCTTATCTACGTAATATTGCGTATACGCATTATTACGAACCTTTGGCACCTTGAGTAGCTAAAACTTGCTAGCTATCCTTTTTAGACTTTTATCTCAATTTTAGAACTATCTCTTTTACCAGTAGTACAGCAATTATACATAATCAGTGTTGCGCGATGCGCGAAGCGTGACTAACGTAAGAATAGGCGATTTTTGGCAATACCGCGCGGGTGCAGAGCAACGAGTAGTCGTTGTATTTTGCGAGGCCGTCGTCGTACAGTGCAATCAACACGACGACCCTTAAATCAAAATGAAGTTACAAGAATTCTTTATGAAGAAGAGTCCTCAGACGATGGATTTCTCTTCTGGATCGGACGACGATTACGACCCGCAGCGTGATAAAAATCAGGAGTCGGGATCGGAAAGTAGTGAGTCTTCTTGTCTTACATCTACATCTGATGATGAAGCGTCACCACCACAGCCACCGCAGCAGGAATCGGGAGTAGGAAGGGACGGATCGGCATGTGATCCAGAATACCAGTGGATCATTGGTTCAGCAAGACCTCAGCAATTCGAATTTCTAGGAGAGCCTGGTATAAAAATTAACTTTACTCCTTCACCGGCTGCTTTGGCTGATATATTTTTTTCAAGGAATTTTTTACATACTTTGGTACAAGCAATGTAATGTGAGGAAAGCCGTTCCAGTTAAACCATGCCGTGTCTGCACTAAGAATAAAAAGCGGAAAGAGTCGTCCTTTGTGTGTGCTACTTGTCCTGAAAAACCTGCATTATGTGTTATAAATTGTTTTAAAATCTACCACAACGATCCCAATTTCGCATAGTTTTAGTAGGAAATTAAATTTAATTGTTTTATTATAAGTTTTATTGATTGTTTTTTGCGTTAATTTTATAAGAAGTTACGTTGTTTTTGTTTAAAATAACCAGTAGGACGTACTATGGAACTCATTCGTTCACTACAATTATTGCCAAAAGTTCCTAAGAAAAACTGTGATTTAAAAAACTTAGACGTAATAAAGTTACTACTTCTTTTTATCGTGTTTTATTTGATATTCCAAAGGACATAAAGACGCCTAGTCCAGGAGGCCAGACATCACCAAACACCTTATAACTGATAGGAAAGTGCTACGTAGTATTACGTAGTCGGCCTCGGCTATGGTTACCAACTACGTAATATTACGTAGTTGGCATTCAATAGGTTAAGTAAGCAGGCAACGCTATGCCCGCTTTTTTCTCCTAGCCCATGCTAAGGCACCCAAAGCGGATGACGGTCAGCTGATGGCCGTACAACAATGACAAACATCAAGAGTATATTATTACCCAGGATGTTAATAAACTATTTCAAAGAGCGGTATTTGACGTGCGTTTGCTATTTCAAGCCAATAATGTAATCTATACTAATATTATAAAGAGGAAAGATTTGTATTTTTGTATGTTTGTAATGAATAAACTCAAAAACTACTGTTCCGATTTCAAAAATTCTTTCACCTTTAGAAAGCTACATTCACCATGAGTAACAAGCAAGTAGCTTAACTTATTACCACGGGAAAATGCTTCATTCCTACGTGAAAACGGGTAATAGGATCAACGCGGTTGAAGCATTTGGCGAAGCTTGGAATAGCACATAGGCTATTTTTTATCCTACGGGGACCCATTAAACGGAAGCGAAGCCGCTGGCGGAAGGACAGTAAGGTATAATCCAAAAAGGTAATGTCGATTTTGACAAACGCATAGTAGCCGCGTATTATTTGAGTTTTGTCAAGGGTGAACCCGAATGGTTGGGGGGGGCTTGAGCCCCCTAGACCCCCTGGATCCACCAGTGGCAAGCTTCACTTAAGTATCGTCTATGCATTCGTTTAGATGACCTTATGCGTAGCGTGCTATAGGACTTCATAGTGGCTGCAACCCTTTTTGCGACCCACTGTTGGGCACGGGTCTCTCCCCATTATTGGGGAGGCCTGGAGCTTACTCCACCACGCTGATGCAATGCGAATTGCTGGAGATGCGGGTTAGTGGCCAACACGCTGACGGATGTTTTCAAACCGCCTATAAGGCCTCCGACTAGTTTTAACTACTGTTATCTATCGGCAACAACCGGGACCGACGGCTTAACGTGCCCTCCGAAGCACGGAAATTTTTCAAAGACTTCATAGTATTGTATATGGGCGTTAGACTAGTAGTATAACTTACACAATCACACACTTATCTTACTTAATATTAATACTCGATAAGAAGTTGAATAATATGGCGTGAACACAACTTGGATCGCACGTGACGCCACACGATTAGCCCAGCGGCTTTCTATTGGGACTCAAGATTTACTGCAAGCACTTGGGCAGATACACACAATGAACATTCCAGTAATGCAGAAAGGGTCCATTGTCTCTGATGCAAAAAGGCTAAGGCTCTAATGGATCTACGGATTTCGTGTTCATCCCTTTTGTTGTGTCCGGTAGCATAGACTATTTAGTGATAGAGACCAAGATTTCTTCAAATTTTCATAGTATCTGTACCACTGACGTGAAATACTAGCATAGCCTAGCTGAGCGACTTGGTTTAGTTCGTTGAGAATTGAGAGGTACTTACCTATCTAGACCACTGGCAAATAATAATGACAACCTTCCAGCTGAGGCATTTCCAGAGGTCTATAACATTGGGTTCTTCAAGAAAGCTGTAAAAAAAGCCGGCAATGCTCGGGTGTCTCCCCTGGGGTTGCCTGTGTCCGCGACGGTGACCGCATAACACCACGTAGTCCGTCTGCGTTTTTTTCGTTTTATTTATATTTAAAAAAAATTGACATCACTGCCACATGTCAATACTAACTATTAGATTGTGAAAGGACATAAATAAGGATCAAAAGTAGTTCATAAAAACAATAAGGACAGTAATCGTTTTACAGTGGATAGAATTTCTCTTTAGTCACAAAAGCTGGATGGCGCTACCATGTACCATGTCTTCTTTTGAAAGTTTTGCTGAAATAGATACGAGAAGATGGCTTATTTCTGAATCACGATAACAATGTTACTGTAGAAATTTGAGACGCCATACGTATAGGTTTCGCCACACCAAATCAATGTAGCCCACATTAGATATACATAGATATCATATATCACGAAGCTCGTTCGGCTATGAATGTAGTGAGGCATGCTCATATACATTGTTTTAGTGTGTGTACAATCGAGAGCGCTCAGTGTCGAGTAATTTCTACGTGACTACTAAACGTAGAATAGTTAAGAGAATAAGGTAACATAACGTTTCACACTCATAGTCCCACAGTAGGGCAGATATACCCTGTGTCGTGGGTACAACGGAGACATACAAAGATAGAAACTCAAACACCCAGACCAAGAACAAATTTCTGTTTCGCCGGGACGAACCCGGGGCCCTCCAATTGGCAGTCCAGCATGGTAACCATTGCGCCACATGGGTCATAATATTTTTTAAGTTTTTTGTTAATGACAGAGATATTAAGATTTCTTTTCTAACGCTTGCCAGTACACATCACTACTACAAACAGATCCGACCGGACTTGGTGAAATAGAATATCAATTACTCACATCAATAAAAGAATTGCAAACGAATAGCAGAAATAAAATTCAATTTAAACAAACCCTCTGTCCTACAATGGGTCTGTGAACATTCGTTAATACGGTCCCTTTATTTGTAGGCAATTTGCGAAATTGCCGAAAACAAATGACTTCGTGAAGAGCTCCTGAAATATTGGAAAAGAAATTTGTTTTTCTTCGAACATTAAAAGTTACCTTTGAGGCTTTTGCGGTAATTTTACAAGGGGATTTGGTCCCTCTCTATTTATAAACAGACTTACTTAAGACAACGATAAACAGTAAGTCCTTCACATTTTAAGGGATCTTATACCTATAAACAGAAAAGAACAAAAGTTATAGTGTGTTATCCGTCTATCTGGCTATAACCTTTTTTGCATCCCACTGCTGGCCATGGGTCTCTCTCCATTATAGGGGGACCTGGAGCTTACACCACACTGTTCCAAGGAAGGCGGGTTGGTAGAGAAGCGGGTTAGTGGCCAACCCGCTGTCGGATATTTTCAAACCGCTTCTAAAACTTACGACTAGGTTTAACGACTGCTAGTCCCTGTAGCTTCGGGATTAAGAATAGAGCTACGGTATCCCCTGCCTGATGGTAAGAGGCGAGTAAAAGTGAGGTACCGGGATTAAGGGCAGTGAGAGTGGGAGCTCAACCCATCCAGCGAGCAGCTCCGGGTAGGACGGCGGTGTGTGCGTGGCCGCATGCCGCCGTTAATCGATAACAAGCTGTACCGACGCCGCGACGGTCCCTCCAAAGCACGGAAAGTTTAGCTGTATTGCTTCTATTTTACTTGTTTTAATTTATCCATAAATGTTTAACTATAATTCAAATTTATGATTTTACTGTGTGTACACTAGTAGGATTTCATTGAGAAAAAAGTAAACAATTTACCTATTTTTAACAGTACCTACCCGTCGTTGGCGCGGCCCCTAACAAAACTGAGTTACCCAAAAAGCAATACCCCAACATTTTAATTAAATTGTAACAGATTAATCCCAATCCTTTAGTAACAGGACCACAATTATTAAGTGCGTTCTACCTTCCTATGTCCCGAGTTCGGATCCCGATGAATTATTCAAACCATTGCCAACTAGCGATTAAACTCCAACTCCCCGAACCCTTGTTAGAGTGCACATGGCTCACTGATACGTGGAATATTATATTGTAGATCTATTCTGTATTAAGTAGTAAGAAAGAAAGAAAAAGAAAAAATATTATTTAAGTATTTCATATTAGTATAGAGAGAGTGACAAGAGATTTGCGGATTAAACTATTAATATAGTGCCATGATGGTATAGTCGGCCAGCGCCCCTTGAACATGAAAGACCATTGCGACCAAAACCCATCCACACCTCGGCCACAGGGCCAATGATGAGGCTAGTGTAGTTAAGTATCATTAAACAAAATAGTAACAAAAACATGATTTTCTAAAGAACGTCTTCAGATGTAGGAAAACAGTCCGAGGGATTTTCATTTTCAATTCATCATGGTAAACACGGTTGATTTATGTGAAATTAAAACTACTAACATAAAACTTAATTAAAGGTTAATTAATTGAGATGCCTTCATTTAATTGAATCATAAGAACCTTTACCAGAATAATTATGCCTGGTTTACCTTTGAACAAGTCCCAACTTCGGGTCCGGATGAATTATTCAAATCGCTCATCCCAACTAGCGATTAAACTCCTGTTTCGAACCCTTGTTAGAGATGTACACTAACCACATTGAAAATCCATTTTGATAATATTGAGCCTGTCATCATATTATTAGGTACTGTACAATACAATCTAATGTCCGCTTTAGTTAACAGGTAATAGTATCTATTGAACTAGCATAGCGCGCATGGTTTGGCGGCTAGCGTAGAACGCTAGCGATCTACGCAGCTAAGCTAAACAGGAGCGATCCGGTGTGAGATTGGTGACCGCTAGTGGTAAACTTCATGCGCTTTTCCTTGCTTTGAAGGACATGTTTAATGACAAGCCATCGGTCCCTGTTTTTATCGATAGGTAACAGTCGTCAAGCTTTGTCGAAGGCCTTATGGTCGGTTTAAAAACATTCGACAGCGGGTTGGCCACCTGCATCTCCACTAAAGCCATAGTAACACTAGCATATAATAGCACTCGTAATATTTTCCTGTTGTCTGTATTCATAGGTACTTTATTTCCAATATTATCATAAAAACCATTACAAATCTCACTAAAAAGGAAATTAGCACCAGAGTCCCTTTTTCAGGATTAGCATTAGAACCACGACCACTGGGTAAGTTTTATTGCGGTAAGCATAACCAAAATTTATGTGATCTCGTGGATATGAGATCACTGTAATTTGATGTGATTACATACCACTTATACAGTGAGTTAAAATTTCAATAAATTGAATTCCACTACAAGTTGAATTCTAGCAGAACTTTTGTGGATTTTCAATCTTTTCATCACTTATTTTCGTATAAAATATTCGGTTCTCTAAACAACGTTCATAGTTTTGGAATCCAGATTTTTTAACCAAATTACATCTTAAGTTCTAAAAACAAGTACATTGTACCATTTAAAAAATAGATAAATTTGAAATTGGTTTAACATTGTAGTTATATATTACACGACTGTACTCACGTCAATTTTTATTGGATCTGCCGACATGTTTCGGTCCTGACCGAGGACCTTCAAGCGGACGTGAGTACAGTCGTGTAATATATAACTACAATGTTAGTGTACACTCACGATTCGTTCAGCAAGAAATTAGTAGGTTTAGTTTCCTTAATTCTGTTAACCGAGTAAGTAAGAGTTTTGATGCCATTATCAAAGCAAAAATCGAAGGCATCTATTTGGGGGGAAGGGTTACTCTTAAAACAACAATCCTGGCAAGATTATCGGGTTGTGGTATTTGTACCTCTTTGTATTATTATGTATTACGAGTAAGTATTCACGTTAGCGAATTGTGTACAGTATGAAAAATATTATACGATAGAAAGCTTTTATTTCTAGAGAATCTCATGGTCACCCTAAGCTAAAACCGAATTGCAGTAAAATTTAAATAAATATGAGTCCGGAAGTCCCATTTGTTAAATCTAAACCCAGCAATAAATAAACATAAGGGTCCGCTAAGCTTTATTATGATAAAATTAGATAAAAACCATTACGGATTTAGCGTCATCAATTTTTTTTGCGTTTAAGAATATAATTTTGCGAGGGCCCAATATCGAAAGGTGATTGCTAAGACGACCCGAGTAATAAGTTTTAACCTTAAAATTGATGGGGTTGTACCACCAGGTTATTTATACCAACGGTGGTACTACTGGCATCCACTGGCAATTTTTTCTGCCCATGCTACCACCGATGGTACGGCATCCTCCGTTGTCCGCTCCGTTGGACAGTGAAAAATAATTAACCGTGGTCCGGGAACTATGGAAAAAACTGATTTTCCGTGATCCGGTTGACCGTTGACCGAACTGTATTACGGAAAATTAGCGGCATTTTCATGTTGGGACGGCTGGCCACACAATATTATTACAGAGGGTTACTGTTGAGGGCAGATAAAATTCGCCTCACGACGTCCCGCTATCTTGGCTTGATTTTACTTTGATGGAATTTAAAGGTTAGTGCCGCGATGCGAGCAGCGATGGCCGAGTGGTTTTCGACCGACCCCAGGTTCAAATCCTCCGCGCACATCTGACAAAGATATTTGTAATGTGCACATTTATCGCTGCTCCACGGTGATGGAAAATTCGTGATATTTAATTAATTACGATGTTCTCCATCGCCGTGCATGCCTGAGAGAAATTCATAGTTTCTCGAAAGCATGACGTCCACCAATCCGCACTTGGCCAGCGTGGTGGCCTATGGCCTTAATCCCTGTCACTTATGAGAGGAGACCTGTGCCCAGTAGTGGGACATAAAAAAGGTTGAAAAAAAGGTTTGTCAATGGTGAACCCGAATGCTTTTGGGGCCCCACCCCCTAGCCTAGCATCTAGACCTCCCCCCGTGTATCCCCTAGTGCTCATGTTGTGTAAAATATGAATGTGTTACACGTAACTTTCAGGCCAATATGGTGACGCTAGTGGTTCATGTTTTTAAATCAAACACAAAATCGGTAAGTAATCATATTTTATTTACATTTCACTTTTTTATCTAAGTAATATTTCAGTAACATAAACAGTATAAAAATAGCACAATTCTTACACTCTTACGCACAAGCTAATACTGACAATATCACATATATGCGCTTGTACAAAAACACGATATATGGCAACACAGCATAATTTAAAGGCACATTTATTTCACGCACTACATGATAATCATTAGTATTCACAATTTATACGGTTTATAAAGATTAAATAGCAGTGATAAATTGTGATTTCAGATTATACATGCATTACATATCATGCAAACCATATTATTTCAACACTTATATATTTATCTTCTTTGTTTTAGGGGGCGTCCATAAATTACGTGAGATGTTTAAGGGGGGGAGGGGGTCGAGTCAAATCTCATCTAATCTTACGTTGGAGAGAGGGGGGGGCAAATATCACGCAATTTTTATTATTTTTTTTTATTTAATTTATGTACACACAATGGTCACAAGGAGAATGAACAAATAATGTTTGTACAAGGGCACTACTTATTCCACGCTGAAATATCTTCCAGTTTCTGATTGAAAAAAAAAACTATTTTGGTCCATTCAATCCAGATTGTACATGCTTAAGATTTAATCTTAAGCGTAATCGTAATACGATTAAGATCATTTACTAATTCGTTCGAAAGAAAATAATTTCATTCATACTTCGACGTTATACATCTACTGACTGTCAAATCTAATAATCTGAATTTACGGTACAGTGTAGCCCGTCCTTTGTTTTCGCGCTGTGGACTGGTTGGTTCCAATAGTCTCTCTTGAGACCGCGCATGGTTCTCCATGGACTGAATTTCTTTTATCACAGAAGTTACGATTTAAGTATTCTATTGTTAAATTTTTATTACATTTATAAATAAACTCTCAGCAATATTGATTACTAACTAGTCTTAACTATTCGTAAATTAAAGCACGAAGCATTTTTTTGTCTTTTACAATAACAATCCAACGCGTTTACGTAAGAGACCCATATTTTGAAAAATCTCACGTGAGATTGGGGGATGGGGGAGGGGGTTGAATAAAATCTCACGACACCTCACGTAAATGGACGCCCCCCCTATGTGTACCAAAAGGAACGCAATATTTAAATTACGATATTAGGATATACCCTAACACCTATTATACACGTGGCATGAAAAACTTGGTTCTTTATACTTCTAGGAAAACGAGTTCGTATTGAAACAGAACGGAACCCCGAAACAACCAGTTACGTTGACGACCTGAAGAAGGCAGCGGATAACCGTTGAATTTAGAGGGCAGGACGGAGGAGGACAGGACGGAATGTCGGATGTTGTGAGAGGCCAGTGTACATTTGAGGACGACTAAAGGTCGGTGGATGGATAGGACATAGGACATTGGCCAGCGAGATTCAAAACATTTTAAACTATTCCCTGTTAAGAGATTCCTGTCTATAATATCATCTTCTTCTATACATATAATAAATCTGTAACAAGTCCGTTTCTGTACATTGAAGATATTTGAAAAAAACTGTCACTAGGGCTATTTATTAGCGTAATAGAACCCAAAACAATGATTTTTAGAATTATTGTCTGTTTGTCTGTTTATCTGTTTGTCTGTTTATCTGTTCGTTTGTGCGCGCTAATCTCAGGAACGGCTTAACGTAGAAGGATGCGGTTTTCACTGAAGTATTGGTATTTTTTTGGATTAACATTTAGGGTTTGTTTTATTTAAATCGGTTCACAAACAAAAAAGTTACGTCAATTTCAAGAATGATGAAATGGATGAACACCTGCACGCTATAATAAAGTTAATGCGAGCGGTCACACCACAAGTTTCGATAACTACTAACATCTCTTAATATTCTGATAGCAAGTTTTCAAACACTTATGCTAGATTTCATCTGTAAATATTTAAAAAAACCATACATATCATATCACCACATATTCAAAGAAATCCTCAATACAAAATGTACAAAACCTTAACAAAACTAGGCTACTGCCGACATCTATGTTCACATTCAGAACTATTTAGTGATCTGTTGCAAATTCGGTATATCGACAATTTAGTTTACATGCTATACGATAGATGTCGTTGTTATTAATTTATTTATATTTAATTGCTTTTTACAGGTAGATTTACAGGTGGTGTTACATAATCATTATTTTACCCAATAACGCTATTACAAAGTGGATAGGTGGAGATTATTTCAAATAATTAATTACGAGTATATTTACTTAATAAAGTATCTAATAAAAATTAACAACACAGAGCTTTGGAACTGGCGCTGATATTGTACTCATTGTGGTAGAGCATTATGGAGGCGCGGCGCGGTGGTTACATCCACATATTATTGGTATCGACCTTATTTAATAGACAATAATAATTATCGACTCGCGCAGGTGCGGTCCCAGGGACAGGGGACATGACCCCCCCCCCCCCAAAATCCCTCACTCATGCGTAGATGGAAGGCGAATCAAGCCAATTTGAGACACCTCAACCCCCAAATTTCTTAGTGACCCCCCACCAAAATTTCTTGGTGACTCCCCCCCCCCCCAAATTGAAGGCTGCGACCGCGCCTGGACTCGCGTGGCGCAATGGTTACCATGCCGGACTGCCAATCGAAGGGTCTCGAGTTTGATTCCCGGCGAAGCAGAAATTTGAATGATGAGTTTAATTTTCTGTTCTCGGTTTAAGTGTTTGTATTTCTGTCTCTGTGTGTCGCATGGTACCCATTACACAGTGTATATTTTCCCCTACTCTGGCGCTATCAGTGTGAAACGTAAAAAAATCAAAGTGTTCTACCGACTTTACTATGCTGAGTGTTCTTTTCAAAATGATACGTCTCCATATCATGATTACACCACCAGTCGAAGGTTAAAGTTCCACAGGCCGCTTTGCACGCTCCTTTTGATATTTGAACGGATGTGTAAGTTATGGGACAACCTTCCAGCTGAGGCATTTCCAGTGGACTTTGACATAGGGTTCTTCAAGAAAGCTGTAAAGAAAGCTCTTCTTGAAAGCCGGCAGTGCTCGGGTGGCTCCGCTGGGGTTGCCCGTTTTCATAGGCGACAGTGATCGCTTAACCACGCGGCCTTTCTGCCTCTTTGTTCGGTTTATTTATAAAAAAAAGTGATTTCGAATAAACGAATAAGCAATTGCCGAGGGTCTAATAAAAAAATGTTATAGAAATGAGCAGACGTTTTCAGTGGTTAATTTAATAAGATCTATTACATACATACGCAGTACTGGCACTGGTGTTATACTAATATGCTAAAGCGTCACGGCAGCAGCACGGCATGGTGGCCACGCCCAGATTAATATTAGTAATCGATATATTTATTTCTGATTCTGTGTGAAGGGTTGTTAATAGAACTAATTGACTCTTAATCGCGTAGGGCCTGATCCTCTCACGCTGCTCCAATTCAGGTTGATGACGTCTTCATTGTTAGTGGCCTAACTGCTGTCGCAAGTTTCAAATCGCTCAAAAGACCTCCATTAAGTATGAACGACAGTATGTTAACGACAATTGCAACCAACGTGTAAGCAACCAAGAATTAAACTAACCAACTACTAACCACGCCTGACATAGCGTAGACATTTCACCACCTTTCTGCAATATATTTAAGTTACATGATGATAATGAATCTATGCATTATTTGCAGCACAAATTATTTAATTATAATGATCCTTTCCGCGGGCACAGCAGTACTATCTAAACACTTTATAAACAGGCTATTATAGTACGTTTAATTTGTAAAGAGAAACTGATGATAACGACTGAAAAGTCGATTATAAGAGGAGTACAGTAAGATTGTAAGGACTTAGGAAGAATGTATCTACTCAACATAATAATATGAACTTTTGTATCATAAGTAATTTCATAAAAGGTAACAATAATCCAAGGGACAGTGGAGCAGTGGAGGGCAAGCGGTCACGAACGAAATTGCAACCTCATCAGCAACGACCACTCTGACAAGAGTGAACGACTAAGGAGGAGGAGGAATAAATAATCCAAGCCTAATTTGTACAAGTCTTTATCTACGCGGACGACGTCGCGGGCACAGCTAGTAGAATATAAAGGGTTGTCTGATGTTGAATAATATGTAGTGATAAATTTAGCACCTACACACAAATATAAAATATTATGCCCATTTTCAAAGACATTTTTAGAAAATAGTATAATTCAAAAATTAATCTATAATCGTATATACAAAATACACGAAATTGCACTGCTAATTCCATAGCTTACTTCGCTAACAGGAAACAGCTATTCGATTGTGTGCTAAATTTGACACGTATATAAACATGCATATAATATTATATTGTAACACAGTAAGCAATAAATAAATGTGTATTATAATAAATAAAAATATACTTATTTACAAAAAGATTCTACTCTATATCACATGGACGTAAGTAAAACTTGGACCGAATATGTAATTTTCTACATAACAACAGTTTACGAGTTTTCAAAACTCATAAAAAATATTCGACTTTTTAACGACACATTAATATTCATTATCCACTTTAAAACACCTAAGTGGTAACCCTGATGCATCCATATTCTGATCACCTCTACAACGGCGACCGTGATAATCTACTACAACATATCTACATTGAGCTTATTAAATACATACATACATCGCTAAATCACTATGAAACTAAATACGCAATGTACTTAAAATACGATCACAGTCTCGTTCTAACTGGCAACGGTGATTCGTTTTCGTAGGCTTCGAAAAGTCTACTTGTGTTGGTCGTGAATATTGGCATTGAAGGTTTTTCTTCTTCGACAGTAGTTTCAACTGTTTTGTCAGAAGGCTCCTTATCCTCTGGCTGTTTCTCTTTCTTGTCGCTGGTGAACGTACGCTTGGGTCCAGGTAGTTTGCGAGCGATTTTCGCCACTAAGGGATGGAGGAGTCGTTCGTCGAAAGCATCATTTTCGCTGGCTGTGAGGATGCCAATGACGTTACCGAGTATGACGCATACGATGGTACCGATGACCGCGTACCACATGTACGATAATGAGTACATCTTCATTAGTGCAGTGAATCTGAAACAAATAAACATAGTAGTAGAAATTATATAGAACAGGGAAGAGCCCTGTTGCCTCTGCGAGTTATACTAGTGCCGTACTACGTACTTGCCATCTTAGAGACTAAAGTACTTAAGGATAGCTGTACTTCTTTATACCATTCCACTTTCCTGAGACTCTTGGTGTTTTAAATTTTACGATCTATCTATCGTTCAACCTTTTAAAGTCCACTGCTGGGCATAGGTCTCCCCTAATGTTCGCCACTCCTTCCGGTCCTGTGTCCTCTGAATCCATAGTTTCCCGCTATCTTCTTCAGGTCGTCAGTCCACCTGGTTGTAGCTCCTTTTGCTGAGACGCGGTCGCCATTCCAGGACTTTACTTCTCTATCGGTTGTCAGTCCTAACATAAATTATACCGTACAGTCCTAACAAGTAACAATGGGTGGGCCATTGTCACTTCAGCTTGCTTCAAGCAAGCACCAGTCTTGTTTAAGATCGTATGCAGTTGCACTGCTGCTACTTCGGAGGCTGATGGTCGCATGATGTGAGTCTGATCGGCAACCGTACATTTGTGCCGAAAGACAGCCCTAAAGAATTTCCTCACAGCAGAATGGGTGCTCAAAATAATGTAAGACCTGATACTTACATAGGCGACTCCACGGGGACTCTTGGTGGACGGGTACTGTCGATCTCTTTCAACAGTGGTGCCAACTGAGCCAAGGTTTGGTTCACGATAATTGGCAGCGGCTTGGGATTCAGAACACTAGTTGTAACGTTTGAGCATTTCTGAAAAAATAGAAAATGTGGAATGAGTTGAGCGTAAAAATGTATTTGTAAACTTTTTTCAATACTTTCTATTTTTTTGGTCGCAAATCAAATTTGAAATTTGGAGTGGCAATGTTATATATCATCATTACTACCCTTTTGCTCTCGTTTTTCTTTTCTCTTTTGAAGATTGAGAGAATTATGAGGTGGGTTATGCCGATTTTCACGTGGTGTTGTACTACTCGTATTTGTAAAACCTAAGCATTTACATCGTATTGCTTATCCAGAAATTGGTACAACAATGAATACAATCCCTTATAAGCGGAGCTTAAACATGCTACATTTCCCTGGGACGTTTTATTTTGTATGCCTGTGTCCTGTAAGCTGTACGTCTACATATCTTTTAAATCAGCACCTCTGACAGCTGCTTATCAAGCTACTGCCTAGTTATGGCTCTAGTCCTATCATATCAAATAACAATGACACAACAAAACTCACCTCGACAGAAAGCGGAAGCATCGCCAGATCGTCATTGATGTACATCAGTCTACCAGTTGCCATCCAAGCGGTGATCATATGAGCGGCTATCATGCCCCAAAGCGCTCCCTTGCCGTTTGCCATCGGGAAGAGGGCAGCAAGGAGGAAGACGCCAAGGAGAGCTCCAGATGTAGCTGATGTCACGAGAAGAGACCCTTCGACTACGCCTCCGACTGCTCCAACGCACAGAGACAGGCATAGGATTAGGATACCTGAAAGAAAAGTAAATAATAATGATTACATACTCATGATTTGAAGCGCGCATGGCCCGGCGGTTAGCGTAGAACGCAAACGATCTATGCAACTAAGCCAAACGGGCGCGGTCGGGTGTGAGATGGGTGACCGCTAGTGGCAAAATAATTTATGCGCGTTTCCGTGCTCCGGAGGGCACGTTAAGCCGTCGGTCCCGGTTGTTGTCGATAGATAACAGTCGTTAAACCTTATCGGAAGCCTTATGGGTGGTTTGAAAACATCCGACAGCGGGTTGGCCACTTACCCGCATCTCCACCAACCCGCATTGGAGCAGCGTGGTGGAGTAAGCTCCGGAGGGCACGTTAAGCCGTCGGTCCCGGTTGTTGTCGATAGATAACAGTCGTTAAACCTTATCGGAGGCCTTATGGGTGGTTTGAAAACATCCGACAGCGGGTTGGCCACTAACCCGCATCTCCACCAACCCGCATTGGAGCAGCGTGGTGGAGTAAGCTCCAGGCCTCCCCAATAATGGGAGAGACCCGTGCCCAGCAGTGGGACGCAAAAAGGGTTGCGGCCACTCATGATTTGGAGCAGCCTTTCACGCATTTGAAACTATATGCTTACATCCATCCATCCATATTTAACCTATTCAACCTAATTAATGAGCTCCAGGATCCTATAATGGCTTATGCTTTTATTCTAAAAACTCTTACTCATTGAAAATCAGAAGTTAAAGTAATTTTAGGATATAGCTGTAACTATAATACCTGCTTTCATAATCCTACCCAATGGCCACTTTCTGCTTTTATCACTCATCCGTATGTTGAAAAAAAACTTCCTCCCACGGTATAAATATTCTGTATACTAACCATATACAATGCCAATAATCTTGATAATAGTCAGCTGTTGCTTATCGCTGATGCCTTTGAAAGCTGGTGCTGCTGACACGAAGTCCTCCCAGGTGACGGTTGATAGGGAGTTGACGTTGGAAACGAGGAAACTGGAAAAAAGAATAATGAATGATCTATAAAACTCGTTTGTCTATATTTTAGGGTAGACTAAAAAGATTTAAAGCGCGCATAGTTCGCAAGCGGTCTATGCAGCTAAGCGGGCGCGGTCGGGTGTGAGATGGTTATAGACCGCTAGTGGCAAAAAACTTCATGCGCGTTTCCGTGCTTCGGAGGGCACGTTAAGCCGTCGGTCCCGATTGTTGTCGATAGATAACAGTCGTTAAACCTTGTCGGAGGCCTTATGGGCGGTTTGAAAACATCCGACAGCCGGTTGGCCACTAACCCGCATCTCCATCAACTCGCATTGGAGCACCGTGGTGGAGTAAGCTCCAGGCCTCCCCAATAATGGGGAGAGACCCGTGTCCAGCAGTGGTACGCAAAAAGGATTGCAGCCAAAAAAGTTTGACTAGACCATTTGCGTTGAATAGAAAATTTTTATTATTTGGACTTATTGTTTGAAACTTGTTATTATTTTATCTGCAAGCGCAATCAAAGTGAAAGTTGAGAATGTCTGAGAAGCAAGGAGCCAGTACATATATATGTCCTTTATTAAGCTACTTGTCCACCAATTCGCACTTGGCCAGCGTGGTGGACTATGGCCTAAATCCCTCTCACTTGTGAGAAGGAGACCTGTGCCCAGCAGTGGGACATAAAAAAGGTTGAAAAAAAAGCTACTTGTTTATAGGTGAAATGGTGTTGCCAGCAACATTTTTTGATACTCAAACATCCGTTGTTTAGAATAAATACTAAGCAATCGCATCGAGTGCTCTTTGAACTTGAGTGCACATTTTTGTAGTTTGTGCTAGATACCACAAAAAAAACTGGCCAAGTGCGAGTCGGACTCACGCACGAAGGGTTCCGTAGCATTATTTATAAAAAAATCACGTTTATTGTATGAGCCCCCTTAAATATTTATTTTATTATATTTTTAGTATTTGTATAACAATAGCGGCAACAGAAATACATCATTGACTTTGATTATCCATAGAAATCAATGCATTAAGATTGAATGAAAGGTAAATTGTGGTTTACGATTTATGACGTATTAAAAAAAGCTACCTACCTACTAGATCTCGTTCAAACCAATTTTCGGTGGAAGTTTGCATCGTAATGTACATCATATATTTTTTTTAGTTTTATCATTCTCTTATTTTAGAAGTTACAGGGGGGGACAACATTTTACCACTTTGGAAGTGTCTCTCGCGCAAACTATTCAGTTTAGAAAAAGTGATATTAGAAATCTCAATATAATTTTTGAAGACCTATCCATAGATATCCCACACGTATGGGTTGGATGAAAAAAAAATTTTTTGAGTTTCAGTTCTAAGTATGGGGAACCCTCAAAATTTATTGCATTTTTCTATTTTTGTGTGAAAATCTTAATGTGGTTCACAGAATACATCTACGTACCGAGTTTCATCAGTATAGTTCTTATAATTTCGGAAAAAAATGGCTGTGACATACGGACGGACAGACAGACAGACAGATAGACATCACGAATCTATAAGGGTTCCGTTTTTTGCCATTTGGCTACACGGAACCCTAACAACGAGATTGTACATTACCTATAAATGTGACTCACCTTAAAGCTCCATTAAACAAGCTTCCCAAGAACAAGCCAAGCATTCCAGGTAGAAACGTGAACTGATCCTGGACGTAATACGCCAGGACCTCATCCTGCGCAACTATCCTCCCAGCTAACAGTGGATCGCAGTATCTATACAGGGCGTATATGGCCATGCCGACGACCCAGGACAGGCTGAAGAGGCAGAACACGGCAGGCACGTTGGTGAGGAGCGTCCTCCTGACTTGGGCTTCGCTGGACATGGAGCAGTAGCGCTGGACGAAGGTCTGCTGGCATCCGTAGATGGACACGGACATGAAGAGCTGGCCGATCAGCGCTGACATGGTGTCCACGCGGACAGTGGGGTCCATGGTGAAGCTGTAAGATAAGGAAATTGGTTTAAACAATGTGGGACGCTTGGTAGATGTGAAACATCTGAATTATTATGTTTTTTTTTTCAACCTTTTTTATGTCCCACTGCTGGGCACAGGTCTCCTTCTCACAAGTGAGAGGGATTTAGGCCATAGTCCACCACGCTGGCCAAGTGTGGATTGTTGGACGTCATGCTATCGAGAAATTATGAATTTCTCATAACCTTTCGTCAATTTTTACGATTGACTTTTGTTTAGTTGTACTAACGGGAACGATTTTAGTTGGACCACCGGTCCAACTAGTTGGTCTACTGGTTGGTCCACGGGGAACGCGCGAATTTCTCTCAGGCATGCACGGTGATGGAGAACATCGTAATCAATTATTTTCTATCACGATATTTTCCATCACCGTGGAGCAGCGATAAATGCGCACATTACGAATTTCTTTGTCAGAGGTGCGCGCCGAGGATTTGAACGTGTTGAAAATGCAGTATAGGAGAGGAGAAAATAATTGAGTAAGAGAACAATTTTCTTCTGAGCTAGATTACATTATCGTGGACCTTCGTTGTGAATCTTTATTTTTATCGTTTTGAACACGAAGAACAAAATGTTTTTTGTATTTTTCATGATAACCCCTGTAGTGTATGCGATAGATGTCACTGTGAGCTCGATGCGAGTAGACTCGAACGAAGCTTCTCTTCTTTCTACGGTAACTGACTAGGTAACAGATCTTGTAGTACATTCTTAGAATAATTACAATTAGGTACATTATAGAAACCAAGTTCGCGCACCCAAATTGAAGCATATTGATTGGTGTCATTAATGGCAACAAACGCCGGGCCGCTCCATAAGAGTTAAGGTTAAATTTTTCACTTTTTAAAAACAAAAGAAGTCTAATAAAATAATTATTCATTTTCAATATTTTAGTAGTGTAGTATTTTATAGTTAATTTGGTTAAAATAAAAATATTTTGTTTGTCAGATGTGACAGCTGTAGGAATCTATTTAGTGCTTCAATTTTGACAACGCGGTTGTATGAAGACTGACGTTATTAACGTTATTATTCTAAGAGTACATTGTTATGAGATCTTATGTGTGGCCAGAGCAGCTTGAGAGCGAATACCACATCCCCCAAAGGAGATGCGTTTCCTATATTTATGTCAAGTTGAATGACGCTGTATCTGTATCGCTGTATCTATATAGCTAATGAATGCCTCGTGCGTAAATAATAAATAAATAAATAATGCTTCACACTCATACCCCACCCCACAGTAGAGTAGATATACCCTGTGTCGTGGGTACCATGGACACGTACAAAGACAGAAACATAAACACCCAGACCGAGAACAGAAATGTAAACTCATCATTCCTGTTTTGCCGGGATTCAACCTGGGACCCCTCAATTGACAGTCCGGCATCGTAACTTGCGCCACGCGGGTCTTCAATTACCTAGTTTTTATAATAAAATATTTTAAAGTACATGCAGTCCGCTATCAGATTTAAGAATTTTTGTTATTTTTCTCTCGTAGAAACATAACGTCTTCCAGGCCCACTACCTTTTTAAAATTTCATAACTGTCCAGTATACTTACTGCAAGAAATCTAATCTTCCACCAGCTATGTTCTCCTTGATGACGGTTTCAGGTCCTCCTGCTTTTACTGTGGCCTGAACGATGAAGGCTCCACTTACGAGGATCATGGTTAACGTTTGGATCACATCGGCTCTGAAAAAGATGAAAGAAGATGAAATATAGTTAAATCTTTAAAATTTAACGCTTTACACCCACAATGGGGTAACATTTGACGTGCATACGATTGACACACAAAGACAGGTACAAGCACCCTGAATGAAAACACAAAATAAAATTAATAATTTCAATTTCTATAAAAGTCGAATCCAGAACGATCGATCAGTAGTCTAAGATAATAGTAATACAACTAGATAAAAAATCACAACCTAAAACCAAATGAAAACATGCAGTTCCTAGTTTGCTGAGCAATGAAAAATTATTGAAGTGAAAACTTCTTTAGCGGCGTTGTGCACTTTTTTGGGATGGGTAAAAATGTTAAACTCGCATCAGGACACGTGGCCTGATCAAAAATCCGTAAGACGGAGGGGTGACAGCTGATGAAGGCTCGACTGTCTGTACTTGTAAAATTCGTTTATATCAAGTATTTAAAATATGGACATTGAACAAAGTACATCTATTAATGAAAAAAGTGACGAAGAAATAGTGAAAGAAAATGAGTGAGTACTTTATAAAAATACTAGATGAAAACCTACTGAAAATACTAGATGAAAAATAATACTGATAATAAAAGCAATTCGTGAGAAATTATTCCCTAACCATTCCAAAATATTAAGTTCAAGTTTACACTTCTGCCGGCACTACCGGAGTGCAACCCGTTGTTTTTTTATATCAATTTGTTGATTTGTTGATTGATGTTCAATCTGTGTTTGTTTTTATTTAAAGTAACATACAAAAAATTTGCAAGAAGAGGACAAAGGATGGCTTCCTTTGACCATAGAGATTAATAACATAAAAAGGCAATGGAAAACCGTTCGACTCAAAGTTCGCTGTCTTATTATTTCTAAGGATAACATTCATAAGGCAGCCATAAGGCAACCACATTAATTAATTACATAAAACATACCTTGAAATGAATTATGAAAAAGACAAAATACTGAGAAATCTAGTTCTGATTACTTCTCATTTTCATTACTAACGTTATTTTTCTTAAAAATAGACCCCCGTTCCTCAAGGAAACGTCTATTCAATCCCACACACGCCCACCACTGGACTGTCACGTAACAAGTAATAGACCAATGTAGAATATCGCTGGATCTTCTTAAGTGTTCGTAATTATCTGTTCACGTCATCGCGTAGCATGAACCTAATAATTGTATGTTACACAAAACCGTTCCAAAGTCTCTGCCATGTTCTTTATATCTTTTGAAGTGCAAAGAACATGTCAAAGAATAATAAGAAATTATCTCTCTAAAAATGAATTGCTGTTCGTTAGTCTCGCTAAAACTCAAGAACGGGGGAACCGATGTGGCTAATTTTGGTCTTGATATATTAGTAGAATTCCATGGAAGGTTTGAACGGTGAGAAAATATAGAAAAATTGCGAAATTAATAGTAAAACAACTTATTTTATTTTTCTATATAAACTGTTAGTAACTGTCAAACATTGTTTCTTCGCGCCTGTGGCGCCATCGTCCAGAAGTTTGACATAGTCTGAAAAACAATTCATCTGTTCACTAGATTTTGTTTTATATTTTTTTATTTGACAGTAACATAAAACTTTGAGATGATAAAGAAACTACCTAATCCTCTTTCAATACTTTTAAGGCAGGGCAACGACTGCGGGGTCCACTAGTTTGAAATAATTAGAGCCTGTGGTCTTTTCACTTCAAATATGAATAACTTTAAATTAGAATAATAAGTTTATGGAAATTTCTTTATTAGATAATTAAGGTCTTGAACATTGGCGCAAACAGGAATTGGTTCTATTTTTTTTCTAACAGTAAACAAGTTCTGTCAGACCAAAAAGGCGATTAAGATTATTATCAACGCAGAGAATTAATTATACAATTAGATCTAAATATAACTATACACCGAAATAATTACAGAAATTTGTTTAAATTAATGTGAAGAGGCAACCACTTCCATAACTTGTGATAACTGACATAAAAATATGTAGTCAAAATGAAAATAAATGACCAGGGAAACAATTTATTTCAGTTAAGATTCTCTACGAGCTATTTAATATGAATTGGGTACCTAAGATGGGAAGAGACAATTAAAAGACCATATAAATTTGAAAAATAATAAACACGGTTCCGCGAAAGGAGAACAACACGCCTTGTAGTATAAATGCCATGCAGAGCTGTAAGCCATTATTTATTAAACACAAAATTCTAAGCTTACCTTCACTTTATATAAGAGACTATGCTTATTTGTTCATAGGTATCCAAATTATTTTAAGAAAAAAATTGACGAAAGCAATAGAAATTTAAGATATAAATACGAAAACATGTTGATGGCACCCCCTTGTAGATTAAAGTTGTGCAAGAAAAACGTATATTTTATGTCAATTTTAGTTTATAACCGACTTCCCGAAACATTAAAATCCTTGAATTATAATCATTTTAAATTCCAGTTGACATTGTGGCTTAAAAATAAATGTTTTTATAGTGTTAAGGAGTACGTAGATTTTAAGGAATAATCAATATTTATTATTATTATTTGACAAATTACGAAATTTATAATTTATTATTGTGACAATCATTTTGACATTTAACTGATACGTTTGACATGTGATAATTTTTTCCATTAATTTAATACATAACCGAAATTTATTTGATTGATGTTATAAATTGATATTAAATTGTAATTTGGGAAGTAGTATAAAAACAGATTACATTACATTTGTGTCATGGAATTTAAAGTATAAAATTACATTAATTTGCATGCCGACAAGGTAGAATAAGTGGAAAGTATACATACCTACTACTTTTAAGACCTTTATTGTAACCCTTATTCTGGCAAATAAAGATTATGAATTATGAATTATGAATTTAATTTTCTTTTTTTTTTGGTATAGGGGGCAAAACCAATAGGTACCAGCACCTTGGGAGAGGGTACCGGGATTAAGAATAGAGCTACGGTATCCCCTGCCTGATCGTAAAAGGCGACTAAAAGGGGGCTACCGGGGTTAAGGGCAGTGAAAGTGGGAGGTCGGCGATGTGTGCGTGGCCGCATGCCGCCGTGAGCATCGGAAGGTGCAGGAGAGCACATCTGCTCTCTTGAAGATGGGCCTGTTCTGGTACGCCACGCGTGGAGGACAGCGGTGCGTTCCACTGGAGATCTCAGAGTCCTTTCCAAGCGCAAGCGCAGACCACCGAGGAACCCCCTCGTTAGTACGGTACAAGTCCTAGATAACCCCGTGCCGGGTACCTTTTGAAGGTTCCCCCCCCCCTCCCCCCGATACAAAAAAGGCCGGACGCGTGCTTTTTCGCGCGTGGAAGTTTTCTAGTAAAAAAACGAGAGAGTTGGGATATTATGAAAATTACCTGATAGCAGCAGCGAGTCCTCCCAGTAGATTGAAGACGATAGCAACTACAGTGAGTGCAGCAGCGGACGCCCAATGGGGCAGGGCCAGCACCGCGTGGAGCGCCACCGTTGGGGTGTACACCGTAACTGCTAGGTTGAGGACTTGCCGCAGCAGGAACGTGGCTGCTGCGAGTCGGCGCACCCAGATGGAGCCGAAACGCATCTGGAAAATATTATAATCATTATAAAAAACCTACAAAATTGTAATCTGATATTGAATTGAATCTGTAAAATTTGAAAAAAAAATTCAAATTTTTTGGATTTTAAAATTGGAATTCAAATATTTTGGTTCTGTACATGTCCATTAATGCATCAGATTCTATAGGAAAAAGGCGTCAAAATAGCTGTATGTATTTCATAGCTAGTTTCAAGCACGCATCCACGGTAACAGCTCTTGGGCTATTAGATATGGTATTGTCTAATTATTTTATTGTCACAACGTATGTTGATACGTTTGCAAAATTTTGTCGGATGTTAACATTTTAAAGTTAGGAATATACTTAATAAAAAATGAATATTTTGTTTCATACCTAAATCAAGCTAATAAAAGGATTTATTTCATTCCTTTATCACATAGTATCTGGATAAAGAAAGAATATAAGCGTTAATGCCCTCAGGAATATCTAAATTTGGGAGATAGAAAACGTATTTTTCCAAAAGATACCTACTAAACTAGCTAACCGACAGTAAGTCCGGTAAAAGTGGATAAATTATTATTTAATTATTATTTTTTTATTTACCCTGTATCATCTGTATCACAATATGCCTGAAAACGTGATCTATCTACCTAATTTAAATTATACTCAGCTAGGAGAGATGAGAATATATTTGAATTTTATTATTCGACTATTCACCTATTCTGGAAAAAGCTGCCAAGTACCAACCAACCATCATTCGCTTACGTCATATACATATAATTTAAAATAATTTAAAAATGTACAGGGGACGTTGAATTGTTAAAAATATACACAAATAGAGTCGCTATAACTTGTTTAATTTTTAAAGCATAGTATATATATAAATCAATGTTCCAAAGTCTGTCCAGCCTTCTGTCACATTATCAAATTCTCATATAGGGGATATGACACTTTTTCGATAGGATTTCCAATAATTATCTGACTAACCCTTAAACTGTGGCGGCCATATTGTGTACCTTGAACATTGAGCAATGTTTTAAGAACCCATACAGACAAAGGACCTCAACAATAGCGCTCGTCGACCCATCAAAACAACCACAAAAAGTCGTAAATTTAACTACCTATTGGCAATAAACACATCCTATGAATTGAATGTTTTTTAGGTTAAATACTTGATAAATGCGTCATTTAACCTCAAAAGTATTCCAGGTCAGTATTTATAGAATATGATTTAAAATCAATTAGCGGAACACATTTAAATTTAGCTCGTGGTAGAATATCTTTTTAGTATTATATATAAGAAGTTAAGCGCGCATGGCCCAGCGGCGAGCGTAGAACGCAAGCGATCTATGCAGCTAAGCCAAACGGGCGCGGTCGGGTGTGAGATGGGTGACCGCTAGTGGCGAAAAATTCATGCGCGTTTCCGTGTCCGACGGGCACGTTAAGCCGTCGGTCTCGGTTGTTATCGATAGATAACAATCGTTAAACCTAGTCGGAGGCCTTATGGGCGGTTTGAAAACATCCGACAGCGGGTTGGCCGCTAACCCGCATCTCCACCAACCCGCATTGGAGCAGCGTGGTGGAGTAAGCTCCAGGCTTCCCAGGCAGGCCAGACAATAATGAAAAAAAACCCATGCCCAGCAATGGGACGCAAAAAGGGTTGCAGACATTATAAGATCTAGCTATCCGCCCGCGGCTTCGCACACGTGAAATTCGGTTACCATTCCCACTGAACATATTAAAAGAGTAGAATGGAAATGTGGGCGGGCCAGACGCTCCAAGGAATTTTGAGCAAACGCTCAAAACTCCAAAATCTCTACAGAAACACGCGATCGTGCTAAGATATGCGTGCTTGTGTGCGTGCTTGGGTGTGATTTGTTCATTTGAAATCCCGTGATTGTGCGGCGCTAAGATTGGCTGGATTTGAAATTGCAAAGTCAAAGACAAAGACAAAGACAAAGACAAAGACAAAGACAAAGACAAAGACAAAGACAAAGACAAAGACATTTATTTGCACAAATATGGGTGTTTACAAAGTTGTTTATATATATTTAGTTCGCCATATTTACCTTCATGAGGTATGCAAATATACAATGATAAAAATATAAAAGGAAAAAAACTAAACTATAATACAATTACGAAATGTACATTTACATCTATTTTAATATTATTTTTATTTGTCCCATATTGCGCCTTTTATAAATAAAAATAAAAATATTTATTTATTTATATTTCGGATCGGTTCCGATCGTCAGCTTTGGGTACCCATATCACAGGGTGTTTGTACACTGAGAGGAAAAAAAGCCGGCGGAAAAAAAACCTCCCAGGTTTTTGTGGAATTCCTTTATGCCGTTTTATCGTTTATGAAATCAGTGACTGAGTAATACGCCTTTTTCAGTAAATACGTTTTAAGTCCTTTTTTAAATTCGTTGCCCGTTTTAATTTTGAGGAATTCCGGTAGACCGTTATATATTTTTGGTCCCATGCAATATGTGCGTAAGCTTCGTATTTATTTAAGTACAGATGTAATAGAGGTGAAAGACGGGGCTTGATCGGCGACATCAGTCTTCATACAAACGGCGCATTATTGCCGTCTTAATAATGTTCTGTGATCATTACATCCGAATTTTTATCTCCTATTTCTTCCCCATGTAGATCGAAAAGTCAAAAACTGTAGTTATAAATATTAAGTACCTGGACGACCGAACGTTGCTCGGATAAAAACAAATATTTTTTTTTAGTTTAATTTCAAACGAAACACTCATTTGCTTAGTGTTAGTTAAACGCCATCTGAAATAGCTCCCAATAAAATAAACACATAAAATAAAAAATAAACGCAATATGGTTTTGATTAAGTTTTGAACCCGGGCCTCTACGAGTAGGTCCGTAGTCAGCCCACGTAACCATTCGGGTAAGGAAGCTTTGATTCAATTAACCTTTATAAAGGTCTTTCTAATCGACATTGTCATCTCTTTGAACGTTGGATTGACGGATGGCGTTTGACGGCGTTCTATGCCACAATTTTATTAAGACTCGCCAATAGATGTCAGGAAGAGTCGTATTTTTTAATTTATAATCAAGTTAATTATCGCTGTAAAAATATTTTTTTATAATTTAATATTTTTAAAAATAAAACCTAGCTGGATCGATTTATCACGCCCGAAACCAGGGTACTAAATTTTATCAAAATCTTTGGAGCCGTTTCCGAGATTCAAAAAATATATTTAGGCATATACAAGAATTGCTCGTTTAAAGGTATTAGATTAACTTTCTATCCAGTGCCTAAATACAAAGTACCTATAATTTTTTTATTTTCGACGATTACATTTCATATAAATTTTCATCCCTTATTTCAACCCCTTCAAACCTATTTTTCGCGATAAAAACTATACTACGTCATTTCCCAAAGTCAACTCTATCTGTGAACCAAATTTATTAAAAAATGGTTCAGTAGTTATGGTGTGAAATAGTAACAGACACACAAACACACACCCACAAACAAACTTACGTTCACATTTTTATATTAGTAATATAGTATAGATTTAGCAAATGGAGAACTGCTGCGTCAGTAATTCCTTTTTATTTCGTCACACTTTGAGATTACTCTAATTGATGTAGATTTTTTTTATTTGTTCAATTCTCACATCACACATCACATGCACATAACTCAATTATCACACCAAATTCGGATTTTGAATAACTTAATATGCATGATGATAATATAATTATGTACGTTTAAAATTTAATATTAGACGGAGAGTATAACAAAACGTGACGTCACTTTTTCGTCACGTTTCCGTCACCATACAAAATATTACTAAAGATTATTTTTGCTGAAAAGGGACACACAATAATCTCTGAATTACATGGCTGGCTGCAACCCTTTTTGCGCCCCACTGCTGGGCACGGGTCTCTCCCCATTATTGGGGAGGCCAGGAGCTTACTCCACCACGCTGCTCCAATGCCGGTTGGTGGAGATGCGGATTAGTGGCCAACCCGCTGTCGGATGTTTTTCAAAACCGCCTATAAGGCCTCCAACAAGGTTTAACGACTGTTATCTATCGACAACAACCGGGACCGACGGCTTAACGTGCCCTCCGGAGCACGGAAACGCGCATGAATTTTTTAGCCACTAGCGGTCACCCATCTCACATCCGACCGCGACCGTTTGGCTTGGCTGCATAGACCGCTTGCGTTCTACGCTTGCCGCCGAGCCATACGCTTTTCCTCTCTCTCTCTGTATAACATATTGTTTAATATCTATAGGTATAAGATATTCCGAAATGTTAAATTTACTGTCGTTTCCTTTGATATACTGGTTAACACCAATACTAAACGCTAGCAGAAAAATCTGAATTAATTAGAAAGACCATTTTATTAAATTTTGACTCATTTTAAATTTAAAGCACATTACAAAGAAATTCTTCTTTTTGTATTTTCTTATGTTAATAAAATAAGGTAATAAGAGCCTAAACGACCTAATGGACCTAAGGCCGCTATCCCACTCGCGTTTTACGAGCGTTGCTGGTATTTCTCCAACGTCTGCGCAGCGACAACACAGTCGTCTACGGATTTCATCGTTACAAATTCTATCGCGTAGATAAATACCAAACGTGGCTCTCTCCAGCGCTCGCCTTGAGCCTATGAAAAAGTCTAAAGATAAAAAACGGTAATTTAAAAAAATTAAAAATCCGACTGCGTTTATGTTATTCGATTGCACTTACGATATTTTTTCGATGCCAATTGATTCAGAAAGAAAGGTACACCATTTTACTAAGGGCCTGTTATTTTGATACACCCAGTGTCACTCTCACTATAAATACGTATCTATCGACACCTCTCAAGCTAAAATCCATCAAGCCGTTCAGGCTGCAGAGCATGCCAAAGAATTTTACATACAGTCGTACATACTCTCGAAAAACATAACATTCCTTCTGGCGCAGTCGGGTAAAAAAGACTTTGTCTCAGCGCAGTAGGTATAACACTTATTTGGATGAAACTAACCTGCAGATACTCATACACGGAGTTAGAGTGCAGCCTGTAGTAGACCGGGATGAAGATACAGCAGACCAGCGGGAAAGCCAGCATGATGCCGTACAGCGTCTCCCACATCGCCGAGCCGTAGTACACCAGCTCTGATGGGAAACCTGGAAAGAGATTTTTTTATAATTCAATAGTAGGTACATTGAAAAAAACACGGCGATGGAATCGAAAGCAAATGGATGGTCGACAAACGTTTTGCAAGGCGATGTCGGATTATCGAATTTGTCGGATTATCGAGTTGTACGGATTATCGAGTTGTACGGATTATTGAACACACAAACTCTTTATTGTCCAGATGTACCTATGTGTATATGTGTTTGACTGTTACACACCATTTTTATTTTGAGGGGAAACTTTCAAAAGACACCCAACACCTTGGGAGTGTAAATATCTCACAAAAAACCGGTATAGGCGCTATTTTTACTGCATTAATTTTTGCTGCCTCTCGGTGGCCTTCCTTTTTTTGGTATCGGGGGGAAACATTCAAAAGGTACCCGGCACCTTGGGAGAGGATACCGGGTTATGTGGGATTTGACCGCACTAATAACCCTTCGGTGGCCTGCCTCTGCGCACCGGTGTCCTCCACATGCGGCGTCCAGAATGGGCCCATCTTCGAGAGAGCAGATGTGCACTCCTTCAACTTCCGATACTTACGGCGGCATGCGACCACGCACACACCGCCGTCCTTCCAGGGACTATTAGGTATTGTTATTGTTACCTAGCGGTATAAAAAGAAAAGAAAATTCAGTCGAGCTATTTCGGGTGCTTCGTAGGCTTCTGAGCTCGGATACACTTATCACAATTTTCTTGAGTATTTATATAAGTGGCAAAAAATAAAATATTTGATACAGTAGAACGTCGATTATTCGAATTAATTGGGACCGGGGTCGATTTGGATAATCGATAATTCGAATACTTAATCGGACATAGACTGTTAATAAAGAAAAACGTACTGTCACACATAGAATAAACTTTATTAGGTTTAAGAAACACAGTTCTACAATGACGCTCACTTAAACATCTCGATCAGAGGTCTTAACAAAAATACAAAGTATAAAAATTACAACAAAAATTAATTATTTTTTTATATTACGCTTAGGACCCATTCGGATAATTGGCGATTCCGTTAATCGGCGTTCGGATAATCGGCGTTCGGATAATCGGCGTTCGGATAATCGGCGTTCGGATAGTCGGCGTTCGGACAACCGGCGTTCGGACAATCGGCGTTCGGATAATCGGCGTTCTACTGTACTACATTTAGTTTAATAAGATGTCGCATTATACATGACACAGAAAATTATACCTACAAAATTACGTAAGTCATACAGATAGATACACCCCGTCGACGCGGCGACGATGCAAAGAATTGACTCTCTTATTACACCGTACAAGTATCTTATACTAGGCTCTCTCATTTTTATACAAGTACAACCACATTTTACTATGGTTCATTATCCTAAAACTGTGCAGTTATTTGTAACCCCAACTTGTGTCTTATCTTAAGGAAAATATACTTAGATACGAAATAGATGCGTTGATGAAGGAAACCCAATACTTAATTGATTTTCTCACAACAGAAGGAATTTGACAAAAAGGAAAAAATAATCGAAGAAGATATCTGGGTTCGAACTGGGTCTTCTGGTTCCGACACCGTTCTATTTAAATAAATACAGTCCCCTTTTATATCAGGCAACACGACCCATTTTTGGCCTTTGTCTGAACCATTTCATGAGTATAAGCTATGGAGATAAATTCGTAAAGTGCGTATTTAATTTATCACTGCTTCACGGTAATGGATAATATTGTGAATCACTCACGAATGCGAAACTCATTATTTCTCGAAAGCATGATGTCCACCAATTCGCACTTGGTCAGCGTGGTGGACTATGGACTTCACAAGTGAGAGGGATTATGTGCCTGTGCCCAGCAGTGGGACTTAAGAAAAGCTACACATGGAAAAGTCTATGGAAATTATATCGAAAACCGGTCACAAAACTCCCGCACTACATCATCCCTATGACGTCTGAAAAACAGCGCTGCCCAGGGTTCTTTCTTGAGGCAGCACAAGCTGAGCCGCTCTCTTTTGCCAAAAAAATATCTGTGTCTTGAATTGTATTGTGTTTTGTATGTTTATTATTTAATATTTATGTTATGTATTGTTTAACAAAATCGTGAAAATAGATGCAAAAAGTCTCATAAAAAATGACACCTCGTGCGCATCCAACAATTAATATAATTTATAAATGCCTGGGTATTTACGTGAAACGGTTTTATGGGAAAATCATGGGGTTCAAGACTTGCTAAGTAAACCTCGTTTGCGTTCGCCGCTTCTGATAAGAATATTAGCTGAGTTATCTGGTGCAAAAATGAGAATAATTTGTAAGATTAAAACACTTTTTAAGTCAGGGTAGGTTGTAGAAATACTTAGTAAAGCTAAACGTCATACAACGTATTTTATGTAATAGCTACCAATATTTTAAAAGACCTGAATTTTTTCTCCGTCTGCTCTTTTTTTAAAGATTATTTAAAGTTTACTAATATTTGCTTTAAGATATATATCTTCAAAAAGTAAATATTTCTACTAACATCTAATGTGATCCCTGTGGTCGAAATAAACGATTTTTATTTATTTACTAGTGGACCCCGCAGACGTTGTCCTGCCTTAAATATATTGAAAGAGGATTAGTTTCTTTATCATCTCAAAGAGTTTTTATGTTACTGCCAAATAAAAATTATAAAACAAATAGTGACAGATGGGGATTCGTTCCTCATTGGAATAACACTACATCTTGACAGATGTAGTGTTATTCAGACAATGTCAAACTTCTGGTCAATGGCGCTAAGAATCAATTTTTGACAGTTACTAACAGAGCGAATCCGGCTGACGGACGGAGTTGTCCTGCCTTAAAATATCAGAAATAAAATAATATTGCGACTGTAAATTGAGATTTAAACTATCCTATCTCTCAAGTTGGATCGAACTGCACATGGTGTGCGAATTTTATTATAATCGGTTAAGTGGTTTAGGAGTCCATTGAGGACAAACATTGTGACACGAGATTTATATATATTAAGATTTTTATTTTCTTCAGATCATCATTGCCTAAGCACACTCAGAGTAGCATAAAATAATAGGCGCTAAGATTAAAAAAACCGTACTGTAAATAAAATATTTTCTTTCTTTCTTCTTCCTCCAAAGGATTCTAATACGATACAAAATCTTGAGGACAAAAATTAAGCGTACAAAGGGTACACTTAATCCCAGGATTCCCAACTCCCGGATCTTCTTGTATAAGCATAAAAAGATTATTGCTTTAGACTTTAAAAGACGCAAGCTGGTATTTTCTAGATGTTTGAAATACTTTCAACCAAAACAGAAAGGTTAAGGAACTTTAAGACGACCTGCGCGGCGCAATGGTTACCATGCCGGACTGTCAATCGAAGGGTCCCGGGTTCGATTCCCGACGAAGCAGAAATTTAAATCAGTTTAAATTTCTGTTCTCGGTCTGGGTGTTTGTGTTTCTGTCTTTGTGTATGTCCATGGTACCCACGACACAGGGTGGTTAGGCGATTTGTTATTATAATGTTACTTTCATTTTTCATAGGTTTAATATCTATATAAAACACTCTCAATTATTGCTGGCTTGCCAGCATAATGTTTTCAGGAGTGCTTATCGGTTTCTGATTCGCAGTTTACCGAACTCCTTTCATATTGGATGAAGGGGAAGAGTATCATAGGCCTCGTTGTCTATGATTAGAAAAAAATAAAAATAGAATATTATCTGCGCCTGCCAGTATGGCGGCGGTTGCATACGTACGGTACTCACGTCGACTAACGTTCTTTGGTTATGTTCGACAATATTCTCAAGTACTAATCTAAAACCCATCAAAAACTACAAGCGGAACCTTGAAGCGGCAGACTGCAGTCTGGAAGAACGTCCAGGATCCTGTGATTGGATATAGGAGAGGTGGCTTCGATTCAAGAATTCCGTGAGTAATCTTTTGATTAACATTGTGTAGGTTAGGTACGGCAGTAATTGATTGTGTTGTACTAATCCAACAGTGGGCTTGGGTCATAATTGCGCGCCCGCCCATCCACAGGGTTTATTTACCCTACTGTGGGGCTATACGTGTGAAGCGTTATTTAATGGTCGACCCTGAAAATATCAATGCTGAACCTACTCGTTTCTGGTGAATTGGTGCGGTTGCTGGTCACGCTTACGTGCGATGGCTATGTTGCAGCCATCTGGTTAGATCATACCATATAGATCAGACCAGAATATTGGGCACATCCATATTTGTTTTGATGACTACCAGCGCCGCAATGTAAAAAAATATAAACTAAGTTTAAATCACCTGCCTGATTATACGTCTAACGTCAGCCATTTTCAAAGGGCTAGCCTAAAATAAGCCAAAAAATTGAACGTTGAGTGAGTGAGTGATACTGATAATACAGATACTGATAATAGTTCAATCGTTTTTTTTTGGGAGGGGCGGGGCACCTTCAATAGGTACCCGGTACCTTGATAGAGGAAACCCGGTTATGTGGGATTTGACCGCACTAAAATCCCCTCGGTGGCCTGCCTGTGCACTTGGGGAGGACTCCAACCGGAGAACGCACCAGTGTCCCCCACGCGCGGTGTAAGCCCCAGAACGGGCCCATCTTCGGGAGAGCAGATACGCTCTCCTGCACTCTCAGGCGTTCACAACGGCATGCGGCCACGACCACACCGCCATCCTTCCCGGGGCCGCTAGCTTGACGGGTCGAGCTCCCACTCTCACCGTCCGCAACCCCGGAAGCCCCTTTTTAGTCGCCTCTTACGATCAGGCAGGGGATACCGTAGCTCTATTCTTAATCCCGAAGCTACAGGGACTAACACCACGTAGCCTGGCTGCTCGTTTGCTACTCCATTCAAACAAAAAACAATTAAAATTATGGCACATTACTATTTTATGTTTTTTTTATTTCTCGGAAACCTTTAACTATGAATTCTCCTCGCACTTAGCACTTAATCGGATATCGTCAAGTGAAAACACTACATAGCCCCGCGTCATAGCCCAATGTCACGTGTCCGTGTTAGGCTTCTAATCGTATCAGTGTATTCGGTTCCGTGCGTTGACCACGTGACCCTGAACAACGTCTGTTATAACTAGGGTTACCACCCAGTACTCTAAAATAGAGTATTGTCCTTTTTGTTCGGTTTACATATATATATATATATATATATATATATATATATATATATATATGTATATATATATATATATATGTATATATATATATATGTGTGTGTGTGTGTGTGTGTATGTATAAATATAATAAGTAAGTATAGTAGTTAGTAAGTATTCTCCTCTTTTTTATTTAGATTTACTCTACTAATAATCTACGACACCAAATACAGTACGCTAAAATTACATCAAACTAAATTAGCCAGTCACAAAATTTGGGCCTTTAAAATATTTAACGTTTCCGAATGCAAAAAGCAACAAAAAAAAAGTTTTAAGGACAAATAATGAAAAAAAAACTCTTTTATCATGCTGTGTACTTTATTTTTGTGCTACCAAAATGTAAAAATACTCTATTCGTCCTAAATAAAATTGTGGCAACCCTAGTTACTACACGTGAAGCTTACCGGTTCACGTTACTTACAATACGTAAATAGCGAATAACTCAAATATAATTAAGTTTTGAACAAAAAAAAATAGAACCAACAAACCGTAAAAAATAAAATTGTTCAGTACCTACGTCTTCCTGCTTATGGTAATGATTCGAATCATAAAACTATTTTGGAGTTGGTGCCCATTCAGAAGGTACGACATTTTACTAAGCCTGGACCTTCGATAGTCATAGCTATCATAGTGATTGTTAGCATATTTGGTCGGCACATTAGCCTTTTTTTGTTATCGGGGCAACCTTCAAAAGGTACCCGGTACCTTGTGGTACCTTGTACACTTGGGGAGGACTCCGGGATCTAGGAACGCACCGGTGTCCTCCACGCCCCAGAACGAGCCCATCTTCGGGAGAGCAGATGTGCTCTCCTGTACCTTCCGATGCTTACGGCGACATGCGGCCACGCACACATCGCCGCCCTTCCCGGGGCTGCTGGTTGGACGGATTGAGCTCCCACTCACACAATCTACAACCCTGGAAGCCCCCTTTTAGTCGCCTCTTACGATCAGGCAAGGGATACCGTAGCTCTATTCTTAATCCCGAAGCTACAGGGACTCGCGAGAATCGCTTACATTACGAGTACTTTTCATTGATTTAAACAACAAAACTTTACCTTCACTGAACTCTAAATAATAGTGCATGATTACTTTTAATACGCATGTTATTAATAATTATAGTTATGTTTCAGTTTATCTTGCACGAACACGTGTTGATAATTGCGATAAAACGACAATTTGTTCATAAAGGTTCGGTTGCGGTGAAAGCGGGCGCGGGTAGAAGAGTAGGGTTGCGAATGATCGGCATATATATATGTACGTTCAAGAAATATTATATTCACCCGCGTAGAATATTTGTGGATGTGTGACAAAATTAAATGTGTGCGTTTTCCCCGCACCAGATTTAGCACAAAAATTATGTATCGAAATGAGGCGCAATGCCCTCTCCACTGACGGGTGAGTCAGTACCTTTGATACTTTAATGACGTGTCAGCTTTCTGTAATACTCACAGTCGCTTGCACTCAGCCCACGCCTTAAATTAAACACAAGCGCGTTCCCACAGCGCATTCCCGTTGGCGACAATTTCACGCTTAACAGTCTAGCATAATCGCACTATTACTTCAAACATAAACTGGCGGATACAAAGATGGCTCTTCGTAATCGCAGTCACATACTAGTATACTATGTTAATATGCCAGGTTATTTGGTAAAGCAAAAAATTAATGGATTTTTGGAATGAAGTCATGTGATTTCGTGCAAAGGATGATGCTGTAATTTGCTAATGATTGTATTAGGGTTCCCCACGCTAGAATGGCAAAACGAAACCCTCATGAAAATACTCCTATGTCTGCCTATGTATTTCACCAAAATTTTACCCGAATGGATCAAAAAGCTATATAGCTTTTTTTCAACATCTCAGATCACATAAAAAAGTTCAACATTCTCAATGTCCCACTGCTGGACAAAGGTCAGCTTTCAGAAGTGAGAAGGATTTAGGCCATAGTCAAACATCTACCTACACAAAATATATCTAATGCCCGCCCCACACGTAATTTTAGACCACACGTAGATTTGACTGTACAGATAAATCGAACGCCCCTAGTACCTCCACACGCCACCGATATCTGCGTCGATCGTAGGGCCTAATTATGTGCTTAAAGGAAAAAAAGTCCAGGAACATTATGTACATATTATTGCGAGGTCCGATACAAACTGCCGAACTAAGCGATCACGACCGACGAACGATTTATCTATGAAATTTACTACTGCCGCCGACGATTTCTCGTTACGTGTGGGGCGGGCATTAAATATCGCAATGAAATAACTACTACAATGTTTTTCCTCACCGCAATACAGCAATAAATACACATAACAAATTCATCAACAATAAAAAAACAAATGCTACATTGTTTGAGACTATCGCGGTTGTCCACTACATTTAAAACTGTACTTATAGGATATACCACGATTCACGTTATGTTCGAGCTCCCTAGCTATATTATGGTGCTGTTCATACACCATGATCACAGCTGAACTAGATATCGGCGGATGATAAAAAGTTAAAAAGTCTAAGGACAACCGTAACGGTCTACCCTCTTCCTCACTCGTTTGCTACGGATTCTACCGGTACTGAGGGGCCACTCTGTAAGCCCGTATCCGAAACTAAGTGAATTTTCGGACCTCATTTTTGGATAAGACTGAAGACATTCTAGCAATAGTATTCATTCAGTAGCTTAATGTCATCAATGATAACGCTTATCTTAATATTTCGTGAAAAGAAAACGATCTGAGTATGCCAAAAATGATTCCGAAATGTTAGAATTTACGGACGGATGCTTACAGAGTAGGCCCTCTGGAATGGTCACGACACAACACCCTCACTTTTCTGCGACTGTAATAATAATTCACCTACGGAACCCCGTACGTTTACAACATGAACATGTTTGATATTTTATTCTCATTTATAATTTGGTAGAAAAACTAAGGACTTAGAAGAATATTACTGGTATCTATCTTATATACCTAAATTTATACACCTTTAAGCCAATTTTTATTTTAGATTTTAATTTCGCAATAAAAATTCAGCCACAGCCTCCGTGGTGTAGTGGGTGATGAGCCGAGCGAAGCGTGAGGTCGTGGGTTCGGTTCCCACCCAGGACAAATATTTGTGTGATGAACATGACTATTTGTTCTGTGTCTGGGTGTTAATTTATCTATTTAAGTATGTATTTAGAATTATATAAGTATGTTTATCAGCTTTCTGATTACCATAGTACAAGCTCTGCTTAGTTTGGAATCAGATGGTGTTGTGTGAATTGTCCAAAGTTTATTTATTTAATCGAATAGACATTTCAATGGGATTTCCTACTGATTTATTTGTATGGTCAACAATAATAATTATTGTTATATTAACCCGAGTACACTATCCATTTAAATGTCACTCATCTATTAAGAGTTGACAAGATTTGTAAATAAATGTTACTTTAAAATTATTATTTATCTTTATTATTGTTTTAAATTTTTACTACGTAAAGAACACAATTAATTCATAGAAAATCATAATAAGCGGCACCAATAGAAATACGTAAGTGGCCTCATAATTATCTATACGTGTACACACATCTGCAATTGTGATAAACTGCAAATGTTTACCCCAAGGCAAAACTACAAACCATTATATTATTATGAATAACAACAATAAATTCAAACAAGAAGAGACGAGCATGCAATCCACGTGGTGTACTGTACACAATCCAGCAAGTTTTGAATCTTGAAAAAAAAATTTTTTACTGCAACGTCCCACTGCTGGGCACGGGTCTCCCACCATTATTGGAGAGGCCTGGAGCTTACTCCACCACGCTGCTCCAATGCGGGTTGGTGAAGATACGGGTTAGTGGCCAACCCGCTGTCGTATGTTTTGAAACCGCCTAGAAGGCCTCCGACAAGGTTTATCGACTGTTATCTATCGACAACAACCGGGACCGATGGATTAACGTGCCCTCCGAAGCACGGAAACGCGCATGGAATTTTTTGCCACTAGCGGTCACCCATCTCACACCCAACCGCGCCCGTTTAGCTTGGTCGCATAGATAGCTTGCGTTCTACACTAACCGCCAGGCCATGCACGTCAATTTTTTTTATTGCATATAGGAGAAGCGTAGCGGAGTAAGATCCTGGTCCGTCCTGCGTCCGTGCGTCTTACTGCTGGACGTATTACTGCTGGGATGGTTCTATCCCCATTGTTGGGTTGAGATCCGTCCCAGCAGTAAGACGTAAAAAGAAATGTAGCCAAGTTGATTATGACATTTGAAACTTCAGAAAGTTTTTTGACACGCTTATATTAGCTTCACCTGTGTTTCTGAGCTTGTTTGTGACTCTCCTTTGGACTCGATTTCACCCTACTTTCAACCACAGAACATTATTAAGAGAGGTAGAACGGCAATAATGCGCTGTTCGTATGAAGACTGGTGTCGCCGATCAAGCCCCGCCTTTCACCTCCATTACATGTGTATTTAAATAAATACGAAGCTTACGCACATATTTGCAATTTCAAATCTAGCCAATCTTAGCGCCGCACAATCACGTGATTTCAAATGAACGAATCACACCCAAGCACGCACACAAGCATATCTTAGCACGATCGCGTGTTTCTGTAGAGATTTTGAAATTTTGAGCGTTTGTTCAAAACTCCTTGGCGCGTCTGCCCCGCCCACATTTCCATTCTAACTCTTTTAATATGTTCTGTGCTTTCAACGGACAAATTTAATTCAAACTTTGGACACTTATCAACATTGGGTGACAATACAATAATTTCATGAGAACAGTAAATCGAACTAAAAAATTAAAAATAAATTGTTTAAAAAAAACACGTTTTCACATTATCCGATTTCGATGATTTTTTAAATTCAAATGCAACCTGTCCCTAATGACTTTGAGTTCGTGTTGTAAGCAAGTGTAAGTCGTTAAGTGTAAGTTTTAAAGATGTCACTCACCTATAAAGGACCTAACTCCCAAGGTGCCGCGCGCGACGGACAGTATCATGGCCAGCGTGGACACCCCTCCCCCAGCGAAGATGTACGCTCGCTTGGCGCTGCCCCCGGCCGCGCCCGCGTCCCGCTTGCGTCGCCACAGCGGCGCGAACGACGTTGCGCAAACAAACAGACCGAACACTATACACTCCCATGCTAGCCAGCCTGTATGCATTTTGGATCTGTAAAGAAGAAAAAATGGTTTAAAAATCGTGAGAAAGAGATATTGACAGTTTTTTGCATCCTACTGCAGGGGACGGGTCTCTATGGTTTTAAGGCCTTTTTTGGTATTGGGGGAGAAACCTTCAAAAGGTACCTGGCACCTTGGGAGAGGATACCGGGTTATGTGGGATTTGACTGCACTTACTCGTAAACCCCCTCGGTGCCTGCCTCGAAACGCACCGGTGTCCTCCACGCGTGACGCCCCAGAACGGGCTCATGTTCGGGAGAGCAGATGTGCTCTCCTGCACCTTCCGATGGTTACGGTGGCATGCGGCCACGCACACACCGCCGCCCTTCCCGGGGTTGCTGGATGGACGGATCGAGCTCCCTTTCTCACCGCCCACTACCCCGGAAGCCCCCTTTTAGTCACCTTTTACGATCAGGCAGGGGATACCGTAGCTCTATTCTTAATCCCGAAGCTACAGGGACTATAGTTTTAAGGCCTGGATCTTACTCTAATACGCTGCTCCATTGCGGGTTGAGATCCCAGCTACCCAGAATAATTACTGCTATCAATCAATAACAACGTGCCCTCCAGGGCACCGAAAAATGCATGAAATTTGTTGCTAATTTGCCCAACGGAAAACCGACCCTAACCGTTTCGCTTTTCTGCGAAAATGACCTATATTTAACCATCGATATAGACTAGTATATATGATCGTTCCATCTAACGCCAGCCGCAAGGCTATACTTGCATCAGAAATGGATATTAAGACAAGGAAATATAAGAATAAGAACCGCCGGCTCACCCATTTCACCCTATCTTCTATTCCATGAAAAAGTGTGGGTGTTGACCAGACTTACATGAGGAGGAAGTGCGAATGACCCGGCGGTTAGCGTAGAACGCAAACGATCTGTGAAACTTAGCCAAATGGGCGCGGTTGGGTGTAATCTTGCCAATTATTTGTTCTTTCTAAATTATTTTGTATCTTCTTGCTTGTTTTTGTTACTGGCTAATTTGTTTATTTATTTATTGTATCTTTTGTAAATTTTCTTCTATTCAAGGTGAAATAAATAAATTCTATTCTATTCTAGATGGCTGACCGCTTGTGGCAAAATTTTCATGCGCGCTTCCGTGCTTCGGAGGGCACGTTAAGCCGTCGGTCCCGGTTGTAGTCGATAGTTAACAGTCGTTAAACCTTGTCGGAGGCCTTATGGGCGGTTTGAAAACGTCCGACAGTGGGTTGACCACAAACCCCCATCTCCACCAACCCGCATTGGAGCAGCGTGGTGGAGTAAGCTCCAGGCCCCTCAATAATGAACGTTGTAGCTTCGGGAGTAAGAATAGAGCTACGGTATCCCCTGCCTGATCGTAAAAGGCGACTAAAAGGGGGCTTCCGGGGCTGCGGGCGGTGAGAGTGGGAGCTCGACCCGTCCAGCCAGCAGCCCCGGGACGGCGGTGTGTGTGGCCGCATGCCGCCGTAAGCATCGGAAGGTGCAGGAGATCACATCTGCTCTCCCAAAGATGGGCCCTTTCCAGGGCGTCGCGTATGGAGGACACCGGTGCGTTCCATGGGAGATCCCGGAGTCCTCCCCAAACGCAGAGGAGGCCACCGAGGGGGTTTTAGTGAGGTTCAAATCCCACATAACCCGGTGTCCTCTCCCAAGGTGCTGGGTACCTTTTGAAGGTTTCCCCCCCGATACCAAAAAAAAAAGGCCCCTCAATAATAATGGGGAGACCCGTGCTCAGCAGTGGGACGCAAAAAGGGTTGCAACCAGCCAGCCTACGTGGAGCAAAATTGGATTACACGTGTGATAAAAATTCAAGTCATGCGTATGACCACAAGTACGTCATTGGAAACGTTAAGATCATTTTGAAGATGCCAAGAAAATGTGCTTACTTGTAAGTTTTCCTTATATCCTTAAATTGTATAACTAATACGTCGTAACACTTAGAATAGTGTTGGTAGGAGTTTTTTGCATCGGCTCTTTTTTCTCAGGTAATATTTTTTTAGATACGGACGAATAGACGTCATCATCGCAAGACCTTAGCTTTTATTAATTTTTCGTTACAAAGAGGCAAAGCACACTGTTAAAGATTGTCTATCTATACATATAAATTAAGTTTTTAACAAAAAAATAGAACCGACTTCAAACGGTAAAAAATAAAATTGTTCAGTACCTACTTCTTCTTGCTAATGGTAATGACTCTTAAAACTATTTTTGGAGTCGGGCCCCTACTAAAATGTCGTACCATTCCTTCTAAATGGGCACCGACAATACAGACAGTGGGACAGTACCTACATCTTTTTGCTTATGGTAATGACTGTTAAAACTATATTGGAGTTGGTGTCCATTCAGAACGAAAGGTACACTATATTTACTAAGACAGGACATTTTACTAAGGGCCCGACTCCAAAAATAGTTTTAAGAGTAATTACCATTAGCAAGAAGAAGTAGGTACTGAACAATTTTATTTTTTACCGTTTGAAGTCGGTTCTATTTTTTTGTTAAAAACTTAATTTATTTCACTCTTTTTAGTAATTTTAATAATTCTTCACATATGTATAAGTATAATTGGAAATTTTTTCACTTAACTTCTAAACGTTAAAGAGATACCTTTTATAATCATGTTTATCTAATAGCCATCTTATAGCCTGAAAGAATACTACTATCAGTCCACCTGAACGTATAAATTAATAAAGAATTTGCTCTCAGCTCCTAACCGTTGAGGAGTTGTACCTTCAATCATCAGCTTAGCAACATGAGGTGCAGATAATTACCGGACATAAATATTTGTATTATGTTAAAAATATGACTAAAAGAATGTGTGTGCCTATTAAGTTTCAGTGTTTCCCTCGATTTCCCTAGTGTCACATCATCAAATTTTGCCATTGTGACAGTTGGACCACCTCAGGAATGTAAGATTTCCAACAAAAAACCATTTATTGAAAGAATTTGCTCTCAACTCCTAACCGTCATAGTACCGTCCATCATCAGCTCAGCAACATGATATGATGATAATTATACACAAATACCTATTTTGCTTTAATAAAAATATGAAAATCACTTGTTGTGCTATAAAATTTGAATGTTCCCTTCGATTTCTCTGGAATACCATCATCAGACTTTGACTTGGTGACAGTTGGACCACCTCAGGAATGTAAGATTTCCAACAAAAAACCATTTATTGAAAGAATTTGCTCTCAACTCCTAACCTTCGTAGTACCTTCCATCATCAGCTCAGCAACATGATATGATGATAATTATACACAAATGCCTGTTTTGCTTTAGTAAAAATATGAAAATCATTTGTTGTACTGTAAAATTTGAATGTTCCCTTCGATTTCTCCGGGATCCCCTCATCAGACTTTGACTTGGTGACAGTTGGATCACCTCAGGAATGTAAGATTTGGAATAAAAAACCATTTATTGAAAAAATTTGCTTTCAACTCCTCACTGTTGCAGTACCTTCCATCATCAGCTCAGCAACATAAGATGATGATTACTATGCACAAATATCTCTTATGCTTCAGAAAGTATAAGAAAATCAATGTGTGTGCCTATAAAATTTGAGAGTTCCCCTCGATTTCCCTGGGATCCCATCATCAGATCCTGATTTGGTGACAATGGGACCACCTCGGGAGTATAAGCATACGAACAAAAAAAAAATTTTTAAAATCGGTCCACAAACGGCGGAGTAATCGGTGAACATATATAAAAAAAAAACATACAGCCGAATACAGTACCTCCTCCTTTTGGAAGTCGGTAAAAAGAGGATGTTTGTATATATGAACATCGCAAAACTCAGAAACTATTCGACCGATTATTATGAAAATTGGTATGTATATGTATTTTTTCACGGAGAAGGTTTATATGCTATCCATTATTATTATTATTTAATATTTAAACGCGGTACGGAGTTCGCGGGGTCAGCTAGTTATTACATAAACTTTTAAAACATACATTAAAATTTATATCTGAATTTTTTAATACGAGTATAACCAAACCTTTTTTATAGACTGTAGTAACCTAACCTGGGAGGTTTTTTTTCCGCCGGCTTTTTTTCCTTTCAGCGTATAAAAACCCAGTGAATTGGGTGCCCAAAGCCGACGACATGGGAAAAACACCGTCTAAATAAATTCATAACTACAAAATAAAAATAAAAACGCAAAATATGGGATTAATAAATAAATAACATGGTTTGTAAACATAATAAGTAAACTAGTTATTTAGATTTAAGTCAAAAAGTTATATAGGTAGATTTAAGTGTATTTTGATTTCTTTAATATAATAATAGTAATTTTTATTTCTTTATCAATATTTGCATACCTTACTGAGGTAAATATGGCGGACTTTAAATATATAAAACAACTTCTGTAATACCCATATTTGCGCAAATAAATTATTTTTTTCTTTTCTTTTCTTTTCTTTTCTTTTCTTTTCTTTTCTTTTCTTTTCTTTTCTTTTCTTTTCTTTTCTTTCTTTTCTAACACGTTGTGTGATCCTACTTCAATTACTTCGTAGTCTCAAAAAAAAATATTATTAAAATTACTCAGTAAAGCAAATTCTCTGTTCAGGTTTACGAAGCCTTAGTGTAAGTCTGCACACGCGAAAACGTTACTAATGCGTTTGCGTTAAGAATTTAATCATCGACCTTATTACTTTCAGGTTAAGATCTATCTGTCCAATTTTAATTCGGACGCAGTAGTAACGTTTGCGCGTTTACAAACTTACACTGAGGGCTCAGATTATTTGTCTTCGAATTCTAACTTACAAGTTTATTTGCACAAATATGGGTGTTTACAAAAGTAGACCTTCTTGAGGTATGCAAATATTACAAAGTTAAGTTAATTTTTGTGTTGTTTGTGTTAGTTAATCTATTTTAATATTATTTTTATTCATTTTCATATTGCGCATTTTAGAAATTATAGAAATTTAGAAATTCTTTTTTTATTTTATTATTTATTTATATTTCGGATCGGATCCGATCGTTGGGCTATGGGTGCCCATATTCGGTTATAGGTAAGTATTTTGAATCAAAAATAATTCCTTTTACTCTACCAACCTTACCCTACCCCTACTCTACCCCTTTTTTATATATTGGGGGGGGGACCTTTATATACCGGGTTATGTGAGATTTAACCGCACTTAAACCCCCTCGGTGGCCTGCCTCTGCGCTTGAGGAGGACTCCGGGATCTCCAGTGGAACGCACCGGTGACCTCCACGCGCGGCGCCCAGAATGGGCCCATCTTCGGGAGAGCAAATATGCTCTCCTGTACCTTCCGATGTTTACGGCGGTATGCGGCATGCGGCCACGCACACACCACGCTCGGGGCTGCTGGCTGGGCGGATCAAGCTCCCACTCACACAGTCCACAACCCCGGAAGCCCCCTTTTAGTCGCCTCACGATCAGGCAGGGGACACCGTAGCTCTATTCTTAATCCCGAAGCTACAGGGACTATCCCTACTCTACCCCTACCTACCCTAAAAATAATAGATATCATCGTAAGCAGTTACAAGTATGATGCTAGTATAAAACTATATAAGTAGTGACGACTCGCGTGGCGCAATGGTTACCATGCCGGACTGCCAATCGAGAGGTCCCGGGTTCGATTCCCGGCGAAGCAGAAATTTGAATGATGACTTTAAATTTCTGTTCTCGGTCTGGGTCTTTGTATGTGTCCATGGTACCTACGACACAGGGTATTAACTACCCTACTGTGGGGCTATGAGTGTGTAACGTTTAAGTAGTCAACTACGCACCACGAAATAATACGATGCATTCATACATTGATAACAATATGATGCACAGTAGGACGTGCAAATTTACAGTAATTCCTATTTTTCACACTATGTCACCCACTCGTAACTATGTAATATAATATACATTGTATTACGGATACATTATGATATGAATCTCAAGCGCGCATAGCCCGGCGGTTAGCGTAGAACGAAGGCGATGCAAATAAGCCAAACGGGCGCAGTCGGGTCTGAGATGGGTGACCGCTAGTGGCAAAACAATTCATGCGCGTTTCCGTACAAGTACACCGTGCTTATAATTCATATAATGGCTGCAACCCTTTTTGCGTCCCACTGTTGGGCACGGGTTTATTGGTTTATTGGGGAGGCCTGGAGCTTACTCCACCACGCTGCTCCAATGCGGGTTATACAATCTAATATATAAATGAATCTAATCTAATCTAATATATAAAAAATGGTTATAAGTTAACAATAAGAATTTTAAGGTGTTGTTTTTTTATTTATTTATTTATTCTTTATTGTTACAACGTAAAATGTTGTACAAAGGGCGGACTTAATGCCGTGAGGCATTCTCTACCAGTCTGTTGTAGCCTTTTTTGGTTAATTTTGGCCTGCACGCTTCAAGTACCTATTTTATCTATGCTCTTAGCGTGAGTGATGCATAGACTTAGGATAGGTATATACAGGGTGTCCCAAGAAGTAGTGATATACTGATGCTGGGAGCTAGAGGACCTTGAGGGCTATCTGAATCACCCCCATGTATGTTCCGCGATTTTTCGTATTTTCGGAGTTATGACTTTTTTTTTAATTTTTCACCTATCACCGAGTACGATGAGATTTTTATATATGGTGACGTGAATTATTGCGGTAGATGCTTGATTTTTTTTGTGTGCTAAGCTGATAAATAGGCCAATTCAGTATGGTAATATTTACTATCGTTAGATCTTTGAATGGAATTTAAAAAAAATTCATGCCAAGAAAGATAAAATTACCCAGTATGTTCACAACTTCAAGGGCCCTTAAAAAAATAAAGTCACACAAAAAAATACATATACATGCTAAGTCTATGGTGTGATATGGTCATGGAAGAACGTCAACGTCAACAAGTTCACGCGGTAGTTTTTGAAATTGCTATACCACGTCATATAACTTCATGACCACGTCTGCACCTTACTGTACAATTATCACCTATATTAAATAGACCTTGATTGACAATTCAATACAGATAATATCAGTGGAAACATTTCTAATAGTCGTGAGGAAAGTCACGAATTTTCCATTGTGTAAATTATAAAGGTTATATCCAGACTGTTGCCAATTGCTTTCACTGAATCGCTTAGAATTTGTGTGGATTCTACCTAATAGTAGGGAGTCTACGAGGCTAATTATGTATTTACTCGAGCGTCATCAGGACCTTGTGAATTTTATTGGTTTGGTGGTAGAAAGATTAAAAGAATATATTATGACGTTCTCCGTTAAACCGGTGGGGAGATCGCCTATAGGTTTACAAAAATTTATAAGTAAAAGGTATAAGTAAAATAACGACAAATATCGATAAATAGTAGAATATATTAAGTGCATAGTAAGTCATATTTCAGTAACTTAAATGCATGGTTAGTCATATTTCAGTAATCTGATGATTTTTGTAGGAATGTATACAAAACAGCGAAATAAAAAAACTGCATTTTGGCAATCTCGGGTGAGTCCGAATTTTTGTTATTTAAAATGTCATGGTTCAACGGTAACGGGGTATTATAATCCGAACATTTTGACATCCGAAAGTAGGATAAAAATATAAAACCTTTTACTTTACTTTAATACCTTTAAATACCGCGCTCGAGTAAATCCGAAAATCCCCTCTTGGGCTCCCCTACTATAATGAATTACGTTATTGCTGTACCGAGTGTTCGCGCCAATTAAGTCATTTCACCTCCCTCCCCTTCACCCTCCCTCTCTTCCCCGCAAGCGCACTATTACATAATATGGATCAGGAAGATCTATCAACTCAGTCTGCCTTCGTCCCGCCGCCGACGCGCACGTCGCCGACGCGTATGCAAGTCCTCTAGTGACAACCGCACCGCAAGCCACCTAACACGTGGTCATCAGACTCGCCGCATCGCCGCCATCACCGCTGTCAATAGTTTTGTGATTTAACTGAATAGTGCATAGTGAGAGTGAAGGACAACACCAGTTCCCGGGCAAGAGAAGATTGATGAAGACTTCAGCAGCACACGAGCATACCATCTGCTCCAGCCCCTGGGATACACCAAGTAAGTGCGCTCCCTTTATCAATCCTTCTCGTTTTCCACCTTTAATTCAAACCGCAACTTACAGTCCACAATTCCATCACCCGCAGTGGGGGACCACCCTCCTTTCCACCCTTTATTCCACCATTTTTGGTCATAGCGAACCGGAGGTCCCTCTTTACCCATCAATATCTGGTCCTTGTCGATCCGGATTCCCTCCAATTTTTGGTCCTTCGAGCCGGATTTCGAGCCAATAGTTTGGTCACATCACCCGGGTTAATTATTTAATCTCATAAATACGCATACATATGTATTTCATGTAATATATTATAAGTGCCTATTCATATTTATTTTTGCAAATAAGTATTATATCTACGATTATTTTATATCCCGCATATTAATAACGCACCGCTCACGTAGGTATATTATTATTCTTTTTGCAAAACACACCGCACCATCCGCTATTTATTTTTGCAAATAAGTATTATATCTACGATTATTTTATATCCCGCATATTAATAACGCACCGCTCACGTAGGTATATTATTATTTTTGCAAAGCGCATTCGCACCATTCGCACCATTATTTACCTATATTTGTAATCGAAATTACACCTCATAGGTACGCATTCTATTTTTCATTAATTGTAGTCCGCCATATTTTTACCGGAACCGACGCGACCGGCGATCGTTGTTTCGCTAGTAACTACCTACGTATTCATTCATTACGCCATACATAATTTTTATAATCTTAACTGTTTTAACTGATTTATCTTGTTCACGACAAAATGTCTACTAAAGGTAAAATTGTATCTGAAACGGTTTCAAATGACGAAATTAGTTTGAAAATATTAATTGCAAAACGAAATGCTATTTACGAACGTTTACAACAAATTTATGATTTATCTATAAGTGCATCAAGTTCGTCAGACGAACAGGACACATTTCTTGACACGGCATCTGACCTTGAATACTTGCGTACCGAGTTCAAGGACACGTTAGAATCTTATAATGTTACAAATTTAAAATTAAATCCAAACGCGCAAGTAGATTTCGGATCGTGGAAATCTTTTCATGATCTATATAGTCGTATTAAAAGTCAAGTGTCAAAATTAAACGCTTCATCTTCAAGTAAATTACAGAATAGTTTGCCACCAAAAATTATACCGTCGCTTCCGCCCATAGAATTACTTTCTTTTAATGGTGACATACGACACTGGTCTATGTTCTACCAACAATTTAAAACATTAGTTCATGATAATCAGCAATTAACAGATGCTGAACGCGTTTATTATCTTGTTAGTAAACTTAGTGATAAGGCATTATCAATCTGCTCAGGCTTAATGCCTACAGCTGAAAACTATTCTGTGATATGGAACGCGCTCATACGTAGATATAACGACGAGCGTGCGCTCGCGACTACCTACGTCAGTCAGCTGTTAGAACTGAAGAACGTAAACACTAGCACATCCGCTGGTTATCAAATATTTATGGATAAATTTGATGCTTCTATTAACGCTCTTAAGCAACTTAATATTGATGACATATCTGATTTTCTATATCTAAATATCGCGCTTAGAAAATTAGATAACGATACCGTAAAGTCGTTCGAAATGTCATGTCGCAACGTAAACATACCGAAATATTCCGCTTTGGTTCAGTTTTTACATGACCAGAATAGGGCTTTGTGCCATACAATAAATACTTCGCATAATATGTCTAACAATAATAAAATTAAAGGTAATTTGGTTCCCGCTCCCGCCAAGAATATAAGTAAAACTTTTATTAATACAGATTCGTCTCGGTCATGTATTTTCTGTAAATCGGGTGATCACGAACACCTATTTGTCTGTCCGCATTTTTTAAAAATAAATGCACAGGACAGGTACAATTTTGTAAAACGAAATAAATGTTGCACTAATTGTTTAAGTAATAAACACGCCACTCCTTTTTGTAAGTCACAGCGTAGATGTAGGTATTGCTCCCGCTCGCACCATACGCTACTTCATTTTGTTAGTAGTAGGAATAAGGTCGATCAGCCTTCGGTACAACAAGGTCCAGGAGAAAAAAATGCATCCACGTCATGTAACGTTTCGCGCGATTGTGGTAATGCGCCGCACCGCACTACATTATTGGGAACTGCGAAGATTAAAGTTTGTACTAAATACGGACACCAATATTTGTTGCGTTGTTTAGTGGACCCTGGCTCGCAATGTGATTACATCACGAAACAGTGTTGCAAACGTTTGTACCTACCGATCTCCAATAAAACACCAGTTAGGGAGGCGCAAGGAATCGGTGGGGTGTCGCAGAAGATTTTAGGTGTTACTTCTTTGCAGTTTAGCTCCCGCTTTGATGAAAATAAACTTTATCATATTGAACCGCTAGTTGTTCCCGCTATAACTGGACAATTACCCGAGTCGTTAATAGACGTTTCGAAAATTAATTATATAAACAATTTACGTTTAGCTGACGATCAATTCCATACACCAGGTGACATTGACGTTTTATTAGGGGTTAACACTTATTTACAAATTTTGTTAACTGATAAAATAATTAATTCGCAATCGCCGAGTGCCATAGAAACGTCACTAGGATACATAATAATGGGAGACGCAGATATCGACTTTCCTACATGCATTCCGCGTTCTTTAGTTTCTTATCCTATTGATAATAGTCAAACGTCGCTCATGCATTCGCTCGAAAAATTTTGGAAGTTAGATGAGCTGCCGCAAAAACCTTATTTGAGTCCTGATGAACAGGAATGTGAGAATATTTATACTTCCACTACTCGTCGCAGTTTGAACGGACGATGTGTTGTCGCCCTGCCCTTCAAGGACACGCCTGATAAGTTAGGTGATTCTTTTATAACCGCTAAAAAAACGCTTCTCGCTCCTAGAGAGACGTTTTAATAAATGTCCCGATCTTCGCTCCCGCTACAATGAAGTTATTCAAGAATACATCAACAAGGGTTTTTTATCATTGGTTGCTTCAAATAATTTTACGGAACCTTGCTTTTATCTCCCGCACCACCCTGTCATACGTAATGATAAAAGTACAACTAAATTGCGAATAGTACTCGACGCAAGCGCTAAGTCAGATAATGACATTTCATTAAATGATATTTTACATAGTGGGCAAAATTTACAGTTTGATATTTTTAATATTTTAATAAACGTACGAGTTTATCGCATCGCCTTTTTTGCCGACGTTAGGCAAATGTATTTATGCATTGAAGTACAAAAATCGCACCGCTCGTTTCAACGCATTCTTTATCGCTTTTCTAATGAGGAAGACATACAAACATACGAATTTAATCGTGTGACTTTTGGTTTACGCTCTTCTCCTTTTCTGGCGCTACGCACACTACGTCAGTTGGCTTCCGAGGAGAAGGAGTCCTATCCTCTGGCTGCTTCGGTGGTCGATCGAGATATTTATATGGACGATATCGCGTCCTGCGCGCCCTGCGTCAACAGCGCCGTTGACGTAGTCACTGAACTAATTCAAATGTTTCAGCGTGGAGGATTTGAATTGGTTAAGTGGACTAGTAACAGTTCAGAGCTTTTACAGCACATCCCCGCAACGCACCGTCAGCTTGACGAGGTCTCATTCGACGACCAAAGTATTTTTAAGGTATTGGGTCTTCGTTGGCACCCCGCAACTGATTGTTTTTCTTTTCTAGTTTCGCCGCCGCCGCTCGCTTGTACCAAGCGTTCTATTTTGTCCGCAACCGCTCGCTTGTATGATGTTCTGGGGCTCGTGGGTCCAGTAATTCTTTTCTCTTAGCTTCTCATTAAAACCTTATGGGTTCTCAAGCTTGACTGGGACCAGGCTCCGCCCGCTCACGTTGTCACTGCATGGCAACAATATATTTCAGAGTTACCTTTGATATCGAAATTAAAGTTTCCTCGCCATATGGGTATAAATAAGAATTCGCAAGTCTCGCTAGTCGCGTTCGCCGACGCCAGTGAAAGGGCATATGGCTGCGTGATTTATTCGCAGATCGTTAATGATGATGACTCACCAGTGATAACGCTACTAATTTTATTGCTTCGCGTTCATACTTGAAGGAACTTCATTCCTTTTTACGTTCAGACGAATATTATAAAGTATTTAATCAGGTCCTTTCTGATAACCGCATCACATGGAAACTTAACCCTCCAAACGCTCCACATTTTGGTGGGCTGTGGGAGTCAAATATAAAGATAGTAAAGTATCATTTATTTCGCGTCATAGGTAAGCAAATCCTCACGTACGAGGAATTGCTTACTGTCCTCACTCAGGTCGAACGCATATTAAATTCACGACCGCTTTACGTGTTAAGTAGCGATCCGGCGGAACCTACTGCACTTACGCCCGCGCATTTCCTCGCTGTTAATCCACTTGGATGTTTACCCGCCGCTGATCTTAGTAAGGAACGCATTAATCTTTTATCACGTTTTTCATTACTTGATTCGATAGTTCAGTCATTCTGGAAGCGCTTCAGATCAGAATACTTACATACACTACAAGCAAGAGAAAAGTGGAATAAACATTCTATTAATTCCATTTCTGTAGGAACCGTTGTTCTTATCGATATGGATAACGCTCCGCCTCTTCAGTGGCCGCTAGGCGTCGTCACTGAACTGTTTCCTGGTAGGGATGGTGTGGTGCGCGTTGCACAAGTGAAGACTAAGAGCTCCACTTTGCAGCGGCCCATTGTTAGACTTTGCCCTCTACCAACGCAATAATATTTCTATATGCCTATGTAGTTTATATTTTATAAGTTATAGTTTAAGTATAAGTTCTCATCCCGCTATTATAATATTTTTATTAATTTACTAATTATATTCATCGCATCGCCTCTGTTCACCGCATATATAGTTTTTTCTATATGATATTAACTCCGCTGTATATATTTATGTTAATTTTTTTTTAATTCGCTATTTGAGGAGACCTCAAGGCCGGGGGGATGTTCGCGCCAATTAAGTCATTTCACCTCCCTCCCCTTCACCCTCCCTCTCTTCCCCGCAAGCGCACTATTACATAATATGGATCAGGAAGATCTATCAACTCAGTCTGCCTTCGTCCCGCCGCCGACGCGCACGTCGCCGACGCGTATGCAAGTCCTCTAGTGACAACCGCACCGCAAGCCACCTAACACGTGGTCATCAGACTCGCCGCATCGCCGCCATCACCGCTGTCAATAGTTTTGTGATTTAACTGAATAGTGCATAGTGAGAGTGAAGGACAACACCAGTTCCCGGGCAAGAGAAGATTGATGAAGACTTCAGCAGCACACGAGCATACCATCTGCTCCAGCCCCTGGGATACACCAAGTAAGTGCGCTCCCTTTATCAATCCTTCTCGTTTTCCACCTTTAATTCAAACCGCAACTTACAGTCCACAATTCCATCACCCGCAGTGGGGGACCACCCTCCTTTCCACCCTTTATTCCACCATTTTTGGTCATAGCGAACCGGAGGTCCCTCTTTACCCATCAATATCTGGTCCTTGTCGATCCGGATTCCCTCCACCGAGTAAGTACCTACGTATCGATGGCTACTAGATCGTATTGTTAAATATGTTTTCTTTAGGTAGGTACGTTCGTATTTTCAACAAGATTATTAATTCAAGTAGTAAAAGGGGTAACGGTTAGTATAACTCTCTTAAAGGGAAAAGGGATCACAGACGTGCGAGTAAGTACGCTTACTTGTGGCACAATACAAAGAACAAGCAGTACAGTAACTTCATAATATCGCCTGAATGTGAAGTTGATATTATGACGTTACTATACCTACTGCTTGTTCTTCTTTGTGTTGTGCCACAAGTACGCGTACTTATTCGCAAGTCTGACATTTCTTTAAGAGATTGTACTCGTAAAAATAAATATAAAAATAAAATATAAAAATGTTTTATTGATATAAACACGTTTACATATATAAGTCGCAAGGGCCCTGTACTTGGTTCTAGACCTGTGTTACAGGTACCCCGCTCATCCACCGAGACAAAAAAAAATACAGTTTACATCAACAAAATTTACATTGACATTATAATTGGAGTATTGGTTTCTATTTTACATATTATTATTATATAATTAAGTATGTGTTTGTGTGTCTGTGTGTGTGTGTGCGTGTGTGTGTGACAGTGTGTGTGACTCGTGACTCGTAATATCAGCACTACTTGTTTAAAAAAAAACTAAACGTCAAATCTAAATGGAACCATACGAGAAACAAAAGATTTTAAATTAAAAAAGACCATCAAAATTAGTTACCCTATAAAAAGTCATGAGGTAACAAAAAATATGCTATTAAAAGTTCGATTTGAGAACGTCTGCCTTTTTGTCCAAGTTGGTTAATTATTTTTTATTCGGGTAATTTTAATAAATACTTATGTAGTTTTATATATCCTATTTCTGAACCAATGTTATTTTTACGTACAAATTATTGAATTAATTACACAAAATTATATGTTGGTGGTAATGTATGTTTACAAATTATACCTAACCCTTGGTGTCCTTGAATGTTTAAACTAACGACATTAACTCAATAAATTAAGTTATGGAAGATTTTGTAGTTCGCTAGAACTTTCCGATGTCATTGGATGATTTTGGACACAATGACACAACTAATAATAATTTATCAATACTAAGAAATAATACATTATTATATTTATTATACTTGGTGTCAATTTTGTTGTTTGTGTTTTATTATAAAACTTTTTTTATTATTTTCTTTACCTATATAAATTTATATTCATCATTAAATCATTATGAATTTTTATAAACTTACGTATTGTAATTATAAAATTTTCACGGAAATATTAAAATATTATTTTAAAAAATAACATAAAACTTAGCGTGCAAGGATTGTCTTTTAAAGACTTTGTTCAATTTGCAAATTAAATTAATAAAAAATACAAGACTCTTGGTAGTATTCGCAAATATTACATTCCCGTCTTAGAATAAATACGCATAAAATGCAATGAGTGTGTTCATACAAGCGCGCTGTCAAAATTGAAGCAGTAAATAATATTCCTACAGCTGTCACATCTGACAAACAAAATATTTTTATTTTGACCAAATTAACTATAAAATACTACAAAATATTGAAAACACTGTGAAAAGTTATTTTGTTAGACTTCTTTTGTTTTTACCGACTTCCAAAAGAAGGAGGTACTGTATTCGGTTGTATGTATTTTTTTTTTATATATGTTCACCGATTACTCCGCCGTTTGTGGACCGATTTTCAAAATTCTTTTTTTGTTCGTATCCTCATACTCCCGAGGTGGTCCCATTGTCACAAAATCAGGATCTGATGATGGGATCCCAGGGAAATCGAGAGGAACTCTCGAATTTTACAAGCACACACATTGATTTTCTTATACTTTCTGAAGCATAAGAGATATTTGCGCATAGTAATCATCATCTCATGTTGCTGGGCTGATGATGGAAGGTACTGCGACAGTGAGGAGTTGAGAGCAAATTCTTTCAATAAATAGTTTTTTATTCGAAATCTTACATTCCTGAGGTGGTCCGACTGTCACCAAGTCAAAGTCTGATGATGGGATCCCAGAGAAATCGAAGGGAACATTCAAATTTTATAGCACAACAAATGATTTTCATATTTTTACTAAAGCAAAACAGGGATTTGTGTATAATTATCATCATATCATGTCGCTGAGCTGATGATGGAAGGTACTACGACGGTTAGGAGTTGAGAGCAAATTCTTTCAATAAATGGTTTTTTGTTCGAAATCTTACAATCCTAAGGTGGTCCAACTGTCACCAAGTCAAAGTCTGATGATGGGATCCCAGAGAAATCGAAGGGAACATTCAAATTTTATAGCACAACAAATGATTTTCATATTTTTACTAAAGCAAAACAGGCATTTGTGTATAATTACCATCACATCATGTTGCTGAGCTGATGATGGACGGTACTACGACGGTTAGGAGTTAAGAGAAAATTCTTTCAGTGTGTATTTTTTTGTTCAAAACCTTATACTCCTTAGGTGTCCCAACTGTCACCATGGCAAAATCTGATGATGTGACACTAGGGACATCGAGAGAAACACTGTAACTTAATAGGCACACACATTCTTTTAGTCATATTTTATAACATAATACAAATATTTATGTCCGGTAATTATCACCTCATGTTGTTAAGCTGATGATTGAAGGTACAACTCCTCAACGGTTAGGAGCTGAGAGCAAATTCTTTCATTAATTTATACGTTCAGGTGGACTGATAGTAGTATTCTTTCAGGGTAGAAGATGGCTATTAGATAAACATGATTATAAAAGGTATCTCTTTAACGTTTAGAAATTAACTGAAAAAAAATCCAATTATGCTTATACATATGTGCAGAATTATTAAAATTACTAAAAAGAGTGAAATAAATTAAGTTTTTAACAAAAAAATAGAACCGACTTCAAACGGTAAAAAATAAAATTGTTCAGTACCTACTTCTTCTTGCTTATGGTAGACTCTTAAAACTATTTTTGGAGTCGGGCCCTTAGTAAAATGTCCTGTCTTAGTAAATATAGTGTACCTTTCGTTCTGAATGGGTACAGACTCCAATATAGTTTTAACAGTCATTACCATAAGCAAGAAGAAGTAGGTACTGTCCCACTGTCTGTACTGTCGGTGCCTATTTAGAACGAATGGTACGACATTTTAGTAAGGGCCCGACTCCAAAAATAGTTTTAAGAGTCTACCATAAGCAAGAAGAAGTAGGTACTGAACAATTTTATTTTTTACCGTTTGAAGTCGGTTCTATTTTTTTGTTAAAAACTTAATTTTTAAAAAGTGTTGTGATAAAATTTAACCTTAAGTCTTACGGAGAGTTTTGGCGGGAAGTCGAAAAAGACATATTGTGCTCTTGTTTTATTTTCATTTTCTTGATGTATTTTTGAGTTATGTCGGATAAAGTTGATGGCATTTTGTTTGATATAGGTTAATTACAATACACGAGTGTTTGTGAAATAGAATAACAGTGCTAAAATATGTTTTTTCTGCTTGCCTCCAAAATTCCATCGGACACGTTCTAGTAAAGTAGCCATCGCTTTACTTGAATGTTGGACTGACTAGACTGACTGATTACTGACGACTTACTTACTGACTTTGTTATTACTTCGTCCAGTTTCATTGAAACTGGCAAAAAATTGATGCAAAAATTATACTTGACGCTGGCAGTATGCACAGAGTTTGCGATGTCATAATTGAAAAAAAAAGTCTTACGGAGTGCCCCGTCGTTTGGTGCCAATCAACATGCTTCAATTTGGACGCGCGAACTTGGTTTCTATAATGTAATTGTAATTATTCTAAGATTCCCGTATAAATGACCATTGCTTCCTAAATACTTTTTATTTTAGAACTGAAAATTCGAAAATAACTCCTGATTTTTTTTAATTGTGTGCGTTCAGCAGCGGCACTGATATACTTATTTCATTATTAAAATATGATATAGTCATAAATATTATTCGTCGCAAGGTAGACTTCTAATAGACCAGCGCTTAAAAAAGTTATGGCGCGCTTTTTGAAAATGGAATGGAACGGTCGCGAAAAAAAATGGAGAGAGCGCGAAGAAAAGTTGATTTGGTTGTTGACGATTAGTTAAGATTGATATTGAAATGTTGTTATTATTGAAACTTTGTCATCAAAAGTAAAATTCTAAATCATAACGAATACAGCAGGAATTATTTGTCACGAAAGAAGATAGAATTCACTACATAAAATTTGAATACTATAAAAAAATGGATATTTTCCAGCAAATAAATAAATATATTTCACAAAATAATGATTTTACGTTTATAAATAGGCGTCATTCATAATAACATTAATAACAGTGTGTGTTAAAGCCTAATGACACATTTCCGCAAGACACGCTCTGATGCCCACAAGCGTTAAAACTTAGTTAAACGTTAGTTCAAATTTAACGGTACTTTGATACGATAATTGGCCTACGATTTAGAAAAAATTTAAAGCATAGGTAACATTGACCTTAGTTTAGAGATTAAAATGACCTTAAAAGGAAAATTGATCGTATGTCTATCTGTCTGTCTGTCTATCCGTAAGAAGCTCTCAATCAATCATCTGTCCGTTACTATAAAAGCAAATCCTGAACTTTTTTATATTATCTGAGCCTGATTGATTATTCTCTAAACTCCATCCGTTCCGTATTTAATTCTTATCCCGAATGTTTCCCCGTTTTATCAATGTCATGATGTGCATATTATTTATGTTATAAAAAACAACAGCAAAGAATTTTTTTTTGTGATTTACTCCTGTGAACCCACATTCATGGTACTTAAAATAACTGTACTTAAGGAATCGAATATTTGACACATTGCATCAGAGATGTATTGATGTATTTTTCGTTCTTTGAATAATGAAATTGATTGGAAAAAATACAATGTTTATTTATTTTTACAGTTTTTCACTGCAGCAACATAAAGATTGTCTATTGAGTTACACAAGTCAAAATCAATCAAAGAATAAAATAATAAAATATAACATTGGCTGCATCCAATTTTGGTTCCCACTGCTGGGCACGAGCCTCTCGCCATTATTGATGGCGATGATTGAAGGCCTGGTGAAGATGCGGGGTAGTGGTTGTCGGATGTTTTCAAACCGCCCACAAGGCTTCCGACAAGGTAACGACTGTTATTTATCGACAACAACCGAGACCTTCGGCTTAACGTGCCCTCCGAAGCACGGAAACGCGCATGAAATTCTTTGCCACTAGCGATCACCCATCTCACTGACTTATAACTCAGTCAAGTTAACATGACACGTGGTTGGCTACTCTGTACGCCCGTATCCGAAACTTCGTGAATTCTCGGGTCTCATTTTTGAGTAAGACTGATGAAATTCTAGCAATATTATTCATTCAGTGGCTTAATATTATCAATGACAACGTTAATCTTTTAAATTCATGAAAAAAGAAAGTGTCTAAATATGCCAAAAATGATTCCGAAAATGTTAGAACTTATGGACGGATGCATACAGAATAGCCTCCCAGGTGTCATGTTAACTCGACCGAGTAGTACGTTCTAAACATGGATGGTTCTTCAAACATGATTTTATTTTCAGAATATTAGTATTTGATAAAACAATAAACTTATGGATACAACACAAACAAAAATGTCATTTTTTGGAAACCCTTGCCTTAATATTTCTTACTTATACACAGCTACAAAATAATCACCAACTATTTACATAGTAGTTAGTTGTAGATCAAAAGTTTTTGTACGCAACTCGCGGAAGTTGGCTTCAGTAATTTTAAAAATTCCGTCATCATTAACAGATGGTCCATATTAATTAATTGAATACTTGTATTTTGATGAGCGTTTGCGTAATATTTATGTATGTTGCGTATTTTTTTTATTTCTGAAATAGTTGTAGTAATAATAACGTTTGAAGAGGAAAGAAAGAAAGTTTTTCTTTATTTCATACTAGTCTTTCGCCAGTGGCTTCGCCCGCGTGGGCCCGTTTTAAAGGTTCCCGAAGAATAAAAACCATACTATGTCCTTTCCCAAGGTCCACTCTATCTGTGTTCCAAATTTCATTAAAATCGGTTTAGTAGTTTAAGCGGGGAAGCGTAGCAGACAGACAGACAGGCAGAGTTACTTTCGAATTTATAATAATAAAAGTATGGATTAGGAATACACAACAGGCAGTAAGATTCAAACGAGTGCTTTCAGATTGGTGCGATCTGAAGTGTGGTGTTCCACAGGGTGGAATTCTTTCGCCTTTACTGTTCTCCATTTTTATTAACTTCATTACTCATTCTCTTGACTGCCCTTATCACTTGTACGCAGATGATCTACAGATCTACAGCCAAGTCGACGTCTCCGATATTAACGGAGGCATTCATAAAATAAATAAAAATCTCTCCAATATAAGTTCTTGGTCTCGTAGATTTGGCATCAACATTAATCCTGCCAAATGCCAGGCTATCGTTATTGGTAGTTCACGCCAGTTATGTCGGCTTGATATCTCATCCATCGCACCGGTCACGCTTGATAATTATATCGTCCCATTTTTACCCACGGCCAAAAACCTTGGTCTCCACATTGACGCCATCCTTAGCTAGACGGCTCAGGTAAATGAAGTTAGTCGGTCAGTCTTTGCAACGTTGCGCTCGCTCAATAGACTACGGAACTTTTTACCGATAACAACCAAAAAATATTTAATTCAAACACTTGTTCTGCCGTTGATTGAATGCAGATGTGTGTTACTCCGATCTGAATGAGAATCTTTTAAACAAGCTAGAACGACTTATTAATGACTCCATTCGCTTCATCTTCTGTCTGCGTAAAATCGACCACATATCTTCCTATCGTCGCCAACTTAGATGGCTCCCCATTCGTCAACGCAGGCAGGTTAGACTACTTAATACACTGTTTACCATTCTTTTTGATTCGCCTTCTCCAGAGTACTTGAAGTGTAAATTTTAGTACCTCTGTGACTCCCACGAACGTCATCTGCGTTCCTCCGACTCTCTTCTTCTAACAATTCCTCTTCACCGCTCCGGTTTTATTTCAATTCTTTTTCACTTCAATCGGTTCGGCTTTGGAACGCTCTGCCCGCTGATATCAGGAAATCACACTCCAAGCTTTCCTTTAAAAAAAGTGTAAAGGCTCACTTTCTCAAAGAATATGTTTTATAATCCTACTTCTATTCAATTTCATTTTTATACATATATATGTATTTATGGATATATGTGCTTATTTTTATGCAATATATATTTACTTTGTCTTTTTTTTATTTATCTACATACAATTTTATCACTCATATTGTATCTATTTCTCTTCTCTTGTCTCTTCCTTAACCGCCTTTGAATTTCTCTGCACTCCCTTGGGTAAGCTGGTAGATAATGCCACCTGGCATTAAGCTCGCCTATTGTACCACATTTTATGGGTTCAATAAAGTTTTAAATAAATAAATAAATATGAATGGTTCAAACTTATAGCCCCATAATAATCCGTCATATATCGTCCATAATATCCGTGTGTTATAGAAACACACACACACACAAATATAAACATAAACGCCCAGGCCGAGAATACTGAAACTCATCAATTCAATCCCTGCTTCGCCGGGAATCGAACCTGTGATCCCCGATTTCCAGTCCGGAAAGTTGTATGTTGTAACTGTAAGTGTCATCAATAATTTTGTTTACTTACTCGAAGATTTGCTATCAGAAATAGGTAGATTCATTCATCGCAATATGTGATGATAGGTGTTTAAGCGATAATCATGTACATGTCATATTTCCATTTTCGCTACAGTATTTAGTACTACAAACTTAGAATAAATACGTAAAGAATGAGTGTCTTCATACAAGCGCGCTGTCAAAATTGAAGCAATAATAGATTCCTACAGCTGTCACATCTGACAAACAAAATATTTTTATTTTGACCAAATCTATACTAATATTATAAAGCTGAAGAATTTGTTTGTTTGTTTGAACGCGCTAATCTCAGGAACTACTGGTTCGAACTGAAAAAAAAATTTTGTGTTGGATAGTCCATTTATCGGGAAAGGCTTTAGGCTATATAACATCATGATATGAATAATACCAAAGGTCACGAGGACGAAGTCGCGGGCGGCCGCTAGTTAACTATAAAATAATACAAAATATTGAAAACTTGTGTTTCTTTTGTTTTTAAAAAGTGTTGTGATAAAATTAACCTTAAGTCTTACGGAGCGGCCCGGCGTTTGGTGCCATTAATGGCACCAATCAACATGCTTCAATTTGGGCGTGCGAACTTGCTTTCTATAATGTATTTTTATATTTTAATATCGACCCGTGTGGCGAAACGGTAACTATGCCGGACTGCCAATCAAGTGTCACGGATTCGATTCCCGGCGAAGCAGAGATTTAAATTATGAGTTACAGATTCAGTTTCTGTTCTCGATTGGGGCGTTTGTATTATTTGTGTGTGTCGATGGTACCCATGACTAGGGTATAGCTACCCTACTGTGTGGCTATGAGCGTGAAACATTATTAAAAATGAAATGCACCTACTAAAGTCAAAAGCACAAAAATATTTTAATTATAAATGTAATTTACTTTGAACAACTGAGCAGTCACGCTAATCGTAATGTTAATGCTGTATACTTATATTAAGTTATTTTATAACTTTTTTACCATGGCTACAACCAGAAATAAAAGGAGTTGTTTTGACAATTTTTAGAAATCTACCGAGTTTAGTTTCTTGTAGCCAAACCCGACGACAGAACCTGTCTTAGTTCAGAAGGCTTTTTTTGCTTCCCACTGCTAGGCACGGATAACCTTTGGCAGGTAACTACCAACCTCAAAAAACTAAAGATAGAACGCTGCGAACAACAGTGTGGCCGGTTTAAATTGCACCTAGCCGTGTACACACATGACACGCAAACACACACAACAAAACTGCACCTGGCTTTGCTAGTCGAATATCGCGGGCATCGCGACGCATTGAGTAAAACGTCAAAAATATAAAAGTTCACAAGAAAAAATGTCGAAATCTGTTTTAAAAAGGTCGTAATAGACAGTATTGATAAATAATAATTATAACATTATTATGAATTTAATTGAATTGAATTTTAATTATGACCGCAACATGTGTGAATAGGTCGGTCAAGCACACATGTTTATAAAACCGACCTCATATTGTTGTTCCCAGAGTTCCATTTATGCATTTTTATTTGATCTGAGCTACCAACACAAACGCGTTGCCTTTTTTAACTTTTTTGTTTTCCGTAATGTCCACCACGCTGCGCGCATGGCCTGACGGTTAGCGTAGAACGCAAACGATCTATGCAACTAAGCCAAAAAGGCGCGGGCGGGTGTGTGACCGCTAGTGGCAAAAAATTTCATGCGCGTTTCCGTGCTTCGTGCACGTTAAGCCGTCGGAGGCCTTATGGGCGGTTTGAAAACATCCGACAACGGGTTGGCCACTAACCCGCATCTCCACCAATCCGCATTGGAGCAGCGTGGTGGAGTAAGCTCCAGGCCTCCCCAATAATGCGGAGAGACCCGTGCCCAGCAGTGGGACGCAAAAAGGGTTGCAGCCACCACGCTGGCTAAGTGCGGATTGGTGGACATAATGCCTTTGAGTAATTTTGAGTTTCTCTCAGGCATGCAAGTTGATGGAAAACATCGTAATTAATTAAATATCACAATATTTTTTTCTCATCGTAGAGCAGCGATTAATTCGCAGTTAACAAATTTCTTTGTTAGAGGTGCGCGCCGACGATTTGAATTCGGTATTTCCATGTTGGAGAGCGCGGGTCTTACCACTTGGCCATCGCTGGTGACGGTCTTTTTTTAAATAAAATTTAATAAACTTATTAAATTTAAAAATTCAATACTGAATTTACACAATTGAAAATTGCAATGGTAGCAATGATGTAAAAACCGTGTCTCGATTTATATATAAATTCCGTTCCGATAAAGGGCGTTGCGTGCAGCGTACTCAACTTTTGGCGATTTTCCAATACATCTATATAGATACCTAAATAGTATAATACTGTTAGCCAATCCGTTGTATTTAACCAGAATTAAAGGTGAGCTCAGTGGGATTTTATCTGAATATTACATATTCTAAAATAATCTGAAAAGACTGGAATCAAGTCAATCAAAAATAGACTTTGGCTGTACTATTAGGTACCACAAACTGGGTTAAGAAATAACATACGAGTATAATGATTAGTAGAATATTCCTACAAATAAATGAATCTCTACAATTCCTTTGTATTGTATTCCTTCGGGCACTATGGGATCACTACTTCGCTATCAAAACACGTTTTTCTAACTTCGCAGGGCACGTTAAGCCATCGGTCCCAGTTGTTAAACCTTGGCTACTAACACCCATCTCCGCCAACCCGCATTGGAGCAGCGTGATGGATTAATCTCCAGGCTTATTTATTTTATTTTTGTAGAGAATTGCATTATCTACAACTTTTCTCACACCTATTTTTACGATTAAACTTACGGTTACAGGGAAAAATGGGAACAATCTGACAACGTCTTATAATTCGATGGAACCGGCTGCACGCACGAAAAAACATGACTCATGCGGTGTTACCTCGCTCTGAGGCGTTCCATTTAAGGCTTGAATTGCAAGCGAGAGCGCGGAACGAGCGACAAAGAGGCACAATCGGCCTCCGCGTTCGTCGGCAGCGTTCGACATCTGTCTCTCTCCTACTTGAGTGAGCGATGCGTCCGGCTGTCATGTGGACCGCTGCTATACAATAATACACATTTACGTACATGTTTTCGTCAAGTATGAAGTGCAGTGAAAAGTGAATGTGGTGTCAATTGTTTAAAGACGTTGACGTTGTCACGTTCAACTATCGTCAGTAAACCGACTTTACAGACAACCGATTTTTACCTTTGACTTTGGATTTATAAAATATCGAAGTAGAATCGATGGGGATCTTTGACCTTTCATTTGTGATGGTTTATCTAATGTCTGTACCAATTTTCATCTTTATGCTAATTTAAGCTAAGTTGAATGCCTAATTGGAATGGACTACGTTGCATGTTACATCCATTTTTGGACAGTGTTCAATTTGACCATAAGGTGCTAATATCACACTAAATTATATTTTTTTTATTTAATCGATAAGTGGTCTAAAACTGCATTTAAATTTAACATTTTCCGCGTGTATTTTGACGTAACGGTAAACGTCATTTTTACCGTATGTTGACATCACTCGGCCATTAAACGAATGCACTGAGTTTTGGCGGGAAGTCTAAAAAGACATGGTGCTCTTGTTTTATTTTAATTTTTTGTGTATTTTTGAGTTATATCGGCTAAATTTGATGGAATTTTGTTCGATACAGGTTAATTACAGTGCACTAGTGTTGCAAAATAAAATAATAGTTCAAAAATATGTTTATTCAGCTTGCCTCCAAAATCCCATTGGTCACGTTCTGGTAAAAAAACCATCGTTTTACTTAAATGTCTGACTGACTTAACTGACTGATAACTGACGGCTTACTGACTACCTATTATTACTCGTCCAGTTTCAACGAAACTGGCTAAATCGCGATGCAAAAATTATACTTGACGCTGGCAATATGCAGAGTTTACGATGCCATTAATAAAAAAACACTAATTATTATGTTGAGCTCCTTTACTTTACGTAGCCTAAACGTCTAAAGAATAGTTACAGATAAAAAAATGAAAATTTCAAAATGATAATAATACCTATTAAATTTTGTTGTTTTAATTGTTGTTGAAATCTTCCTACTGCTTATTGACTAATTAAGCAATTGTGTATTTTTATATTTTATCTTATTCAGAGTAAAAAATCCATGTCACTTTATGGCTTCACTACATTTTCTTATCTATGAACTACCAGATTTAAAAAACTTTGTATTTCAAACGTTTTTATTACATAGAACGAATTGAAATAACACTGGTAGTTACAAAAACAAAGGATGCAAACCACGTAAAATAAAACTACATAGTTCGCATACAAATTACATAATACATTCCCTGTTCGAAACCCGATTAAGATAAAAAGTGTAGGTAACTTTTTAACCATAGACAGACACATTTGAGTACGGTTAGTACTTTAACTTTTGTCCTTATCACTCGTACGTAAGTTCTTGGAAATCGAGATCTTAGAAACAAGACGCATTTTTTGTATAAGATTTATTACGTAGGCCATGATGTATACTAAATTCTACTAAGTATATAGATATTTGGGTGGTTTTCTTTAACGGTCTCTATGGCGTAACTTTTAGAGATGGCAACCTTACTTGAGAGTATCTTATAATTTCTCGAGGCATGATGTCCACCAATCCGCACTTAGCCAGCGTGGGGACTATGGCCTAAATCCCTCTTACATCCCAGAGGCGACCTGTGCCCAGGAGTGGGTCATAAAATATTGTGGTTTTTTGGAAATCCGGGACCCAGTTGTTGTCAATAGATATTTTTTTTTCAACCTTTTTTTATGTCCCACTGCTGTGCACACGTCTCCTTCTCACAAGTGAGAGGGTTTTAGGCCATAGTCCACCACGCTGGCCAAGTGCGAATTGGTGGACGTCATGCTTTCGAGAAATTGTGAATTTCTCTCAGGCATGCACGGCGATGGGGAACGTCGTAATCAATTAAATATCACGATATTTTCCATCACCGTGGAGCAGCGATAAATGCGCACATTCCGAGGATTCGAACCGAGGATCGGTCGCGTCGAAGACCGCTGTTTTTACTACTCGGCCACCGCTGCTCAATAGATATGCAATGATTAAACCTTGTATGAGATCTTATGGGTAGTTTAAAAACGTCCAACAGCAGGCTGGCCCTGACCCGTATTTCCGCGATGGAGTAGCGTGGACAAGTAGGCTTCGCAGGCGTCCCCTATTAGATTGAGAGACCTATGCCCAGCAGTGGGATGCAAAAAGGGTTGTAGTCAAGATAAAGTAGTAGTTGTAATTACTCGCATCTGTGAGCAGCTGGAAGTGGGTTTATGATGTCTCATGCCCATTATGGACCCATAGCCATACTGTTATCTCAATTATTATATGTACTATGTACTAATTATTATATGTACTATGTTATATGTACTTTTTTTTTAAAAAAGAGTGCTGCTGAGAATTTTTTTCCGCCGCCTTTTTTCTCTCAGCGCAACATCTAGCCCAAACGGGCACCTAAAGGCGATGATCAGGAAATAATGACATTCATTAAGCGAATATTTTGTATTCCTAATATGAGATAAATATTTTTGAATTTGAATTTGAAACCCATACTTCCGTATATTAATAGATGAACGTTTTTGATATATCATACACATTACGCAAAACAGCTGTTAAACAAATAAAAACATGAATCACCAAATCGTTGGTAATAAAGGAAATTTGCATACTTTTTTTACCCATTAATACTATCAGAAAGGCGTCATTAGTTAATTTAATTCTTTCATAAAGAAACTTCTGACTAACTTAGTGACTAATTTGCGTGAACAATAATTAAAACAATAGAGTCATTGCATATGCCAATTACTTTTTTACAAGGTACATACTTGAGTTATAAGGAAATGAAATTAAATTAGTTTAAAACATTAAATCTTTTAATACATGTGTTCACAGTAAATTAAATGAGATATTTGAATTATTATTCAATTTCATTTATTTGCATAATTTACATAGGGACATAGAATTTTAAAAGTCTTAAAAATACCTAGTGGTAGGCTAGGCAAACGGACAAACTGACACACTAACAAACGGACAGACGGGTAGATACTCGTACATATAATGACAAGATCAGACGAGGTTACCTGTAACTGATGTCCGATCTTCATTATACGAGCATCTCATCCGAAGTGATCACTTTAATTACTTGTAGTCGTGCTTATCTGGACTACTACGCTGCACAAAGTTTAAAAATAAAAAGGAAAAAACCTCTTCACTCCAATGTCATCTGTCCACATATACGTCATTAGTTCAAAGACATCAGCAATTTTATACAGGGTGATGAAAAAATAATGATAATATTAGCATTGAATCATGGGTGGTTGAGGGAGTGATCACTTCGGATGAGATGCTCGTATAATGAAGATCGGACATCAGTTACAGGTAACCTCGTCTGATCTTGTCATTATACTTCGCATCTCATCCTCATGATCACTTTAATTACTTGTAGGATGTTAAAAGAAACTATAAAATTGCTGAATAACACAAAGTAACATATGTAAAATATGTTAATTAAATATAAAAGCCTTATTTTTGTTAATATTAATAGTATAAATAAAGAAAATGGGTTAATGTCTAATTTAATCATTTAGTAATTGTCAAGAATAGCTAAAGAGGAAATAGAATAAATCAGTTTTTAAGGGTCAAAAACTGGTTGACTCTTATACTTATATAATAGCAATATTTATGCACTGAAAAAATATTCATGATACACACACATGGCGCGTACTACTACAGGAACTAAACATAAAAATTTAAACGCCGGAAGCTTCAAAAAATTCTTTATCCATCTGCTGATAGTGATAGGTAAAGCGGCGTGGTAAGGCTTCTTAAAAATAAGAAGTATCGTTATTTCGCCTGGAAAGTTCAGTAACTTGAATGTTATTGAAGAACAATGCTGAACAAATCATTAGATTGTTATCATATGTATAATAGTTTGGTAAAAATATTAATGAAACGAATGTTTCGATATTCATATCTATCCAATTTAAATAATGATCTCGTTACATAATTAAATAACATTTGACACTTCTAATAAAGCTATTATTTAAATTTAGGGTTTAAGTTTAGTACATAAAGCGATTGATGATAGGTTTTTTTTTTTTTTTTGTAAGTGACTGAAGACTAAGACGTTCATTTGGAAACTTAGAAGTAAGGTAATTTAAAATAATATTGGTTTGCAATCCGTTCGTTCGATTCCAAATCATTATTTAGGAGCACGTGGCGTCAACTTTGCTTTATACTTGAAAAAACGTTTGAATCTGTCATCATTGTCCTGATATTAATCTAAGGGCAGATCTACATCTTTTAAGAGACCTATGGCGTAAATCACTTTCATAATTATTACAAAGTAATGTCAAAAAGAAATAACAATAATAACTATAGTAACCGATCCTCGACGTCCTTCTTCCCATAAAACTTATTCCAAAGTTTTGTAAAAATATACTGTATCAGTTTTTCTTGAAATTGAGGCTTACATTACATTTAAGCATGCTCTACGATTCTAGTCGACTTAGCGATTTCCACATAAAACCGCTGAAAAGTGAAAGTAATTAATTAGTATTTGGTTTTATTTTCAGTTAATCATGTAAACAACCAAAGGTACAATGGCCGAGATGGTCAATCTGTTACAACCATTATTTTTCGTGCATTATCACATCATCAAACTTATGTGAAGCTTTTAGCGTAAAATAAAAGTGCGAATGAGGAAAAAGCAATATGGTAATGCTTGGACCAATGAATAGTAAATGCATCTATATAAATTTAGCTTCTGGGTCTGTATGTCATGATACATAAAATGTACATTTTGAGTTAGATTTGATGACAAATATATCTTCCTCCAAACTGATTATATAATATGGTAATTTCTTTTAAATTAACTTCAGAACAAGAACATCTAGACATTTCCGTTTGTTTTCTTACAATGGAATGAACAATGCATAAATCCATATATTTTTAGTTTCGAACCCTGCCATAAGTTAAAGCTAAATTACATATGTAAGTCTAGAATTCTAGTACCGCCCATTTTGTTACCATAATGCGATTACAATAGGTATATCAATAAATTCTGATTAAGATTAAAATCACGCACTCATGCGATGCGGCCAATAACTCTACCTAGAGTTAATAAATTACCTAATTAAAGTTGGGTTGTTCAAAAAGAAAACCTCATCCTGATATAAATTTTATGCATTCGAGTAAATTTCTTCAGCAAAATAAAACGTTTGAATGGAATTGTTTGTTTTTAAAACATTTTTCTTCTACAATTGACTATGGTGGAAAATACAAATAAACACAAAGTTTATTGCGTACGGCTTTCAATATTACCAATATTTTTATCTTAGTTTCATTTCAAACCTTTCAAACATATTTGTGTAGAGAAGGCTATAAAGAAGGAAGGCTATGCTGACATTGTTGCGATGCCTGTAACAAACTTTTAATAAAATTTATTATGAATATCACATTCAGTAAACACCTGCTTTCTTGACTTGGACTTAAGGTAGTCCCTAGTCGCAAAATGTCATCTAAGTAGATGCACAAAATGATGTCCCGCGAATACATATTTATATGTGACACACTACTGGTTTCATATTTTTATTAATATATTATAATGGTGCTGTGTTTAACCCAAAAGGTAAACAGATTAATGCATATAAATATAAAATATTCTATACTAGAGGAAACGAAAGTATTTTTCTGTTTTTGCTAGATACAGAAATTTAAAAATATGCATTCTTTAAATCTATTTTGCCACGTAATAACCATTTTTTTATCGGCAGTCCGGCATGGCAACCATTGCGCCAAACAGGTCGTCAGCAAGGCTTAATCATTTTAAATCTGTCATAATATCCTCTAACATAGAGTGGTTAGTAGGAATAAAATGGTAATTTTTTTTATGGCTATAAGCCTTTTAGTAGGCTAGTTTTGGAACCAGAAAAAACTAGAAAGAAACTGTCTTGCACTGCATTGCATTTGCAAGCTCTATGGCCTGGCCTGTAAAGCCAAAGTTTATGTAATTTCTTTCTTCCTTAAGATTCCTTTTAAATTAATTAATTTATTAATTAAAAATATTGTTGAAACTGGGGCTTCTCATAATAACAGGATTTCAGGGTCACAGGGCTTTTCACTAACTAACAAAAAATGAAAGCCTGCCAGCCTATATAGCCACGTCTCTGTTGTCTTGCGTTAACGGCGGCGCCGGCGTAGTTGTACTGCAGGACGGAAGGGAGCCCATTTGGACAAGGTTGCACTGCTAACCTCTCCCCCCCCCCCCTTGAGTTTAAAGCAACTGGCCTTTTACTAAAGGATAGAGGGTGAGATAGTTTTTAAAACCTTTGCCGCTGTGGCCTTAATTATCTCTCGTAATTCATTAACAAACATATTTAGTAATATGAACCTTACCAAAGCGACTCTTTATATCTTTAGTAGAACTGATCCAATAAGAGATCTTCCAGTAATTGTGTCTGAAAGAATAACATCTCATAGCAATGGGTAAGAATCGCTTAAGCCTTAAGGTTTCAATAGTTTCCTTGTTCTCTTGCGAGTTACAGTTTAACAGTATATATATAGTTGTACCCACAGCTGAAAAAATTATTTCTCTTCGATTCTTATGCCTTTATTTATGACAGCACCGTTAAATACTTATTTTATAAGATCATCTATTAACGGAGGTGTTCAATCTGTACAGATTTTCGAAATCAGATACCTTTTTATTATCAGAGTTTCCCGGATTCTTTGTTGAGCCATCTTAAAGAATAAAATTAGTCGTGTAATATAGTTACTGGATATAATTTCCTGTTCTTTATTTACTTCACTTAAAAGGATAAGAATAGATTGAACCATAGATTCATCTAAGGTATGATCTTCTAACAAGACAATTCATAAAAAGGTTTTCCAGTACATAACCCTTCATTCCTATTTCTTATAAGATTGGCTTATTTTATACATAGTTTTCTTGAAAAGAACAGGGTTTTCTTTATGTATGAAAGTATTTTTCTGTTTTATATATGTATATAATAGCTAACAACTTGTACTAAGACTTGTACATGATTAACCTCTTATGAAGACTCTGAGATAAGTACATAAGTACATACTTATGAACAAGAAAAAAGGATAGCGATTAGTGAGTGTTCCATGGTCAGTCTCTCGTGAAGACTCTAGGATACATAATGCTCAAGTTTACACTCCATGGTCAACCTCTCGTGAAGACTCGAGGATATATACTTCTCAAATTAACACTTCATGGTCAGTCAAGCTCTCGTGAAGACTCTAGGATACATTCTTCTCAAGTTAATTTTCCGTGGTCAACCTCTCGTGAAGACTCTAAGATACGTACTTTTCAAATTTATACTCCATGGTCAACCTCTCGTGAAGACTCTAAAGGAAATATATATACATGCTTATCGTGTTTTCTTAATTATTTACCCAGGTCAACCTCTCATGAAGACTCCAGTGGGTCGAGACAAGAATAATTCTGTAGTTAGATTTCGATATAAGTACATTGTGAGTAAAAAATTACATTATGGTACAAATTCTTACAATTTAACCTCCCGTGTTGAATTGTAAATGTATGTTATGTACATTATTTATTACATAACGTATTCAGAGACTGATTGTTTCATATATTGAAACAACATAAACTAATCCATTTTTCTTACCGGGATCGTCGGTGTTGTTCGTAATTTTACCAACTTCTTTGCCGGTTTATTAAATTTTTCTTTGATTTTCCGACTCAACCCGGATGTTTTGCACTTCGATTATTATCCATTTTAAATGTAAAATGAGTTATATTGTATTTATAACACAAAATTTTTAGAAATGAAAACCAGAAGCAGAATATTTAGATCACCATTTAATTCACAAAGCCTTTGATACAATTTACAGGTAACGATTTAAGGTTTCTAATTATTAACATTTCCTTATACAACAACAATTAAATAATAAGTAAGCACAGACACAGAATTTCAGTACGCAATCGGGCAGAGTTACAGCCGTTATCAAGATTAAAGCACTAATAATCCTCCCTTAGAGGAGGCCTCGCTTTTATAGGCGTTTTCTCCTACTTCGTCATATTTTTTATTCAACTACCGGCGTTGATTCCTAACACGGCCTCTCCTGACATCCTGGCGTCCCCGCCAGGCGGTGAAGGTCCTTCAATGCCATACACTTAAGTAGCAGTGCACTGAAGCTCTTGAGCGCCTGGTGCCACGTAGAAGCACACGAGAGCGCCACGTACCGTACAGTGGCGGAGGCAGCAGCCTTCAAACGCATGATGACATCTCAAGGATTAGCTTCTGCAAATGAGAACAAATCAAACTAAATACCAAATTTAAAGATCGGCCTGTTGTCTGCAGCACTTTTTGAAATTTAAAGTTTTTTTTTGTAATAAATCTAGCAATTAGGTTTTGAATCATAAAGCATGAGATGTTCTAGTGACTTAACTGCAATTTATAACAAGCGCTTCTAGATAAGAATTAAGCTTATGAGATATTTCATTAAAGTTTTTGGAACAGTCATTAAAACTAAGCTTCAGAATTAAAACAAAAATAGTAATGGAACTTTGAAGCGAAAGGTAAAAGAACACAGTAAAATAAATAAAATAAATGGCTATAAATAGAATAATAATTAACAGGTTGTTGCTTTTTCTAAATGAATGTACTCGTAGCGCCATCTAGTTCAAAAGTTTAACATAACAACTGAGCTCCTTTTTAACGATAACATCCGGCCGTCCTGTTTACACGTTCGTCCTCGATCGTGTGGGTCTGATTCAAGAACTGCAAAATGAAACAAGTCCTGTTAAAACCTTATATTTTTCTTAAATTTTTATGACTTCTTACAATACCGGCTTGCATGTGAACTTGAGTAGCCCAAACTTAAACACGGCTTGACCTAGGTGATGTTCGTACAATATTACACTAGTCGTGTATCACCGCATTGCAATCTGTAACAACAGTGTTCATCACGGATCTCTGTTAACAATAACACGGCTTCAACTAGATGTTTATATAGGATCCCACTAGTCTTGTATCACCGCATTGCAATCTGTAACAACAGTGTTCATCACGGATTTCTGTTAACAATAACACGGCTTCAACTAGATGTTTATATAGGATCACACTAGTCTTGTATCACCGCATTTCCAATCTGTAAAAACAGTGTTCATCGTAGATTTCTGTTGTACATATGTTGTTCACAGGCACTCTTTATAGGTAACATTAAATGCGCAGCCGATATTGCAGAGAATGTATTAGACTTATTAATTGTTCGGAAGGCAATCGTTTAGAACACTTAACTATATTAAAAAAGAAATATGAATCAGGTTTCATTTTATGGTAACAGTTTCAAAAATGACATGTAAAGAAAATTAATATATTTGTGCATAAATTAGGAACAACGTACTTAGAAGAACTTTTAGGTCCAATAAAACTAACAAAAATTTACCAATATAGAAAAAAAAAACTTGGGTCAGATAGGATGTAAAAAATGAAGTCACCAGTAAAGCCCCCCGGGGTTACAGAGCCCGCGGGTTGTATGCTAGCATTTTTCTTAATATTTTCATCTTGCTGTCAATAGTACACAGTGTGTTACACTTTGTTACAAATGTTTATAGCACCATGGTAAAAGCGTGCTTAAACCAGTAGAATGTTTTATTACAAGTTCAGCCAATATCGTCACGCTGTCATCACTAGTAATACCCAGGCATTACACAGTCTTGGCCAACAGACAACACTGTCATTTACCAAAAATAAAAATTCGATAGCAGACATAATGACAAGTTTAGTATCACGCGAAAAAAAAAACTTATTTGCACATTGAAACACAAGCGTAACATTAAGAAAATGAAATTTTATGAACAAACTTTTAAAGGAGAAGTAATTTGTTATTATGAAAGATTTATGTAACTCACTGCCGGTTCACTATTGCTACCAGCTAGAATAACAATGTGCACAGTTAGAACTGACCAAATCACATGTCCTCGTGTTCTCCCGTAGTAAAGGTACACAGGTTGAAGCTCGGCCTACCTGACATTACTCTGCTACAACTTACAAAACCGTTTCTGATATCTTTACTAATCGCAGTCAGTAACGAATATTCAAATTGGTCAGCGGTAAAGGTATATAGGTAGCCGAAAAAAAAAACTCCCTGTACCTATTTCATCTGAAAATGGTTTAGCAATTTGTGCGTTAACAAAATGATTAACAAAGTAGGTAGGTAGTCAAAAAAGAACGATAGTATCCAGTATAAACCTTGTCTGTAAATGCACTAGACATCAATTAAATCTGACAAACAAAACTGTTATATCACATTATACCGTTGGTTTATAATTGAGCTTGCTTAATGTCACTTATTTACCTTAAAAAATCATTAATCATAAAAAGTAAGTAATAGGTAAAGAGAGCAACTTTCTTTTTAGTACTGTTATTCTTGGTTGTCAACACTACTTCAACCACTGATCTAGAGTGTCATTTTTAAGCTTCCAGCACCCATTCTCAACTTGCTTCCTTCATTAGAGGAGAGTCTGAAAACTCAAGAAAAATCTCAAGGTTTTGTCCCATGTTACTTGAATAAAAATTGATAAATACTCGTAACTCTCAGCCAACAACTTTGATAGTTAATTATACGAATACTCATAGCATATGCAATCTATATAAAATATCAACTGTCACTTTTAACTTTAAGATTGTATTCGGTTATTTATGCAAGTTTGCTAAAATTTACTTTTGGTACAGACCAACCAATTCAATTTTTGAAGTAAAGATTAAACGTCTTTGTTTAATGCTTACATTTGTAGGTATTCAGAAAAATATCAGATACCAAGTTTATAAATTGACTTCTTGCTTTGAAATGACTACAAATATTCAAAAACACTGTTTCACGGAAATAATTGCGTGCACTCTCGATTCGGAAATATTTAACAAAAATGTTGCCATTACTTACTCCCCAGTGACTGTACTGTACTCGTTGGGTACAAATAAATACTTTTGAAAAGGTAAAATTAACCGACTGCAAGAACTAGTACTCATTTTCTTCATACATAAACTTATCTCAAAAGCAAAGGATAAGCAGAGTATTTTTAAAGTAACAAAAAAAAAATGCTTTTTCACTTGGATTCGCAAAACTAATAAGTAACAAATGTAGCATTAAATTTTTATCATGGATAGACGTATCCATCGTCGAATCTTCGATATAGAATACTACTCTGGGGAAACTACAGATTTCAATAAAGCGTTTATAGCACAAAAGAGATGTATTCGCGCTATAGCTAATACCACTCCATTAACAAGCTGCGAGCCTCTCTTTAAAAGGTTTAAAATATTAAGTGTGCCCTGTCTGTACATATGTGAAGCCCGTTTAATTGTAAAGACACAACTTTTTATTTACAAGGAAAGATGAATATTGTAAATTTTTTTTACTTGTTTTCCTGATAAGACTATTGGTGCCTGTCAATAACCTAGTCAGCTATAAGGTCAAAAAATTGCTACCACATGTGCGTCAAAATTAACAATAAATTACCGACAAATATTTAAAACTTCACTATGGTAAAATTTAACATAAAACTATACCACATATACTACATACCGCAAATAAATATTTTCTTAAAAGAATTATTTTTTACTTACGGGTTCTGACCTTACCCAACGTTTTCAAATATACGAGTAAGTCTCACTCCGAGAGTTATCACTGAACTGGTACAGATTGTTTAATCGATACACGAAAAATGTAAAAAAAACGTGCGTACTGATTTCTGCATTTGTTCAGGATGAAACTTTAAATGTGGGGCGCGCGTCTATCCCACTTCTGATTTTAGAAATGAAAACCAGAAGCAGAATATTTAGATCACCATTTAATTCACAAAGCCTTTGATACAATTTACAGGTAACGATTTAAGGTTTCTAATTATTAACATTTCCTTATACAACAACAATTAAATAATAAGTAAGCACAGACACAGAATTTCAGTACGCAATCGGGCAGAGTTACAGCCGTTATCAAGATTAAAGCACTAATAATCCTCCCTTAGAGGAGGCCTCGCTTTTATAGGCGTTTTCTCCTACTTCGTCATATTTTTTATTCAACTACCGGCGTTGATTCCTAACAAAATATACAAAAGCATTTCGCTAAATGTATTGCAGCGAAGGAGCACAAAAAACACAATGACGTATATGTGGACAGATGACATTGGAGTGAAGAGGTTTTTTCCTTTTTATTTTTAAACTTTGTGCAGCGTAGTAGTCCAGATAAGCACGACTACAAGTAATTAAAGTGATCATGAGGATGAGATGCGAAGTATAATGAACGAATTGATCTTGTCAGTGTTCTGTCTTAACTTTTGAGGTAAGGAACCGTGTGTGTCAAATGTATAAAACATATTTGGGTGATACGTATGAATAACGGATCACACTCATAGCCCCACACTAGGGTACATATACACTGTGTCGTCGGTACCATGGCCACACACATAGACAGAAACACAAACTACCAGAACGACAACAGAAATTTAAACTCATCATTCAAATTTCTGTTTCGCCGGGAATCGAACCTTCCCCCTTCGATTGGCAGTCCGGCATGTTAACCATTGCGCCACGCGAAAGAAGACTAAACTATTCCATTAGCAAGGCTTAGAATTTTTTATAGAACTTTTTGCCCGTCTTCATTTTAGCAATTTGAATTGATGATAAAAAATGGGTCGTTAACCTTTGCTCTGGTTATAATCAATTAATTGTTGGTATGGTAATTAGTTGCAAATATTTATTTGACTGCAATCCATTTTAACTCTGACTGCTGAAAATGGGTCTCTCCCTAGAATTTAGGTTGCCTGGAGCTTACACCCATTTTCGCTAACCATAGGGTATGCCTAAATCAGATACCTAAATATTTAGGAGTTGCCTAGAGGAAAAACACGTTTCACTAACCCTTAAGTCACGGCTACCGACGTTAGGCATAAACCATAGAGAAATTAAAAACTACGTAGGCATAAACTAAAGTTACGACATCGATTTGGAATGGCGCGGTGGCTTAGGTACCTACTTACACATGTGACAGTCACTCAAATTGATAATAGATTGACGAACAAAACCATGGACAACTGTCAAAAAAGTAACTGTAAGTAACTCATAAGATACGACCAGAGAGTTTTGGCGGGAAGTCGAAAAAGACATGTTGTGCTCTTGTTTTATTTTCATTTTCTTGGTGTATTTTTGAGTTATATCGGATAAAGTTGATGGCATTTTGTTTGATATAGGTTAATTACAGTGCACGAGTGTTTGTGAAATAGAATAACAGTGCTAAAATATGTTTTTTCTGCTTGCCTCCAAAATTCCATCGGTACACGTTCTAGTAAAGTGGCCATCGCTTTACTTGAATGTTGGACTGACCAGACTGACTGAATACTGACGACTTACTTACTGACTTTGTTATTACTTCGTCCAGTTTCATTGAAACTGGCAAAAAAATTATGCAAAAATTATACTTGACGCTGGCAGTATGCACAGAGTTTGCAATGCCATAATTGAAAAAAAATACGACCAGGAGTTTTGGTGGGAAGTCGATAAAGACATATTGTGCTCTTGTTTTATTTTAATTTTCTTGGCGTATTTTTGAGTTATATCTGATAAAGTTGATGGCATTTTGTTCAATATAGGTTAATTATAGTGCATGAGTGTTGTGAAATAAAATAACAGTCCGAAAATATGTTTTTTCAGCTTGCATCCAAAATTCCATTGGTCACGTTCTGGTAAAGAAACCATCGCTTTACTTGAATGTCTGACAGTAAGTCAGTTTTGTCTACTTGTTTATGTTTAAATTTTCAATCTTTTATGCTCTTGACAGAGCATCATGTAGTGGAGGACTTGGGGCAGATGAAATTCGCCTCAAGACGACGTCCCGCCATATATTTTCACTTTAACAGTCAAAATCAGTAATTGCTAAACAAAACACAAATAAAAAATAAAATACATTAATATGAGGTTAAATACCTCATTATTTCATAATTATTGCGATTACAAGCCCATTTCACACTTGACTGAGTTTAGTTATTTCATGATTTACAGTATTTTTTTGTATTTGTAAATTAGCGTTAGTAACAAAAGGCGTTAGGATACAGTGTTATGAATAAAATCGTAAAATCGTTGAAAAACATGTTTTTATGGGCCTATCTATGGAGATTTACATAATTTAATGGTTTCTTGTAAAAGTGATCGTGGATTTTTTTATAGCATCTTCAACGCCATTGGCATTATACCATTGGTAATAAATATTTATTGCTGAGAATTAATTAAGCAGTTTGAACAAAATTAAATGGTACCTATTTATAGTATTTTGTACTACATATAAAATACAACAAACGCAGTATTTTTTTCAATCAGTTCTTTCTGCGATTTCAATGATCTTAATAAAGTTATTTAAGTTAACTAATGACAACCTACAACCGCATTGTACACATAGATTAGATTACATAATAATAACATATAATATACATATTAACAATGTTATAGGTAATAACGAGCATAAGCTGTATGATTGGTAAAGAAATTTATATAAATATTATTACACCATGTTAAAAAAATACATATTGTTTATAAGATACTTATAAATCACTCGGACTCGGTCTGGACACATCCCATTGAAAAAGTTCGGTCACCTGATGAGTCGAACGCAGTTGCCCAACTGTCCTGATTGTGACACTGTCGAAGACATACAACATGTATTGATGGAATGTGTCCGGAACAGGGCCTATAGGCAGCAAATACTGGGAAATGACACAAGTTATAATGTAGGAGTTTGTAATAGTGCCCTGGCTCATCCTTCAGGTGACAGTGCCAGAGCACTATACAAGCTAGTTGAAATGGCTGTTAGCCGTAGGTTTTAAATGTATGAGTCTAGGTCATAATGTTATGTAAGGCTTTGTAATTTTTCTGGCTTACCTAACAGAGCGACATTGTCTCAAGCTCTTTAAATAAAGAAAAAAAATAGAGAGCGATTTTCACCGCCTACAAACTATTCTGTAGTTTCGCGGGTTACTAGTTTTGTACATTTAGGTAATTAGTTTTTGTAAAATAAATAAAAAATAAAATAGTTTATATCGGCTAAATGGTTTGTAATAAATATAAAATAAAAGTATAATGAAATTCAGTGTAATCTCAGAGTCTGAGCCATTCTGGAGTAATAATAAAATATTATTATAAAGACAGATGGAAGACAGTGCGATGACTGAAAACGATAGCAATAAGACTAATTACTTTATTGTCAATCGACTTTACATCGTGACATTCGTGACGGCTACCACTGTTATCATTATTAATTTTATTCATTTACTTTGAAGTAACAACTATATTGTTTTGCGTCAATAAGTACCTACTTGGAAATAATAACATGAATATGATATATGAAAAAATATAAATATATGTGATAACTGTTTCGTATCGCTTTGAGAAGCAGGTCTTGCTTACAAAAAGCGCTGTAAGTATATAAACCAGTTTAAAAGTATTTGTATGCGGTAATGATCAAATCTTCAACTACGAAAAATAAGGCACGAGCGCATGTATATTAATTTTAAACAAAAAATAATGTAGTTTAAAAAACTAAAAAACACGATTTTGTGAAAATACGAACTAAAAAGTAAAAAATAAGAAGAAAATGTATTTTACTGTAAAAAAAGCGTGGGGTGGTTTTTAAGATACTATTGACTCCATGCACCCCACACTTTTTTTTACAGTAATATACATTTTCTTCTTATTTTTTACTTTTTAGTTCGTATTTTCACAAAAGCGTTACAAAATTTAAAAAAATATATAAAACTTTATTTATATGTTTCATTAAAGTACATTAGGCCTTCAGATATACTTTAATATAGTTATGAGATTATTGTATTGTCATCGGCCCTTGACCCCTGTGCAAATTTTCAGTTAATCAGACTCCTAGAAGTAAGTGAAAATGAAGTTAAAAGATTCCGTTACATACATACATACATACATACATACATACATACATACATACAGGTCAAGCTAATAAAAGCGTGTTAAAAATTAGGCAAGTGCGAGTCCGGCTTCAAGAAGAGCGAAGCAAAGGTTCCGTTTTTATAAAAAACGACAAAAAATCACGGTTGTTGTATGGGAGCCTTTCTTTTTAGGGTTCCGTAGCCAAATGGCAAAAATTGGAACCCTTATGGATTCGTCATGGCTGTCTGTCTGTCCGTCCGTATGTCACAGCCACTTTTTTCCGAAACTATGAAAACTATAGTATTGAGACTTGTAAAGTTGATGTATTCTGTGATTATTATTATTATTATTATTGAGCATTAACATTTTCACTCAAAAACAGAAAAAGTAAACAATAAATTTTGGGGGTTCCCCATACTTAGAACTAAAACTCAATTTTTTTTCATCAAATCCATACGTGTGGGGTATCTATGGATTTTTATTTATTTTTATTTTTTACAGTCTTCATAAATGATATAAAGGTTTCTAATATCATTTTTTTCTAATTTGAATTGTTTGCGCGAAAGTTATTTTCATAGGTAAATGGCAAAATGTGTGTCCCCCCCCCTGTAACTTCTAAAATAAGAGAATGGTAATAGGTTAATAAAATAAATGATGTACATTACCATGCAAACATCCACCGAAAATTGGTTTGAACGAGATCTAGTAATAGTTTTTTTAATACATCATAAATCGTAAACCGCAATTTACCTTTCATTAAATCTTAATGCAATGATGGCCATGGATGATCAAAGGCAATGATGTATTTCTGTTGCCGCTATGACAACAAATACTAAAAATAGAATAAAATAAATACTAAAGGGGGCTACCGTACAATAAACCTGATTTTGGAACGAAGTTCCTTATCGCGCGTTGTGAAAGGGGGCTGGACGGAAAAAAATCTTACGAAAAGTTGTCACGACATTATCTTACATATGTATAGTCTATGTATGATGGCTATACAGTGCCTAATGTATAGTCGACGTGACGACTGTTATTATTATTATATGTTTTTATAAATCATTGTAAATAAAATAAATGTGTTAAGATAATTTTGTAAAGTAGTTTCTTTGCTTTTTTTGTTACATTCGCCTTTGTGCTCTTTGCGAGTAGTGTCTCCTGGTACCGCAAAGTCGCCACCATTTCAAAGATTTCAAAGATTTCAAAGATTTTTTTTATTGAACATAAAACATGACAAAATTTGAATTTGTTCGTAAACAACTGCAGTAGTTAGAAAACTGTGTCGCAGTCATTTACGCCCACCTCTGGACAAAGATGAGGTATGTTCTAACTTATTGACTAAAGTAACAAAACTTAGCATAAAGTAAAATTACACTTTGAGTTATAATTTACAATAGGTACATACTTTTTACAAATAAAAAATAATGTAGGTTTAGATTACAAGAAATTACTTAAACATAACAAATAAATAGTGTGTCTTTGTCAGCATGTGTGTGAGTCTGTGTGTGCGTGTGTGTGTGTGTGTGTGTGTGCGTGTGTGTGTGTGCGTGTGTGTGTGTGCGTGTGTGTGTGTGTGTTACTTTCAAAACAGTTCACAGCCTCGATTCATGTACCAGGATCCCATAACCTAACAGGAGATTGTTTTTGATAAATCGTTTTTTCTTTTTGGAACAAATAAAAAATATTCACTAATTAATCGAAAGGAACTTCGTTCCATCCGGGTGTCCCTTGACACCTCTCAAGTTTTTTTTATAGATAATGGTATGCGTGCGTGAGTTCGATTCGCACTTGGCCGGTTTTTTAGTATTGTTGTTATAGCGATAACAAAAGTACATCATCTGTGAAAACAATGAAAATGATTCGACGCTAGAGCTACGGTGCCGAGTTTAAACTGCGGCACGCACTTCTGATTAAGTTTGATATGTGCCTATTTATCCTTGCTCTACTGTAGGGGAAAGCATTGTTATATTTCATTACAAAATTTCCCATCCGGTAAGCTACCAATTTTTTTTCAACCTTTTTTACATCCCACTGCTGGGCACAGGTCTCCTTCTCACACAATTGAGAGGGATTTAGGCCATAGTCCACCACGCTGGCCTAGTGCTTATTGGTGAACGTCATGCTTTCGAGAAATTATGAATTTCTCTCAGGCATGCACGGCGATGGAGAACATCGTAATCAATGAAATATCACGTTATTTTCCATCACCGTGGAGCAGCGATAAATTCGCACATTACAAATTTCTTTGTCAGAGGTACGAGCCAAGGATTTGAACCTGGGATCGGTCGCGTCGAAGACCGCGGTTTTTTACCACTCGGCCATCGCTGCTCTACCAATAGTAGTCGTTAAACTTTGTCGGTACCCTTATTAGCGGTTTGAAAACATCCGACACTAGCCCGCATCTCCACCAACTCGCATTGGAGCAACGTAGTGGAGTAAGCTCCAAATCTTCCTAATAGCAGAAAGAGATCCGTGCCAAGCAGTGGGATACAAAAGACGTTGCCGAAAGTGGTCACTGTAGTTGCAAACAACTACAAGCAAGTCATGTCTGTGGTCGTATGCAGTTTCGCTACATTTTTTTAAGTTGGACTAAATTACTACAATGGAAGTTGGAACTTATATCATCAAATTCAGTGGAATGTCAAAGACAGAGCCACTCTAGAGAAACCTCGTGAGAAGAGATTAATTTATAAAAACAGATGGAAGACAGTGCATTGACTGGAAAAGATTGCAATAATTAGTTTTATTGTCAATCCACTTACGTACATCGTACCACTTTTATCTGAACTAGCTGTGCCCCGCGGTTTCACAGTGTTAGAGAGATTCATTAGCATGAAGTGAATATACTCAGCAGATTTCGTGTGTGCGAATTGAAACCCATACATTTATTTCTTATGAGTCAATCCTAAAAGATAGACATCATACATCTGTCGCGGACACTTTTAGATCATTTAAAGAGGAATATTTATTTTATACATATTTTTTGGGAAACTTGCACTGTTTAGCAGCTCATGCAACGGAAGCCCTCTAATATGAATATTTTTGCCGTTTTAGCAACATTATTCACTGATGCTTCGCTCCTATAGGTCGCAGCGTATTGTTATATAGCCTAAGATCTTCCTCGATAAATGAACTATCCAACACAAAAAGAATTTTCCATTTCGAACCAGTAGTTCCAGAGATTAGCGCGTTCAAACAAACAAACAAATTCTTCAGCATTACATATTAAGTACAGATTATTCATTTTATTAATTTACTTTGAAGTAAATTAAATGTGAAATTTCATTTTCAGATAAATTATCCTCAGACAAAATTTCATCACTATCACAGCAATTTAATATAATTACACCAAACATTTCGGTCATGAAAAAAGAAAATTTATTATTATTGGGTGCTCCAATATTTCGATGGGTCCTAAGTATAAGGGCCAATGCAACATTTTGAGCATTTTCACTTTTTTGTATTAAATGCTTCCTTTTACTGTAGTTGATAACGTGCGCTAAAAAATATACACATTTTATAAGTGAAAATACTATTTTTTGTTACAGTAAAAGGGCCTATATGGCACAATTTTAAATGTATAAAGGCCAAACGCTTATTAGAGACTTGTACGCGGGGAGATCCCGCGTCTTTGTTTACTGCAACGGCTAATTGGTCAGTTGAGCACTTGTACGTCACACGGAACGATGTCGCGCTGTGATAATAACCAATTATTTTAGTGAATAATATTATGTTATTAGATGTAACTTAGTGAAATATGGCGTCCAAATATCATTCTAAGTTTAGTAGAAGTCGGAATTTAGTTAATGTAGCAATTGGTTCCTGCAATTGGTGCCCAAGTTCCAGGGTACCGCGCTCACCGTCGGTGAAAGTGTCGGTATCTTGGGAGTTGACATTACGAGTAAAGTGCAGTACCGGAGTCATTTAGAGCACAAAGCCAAATTGGCGTCCAAAAAGCTTGGTGTCCTCAATAGGGCGAGACAGTACTTCACTGCGGGGCAACTCCTGATGCTGTACAAAGCCCATGTCAGACCCCATATGGAGTACTGCTCTCATCTCTGGGCAGGAGCACCAAAATACCAGCTACACCCATTTGACTCCGTTGAAAAGCGCGCAGTCCGAATCGTCAACGACCCAAGATTGACTGACAGGCTAGAACCGCTCAGCTTGCGAAGAGACATAGGCTCGCTCTGCGTGTTCTACCGACTTTACTATGGTGAGTGCTCCGAGGAACTTTTCAAACTAATGCCTACATCACCATTCCATGATTATACCACCAGACGAAGGTTAAAGTTCCACAGGCACCATCTGGACTCGTGGCGGTCCTCCACAGTCCGCTTTGCACGCTCATTTTTACCACGGACGTGTAGGTTATGGGACAACCTTCCAGCTGAGGCATTCCCAGTGGACTATAACATGGGGTTCTTCAAGAAAGCTGTAAAAAAAGCTCTCCTCCAAAGCCGGCAATGCCTGGGGTTGCCCGTGTCCATAGGCGACGGTGATCGCTTAACATCACGCGGCCCGTCTGCCTTTTTGTTCGGTTTATATATAAAAAAAAATTGGTAATGTAAATAATAGTGTAAATAATAGTCATTCTTATAAACACATTCCCATAACGCCGGAAGTAAAAGAAAACTTTGAAAATCACATAAACAATAAAAATTTGTCTAGATCTTTAAAACAGAACGACAAACATGACTCACGAAATAATCCTAAAATATTTTGTGCTACATTTGATTTACAAAAAGTGTTGCTGGCTCCTAGTGGTGAAATTAGCTGGTTTTATTATTGTAAGCGATTGAAAGTTCATAATTTATCCGTGTTTGATGTTGGAAATTTGGTTGGTACCTGCTACTTGTGGAATGAACAAATAGCTATGAAGGGCTCAAACGAAATAGCTAGCTGTGTGTACGATATTATCAAACTTAAGACTAAAGAAGGCTGTGATGACTTTTATTTTTATTTTGGTCAGATAATTGTACTGACCAAAATAGAAATAGGATAGTGTTTTTTATGTACCTTTATGCAGCTAAACAGCTTAGTATTAATATTAAACATACTTTCCTTGAAACAGGACATACACAAATGATTGATTCCATACATGCTACAATTGAGAAAGCTTCAAGACATAAGAATATTTATACACCGTCTGAGTGGAGTTCATTATTTAGATGGGCTAAAGTAAAAGGAGCTCCTTATAATGTTATAGATGTATCTCAAAATATAGTTTTCGACTTCAAAAAGATGCAAGCGAGTGCTTGTTTTAAATGGACTAAAAATTCAGAGGGACAAAAAGTGCCTTGGTCTAAAATCAAACAAGTTCGTGTCAACAGTAAACATGAACCATACATTCTGTTTTATAAATTAGATCTATCTGAAGATGCTTTCAAAAACCACATTAACATTTCTGATCTTTCTGTTAGAACAAGAAGAATGGCTGATAGATCTACGGAAATACCCTTAAAACTATGTTACAATCAGTTGTTACCAATACATCCATCCAAAAAAAAAGACTTAATTGATTTATGTCGCAAAAATATTATTCCACCAGTTTATCATGAGTATTACGAAAATTTGGTTGCATCTAATGAAAATTCAATGATTATTACTAGTGATAATGATGAAAATGAGTGATTTTGTTTTGTTTTCAATAATGTTTTTATTTGTTTACCAATTCGTTAATTTTTTTTCTCTCAGATCATATTCTAAGAATCTTTAATTATGTTTTCTAAGTTTTGATTTTATAAAAAAAGTTTAATTTGTTGTTGTTTTTTAAACTTTAATTACTAACCCAGGTTGAGGTATCTATTACAATAAAAAGCTGATTGATCTTAAGTCCAATGTGATTTCGGGAGGTTTTTAACATTAAGTATTGATTATTTGACTGCCTTTCTATTACAAAAACTTCAATAATTCATTAGAAAACAAATAAAGAACTCAAATTATTTTATAATTGTGTTTATTTTTGTGACCTAACTGAGGTTTGAGAATATTACGTCACCAAGTAAGATAACGTATATGTGTCAATGTGAATTATGTCATAAAATAATTATATTATTATTGTTTGTTTAAGTTATTTCTTTATTTTAAATATTTTCTTAAATAATAGATTATTCAAAAATATTAAAATACACGTTTTTTTTCAAAAGTAGCTTGTGCCAAGTAAATCGTCTAAAGTGACACTTTGGCCTTTTTACTAGTTTTTTTTCAGTATAATTAAGATAAAAAAATGACGTATATAGGCTTAACTACATTATTTAAAAAACTAATATATATACAAATAAATCGATGTATCTAGAATAACGAACATATGTTTCATAGTAACTATGTAAAGTTTCACAAACATCAGTTGAAGCATCTAAAAAATATATCAAATTGAAACTTTGGGAGCCTCTATTGAAAAGTGGTCAATTTGCACATTGGCCCTTATACATAGGACCCATCGATTTGATGAAGCATTTTCTCCCATTATAAATTCAAAATTAGATGATTTCAATTTAACTTCAGGCCGACTTTATGATTTAAAACCTCACATGGCTATCTATATTATACGCCTTTGCCTTTTCGCCCCTAAATTCTTGTATTTGCCAAGATGATGCCGATTCTGGAAATTCAATTCAATCACGAATATTTTGGATTCATCGTTGAAAGATACTTAATCAAAAATTCTAAATTTGAAATTTGATGATCGCTCTTGGTTGCAGCCAACCCTCCTAATAAACTTCGGTGGTTTAGGTGTCCGCACACCGGCAAGCTTGGCTCTTCCGGCCTTTCTGGCTTCTTGTCATAGTACGCTCGCCCTCATCTCATCTATCTTATAGAAGATGTTTGGGTGGCGTACTTGACAGAAGCTACTGAATTTTGGAGGGCTTCGTTTCTCGGTGAGGACACCTGCATTATATTCAAAAATAAACAATCCACATGGGATATACCCGCAGTTAAATCGGTTTATGCCTGCCTTCTAGAGCAATGTTCTAGCAGCACTGATAGAGCTCGTGAGTCGGGTCACTGGCTGCGAGCTCTTCCTTAAAAAAATATAGAAACCGTGCTGGATGCCGCCACTTTTCGTATCGTGGTTGGTGTCCGGCTCGGTGGTAAAATATGCGAGCCTCATTTATGTCCGTGTGGGCAGCAAGTGGACGACATGGCTTGTCCTGTACTAGGAGCGCTGGCAGATTATATCGCCACGGTACACTTAACGATTTGTTTCGTCGGGCTCTTGTCACCGCTTCTTGGCCAGCTTCATTAGAACCGTCAGGTTTATCAAGAAGCGATGGCAAGAGACTTGATGGTATAACTTTGGTACCGTGGAATGTGGGGCGTCCCTTGGTATGGGATGTCAGTCACATGTGTAGACCTTGGCCCCATCGCATATCATTGACACTGCGGAGAGGGCCGGGTCTGCCGCCGACCAGGCCCAGCTCCTCAAGCGCCGTAAATATGGTAATTTATCAGACAATTACTTATTTGCGGCGCTTGCTGTGGAGACCTTGGGCCCGTGGTCTTCTGACATGAAAAAATTCACGTCAGAAATGTCGTCCAGACTTGTTCTTGCATGTGGTGACCTGACAGCTGGTGAGTATTTTGCCCAAAGACTGAGCCTCACTGTTCAACGGGGAAATGCTGCCAGCGTCTTAGGCGCCATGCCGAACTCGGATATTTTAGAAGAAGTTTTTTATTTATAAATACCTATTTATATTTTTTGTTATAGTTTTTTATGTACAGCTTTTTTTTCTTAATGTAATTGTATATAGTTTGAATTATTTTATAATAAATAACTCAGTTTATTTTTATTATGAAAAATAAATGATCTACTCTGAAGTTATAACTATATTGTTTTAGGACAATAAGTACTCGGAAATAATAATAACATTAATATGATGTATTGATATAAGATCACTGTTTTGTATCCCTTTGAGCAGGTCTTGCTTACTTAATTGACTGCGTTAATGATAAAGCAAATCTTGAAGTGTATTAATTTTAAACAAAAGACTAAAACTGACTTCAAATATTAAAAAATAAGATTGTTTTGATACTTTTTCGTGTGAATGATAATGACTCTTGAAACTATTTTGGAGTCGTGCGTACAGTAAAACAACGTCGTCGTTCCGAATAAGCATTGACTAAAATAATTTTAAGAGTCATTAGTATCATTAACATTCCCTGTATCAAATTAATTAACAATTATTTTTTACTTTTCAAATAAAAAAAATCGGTTTTAGAGTTACAATTTTTTCAAGCTCAAAAAAAATGTATTCGTTCTATGTGTCAACTAAATCAAATAGATTTTTGTAAACCGCACTTTCAAGATTTATAAATATCCTTAATGGTTAAAAAAGATATTAATAAATATAAAATCCTTAAATTAAAAAGACATAATACCAAACCTCTTTTAAGTGTTTACATTCTAATAATACCTATTGTATTGTTTAAGCGTAATAGGCAATAGAGATTTGACCACGTCCATATAACTGTCTTACTTCTAAACCTTAATAACATTAATTAGCCCTCTAATATCAGATCAACTGCCTAAAAGAATAGAAGTATCGATACAAATGTATAATATTAGAAAACAATCTTTATTATGTATAAAAATTAATGTTTATCTGTATGTCCTTTATAGAATCGTAAACTATGCATTTGATCATATCATGATCTTCAGCGAAGTGTTGTGCATGAGCCCACAAAGGTTTCCGAGTTGGTACGACCAAGGCAGTAGCATAGCAACGCGCGCAGGGTACAGCTAGTATATTATATTTATATATCCACAACAGTTAATACTTGAACAGCTTCAGAAATTACGTATTAAGTGCCAATAAACCTTTAAGAATTTCCATTATGATGATGATTATGACGATGATGAGGCTGGATGAGTCCTATACGATGGATTCGGATGAACAAGAAGGGCATTGGTGTGCTCCAATGGAGTTTCAGTAATATAAGAATCCCACATAACCCTGTACTTCTTATAATGTACTCGGGCACCAAAGGGTACAAAGCTCTCATAGTACAGAAACTACGTGTAGATTTGTGCCAAAAACCGGTTTAGCCGTCGCACGTGTTTTACGAGTACATCAATAAATCGGGAATGTCGCGATTTGGATCGATATCCCGTGGCTAAGCTCAATTACCTATTTAGAAACCTGAAATCCGTTTTCATAATGATGCCATTTTCCAAAAGGAGGAGGTAATCTATTCGGATTTATGTATTTTTTACGTATGTTCACTGTTTAATCCGTCGTTTGTAGACTGATTTTCAAAATTCTTTTAATCGAAAGCTTATATTTCCGAGGTGGTACAATGGTATTACAAAAAAACTTTTCGTATTTAAAACATTTTCATTTTATTTCTAGTATCTTTACCCTAAGCATTACGTACTAGACAAAAGTTTTCATGTTACACGCAAAAGTTGTTTTTTTGTTGATTAGTGCTATCAAGGGTACCACCACTCGAGCACTCCTCAACGGCTTTAGGAGTTGAGAGCAAATTCTTTGAATGAATTCATAATGTTTATATGTACTGATGATAGTATTCTTTCAGACTGTTAGGTTTACATAAAAATTATAAAAAGTAAATCTCATTAACGTTTAGAAGTTAGGTGGAAAATCTTATTTGAATATAAATTATTTGTACTCGTATGCATCAAATATAAAAATCAGCCATAAGTGAGTCAAAATCGCATACAGCAGTGGGTTCCTGGGTGGGAATTTTTTTTACAAAAAATTAAAGCGGAAAAATTTGTTTCTGTGCGTTCAAAATAAATTTCAGTTTTCGAATTCTTACTTATTGTTTTTTTACAATTTTTTTACTCAAGAATAGCACCATATTTGCTTTAATTCAATTTTGGAATGTATGAACATGAGCAGTGGCAGATTTAAAGTTTTAGTTTGAGGAGAGGTAGGTATTAATCGTTATTGCAGGTATTAGGATTTATTAAAATCGGTTGCAGATCAAAGAGCATCGGAGTCATCATATTATTCTATCTGAGTAACATTTGCTAATACCTAGATTCTCAGTGAGCAAAAAATGTAATAAGTAAGAAGCATCTCGGTAGGTAATTAAATAATAATTAATCTTTTGGAAATCATGATAATTATCACGCAATTACTACCTACATATTCTCATGTTATGCTTTGTAAGTACATACCAGAATATAAGTTTAATTTTTAATGTTCAAACGCCAAAATAAAACTAAAAATGTATTGTATAATTTGTCAGTTTCTAGAAGTTATATTTACTTTTTTGATGTTAAATACAGTACGTTAATAAAAATCTGTGTTATTTATTAAGTGAAGATCAAACGGTATCAAAAGTAAATCATGTAGGTGTAGTAGGTAATGTAGTTTAGTTTTTCGTTTTTTTTTTTCGAAGATAAAATTATAACAAATTACTTAAGACAATAATTAATTCAGTTGAATAACAATCAATAAAATTGCATCGGTCACTTTATAAATATTATTTTGAACTCTTTTTTTTTTTCAAATAAGCCCGATCTTTGTTTTTAAATAAAATGCAGTAAATTATCCTAAGAATTGATTTTGTTATTGTTATTATGAGTGATATATATATATTTTTACTTTTATCTTTAGAACCTAGACCTAGAGAAGAATTACTTACTAATATGAAAAAATATGGTAAATAAGTAGGTATATATTAGTCACTTTGTAAACAATTGTTGAAACTTTTTCTTTCCTGATAAACCCCATCCTTTTTATTAATATAAAATGCTGTGAATTGTCATGAAATTTAATTTTTTATTGTTAAAATGAGCGAAATATTTGTAGTTTTATTTATTTTTTACTTTATTTTATTTGCTCTCTATTTGTATGTTTACTCTTTATTTCTGACACCACTCGTGCCCAACATCGGGAAAAGAAATCTTTTTGACGAAAATTTTACTACTAAAGCACAATCATACATACATACATGAAAGAAAACAAGACGCTGACTATTTTCCACGGCGAATCCGAAAATAGATTTGGCGTATTTCCACTACCGGCAACACGCGACTTTGCGACCGCGACGCGACAGTCGCACGCAACTGTAGACTTCCGCGGCAGACGGCTGAATGAGTCAATACCGCACTATAATAAACGCCAACCTTTATGTCGATTAAAACTATGTAAACAACACGGAACACTAAATATATGGATCGCGTCTTCTGCGTGCGTTGTCAAAATAAGACAATTTATTAGCGCATTGTTACGAGTGCATTATAAGTTACATATTTTCTTCCCTCCATAAAATTGTAAGAAGAAGTAGTCATATTGATTTAAATCTAAATCATTTTTTGAAACATTACACACACAATATTTTTTAAACTCACGAAATTCAATCCTAATCAATTCAATAAAATCAATCACTCACACCAACACTCTCCATTAGCACTAGGATGATTTAAGTACTGAGCTATCAAAATTATTTCTATCCAAAGTTACATGTAGAGTTTACATCATTTGAAATGTTAATAGTTTTCCTTGTGAAAATGATTTACATGAATGTACCATCATTTACATCACCAATTACAACCATTTTAACCTGCTATTGCACCGATGTTCTCTCAAAGAGAAGATAATATGTGCTAGACGGCAAGCAAAGTGCAGGTAATATTATAATTTACACGAACTTGGAAAAAATCTGGTAATTCCTTGGCATGGCTGCAACCCTATTTGCGTCCCACTGCTGGCCACGGGTCTCTCCCCAATATTGGGGAGGCCTGGAGCTTACTCCACCACGCTGCTCCAATGCGGGTTGGTGGAGATGCGGGTTAGTGGCCAACCCGCTGTCGGATGTTTTCAAACCGCCCATAAGGCCTCCGACAAGGTTTAACGACTGTTATCTATCGACAACAACCGGGACCGACGGCTTAACGTGCCCTCCGAAGCACGGAAACGCGCATGAAATTTTTGCCACTAGCGGTCACCCATCTCACACCTGACCGCGCCCGTTTGGCTTAGCTGCATAGATCGCTTGCGTTTTACGCTCGCCGCCGAGCCATGCGCGCTTGGCATAAAATATAAAAACTAAAACTACGATATGGAATACTGAAAATCATAAGAAGAGCTTTGTAAGTCTGAGAGTGCTACATTAGGTATTTTTTATTACGTCTTAAATTAGGTCTGAGTTAAACAATTCCGCCAAACTTAAAAAAAAAAAAACTTAAAATTCATTTCGTCGTAGTAGGTAATAATAGTGACGTTTATTTAATATGGTCTTGCAATATCTGTATAGTTTTTGATCAGTGGTACACATGTGATGCTGTGTAATAATAAGATGTACTCTGTAATTGTACGGGTTTTATGGTCTAAGAAATACTAATACCATTGGGATATAATAATTATAGGCTACAGAAAAAGGTTATTTTTGTATGACGTCCTCATTCTGCTTAAAATACTAGATCGTGCATAAACTTAAAATTTCCAAGTAGGCATGTAATTATATATCGAATCGTGAGTGTAACTTAACATGATTATTTATATACGACTAAACTCACGTGACATTTTTTCTGGAATCATCGGCGTCCTCCGAGCGACCGACCGCGACGGCTCATGAAGAAGGACCTCGTATACTCGTAGGTCCGAAACTAGTCGGCATAGTTCCGGAAAAATGTCACGTGAGTTTTGTCGTAGGTATATAAATAATCATGTTAGGTATGTATTATTAATCTTCGTTTGAACTTCGGCTTGAACGTAGGTACCTATAAAATAAAGAGTAAATTTGTCGAAACAGGGCTCCACCTCGAAAGTGCTCAAAATTTTTTTCTATCGTTTTTACCACTAATATGAAGTATCCCGGGTAATATTGAAGAGGCGCATGGCTTTAGATCCGTAAAAAAATTAAAAAAGTCATAATATTAAATGTATAATGTAAATGATATCATCCCAGTTCCCATGCAGTGGGTCCGCTTGTGTGTGAATCACCCAATAAACTTCGTAGATCCAGACTTTGAGTGGCCCCAGAGTAAAAAAAACGATAGAAAAAAATTTGGAGCACTTTCGAGGGTGAGCCCTGATTCGACAAATTTACCAAATAAAGTATTATAGGTAGGTACTCATAGGCCAAAGCTGTTTGAGTTACCGTATGTCATACGAATCAACTTTTTATAACCCAATGCAAACAAATCCAAGTGATGCAACACATCACTTGGATTTGTTTGTTTATAAAATAAGGGCTTTACACTTTACAACACAATCGCTGGTGACAAGCCAGCCTGAGTATTGCCCGAGATTATAAGCATTTGGGCTCCCTCCGTGGGCTGATGGTTGCCATAATTGAGTCTAAGGCGCCGAACACACCGCCGCGGCGGTCTGTGTTCTGCATTCAGCGTTCGTAGCCGCCCACTCAGCAAGCGGTCTAGAAATCTGAAGTTCAGTACTCCTTACAAGTGAAAACATTTCACACGCTCATTCTTACTTTAAAGATGTCATTGATGTCACTCGATCACGATAGTAGTTCATCTTCGGAAGATCAAATTCTATTACTGTGGATCCTTGCACACTCTAAGAAAAAGCGAAAATAATGGTTGTGATGGAGAATTCTTTACTTTATTTCCCAAGCTGCTTGAGGATGAAAACAGATTTTTGATTTACTGATGAATGAAATTTAATGTTTTAATTAATTGTATGATATTATTATGTTGAGTCATTACGTACGATAGTGGACACTAATTTTAGAAGGGCTATAGGTAAACGCAAAAGAACGATTATAGATATATTTGTCTCAAATCGTAAATAAAGCTTTTGACTCGCAGTATTTCAATAAACTTTTCAATTTATTCGTGTTCTTCTAGCTTTTGACAAGAAATGGAACTCTGACAATCAACAAATGTCATCACGCCTGTGTGTTGTGCAAGAGGTCCTGGGTTTGATTCCCAGCGGGGTGGATTATCTAGCTAAACGATTAATTTGGGGGTCTTTTCCTTTGCTGGGTGTTTGTCTCATTTTCTTTGAGCGTGTACATGGCACCTACGACACAGGGTATACCTACCTTATTATTTACTATACTACCTACCATTATTTATTTACAAAATTTATTTCTAGAAGAAAACAAGTTAGCAATCCGTAGCAACGCCCATGGAATATGGATTCATACTAACAATGAAATGTTGATAGGTGACTAAGCTGTTGTGTGTTAACAAAGAAAATACGAGTATCTACGTAGAAAACTTATAAAAAATTAAGATAGTCACTGAATACTAACTGTGATAGTCCAAAAAATAAAAAAATAAATTTTCATTTCATGATCTCTTTCTTCGTCGTGTCGTGTCCATACCTAGCAAATTGGGGTTCCTTTTATCCGGAAAGAAAAAGAAAAAAAGAAAAAGAAAAAGATAAGAAAAATAATAATGATTTATTTGCGCAAATATGGATATTACAGAAGTTATTTTATACATATAACAGTCCGCCATATTTACCTCAGTAAGATATGCAAATATTGTTTAAAGAAATTTTTTATTAGTTTAAATCTAAATAACTAATTTATTTACAATAGAATTACTTCACGTCAGAAGTGGGTGCATCGCACTAGTGAATTCAGGAGGGGGGGGGGATAGGGGGCTCCAGCCTCCCCCAATACCATTCGGGTTCACCCTTGACAAACCTCTTATTCCTCCAGACTAAAATCAAGCCACCCCCACCCCTCAAACCAGGCGCGGCCCGAGTACCTGTCATACATCATCCAACCAGCCAGCCCCACCCTTTGACCAATTTTTGACCTCCTCCAAACTCCAGCCCGCACGTGCACCAAACTAAAATCAAGTCCCGCCCAAACTGAGATCCGTTACTGTACAGCGGTGGTACGTTACATGTCGATCCATGACAGTAAGTTTTACTATTGGAATGCCTCACTAAAACCCCCTCAATGGCCTTCCTCTACGTTTGGGGAGGACTCCGGGACTCCATACGCGACGCCCTGGAACGGGCCCATCTTTGGGAGAGCAGATGTGATCTCCTGCACCTTCCGATGCTTACGGCGGCATGCGGCCACGCACACACCGCCGTCCTTCCCGGGGCTGCTGGCTGGACGGGTCAAGCTCCCACTCTCACCGCCCGCAGCACCGGAAGCCCCCTTTTAGTCGCCTCTTACGTTCAGGCAGGGGATACCGTAGCTCTATTCTTGATCCCGAAGCTACAGGGACTATCGAAAGGGCACCTACTCACAAGTCACACCGATGCAGATTTCATTAGCAAAGATAGTCGAAGAACCATCTCGCTCTATTGTTAAAACCGTCATGCATATCCTAGTGTAGTGTGTATGGTCATGGTCACAGAATAAATAATAGTACAAGGCATGGCCACCAAAGATGGCCACCATAAGATAAGAAGTATGGCGGGCGTGCATAAAACAAAATAACAAAAACCTAGATGTTCTCTGAGGTTTTACCCGCATTAAGGAAGGATAATTATCATGACGGTTACCTTTATTCTCGATAAGCGGACGGATTATCTAACACAAAAAATATTTTTTCAATTCGAACCAGATCTCTTAATATCTTCTTCGCAGATATTAGCTCGTTCCAACAATCTGTGTCGGGCTTATTAAAAATGTAAAAATATTGTCGACAGGATCATTAAAAATAATTTGATGGACAATGGATTTATTTAGCAATCATTACCGGCAAAAGTAATCTTTAAGCAAATGTGTACTTATTATTATAAAGAAGAAAAGTACAACTTAAAAGATGCTAAAATACACAAGTTAAACCCAGATTACTGTGACATTTGTTAATTTAATGTTGGAAATTTCCTTACCGTATTTATCTAACGCAAAAAGGAGGTTAAAAAGACAACAAATGTTTGCCCTCCCTAAATCCGCACATTACTTTTTCGTGACGGAACCTACTTTTTACATGTGGTATCATTGGATGCGTGATAATCACAAGATGTTCTTAATTGAGAACGTTACCTACTGGTATTATTACTATTATTACTCATTGTGTTGACTTAGTGTTGACTAAGGAATTAGTATGTTCTTCATTAAAATTGTTATAGGACGTGCATTGGCCTGCGGTTATCTAATACCTTTAAACGAGCAATTCTTGTTTAAACCTAAATCGTTTTTTTTGATTCTCGGAAACGGCTCCAACGATTTTGATAAAATGACCTTAATGAAATTTTATACACTGGTTTCGGGGGTGATAAATCTATCCAGCTCAATAATATTATATACTCTTATGGACCAGAAGTGGTTTTGAGTTTTTTAAAAAATAACACCGATATACCCTAACAAAGAATTTATTTAAATAATCACAATAACGGTTTCTAATTAAGTTACGCCAAACTATTATTAAGTAATTACACTGAACAAATAAAAATACATCAAGAAAACCAATATCACTACGACACGAAAGTACTAGGTCTGTCGCATCCGAACGTCTGAAGCAGGAAAAGCCCCAGCATCGTCGACGCTTGTTTTTATAGGGTAGCGTGGCGCTAGTGTTACGTGGTAGGGGGTTGTGGTAAGACGGCCGTTCCTGACAGCGAGGCGTCCTCGCCCGCTTCGTCTTCAGCAGGTGACACGACATCAGGATGTGCATTTCCATCAGCCTGGTCTGTAGCTCCTTCTGGAAACGCACAATAACTCATGTCACAAAAATGATAATGCGAGTCGTTACCTGAAGCGTTAAAAAAAGTGAGAAATTTTACAGCAAATAATTTTAGGCAACAACAAAGTGACATTAAAGGGTAAGGTACTATGAGGCATACGCAAGCGTGCACTCAAGCGTCTGCAACATAGACCTCCACTATATTACTAAACTGAGATCAAATAAGACAAATACTTTTAAAAATAGAACAAGCAATCTAATTTCAAATCTAATTTCATTTTCATTTTTATTGTCAAAGCTTCAAGTTAACAGTTGAAAGTGAAAAGTTAAGACATTAAAGAAAAATAGTACACTCCGACTGATAGGATTCCGGACTCCCATCAACCGTAATGCACCTTCACCCGTATGAACACAATCCGCTCACGAAATTATGTCTCATACGTCCGTGTGACATAGGCCCTGTATTTCAGCATATCACCCTCATGACACTCTTTTGTCATGAGCCCGGTATTCATAAACTGCCGCAATTCAGCAGATTATGAAACCGCAAACAGACATCGTACTAGTCTGCAAAATTCCAACGATGCGCCGGTCAGGGTCTAATGGACCACTCCTCGGCGAACATACTCCCCGCTCTCAAAGAATGCAGAGCATGTCCCTGGTGACCAATCACCCCGCCACAGAACCACATGTTCTGCAGCCGCCTGAGTCTTCTTGCCATAAGACCCAGCAAACAGCTCCAAGCTGTTCCACTGATGAGGCAAAACGCTGACGACCTTGTAGAGGCCGCCCATCCCAGAGCCCAGCTTCCAGCTGCTCTGCGGCGTTTTGCTCACGAACACATGGTCACCAACAGCGAAGGAGCGTGGCGGACGTCGACGCTCATTAACGTACGCATCCTGGCGCCGTTACTTGGCCGCCAGCAGTTCGGATGCTCTCCGTCTCCTGAGAAGTAATAGTAATTCTCGATTAGAATTATTAGTATCTAAGGCGACATCTCGCACAACAGAATTAATAACGGGGGTTGCTGCATCGATTCCCACCAGTAATTGAAAGGGTTGAACTCTGATTAGTGGCCTGCTTAGTGACATTAAGAGTTAGCTGTACCTTCCACAGCACCTCAGACCAACGCGACTTAAAAGTTAATTAACAGTTCTACAGTACCTTTCCACCTGACCGTTCTCTCTTTGCATACCAGGTGTAATATAATTCACATTAGAACCTATTTCACTCACACAACCTTGAAAGTCTGCGCTCTCATACATCCATCCTCCCACGATCACACACTATAGTTATAAGGGTTACAAACAATGACACTGCATTACTAAACACTCGTAACTCCTCCGCATCTTGCCTATATATCGCGTAAAGCAGACAATATTTTAACAACAACACATACTTGAATCCATTGTACTCTGGCAGTGGCCCCAGCACATCGGTATGTAAAGTCGAAAAATGAGTTGATGGCTTGGTCCAAGACTATGGGAGCTCTGGCTACCTTTTTATGCGCTAAACACGTGATACAATGAGAGATGTATATTTTTTTTTTTACAAATGGACGTAGACCTGAAAACCAAATAAAGGTGAAATCCTGTAAATAAACATACCACCGGCTCGTGTCTCGTCTCACGAGATCCTTCTTCCGCTCCGTCAGTTTGAGCGAGATGCAGTCGGTTACAATTTTAAAATGTACATCAATTAAATAGTGGCAAAAATACTGGATCGACCGCACCGACACACAACTAACGTCTCAAGCTCCTAACTGTAATAGCGAGCCTCAGCACCCTTTGTTGACTTACTAAAATAGGCTACCACCTTCTTGCTTTTGCCTGCATGTTCCTGCAGCAAAACAACGCCGATACCTAATGCACTGGCATCGGTGTGGAGCTCTGTGAACAGACTAAGTAGGATTAAAATTACTAAAATAGGTTCATTTGTCAAGCAAGCAATGGATTATATAATCCCGGGCGGAATCCTGTTCATCACCCCACGTAAAAGAGTTACCTTTTTCTAACAGTTTGGCTATACATGCAGTTTTCAAGGCATAGCTTGAAATATAACACCTAAAGTAACCAGCAATAGGTGCATCAACCTTACGATGGCTCGGCCGTACCTGACTGTTACCAATGACTCATCCTAAATATTCAACCTCTGTATACAAAATGGTGCACTTTTTTTAAGTTGATAGAAAAACCAGCAATTGAGAAAATTTGTAGTCAATGAGGAGACCCTCATCCACTGTATTAGACACCAAGGAAGTCATCTATTTAAGTCAAAATCTTACTAGATTCTATAAGGCTTTAACGTTTTGGTGATGATGCACGGGTAAACTACCGGAGCGTTTGCCAGGCCATGAAGCACCTTTAAATATTCGTAACGCCCTTCAGGAGTAACGAATGCGGTAGCCATATTTAAGCTCGTGAAATATTTGGCTCCAACAAGCTGATATGGTCGTCTATCAACGGAGAAGGGAATCTTTCTTTGACGGTGATAGCATTAAGTGTTCGATAATCCACGCACATCCTATCACTCCAGTCTTTCTTCTTGACGAGATAACAGGACTTGCACAGTCAGACTTTGAATCTCTGATGATCGATCCCCTTACCTAGTAGCTCGGCCACGATACCATGAACCCTATTTTTTTTCGTCTACCGAAAGTTTATTAGGTCGGTGACATATAGGATTAGAAAAAGTCAAAAGTTATTTCTAAACAACCGGTATTTACTTTAGAAGTCACTATGCCGTATTGGAAAATTCACGAATGATTCTTAACTAGCATTCGCTCTCATCACCAATCAAGGGACATTTCAAACCAATATCTAAAGAAGTAGTGTTTTGAACACCATCTAACCTAATTAATCGTTGGTTAACATTACTTCGAATTTACGTTAATGCTTTACGATTTAACACATCAGTACCAATCAAAATTGGGTGCGTTTATACATTTCGGAGGTTTTAAATATAAATCTACCTCTAATGTAGCTTCCGGGAATTATATGAGACAAGACAAAGACTTTTATTTGCACAAATATGGGTTTTTACAAGAGTTGTTTTTATACATTTGGTTCGCCATATTTATCTTATGTAGTGATGTAATAAAAGTCAATTAAATTTTTTTCATTACACGACGTAGGATATTTATTAGAATAAAGAAACGAATAATAGATTCCGTAATCATGAAATATCAGACCCACTATCGATCAAAACTCCAACGGGTACATTTTGAATTTAAACAGACATCACGTTACTTTGTTTTGATTCGATTCTGAGCAAAATTTTACTTCATTAGAATTATTTTTATTTGTACCCTCAAATCGCAGTTTTAAATAGCACGAATCAATTAAGACTTGTCCATTGAGTATACGAAAAGTGCAAAACTTTGAAGATTTATTATTATTAGTCGTGAATGATGTGTGAAATTGATGGTCATATTCGACTTCTTAGGGCAATTAATTTTTTTATGACCCTTTTACCACAAATGTAACATGAAACGTTATAAAAATTTGATCTATTAGATTCGCATTTACGCAAATATGATGACCCGTTATCGAATGGACGAACATAATTCTTAGCACTTTGAATTTTAGGTTAAGTGTAAACAGATAAGAATTCGACTAAATCTGAACGGTTTGAGCTTAGCATTGGTTGACGCAGCCTTAACCTGGGGATCGGTAATACCACGTAGATAGTGACAACTTTGAGATCGTCAGACAAACCTTTCACAATGTTCAAGCGTAAGAGTGATTTTCGAGCGTATTCGGCGTACGTTGAATATTTTGTTGAATTACTGCACATAACCTCAAATAAAATGGAAGCACTATCGATGTATCGGTAGTCACCCAATAATTTAACCAGGACTTCACTTCCCCACGTAAACAATGACCTATCCAATCGAGGCACTCGCGATCACACTAATTATTAGTAAGGTACGCACAGTCAACCTCTGCACATCACTTCAAATCGTTAACACTTGGGTCGAAAGGTGAAATGTAAAAATTATACGACCTTACTTTGGTTAGTGCTGATATAGCGCTAAAAATTCTATCCTGCTCCACTATTCGTGATGAGCCTTCAGTTGTCACCTCCGTGTTACCTATACTGGTAGGCATAGGGGCAACCAAAGGCAGCGGCGATGGCGCATGACGTTCGGGTTCTTGATGCGACGGACAATCAGAAGGTACCGGGGGTAGTGGTTTTATTCTATCTTCGATCGCGACTAACCTTGACAGATTACTATCTAAGGCTATCTCCTTACGACTATCGCGGCGTTCATACGATCTGTCACGACTACTACGAGGGCTGCGCGAAGCGAGACGGTGCGTAGAAGACACATTTCTACAGCTAGACGAACGCCCTCGACGCCCAGTCAACGGAGGAGTCTTGCAGCTAGAATCAGGTGTTGCGTAGCCACGACGTTCGTACGAATCAACGCGTTTCTTTCTACTAAAATAGTCACGGTCTCTTGATTTTGACGAGCAACTCGTCATCGTAACTTTAAACCTAATAAACACAAATTTAACACAACGCACAGAAACACACTAGGACGGCGGAACGTAAAACACGCGCGGAATAACCGATCCCAATTCTGATCTTATGGACCAGAAGTGGTTTTGAGTTTTTTAAAAAATAACACCGATATACCCTAACAAAGAATTTATTTAAATAATCACAATAACGGTTTCTAATTAAGTTACGCCAAACTATTATTAAGTAATTACACTGAACAAATAAAAATACATCAAGAAAACCAATATCACTACGACACGAAAGTACTAGGTCTGTCGCATCCGAACGTCTGAAGCAGGAAAAGCCCCAGCATCGTCGACGCTTGTTTTTATAGGGTAGCGTGGCGCTAGTGTTACGTGGTAGGGGGTTGTGGTAAGAATACATATATAAAATAAATCCAGCTAGGTTTTTATTTTTATTATTAAAAATTATTTTTAGCGATAATCTACTTAAATATAAACTTAAACCTAAATATGAAATATGAAACCCTTAAATCAAAAAGGCATCCTAATAAATTATGTTCAATTGCTTCTAAACCAAACAATACCGTAATAGTGTCTTTTGCATTTGACCAAAAATATATAACGGTCTACCGGAATTCCTCAAAATCAAAACGGGCAACGAGTTTAAAAAAGAACTTAAAACGTATTTACTGCAAAAGGCGTATTACTCAGTCACTGATTTCTTAAACGACAAAACGGCATAAAGGATTTCCATAAAAACCTGGGAGGTTTTTTTTTGGAGAGAGAGGTATTGGAGAGTATTAATAATATTGTGGCGTAGAACGCCGCCAAACGCCTTCCGCCAATCTTAGGTTCAAAAAATGACAAGTCGATTTGAAAGAGCTCTATAAAAATTACGTTTATTGAATTAAAGCTTCCTTGGCCGAATAGTTACGTGGGCTAACTGCGGAACTAGAGACTGCAACCTTAGGGTTCAAACCTCAACCAAAACCATATTGCGTTTTTTTTGTGAAAAATTTTTTTTTATTGGGAGCTATTTCAGATGGCGTTGTTAAGTAACACTAAGAAAATTTGTGTTTCGTTTGAAAGTAAACCAAGAAAACAATTTGTTTTTATCCGAGCAATACTCGGTCATCCAGGTACTAGAATATAAAAAATACAAATATGTAGTAAATATAGGTAGGTATAAAGAACACGTCACGTAGACACGTACCCATACCCGTAACGGTAAATATTTTTGGAAATGTCAGTTTGAAATGAAACTGTGTCTTCATTGATCACACACACAAACACATACACATTTTGAGTCTTGACTGAACTCGTACTCTGTTGCAATGCTACTCCCAAGGATGATGGTCACCTTATATCAGTCTCTCCGACAACCACACCTTCCACCAGAAGTGGTGCTTCCTTGGTGGAAACATGAAAACTACCCATCCATTCTATTAGGTACATATTTCTTATGTTTTTCGGTTTGTTCAATTTGAGCGTACACGGGCCCTATTTATATAATTGTACATTGGCTTAAATGAATTTAGGGGCGTTTTTGCCCCTTAACCCCGCACCTAATGCTATGAATTATTATATAAAGAATATCTGGCTGAACGGTAGACTGGCATCGCTGTGTCATTATGCGTAACACGCACACGTTACATATTTACAAAACTTGCGTAACAATGTTCTTCGCAGAGTTCCGTCTATACTTTATTTGATCTGAGTACTAAAAGAACAAAAATCCGTAGTGGTATTTGTAAGTAGCAGGGCATGGTCTTGCGGCTGGCGCAGAACGCTAACGATTTACGCAGCCGAGTGAAACGCGTGCGGTAGGATGTAAGACAGGCGACCGTTAGTGGCAAATTTTATCTTCGCTTTCGTGATTCGGTGGACACGAAAAGCCATCATGACAGTTGGCCGTTGATTACCCTTGTCGGAGGCCTTATGGGAGTGTGGTGAAGTAAGCTCCAAGCCTCCCTAATATTAAGACCTGTGAGGATGTTTTAAATGCCTTCCCAATAATGGAGAAAGACTTTAAAAATTAGGTAGTAGACGAAAATTCTATTTTTAGAGGAAATCATTAACCTAGACAAGAAGCAGTGACGCCGCAGCAGACAGATAAGTCGGTCGCAGTCTCGTGAGTCAGACGGTCAGCAAATAATTGCTCAGAGGCTGCTCACTCGTCACCGTCAGTCAACACTCGTTTAGCTAATGACAGACCTGTGATAAACCGAGCATGCTGTCTGCGCATGCGGGGACTCACCACGTGGTACAGTCTCTGTGATAAATACTGAATCGTGACCTCAGATAAATAAATAAAAATAAAATTTATTTTTTATCTGAGATCGTGACTGACAAAGACAAAGACAAAGAACTTTATTTGCACAAATATGGGTGTTTACAAAAGTTGTTAATACATATTTAGTACGCCATATTTACCTTTATGAGGTATGCAAATATTACAAAGATAAAAGAAAAAACTTAATAATAATAAATAATTTAAATAAATACAATAAAGTGATTTGATTTGATTTGATAAATTTATAAAAATGTACATTATTATCAATTTTATTTTTATTTTTAATTGATCCCATATTGCGCATTTTAAAATTTAAATTTTAAAATTTTATTTCTTCAAGTATGTATTCATTTAATTATTTATTCATATTTATTTGTACTTCGGATCGAATCCGATCGTCGGCTTTGGGTACCCATATTGCAGGGTTTTTGTACACTAAGAGGAAAAAAAGCCGGCGGAAAAAAAACCTCCCAGGTTTTTATGGAATTCCTTTATGCCGTTTTGTCGTTTATGAAATCAGTGACTGAGTAATACGTATTTTTCAGTAAATACATTTTAAGTGACTGAATCCCAATGGGATTATATAATTTTAAAAAATGCTGAAACCAAATTTTTCGAAGTGTCTTGTCTACTTAGGGCTAGCAACATTTTATTCATCCGTTTTGCGGACTACTGAAAATTCCAATATTTTCATTGTTAACAATAATGACGACCCGTGTAGCGCAACGGTTCCATGCCGGAATGCCAATCGAGGGTTCTGGGTTCGATTCCCGGCAAAGCAGACTGAAAATATGAGTTTCCGTTTCTGTTTTCTGTCTGGGTGTTTGTGTTCATGTCTTTGTGTGATGGTACTCACGACTCAGGGTATTACATCTACCTACTGTGGGGCAATGGCTCCACAGAAAATAATAATGAACAAAAATACTAGTATTAAGTACTTATTGTGAAAAAGCGTGGGGCGCTCTGTACTCCTATATTTTTCGTATATCCATCAACCCACACTTTTTTCACAATAATACTAAAGTTATTTTTGTTCATTATTATTTTCTGCTTATAATTAAGGATTATGTTTGACTTTTTTAGTTTGTGTACTTCGAAAACGTGTTTGTTAGTTTTTTTAAACTATATTTATTTTACATACTTAAGTATTTAAGGCAGTCCACCAAAGGGATTTTAGTGCGGTACAAATTCCACATAACCCAGTATCCTCTCTCAAGGTACCTTTTGAAAGTTACCCCCCCCCCTGCGATACAAAAAAGGCCACGTCGTGTTAAGTGGTTCGCTGCAGACCTACTACATCTTCACACAACTTCAAGCTTGTTAGAGATCATATGCAGTTGCGCTTACTTCGGAGGCTGATGGTCGCATCTTGTAAGTCTGGCCGGCAACTGTACCTTTCCATTGGTAGACGCCATACTCGATGTAGTTTGGATAGAATTGTATCAAGGCAGAAGGATTTGTTCCACTAAGTTCAACACAAAAAGTCCAATTATTTCAATTTGGGGGCAACGGTGATAGTTCCTCGGGCGAATCATTAAAATTGTACTTCCTACAACACCAACAGGATCCGGAAAGGATCAAAGGAGATTTTCTGGGGCGAGCCCCCAGTCTTTTCGGTTAGGTACGGACCACCCGGCCCCCCTTTTCCTACGCCCATATTTCTAGAGATGGCAGAGATGAAGGAATAAGAATTCAGTGTTCTGCAATACAGTAATCCCCACCATAATAATACACACGATTTTCACAAAAGATTCTTATCGATGACGTCCCTTGAGAAAAGTCTCGCGAACCTCGTCGTGACAGAATGTCGTCACAACCTATTTTGCGAGTAACTACTGCACTGCGTACATACATTTTCTGTGTAAATAGTTATTATATTTTATCAATTACCTATGTATTATAGTAGGGGAGCCCACGAGGCTAATTGCGGATTTACTCGAGCGTCATCAGGACCTTGTGCATTTTATAGGTTGGGTGGTAGTAAGATTAAAAGATTATATGACGTTTTCCGTTTAACCGGTGGGGAGAGCGCCTATATTTTCAAAAATGTTATACGAAAGGTACAGGTAAAATAACGACAATTAACGACATAATAATATATCGATCAATAGTAGAATTAAATGTATGGTAACTATGGTAAGTCATGTTTCAGTAATTTAAATGCATGATAGGTCATATTTCAGTATAATAACCTGATGATATTAGTATGAATGTATACAAAACAGCGAAATAAAAAAACTACATTTTGGCAATATCGTGAGAGTTCGAAATTTTATTATTTATAAGGTTCAACATTAACGGGGTATTCTGATCTGATCATTATGAATCCGAAAGTAAGATAAAAAAATAAAAAATACTGTACATATATAGAAGGTTTTTTTTAATCGTGGCAGTATTCAACAGGATGCAAGGTGTACTCCATATCTTAATCTGACGCGCTCGAGTAAATCCGAAAATCCCCTGTTGGGCTCCCCTACTATTACAAATCCACGTGAAGCAAGCGTGGCCCTACGGCTTTTGTTGAACGCAGGTGATCTACGCAACGTAACTACGTACCTACTTATGTACATAGGTATGCGATATTGTCGCAATACGGTCGTGTGTACTATGGAACGCTAGTGTGTGACGACCGGCGTGGCGGAATGGTTTCCATGCCGGAAGCCGATCGGAGGGTCCCGGTTTCGATTACCGGCAAAGCAGAAATTTGAATGAGGTAAATATTTCTGTGCTTGGTCTGGGTGTTTGTGATGCCATTGTGTGTCCGTGGGTACTACGACACGGGGTATATCTACCCTACTGCTGTGGGATATGAGTGTGAAACGATATTTATTTATTTATTTGACGACCCGCGTGGCGTAATAATGGTTATCATGCCGCACTGCCAATCGAGGGGTCCCGGGTTCGATTCCCGGCGAAACAGAAATTTAAATGATGAGTTTAAATTTCTGTTTTCGGTCTGGGTGTTTGTGTTCCTGTCTTTGTATGTGTCCATGGTACCCACGATACAGGGTATTAATTACCTTACCTTGGAGCTATAGAGTGTGAAACGATATCTATTTATTTATTAGTGTCCATGTCGAAATTTCACATCTTCGGAAGGCATAGTAAGCTGTCTGTCCTGATCGCTATCGAACGATCCATCGATAAATAGCAGTCGTTATTCCTTATCGGAGGCCGGTCCTCCCGGGGGTTCGTCTCTCCCCATTATTGGGGAGAAGCTTGCGTGGTAGCACTGCGGATTGGTGGAGATCCGGGTCAGTGGCCAAACCACTCTGTTTTCTCATTACCACCGCCCATAATTCCTCCCTCAAAGTTTAACGATTGCTGTTTATCGATTACAATTGGGACCGACCTGATGTATTCATCCACTATAGATCCATCCATCTCACAACCGACCGCACCCGTTTTTCTTATTTCCGTTTATTCTAGATCAACTTCATCGGCTTTTTACGCCAGCCGCAAGACCGTACGCGCTGCATTTTAGCTATAAGCTTGAAGTATATTTAATCCATCCATCCATTTACTGTTCACTGCTGGACATAGGCCTCCCCTAACGTTCGCCACTCCTCCCGGTCCTGGGCCTTCTGAATCCAGTGACTACCCGCTGTCTTCTTCAGGTCGTCAGTCCACCTGGTTGGAGGGCAGCCTGTACTCCTTTTGCCGAGACGTGGTCTCCATTCAAGGACCTTTCTTCCCCATCGGTTGTCGGTCCTCCTAACTATATGGCCTGCGCATTGCCACTTCAGCTTGCAGATTTTGAGAGCTATGTCGCTAACCTTAGTTCTTCTACGGATTTCATCATTACGGATTCTGTCGCGTAGAGAAATACCAAGCATAGCCCTCTCCATCGCTCGCTGGGCGACCCTGAGCCTGTGGAAAAGGCTAACTGTAAAAGACCACGTCTCAGCGCCGTAGGTCATCACTGGCAACACACACTGCTCGAAAACTTTCGACTTCAGGCACTGAGGTATTCTGGACGAGAAGACACTTTGTAATTTCCCGAACGCTGCCTGTAGTGTATTTGGCTGCAACCCTTTTTTGCGTCCCACTGCTGGGCACGGGTCTCTCCCCCTTATTGGGGAGGCCTGGAGCTTACTCCACCACGCTGCTCCATTGCGGGTTGGTGGAGATGCGGGTTAGTGGCCAACCCGCTGTCGGACGTTTTCAAACCGCCCATAAGGCCTCCGACAAGGTTTGACGACTGTTATCTATCGACAACAACCGGGACCGTCGGCTTAACGTGCCCTCCGAAGCACGGAAACGCGCATGAATTTTTTTTGCCACTAGCGGTCACCCATCTCACACCCGACCGCGCCCGTTATTCTCAGCAGCATAGATCGCTTGCGTTCTACGCTAGCCGCTAGGCCATGCGCGCTTCGCTGTAGTGTATTTAATACGAGTTAATTACTTAAAATATACGATGACATGACCCGCGTGGCGTAATGGTTACCATGCCGAACTGCCGATCGGAGGGTCCCGGGTTAGATTCCCGGCGAAGCAGAAATTTGAATGATGAGTTTACTAGGTGTTTGTCTTTGTATTTGTGTGTTTATGGTACCCACGACACAGGGTATATCTACCCTACTGTGGGACTATGAGTGTGAAACGAAACGTTAAAGAACATAAGAAAGCGTTGCAATTAGGCTATTTTCGCCATCTCAAAAACTCAATATCCTTCTACAAATAGGTTTTGTTTACAACAATAATGACTAGAACTATACATTATTAACTCTTCATGACACAATGCCACATGTTATGAAATCTTTTACGACGGTTATGTATGAAAATAAACTTAGAAAATTTGTTTACTTCGTCTATCTTATTAGGTGAAGGTGAAAATTTACTAAATCTTTACAACTTTTCTTTAAACTACAATAAAATGTCGTAACTCGTAGTACCTAATGATGTTTTATTGATGACATGTATTTTTTTTAGGAATTCGTATAGATATTATTCCTGGGGTTCTGTTATTAAAAAAGTAACTGAATCCCTATGGGAATAATCTATTGTCCGTGCGTTTGCATGTGTAACGAACGCGTCAGCCAGCTAGCCAATCGGAGCCATGCCGCCATGCTATATTGACGTCTCCCTTCAGTCAAGCCGTAGCCAATAAGGAGAAAGACATCTCTATAAAACCATCGCCAGCCATTATTCTGTGTCTTTCTGCTTGTCAAATTAAAAATGCAGAAGCTGTCAGTTTTATTTTTGGTTGATTCACAAGTCTTTTTTATTTTTATTTGCAGTAGCAGACGAGCATGCAGGTCACGTGGTGTTAAGTGGTCGCTGCAGCCCATGGACATCTACATGCTTCCTCTTCATCCTCAAGCAAGCATAGGTAAGTCTTGTCTGAGGTCGTATGCAGTTGCGCTGCTACTCCGGAAGCTGGTGGTCGCCTCATGTAAGTGTAGCCGGCAACTGCACCTTTCCACCGAAACACAATAGAGTTGGCTCACGGCAGAAGTGGGTGCAGCGGTGGTACTTCCCCGGGCGAGCCATAGTTCTACAAACTATGTCTGATTGTCAGTCAGGCTTATTACTATATAGATTTCTTATAAATGACTGTTCCTCTAATTAGAAAAAGACAATAAAACACGAAGTGATTTTTTAATCTATTTATTGCTGGTAATACAATGCGACTGAACAGAAATTTAATATCTGTCTACTAATATCTAAAAGAATTCTAAATATTAGAATAAAATACAAGTATAATATACATTGATTTTTACAATATTTGGTACGATCCATGGCCCACGTATAATAATGTAATATACAAAAACAGATGTTCTATATCACGAAGTCTATCAAGTATATCAAGAAAATAGTGTGCGTAACCTCGAGAGCGCTGTGTCGTGTAAGGTCAGCATGAAAGTAAGATATTTTTTTTGTTAATGACAGGGATGTTCAGAGTTTTTTGCTAACTACTCAAAAACTTCCGCCTCCAGTGTGCTTGTCACTATTACAACCATTATACTATATACCATTACAACACCTCACTATTTAAACAACCAGAGCCGGTTGGACTTCGTGAAATAGAACATCTTTAAAGAACATTAAGTTACTTTTGAAAATACATAAGGTTCTATGTTATAATTTTTGCTAAAAGTTAATCAAGGAAGTATTAAAAAGTTATACATAAAATTATAAATTTCTCGTAAAAGAACAGCAATTATACTATAAAAATGATTTTTTATTATTTACTAACCGTTGTTATTTCAGTTTTCATTGATTAAATACTATAAATAACATATGCTTTGTACCAAGATAATAATATACAACTTACTTTAATTATATTATTTTAAGTATACAATATACTTCGTTTCAGATATTACTTATATATCTGATTATTTCTTTTAAAATATTTATTGTGATATATGACTATGAAAGATATTAACAACCGAGTATTGTGACATACAAAAGTTCATTTTATATTTATTTATATACCTAATTTGTTAAGTATGTTACCTTTTAATATAAAGCCTCTGTTTCAATAATTTTGTTGAAAATACTCAATATATTCAAAAAAAAATTGCTGTATTTAAAAACTGGTATAGTTATAAGCTTTTGTGTAGACCTAAGTTAGCTCTAAGTAACGCATTGATAAGTAAGCAGAGTTTGACATACACGAGATTGAAAATAAATACATCTTTATAAATAAGTCTTATAATCTAAATTATACAAAATGATTACAATTATACAAAATTGTAGAGAAGGTATTTAAGCACGATAATGTAATATTTTAATAATATTTTTTTATAAAATAATAATTAACAGAATTAAGACCTACAAAATAATTTACTGTCATTAAAATATCATTGAAATTGAAGTAACAACTGGAAGCACGTTATTTTTATCTCGCGAATATTAAGGTTGTGTGCATTGCTATACCCATAAAGTTGTCAGTCATGTCATCAGTTACTATATGTAGCAGTCAGATAACTTCAGGTTCCTCTAGTTATTTGCTGGAAACTGTAATAAAGCCTGAGTTCGTGTATCAAAATTGACAGATCAATCGGACAGATAAAAAGATTTAGGGTCGATTTTTCATCCCCGGATAGTTGAGTCCCTTATGGCTATCCATTGCATTATGTCATGAATAATGTAAAGAACGCTAATATGTATTTAATTAAAAATGCAACCCTTACTAACCTCTAAACCCTTAATATTTGCCTGTATGTATGGTTAGAATCTACTCAGGTTTAGACAGTAGTAATGTACATGACAGTAGGAAAGTACAAATATTCAAATCATAGTTTCAATAAAAGTGAAATAGAAAAATATCTTCAAAATAATGGTAACCCTATGCAATGAATATTTTCAAGATTTAAGTATAGATGGAAGTTAATAATCCTTCATTTGTTAGTGAAATAAACATGATTCAGTATAGCGATCTTTTGTGATCTGTACATGGTATTTGTACATTGTTTTCATATTTGTTCTACAATTAGATAAGTATTATTTTAATTATACACGTGCTTTATTGTATAATAAACATTGTGTTAAAAAAAATTATAGTTGTTTCAAATTATAAGAACGAAATTAAAATATGAAATACTTACATAGAAATCAAAATTAAAACTTTTTGTTCAAAAGTAACAATAAAAAATTAAATATCATCCTACTTTACAACTCTTTACAAACAACTTAGCTCTACTGTTATTTAATTTTTTCGAAACATATTTTACATACAAAAAGAAATACCCTTAAATATTAAATAATATTATTATTTTATAACAAAATCACAATTTGTATGAAAGGGGATATGACACTTTTTACGTACAAATACTTTGGGATTTATGGCATCAAGTATCGATTTATCACACAAAAATGATAACTATGATATAACAGCTAATAAATAAACTTCTTGAATTTCTAAAGCACATCGGTGGCAATACATTTTTATAAGTCAGTATATAACTATAGCAACATAAAAATCCTTATAGGGCTCCATACCTCGAAAGGAAAAAAACGGGCCCTTATAGGGTCACTTTGTTGTCCATCTGTCTGTCTGTCTGTCAAGACCCTTTTTTTAGGAACGCGTGGAGGTATCAAGCTGGAATTTATATCAAATACTCAAGTCTACTGTTCCTTGGAGCTGTGAAAAAATCAAACTTCTAAGTCTGCGCAATCAAAAGATGCAGCCGTTTATGCCGCAGAATCTGGTAATTTGGTACGAAGCAACGTCTGATAATTGCGAAACCCGTAAATTTTTAGTTACATCACATATTAAAAATATTTAACGGAACCCTCGGTGCGCGAGTCCGACTCGCACTTGGCCGGTTTTTTATTTGAATGAAGTAGCCGACGAGCATGCAAGCCACGTGGTGTTATGTGGTCCCTGCAGCCCATGGACATCTACACACATTCCCAAACAAGCAGCAGTATGCAGTTGCGCTGCTACTCCGAAGTCTGTAAGAATGTAAGTCTGCTTTTGCGTAAGTAGTGTCAGCGCACCATCTTTGCATAACATCGGCATATATTACCACTAATAAATAAATTCTTCTTTAATTTCAAAAGCATATCGGTGGCCATAAGTTTGTATAAGTATTAATAACATATCCTTCGAAACCATTGTTCCTTCAAAACGTTGTTTTCCGTGTCAGTGGATTCAAAGTTTCATTCATAATGAGTATTACTTTAGTAACTACAAGAGTATTTAGTTCAATAGTTTTTTCATAATTAGACATAATCTAAACGAAAAAATATGGTCGAATTATAATAATGCAGTGAGACACAAACACAACTTACTTGCACAATGCACTGGGAATAATTAAAAAAATAAAATTTCGTTCATATACATCATAATATCAAATTTATACCTAAAAAATGGTATTGCATATTTTCACATTTTCCTATATGTTATTACTGTATTAACCTCTGAAGGACCGGAAACATCAATAGATGTCGTCAAAAAATTTACACCAACGACCGGGGACATCTATTGATGTCCTCTCGACCTCGCGCTGTTTAAAGCTGTATTGCTTTAAAAATAAGTCTCAATTTAGTCTGGTGTATTTTTTGATCCATAGACGAATACATTCTCCGTTCATTGGGTCATTTAACTTCTGTAGGTTGGTAGTAAAATAAAAAGAAATCTCTGTTGCAAAATTGACATTCCTTCAGTCGTCAAATTTGCTTGGTAATACTCAGTGACAGTTTGTGCTAGTGCCGGTTTTTTCCTGATTTATGTGGATTTTTCTACTGAAAACGTAAGTAAAGTGTTATAATTATTTCATTTATAGTGTTTTTAGTAATAACAAATATCCAGAAGTTTGATGCGCGTCATATTTTTTGGTATAAAAGGTTTTCAAAATGAAGTGGAATTGCGCGGGGCCACAACAATGGCGCTGTTTTGGTTTTAGCTCAATTATTACACAATTTAGTGGTTAAAAACCATTACTGCCATACATATGTAGAAAGGTTATTTTATAAGGAATCCGTTTCTGTATCTTTTGCTATATTTTATCATTATTATACAAATGAATCAAGATCAATTCTGTGTGTGAATTTTGCGCATTGAAGTTACATTTTTTTCTGCTATTATTACGTTACAAAACCATGACAATCACTAATAGTATAAAGATAATTTATCAGGGAATCTATATTTTATTTATATTATTCGATTAGTAATTAGTTTTCTTCATAATTTGAATATAAAATCAAACGAATACAGACTTTACCGTGCATCCGTCGACGCCTTATGGCGTTCGCAATAAGGTTCATTTTACGATAAGTGCGCACTGGCAAAATCTGTTGCTTGCGTGTTTGCTTGCGTGATTTGAAAAGTAATGAAAAAAAATTTAAGTACTTTTCTTGGCATTTTTACGTCTATTTGTGTATGAAAAGTGTCAATGAAAATTATATTGCAGGAAAGGCAATTTCTTATTCTTTATGAGTGTGCCCCCTGATTTTAATTAGATTAATTATAAAATTCGTTAAAAGAATTTTAACGTGACCTCGAATTTTTTTCCTATTTTTTCCGACTTTTCGTTTTTCATCTTCTACGAAGTATGTTTTTCATTCAATGAACCTGAAAAAAATATACAACGTTTCGAGATACTTTACCTAAAGAATAAAGGAATAACTAAATGAATACGACTAATACTATCATTGCAATTAAATTTTCAATACACCGTCATGTGCGGCGCGCGAAAAAAACATTACGTAACTTCAACCTCAAATTTGTTAAATTTTTTGTATGAACACATACTTGTATTATACTTTATTAGAAAGGTCTTTTCATGTAGATTCTGAATATATAAATAATGTGCCACATTTTTTCTTTGATTATATGTTACATTCGTTTTATACCAAGCGGAACAACAATCTAAACATGCGGACTCTTTGTTTGGCTTTGAACGATGATTATAAAAACAAAACACACTGTAGAAGTACTAAATAGCTATAAGGTGTAAGCTTGTTTCATTCCCTTCCGAGAAATGTAACTGGAGTCGTTGTAAGTGTAAACATCTGGTCGCAGGAACATAAATAACACTCGTAGTGCGTATCGCGGCAAAAAATCTCTAGACCCCCGGTCGGAATAGTGTATTGGCGCGAAAGCGGCCCGGTTGGCAAGAGGTTAAAAGTAATATTCTATTTTAAATACACTTGCTGGCTGCAACCCTTTTACGTCCCACTGCTGGGCACGGGTCTCTCCGCAATATTGGGGAGGCCTGGAGCTTACTCCACCACGCTGCTCCAATGTGGGTTGGTGGAGATGCTTGTTAGTGGCCAACCCGCTGTCGGATGTTTTCAAACCGCCCATAGGACCTTCGGCATGGTTTAACGACTGTTATCTTTCGACAACATCCGGGACCGACGGTTTAACGTGCCCTCTGAAGCACGGAGGGATCACCCATCGATCACCACCCAGCGATCATCCATTGCCACTAGCGGTCACCCATCTCACACCCGACCGCACCCGTTTGGCTTAGTTGCATAGATCGCTTGCGTTCTACGCTGACCATGCGAGCCTCTACACTTAAATACACCTATTACTTTGGACTCATCACTTTTTATACACATTACCAAAATATATGGTATTTATACACATAAGTGTAATGCCCGTTCCGACATAGAATACCCACTCGAACGACATATTTTTGTCGACTAAAGAAAGCCTTCAAAAACAAAATCTACAACATAATACTATAGTTAATATATCTCACGAATAGTTAGCAAGGTTGTGTGGAATACACGTTGAGATTATCTATGTGTGCGTTAACTATTTTAAAATCATCAGTCACAACTGAGCACTCAGTCAGGTTACTAAGCTAACTATAGTAACACATGATTGATTGACGATTAATAAGAGTTTTAAATATTGGTATACCATAAGAGGTTGAATAAGACGTGACACTGAAGACCTATTGGACCTACATCTACAATGTATGTATGTGCAAATGTATGTACAATAAATAATGTAGTTTAAAAAACTAAAAAAACACGCTTTTGAGAAAATACGAACTAAAAACTAAAAAAATAAGAAGAAAATGTATATTACTGTAAATAAAGCGTGGGGTGCATGGTGTCTATAGTATCTTAAAAAAACCACCCCACGCTTTATTTACAGTAATATACATTTTCTTCTTATTTTTTTAGTTTTTAGTTCGTATTTTCTCAAAAGCGTGTTTTTTTAGTTTTTTAAACTACATTATTTATTTTTAATTTTTTAGTTGGATTTTTAAATGGAATAATTTTATCAAATTAGTGTATTGTCATCGGTCCTCAATAAATCTACAAAGTTTGAACGAAATCTGGCCATTTAAAGTGGGTCAAAATCGCGCCCAAAGAAGTCGGTTACAAACATACAAACATACAGGTGAAGCTAATAAAAAGCGTGTAAAAAATATCATTTTTTACAATTTTTATCTTTCTGCTTGTCTGTTTGTTCCGGCTAATCTCTGAAACGGCTGGACCGATTTTGACGAGACTTTCACTGGCAGGTAGCAGATGTAATAAGGAGTAACTAAGGCCACGTTTATTTAAGACTGCGACCGCGTGGACATTGGTATTAGCCACAGCATAATTCTATAGCCTAAAGCCTTCCCCGACAAATGGACAATTGTGTTGGATACACAAAAATATTTTTTCAATTCGAACCAGTAGTTCCTGAGATTAGCGCGTTCAAACAAACTCTTCAGCTTTATATATTAGTATAGATAAATTCTAAAACTTAAGTTACACGGATGACGTCGCGGGCGGCCGCTAGTCACTAATAAATTAATTGAATTCAATTTTAGGTAACGCACACACAGTAGAGGATGTGCTTGTGCACTATGACCAACCACCAGAATTCATGAGATAAAACTATAGTAATTTTATTATGCAGTGGATTGATTCTTTTTCTGTGAGGGCATAGAAGGGATAGGAGAATACCCCTGACACCGCGAGTTTCCCCTTGGCTGGTACCAGGTCCAGGCAAGGTCGCAGGGGGTTACATGACCCCCAAAATCCATCAGTCATGTGTAGATGGAAGGGGAAACAAGCCGATTTGGGACACCTTTTCCGTCAAATTTCTTAGCGACCTCCTCCCAAAATTTCTTTGTGACATCCCAAAATTGAAGGCTACGAAGGCGCCTGACCAGGTCTTAATTGTTTCTGGGCTGCAGTATCGGGAACACTTATAAGTCATATTATTACGCAGTAGATTGATTCTTCTTCTTGGGGGGCGGCGTAGGGGGGATGGGTGAAGATTCCTGACAGGGCGCCGGCATGGCCAGCTTGCCCCGCTTGGACTGGTACAGGTAGGACTGCCGCGGGGACACCACCAGGTCGTAGTTGTGCCTGGGAGGTAGCGGGGTCGATTCCCCGTTGTTGTTCTCTACGTCGAGCTCGTGGCTCCGGTGGGATTGTTTCTGAGGTAGCGGAGGCGGCTCTTCCTCATCCTGGTTTGAGTCAGTGGTGCCTGTGGAGAAAAATGAATTTATATTTTTTCCTTATAATATGAAAGTTAAAATGGTGGCTGTTGGAACAAGCCTTCTACAGTATCAAAGAATTTATGCAACATTAATTTTGTTTTTACTCGTATTTTTTTTTGTTGTTTTCATAATTTAATGACATTTTGTTTTTTGTTTAATATCTCAACTTCATTGAAACTCATTTAAAAACATTCTATTGATATAAATTTTTAGTATTTTTCACATGTATGTAATTCATATTATTATGAAAAAGTAACTACGAACTATGTATGTAGAAAATTCGTATGCAGGAATCTGTAGAATCTCACTAGATTTTTTTTTTACATTATGCTTTTAATGAAGTTTTTGGGTTAGAGCTGTTTCGAAAAATACGTTACTTTGAAATCGTTCTTAGAATAATGTGAAAGTGAGAAATAGAGAGTGTATTTTACAAATATAAAGACCAACAAAAGTATGTGTTCGCTTTGTTAGAAAATCGTTAATGGGCGCTTAATGGAGAGATAGATGACTAAAGGGTAATTAAAGCGTGTATTTTAGTTTTAAACTATATTATTTTATTTTAATTCTGTTATTGATACATACTTCATGACAATGACATGTAAAACCCGCAGAATTTTCATTAACGTATTGATACATTAAACATTGTAAACTCCGACGCATATCCACCACATGCATTGGAACAGCATACTGGAGTAGGTTACAGGCTTAGAATAATTACATTATAGAAATCATGTTCGCGGGCCCAAATTGAAGCATGTTAATTGGTGCCATTAATGGCACCAAACATCGGGTGTGCTGTTAAATTGTGTCACAACACTCCTGAAAAACAAATGAAGTCTAATAATGTAACTTTTCAATATTTTGTAGTATTTTATAGTTAATTTAGTGAAAATAAAAATATTTTGTTTGTTAGATGTGACATCTGTGTGAATCTATTTAGTGCTTCAATTTTGTCAGCGCGCTTATAATATGAAGACACTCATTCTATACGTAATTATTCTAAGGTTACAGGACTTCCAATTCTGGGGAGAGACCTACAGCCAGCACTGGGACGCAAAAAAAGGTTGCAACAAAGATACACAAAGATCGGGTAGAGGCGGAAGCATGGCAAGGCGTAGTGAGTACTGACCCATGGAGTCCCTGTTGGAGGGCGGCTCGGAGGAGGTGAGCAGGCTGGCGCGCTGCGAGTGGCGCCGCTCGCGCTCCGCCTCCGCGCGCGGCGGCCGCTCCGTGAACAGCTGCAAGGTTACGCTGCATTATTTACAAGCGGCTGAAGGGCTGAGAGAAATAGGACTACTGTATAATATCATTACAGATTTTTTTTAAATTAATGTTTACAAAGTAAATTTTATACGGCTAGCTAAATGTGTAATAGCAACGTTTGTAAACAAACACATTTGTGCCAGTAAATGTCTTTGTAACTAAGAAGTTTTACTTCTTAGTTGTGTATGGTGTGTGTGCGTGTGTGTGTGTGTATGTGTTATATGAAGATATGTTAAAATAGTTATCATAAATAAACTTTTGACTTATACAAATTTTGAATGTGATTTACGTTTCTGTAGATATATAACAAAATAATTGACTGTTATGTAAAAATATATTAAAATAGTTACTTTAAATAAACTTTATATTTATAACAAAAAAAAAATAATGATTCGCATTTTAATAACGTAAAAATAATGAACCAAGATTCTAAATAAATGGAATAATTAAATTCTTTACATGAAACGTGTGATTATTTTGTGTTATTTTAGTTTTAACGTTATTCTAGTGATTTAAATTTTTATGTAAAAAGGAATTTGATAACTTTTAGATAGATATAACAGGTAAATAATTGATTTCACGACTTATTGTGTAGATAATAATATGTAATGTAAAAATAAATCCGGCAATTAAAACAAAACAAGACAGTTGCTTATATCCTTACATACGTATAAATTCATAAAGTGCAATATACATACAGTGCTCAATAGGTACAGTGGTATAAAATAAAAATATCAGTTTTAATTATTTCCCTCTTTCACCTTCACAAATTAGAATTCAAGCAGTAAGCACAGTTAGGACAATGGTTAATTACAATTAAATACATTTATAGCTGTGTTATCTCACAAACGTGAATTTACCATGTTTTTCCATCACGTTCACATTTCATATGTGCAATACCTATACAGAGTCCAATAAATAATTCGCCTGTGAAAAAATGACAGAAATGGGACCCAGTAATCTTGCGTAAAAAATTACACAACACATGCGCATTCGAAGTCACACCGCTGTCAAACGCAACGTGAAAATGCATTTATGTGAATAGGGACAGACAACGTATCACCCTTTCAATGATTTAATGAAATAAGTGTGAACAATGCGATACTCTCTTTTCTTTTACCAATGAAAGTTTATCATACTTGTAGGAGTGTTTTTACGCGTACATTGTCTCCGTGTGTCTGTGCTTTATACCTTAGAAGCTGTCAATAATAGATAACCATAATAATTTGCTGGTAATCGCACTAACGTGCTGGTAACTATAGTTACTGATGACTGAATTACAGGTGACGCATACAGAGTGCAGAATGTCATTTTACCCGGTCACCGCCTTTATGTGCCCTTTTGGGCTAGACGTTGAGCTGAGAAGTTGAGCTGAGAAAAAAGGCAGCGGAAAAAAACTCAGAGCAGCACTCTTAAAAAAAAGAGCATTTATATATTTGAGATAACAGAATGGCTATGGGTCGATAATGGGCACACGAGACAAATGATCGTGTTACAATAACAAGCGTGATACATGCCTGCCCTGATAACTAAATTCGCAAGCAGATATGATGCTAAATATGTGCGAATTCTCCACAAACCCGCATTGGAGAAGCGTGATGGAGTAAGCTCCAGGTATCTCTGATAATGGGGACAGACCCGTGCTCAGCAGCGATACGCAAAGAGGGACGGTGACACTCTAGTAAGCGTGATAATTTCCTCCGTTCTATAGCTGCTGCTATTGTTGTTGTTGGACATCGACGCGATGACGTTGTTTTATTTATGTTATGTTTTACGTGAAATGGGATAACAGTGTAAAAACGTCTCTAACTAAACCTATATTGGCAAATTTCTACGTATGACTGACTAATTGACCGACGTATTTCAAAATAAACCACTTCGCCTGCTTTCACTGGAATCGTGAAAATCTATATTTGTACTTTTAGCTTGATGCAACATGTGCAAATTGTGTAATACTATGCTATAGGAGGAAAATGACAGATTTTGATACTCCTGAAAGTTTGACGGTGCCGGACAAAAAAGGCTGCCAAAAGCACAAACATGTGCTGAGTACACAAGTTTTTTTTTTGAATTTATGAATTTGTGAATTGGCGACGCTGCTTCTGTACAACGAGCACGTTCCAATTTGCTATTAACTATAGTAACTGATGACTGATAACTTCTTAGGTGACGCACATAAAGACATTGTACATGTGGAGATACCACACAACCTTGCCAGACCGGCATTCGTCATCTCATGTTAAGAACCCTATCTTTTGTCTTTCAGTGTTTCTATCATGACTGCTATTCCTATTAGAGGTACACCAGCAACCAGCGTGAACTCCTTGTCCTGTTCGCAGCACGTTCGCACACTGCAAGCGACAACAGCCACATATACAAGTGTAACAAGGCCCCTTACACATCGTACCTCCTGGCGCAGCTCGCGCAGCGGCGAGGCGGACGCACTGCCGCTGCTGTTGAGCAGCAGGCTGCTGTTGTTGCTGCTGTTGTTGCTGAACACGGACGCGTTGATTGCGCTGGTGACGCCGTTCGCGGCCGCCGATGTGTACCAGAGGCTGCCCGATTGCATGCCTACTTCGCTCTGTGGGTACAAGAATATTATAAAATCAGGGAGCCTTTGTACGCATCCGTCCGTTACTTCTAACATTTTGATATCGTTTTTGGCATGGTCCCCCCTTCCTAGATGTTTCAGTTTATTTTGGTCGACATGGACTATCCTGTACTAGGAGCGCTGGCCGATTATATCGCCATGGCACGATAAACGATTTGATCCGCAATCTCTTGCCACTGTCTCTGTACCTGTATCATTAGAACCCTCAGGTATGTGCAGAGACGATGGCAAGAGACCTGATGGGCCCGGGCCCGTTTATGGGAGTTTACTTGTGTGGATACTTTAGCCCCATCACATATTTTTGGCATACTCAAATATTTTTTTATTTCACGAATTTATAAAATTAGCGACTTCGGACAAGGGCTTAAAGCACTCTAGATTTGTAGTTTCTTATGCTTGTAAACATTATATTATGATATAACGGATTTTTAGGGTTTTCACGTATGCCGTTGAAGTTTGTAATGCAAATTATTTTATTCTTTAGCTGTTTAATGTAATTGTATTTTGGTAAATGGTAGTACATCCCCCATTGTATTATTAGAAGACTTTTTAACCTTTACACCACAATGAAATCGAATTAAAACCTATTCACATAAAAAATATTTTATTAGAAAACATTAACTTTTGTGCAAGAGGTCCAAATCCAAAGGTTGCCAAAGGAAAAATCTAAATGAATACTTAGGTAGCTTTTCCTTTAGTATAGGAAATTCTCCTAAATATTTATCCCTATGGTACCCACAACACAGAAAATCCTAAGAGGCTATGAGTGAGAAACATTTAAATTGGATATAAAAAAGGCTCCATAACCCAAATATGGTAAATTACCGCCATATAACAAGTCCGTTAATTCTGTCTTCATGAAATCCCATTTTATTTTGAAAAAACATATCTAATTTAATTAAATTAAAAGAATTTGTCATAAAATACCTTTCGAACTCGCTTCTTATCGCGTCGCGGCGTTAAGGTACCGCTACTGCTATTTCTGTAACAATCACATTAATTAAATTATGATTTATTTTACAATTTATCAATTATTAAGAAATTATAAAAAGATATACCTCGTCCAACTAATTGCATGATTCAAGCTGAATTTTAATTTTGAAGCTGATCTGTAACAGAAAAATACATATTTCAATACTAGTGCTGCAGTACTTCCCAGAACGAATATTGTACGCGAATACTCGTATTCACAGAACATTATTAAAAGAGGTAGAACGGCAATAATGCGCCGTTTGTATGAAGACTGGTGTCGCCGATCAAGCCCCGCCTTTCACCTCCATTACATTTGTACTTAAATAAATACGAAGCTTACGCACATATTTGCTATTTCAAATCTAGCCAATCTTAGCGCCGCACAATCACGCGATTTCAAATGAACGAATCACACCCAAGCACGCACACAAGCACGCATATCGTAGCACGATCGCGTGTTTCTGTAGAGACTTTGGAGTTTTGAGCGTTTGCTCAAAATTCCTTGGCGCGTCTGGCCCGCCCACATTTCCACTCTTACTTACTCTTACTTTTATTTTATTACTTACTTACTCTTACTCTTTTAATATGTTCTGTGCTCGTTTTTATAGCAGAATTTGTAAAAGTTGCTTAACAGAATTTTATTAACACGTTTTTATTTTTTCAATTGTAATATAAGTATTTTATTGCATTGTGTTAATTTTTTTAAAATGCCGATTTGTTTAATCATATTGACATATAAGGTTTATTTTCTTCTACTACTTTATTTTCATGTATATACAACCAAAAATATATTTACTAAAGTAACATGTACGTTAAACTAAATACTTAAATAATTTAACAATAACACGTTTTTATTAGTATCAGTTTTATTATGTAAGTAGGTAGGTATGTAAGTATGTGTCTCTGTTTGTAACGTAAATTTTGAACACGATTTTGACGTATTTCAAGATGCATGCATGAAAAAATCCAACTAAAAAATAAAAAATAAATAATAGTTAAAAAAGTAAAAAAACACGTTTTGTGAAAAAATAAACTACGTTTTTTAGAAAAAAAAATGTAGGTACCTATGTAAGTATTTTTTTGAAACAAAATTTATTTAATTTATTGTAAAAAATACATTTGATATATGTACATATTTTCAAGTAAAAAATAGAACTATTTTTGTATGTATGTTAATGTTTTTTATCGCATAAAATAATAAATTTAATTTATTTTTCTAACAATAAGTTTTTTCTTGTTTTTTTATTTACAAAAATGCTTTTTTAGAAATAAAATACATATTTAGTGTATTTTTTCACAATAGGTATAATACTTTTTTTTTACTTTTTAGTTATTTTTTACAAAAAAGTATTTTTATTTATTTATTTATTTATTATAAAGGCACCCTAACAACAATTCACAATGCTTTATACAGATATAGCAATAAGATTAATACTAGGTGGATTTGTCACTTATAAGGGAGCACAGCTTTATAAGCATTATTTTATTTTATTTATTTACAAAATCCACAGCTCTTAAAACTTAAAATACATACAGATCTTATGCAATAACTCATACAGCCAATTAAGGATTTTAATTTTTTAAACAAATATTACAATATTACATGTCTGTCACTGAGGTATAATATTATATAAATTTATTATATGCTCACGTTAGTAAGTGCAACTGCAAGTGTGTGTATGTGTTCATGTGTGTGTGTGTGTGTGTGTGTGTGTGTGTGTGTGTGTGTGTGTGTGTGTGTGTATTGATTTAGCATTATTATTGTTGACTCACTCGTTGCCGGTGGAGACGTCGGACACGCGCAGCGCGGGCGGTTCGTCGCGCGGCGCGGCGCGCAGCTGCACCTCCGCGCCGCCGCCCTCCGGCTCCAGGTAGCACATCTGTGTGGTGCCACCAACAGATCTTCAGCTTAATATGTGCACTTATATACATTTCTTGTGTGCCTGTGTATCTCACTGAACTCCTAAACGACTCGGCGGATTATGATGTTTTTTTTTTGTGTACGTTCAAGGGGTTCAAGAATACTTTAAATTCACAATTTTGGTTGTGGAAAATGGTTTTTTTAAGTTGTTGTTCCTTTTTTTTTGTTTTCGGAGGGGAAACCTTTAAAAGGTACCCGGCACCTTGGGAGAGGATACCGGGTTATATGGGATTTGATCGCACTAAAACCCCCTCGGTGGCTGCCACTGGCGCTTGGGGAGGACTCCGGGATCTCCGGCGGAACGCACCGCTGTCCTCGGTTCGTATGTCATTATTTTGTTTTATATATATTTTTGTTTGACAGTAACATGGAATGTCTTTCAAGTAATATTAAAGCAAATCCTCTTTCAATATTTTTAAGGCAGGTCAACGTCTACACCCGGGCGGAGCTGAGTTGAGTCACTAGTTTATTTATATTATATTGGAAGTCCCTCGCCAAAACCGTCACGGTCACTCGTCATAATCAGTCACACATTGCTAAAGTCCAAGATTTTTAATAGAAAACAGTAGTTTAAAGTCCAGTTCGCATAGTAAAAGTTATACCAGTGTGCGTATAAATTTTTTGTCTAAACTATGTAATCATTTTTAAAGTGAATTAATACAGTAAAACTAACGTTTTTAGTGAAAATATGAGTGCTAAATTTCATTTACTTTAAAACCAGTGAGGGTAGTGACTAGTGCGAATAATGCGATAAACATTCATACATAAGTCTAGATACACCTACAAATTAAATACAATTAAATGAAGTAAGAACAGTTACAAAATTTAACGTTCACTGACATTATCTTCTTGGCGCAGTGGCAAATCCCTCTTTTGCAAGTGTACGAATCGATGGACCCCAGTTCAAATCTCCCTTAAAAAATATTTTTTTTTTTTTGCCTTTTTAATTTTTTAATTTTTTTTTATTTTTTGAATTTTTATTAAATATACTAAAATGTCTGAATGTTATGGATGTAACAAGAATTTAAAAAATTCTGAGAAGATTTCTTGTTCGCAACAAAATTGTGGCAAACACTTTCATTATTTATGCGTTAACCTTACCGCCGATAACTTTAAACTGCAGAAGAATTGGAACTGTCCTGATTGCTCCATACAGCTGCTCTCAGCCCAGCGTAGAGAAGGAAATTTTGACTCCACTCCGGTTAAAATGGCACTGAATACGGCGGAACTCTATCAAGGCGATGCGCAAAACATAACTATGAGGCGTCCGAATTCGTCCACAAAAAATTTCGATTCCTCTACTACTTGCCAAGATTATGTTTTACGCTCCGAAATTTCATCCATTATGCGGAGTGAACTTAGGTCTGCTATACGGGATATTTTTGACGAAGAATTTATCAAGATCAAGTCTCAAGTGTCTCAACTACAAGGTTTTCAAGAATCTATTGCTTACATAAACTTACAATTTGATAAAGTATTAACAGACTTAAAATTCTGCATGGAAAGCTCAAAGCAGCTTCAGGCTGAGAATGTTAATATGAAAAACAAAATTAAAGATTTGGAAGCAAGATTATCACAGGTTGAACAGGATGCCCGTCAAAGCAACTTGGAAATACATTGCTTGCCTGAACATCGCGAAGAAAATCTTGTAAAAACTATTACTCAACTTTGCAAAGTCGTTTCCTTTCCATTGTCTGAAAATGACATCCTTGCCTGTAATAGAGTCCAGAAAATGAATGCGTCGTCAAAATATCCTAGAACGGTTGTATGTAAACTATCGAGTAAACTAAAAAGGGATAATTTACTGGCTGCTGTACTGACTTACAACAAAACAAACTCAAAAGAAAAGCTTAACACCAAGCTACTAGGTTACGGTGGTACGGAAGCACCAGTATTCGTATGCGAGCACCTTACGCCTTCGAATAAAATTCTACATGCGACCACGAGAATTCGTGCCAAGGAGAAAAATTATAAATTTGTATGGATACGTAACGGTAAAATTTTTGTCCGAAAAGATGAATCGTCTCCCGCGCTAGCCATCACCCATAAAGATTCCATAGAGAAACTTATTATATAGTATTTTATTATATTGTAAATTATTAAGTTTCCATTTTTATTAATAAGTTTGATTTATAAACAGCAAGGAACTGTTAATAATTGTTATTGTATTGTTATTATTTTATTTTTACACATGTCTAGTAATTTATCCATTTATTATCAAAATGTAAGAGGTATGCGAAGTAAATTACAAGATGTCTATAAAAACGTTCTTACTTTGAATTATGAAATAATTATCTTGACTGAAACGTGGCTTAACAGTGATATATTCGATGCTGAAATTTTAGATGACAGATATGAAATATTTAGAAGGGATAGACAGTCTAAAACTATGAATGAGGGTAAAGAAGGTGGAGGCGTTCTAATAGCAGTACATAAGTGCCTCAATGCATATCGAAACCCTAATTTTGAAACCTTATGTGAAGATTTATGGGTCACTGTTGAACTTGGTAATAAGAATCTCCGAAGTAAGTTACATTTATGTGCAATTTATCTGCCACCTCCCGTTAAAATTGATTGCGTATCACACTTGATCTCGAAATTGGAGAATTCCCTTGAATTTATTAATAACATTCTTATGATCGGGGACTTTAATCTAAACCAGATCGATTGGATACGCTTACCATCACATAATTATCTCCAACCCCTAAATACTAACAACCTAGTTTGTTCAACATTTATCGACTTTACTAATAGTATTTGTTTACAACAATTTAATCACGTTACAAATAGTCATAACAGAATATTAGACCTCGTATTTTCAAATATTTGCTTCCCCATCACAGTCACGGCAGCAACTGACGTCATAGCTAAAATTGATCCTTATCATCCACCTCTACAAATCGATATGTCTATTACACGACAGCAAACACTGGGTCATAATAATAAACCTGTTTTTAAATTTCATAAAGCTGATTTTGAATTAATTAGAGATAGACTATCTAAAATTGATTGGAATAAAGAGTTAGACTCTACTAATTCATTAGATGAGAACACTGAGAGATTCTATAATATTTTAAATCAAATTATAACAGAACTCGTACCTAAAAAGCAATCAAGCAAAAATAAATATCCAATATGGTACAGCAATAACTTAATAAAAATTTTGAAAGAGAAAGAAAAATGTAGATGTAAAATGAAGAAATATGATAACAAATTAGATGAATACGAATATAATATATTAAAAAAGCGAACAAATATTATGATAAATAAATGCTATTCTACATATATTACAAATGTGCAGAACAATGTCATTAGAAATCCAAAATATTTTTGGGCCTACATTAAAACTAAAACACATAATAAAAGTCATATACCCCAATGTATGAAATTAAAAAGTAAAACAGCGTCCAACGGAGAAAATATAGCTAATCTTTTCTGTGAGCATTTTGCATCTGTTTATAAAAATCCTAATAGTTTTGATGCAAATAGTTATCCCTCTTTCAATGCGTCTTTTGACTCTCGGCATCTGAATAACTTATATTTATCAAAATCCGAAATTGAAAAGAGTTTAAAGCAACTAAATGTATGTAAAGGATGTGGAAGTGATGGTATTCCCCCTATATTTATTTTGAAATGTGCTGAAGCTCTGTCAGTGCCCCTTCAAATTATTTTCAATCAATCTTTACGAGAGGGTATATTTCCACAAATTTGGAAGGATGCTAGGGTGGTTCCGATACCAAAATCTGGTGACAAGCAGCTGGTTGAGAACTACAGACCCATTTGTATTTTACCAGTACTAGCTAAAGTATTCGAAAAACTCATTAGTCATTACCTTTCATGGCATATCAAACAAAACACGTGTGAACAACAACATGGGTTTATTGCAAAAAGATCTACCTCTACTAATTTAATGTCATATGTGGAAAAGTTACTGTCATATATGGGCGCGGGAGGCGAAATTGACGCAATATATAATGATCTGAGTAAAGCTTTTGACAGGGTAAATCATAATATACTGCTATTTAAATTAAAATATCAATTTAATATTGACGGACCACTTTTAGGATGGTTTGAATCATATCTGAAGGGTCGCAGAATAAGAGTCATTGTTAACGGCTTTGAGTCTAAATATTTTGTACCCCTTTCAGGAGTCCCCCAGGGTTCTATATTAGGACCAATTTTGTTTGGCATATTTATGGATGATATAAAATATTATATAAAGCATTCTGACTTTCAATTATATGCAGATGATTTAAAAATTTTCAGACTTGTGCAAAATATTGATGACCAGCAACTACTACAGAATGATATTGACAGTGTCATAAATTGGTGTAAAGTCAATTCAATGGATATGAATACTGATAAATCACTACATATAAAATTCTCTCGGAAACGTAATAAATTTGATTCTTCTTATCGAGTATCCAATGTTGTATTAAAAAAGGTAAACGAAGTTAAAGACTTAGGAGTAATAATTGACACTGAACTACGATTTGATGGTCATTTCAATAACATCTTAAAAAAAGGTCTAAAAATGTTGGGATTCATTCATCGAAACACGAAAGAATTTAAATCGGTGGTTGCTCTTAAAGTTCTATATAGTACTCTCGTTCGAAGTCACATTGATTATTGCTCTATAGTTTGGTATCCCTTGTATCAAAATAATATTCAACGAATTGAAAAAATTCAAAGAAAATTTATTGGTAAACTAGCTTACATCTCGGGCATCCACAAAACCATTAAGAACTATGAAGAACAGCTAAAACATTTTAATATTATTAGTTTGTGCAAGCGAAATTATGTTTTAAGGATAATTTTCTTATTTAAAATATGCAATAATTTGATAGACTGTCCATTTCTTTTGTCACGAGTGAACATAAAAGTTCCCAGGTTTAATGCAAGATTGAACTGCTATAAACCTTTTTTTACCTATCACAATAAGGCCAAATACGTAAGCCACTCTCCACTAAACCTTGCGTTAAAAAATTATAACTCTATATTTAAAGACGTTGATATAGACATCTTTGCTGATAATATACGCCAGTTTAAGAAAAAGCTTTACTCTACGCTATAGATTGTATTGATTATTATTATCATAGTTTAGGTATTTCATATAATATATATTTATATTTTAGATATACATAATAATATATATTTTTCTATATATCTTTCTATGCATTTTTTGTGTTGGTATGTTTCTATTTTTATTTTGGAACTTTGTAATTAAAGCACCTGACTGTATTAAGTTTACCATATATAATGTTGTGCAAACCAGTAATTTAAGTGCATATGTAAAAAGCCTATGAAAAGATTTTTGTTTTTAATGTAATGTATGTACTTAGTTGGTATGCCTTATCTAAATAAATAAATAAATAAATAAATATTTATTTAAATAGAAACATCATAATTACACAACTAGCAACTACAACTACACTCGCATGGACTACACGTTTCTTCCCAAAGGCCAAGATATTTAAAAAAATGTTATAGTCACTCAAATAGCCCCTTGGTATGTGGCATATGACACATTATCTATCTTCATATTAAACGTGTCGGCTCCGTCCTTCTCCGTTTAGATGTTTTACCACATTAAGATTATTCTTAACGAATCTTAAAACATTTTAAGTTAATTTTAATTGAAGTACGTAGTATCCCTCTCTGCCTGATTATAAGAGGCGACTAAAAGAGGGCTTCCGAGGTTGCAGGCGGTGAGAGCAGGCGTGGTCCCAGGACTTGACCCCCCCCCCCCCCCAAAATCCATCAGTCATGCGTAGACGTAGGCGAAACATGCCAACTTGGGACACCGCTACCCCCAAATTTCTTAGTGACCCCTCCCCCTCCAAATTGAAGGCATCGACCGCGCCTGGGTGAGAGTGTAGTTATAGTTCCACTGGAGATCCCCAGAGTCCTCTCTAAGCATTGAGGCAGGCTGTGAGGATTTTAGTGCGGTACAAATCCCACATAACCCGGTATCCTCTCCGCGCGCTTATTACCTGATATAAAGTCATCAAGGACTTACCTTTCTACCATATCTCTGGTGCACATGTTGCTGTAGCCTCCGGAAGCATTCCAACAACCGTCCATACATGACATGCGAGGGCTCCCGATTGTAGTGGACGTCGAGGGCTGGAAACAATTATTTATCGTAAAATTTATGTGTTTTATAATCTAAGCGTGCTTACGAGCAGCGATGGCCAAGTTGTAAAAAACATCCGTCTTCGACGCAACCGATCCCGGGTTCAAATCCTCGGCGCGTAACTCTGACAATGGAATTTGTAATGTGCGTGTAGGGAACACAAGGGAACACCGAAAATAAGACACGTCGTACTTGCGAAAAGTCGAGAAGCGGACTGCCGCCTACCCTCTTCCGTTTATTTAAATTTAAAAATTACTTTTTTTTTACAAAAATTGTTGCCAGCATAATGAATACATAATTTAAAAGCCACAACAGTATTAAATAATTTAAATTTAAAATTAAAAAGAAAAACATTGGTAAGGCCCTGTGTGCGTAGGGAAAGCGTGTGTCGCCTACAATACCGCCCCCTAGTGCTGGCTAGTCAGCACTACACTCCGCTGGTGATAATAAGGCGACGCGCGTCACTGGACGGCGTAAAGTTCCCGTACGAGTACGAACGTCCACCACACGGACGCGACCGTCATGTCCAGCATGCGCCGCATTCACCAACCCATGACGCCATGACCCCCTCTCTAAGTTGGACTCGACCAGTATGACGTAGTCACCTACTTGTAACGACCGCTCTTCGTTTGTCCATTTTTGACGAGGTAACAGCGTAGGCAAATATTCTTTTATCCATCGCCCCCAGAACATATCTGCTAAGCGTTGCGCTACTCGCCACTGCTTCCTAAGGCAGAGGTCCGAATTGTCATATCTACCTACCATGGGACCGTTAGATGACGTACCTATTAAAAAATGGTTTGGTGTAAGTGCTTCAGGGTAATTAGGGTCAGTAGATACATGTGTAATGGGGCGACTATTGACTAGAGCCTCCACTTCAACGAGTAAGGTTGAAAGTGTCTCTGGACGCGGAGCACGCTCCTTAAGAATGACCTTAAGAGCCGTTTTCACAGTGCGGATCATCCGCTCCCAGGCTCCGCCCATTTCGGGTGCTCCAGGAGGTATAAAGTGCCACTGGATACCTCTAATTAAGCTATCGTCTTTTAGCTTATCCACATTTAAATCCGCTAAGCTTCGCCTTAACTCCGCATCAGCACCTCTAAAATTAGTGCCGTTATCTGAGTAGATAACGCGTGGAGAGCCTCGGCGGCCAATCATGCGGCTGAGTGCCATAATAGTGGCATCTGAACTTAGGCTGTCCGTCAGTTCGATGTGGATAGCGCGTACGGTTAGGCATGTGAAAAGAACTCCGTATCTTTTTTCACGTCTCCGACCTACGGTGACTTCCATGGGGCCGAAGAAATCTACGCCTGTAAACGTAAATGGACGTCTATTATGCTGTAGCCGTGCCGCCGGTAGATCAGCCATACGTTGCGCGCGCGGCGCCGCTCGTCGGTACCTACAGAATAAGCAGCTGGCTGCCACTGCACGCACGCTGGGACGCAATTTCAAAATCCAATATCGCTGCCGTAATTCATTTACGACCAATTCGTTTGCGCCGTGCAGGGCTCGTCTGTGGTAGTACTCGACGAGCAAGCGAGCAATCTTATGCTTGCCATCAATAATGACGGGTCGTAAGGCTGATGATGAAGCTCCAGTAGCTTTATCAGCGCGGCCTCCGACTCGTAGGATACCTACTTCGTCTATGTAGGGCGTCAAATTCGACAAACGACTGCTAGATGAAATGTCTTTGCCGCTCATTAAATCTTCTATCTCTTTAAAGAAACTATCTCTTTGACACTTTTTAATTAAAATATTTTCCGCCTGGTTCATAAGGTTAACATCTAATTGTGCACGCCTATCTTTGCGACATTTTTTTATAAATAATAATACCGTAGCGGTCGATCGGAGAAGCCTAATCCAAGAAGAAAATTTATTTTCATCTATTAAAACCGGTTCCGATATGCCTGTGCTCAAAACAACGTTAACATTTCGTTGTTCACAAAGTGCCGTTTTATCCAAGTTACCCTTTTTAAAATCCTTAGGCCAGCTGTTTTCAGACTGACGTAAGAATATTGGGCCTTGGAACCAAGCACTGTCATAAGACAACGGCGCTGAGTCCTCCTTCGTAGCGATGTCTGCGACATTGGAGCTGGACGGCACGTATCTCCACTCAGCTATAGAAGTGAGCTCGTCTAGCTCGCCCAGTCTATGTGCTACGTATGGCTTAAAGGTACGAGGGTCACTTCGAATCCACAAGAGCACAGTGCTCGAATCTGTCCAGAAGAATCGTTGGTCGATTTTCACCGCCTTGTGTTCCTTCTGGACCGTGCTAGCGAGCCGCGCTGCCAGCAAAGCACCCTGTAACTCCAGCCGAGGGATGGACACGGGACGTAACGGTGTGACTCTGCTCTTGCCGGAAGCGAAACAAACATTTACATAACCATCCGACCTAATAAAGCGTATATATATTACGGCTGCATATGCCTTAATGGAGGCATCGCAAAACGCATGCAATTCTGTCTTAATTATCGACGAATCCGATTGAATAGGTAAATAACACTGCGACCATGCACCTGCGTTATTGTACCAACGGGGAATACACAAAGATTTTATTGCCTTGAGCTCACCGAGCCACTTCGTCCATGAAGCGAACTCTGATGGTTGGATGCGGCACCTACAATCAACTCCGCTCCTATGTACGTTCTGCAATATTATTCTGCTTTTTATTATAAACGGCGCTAAAAACCCATGAATATCATATACCGACATAATGATACTTAACATTTTAGCCTTTGTTGGAGGTTCTAAACCATTTAATATCTCCGTTGGAATGCGTTCGATATTAATATTAAATCTAAAACAGTCCTCCGCAGGATACCACATCAAACCTAAAGTGCGCTCAGTCGTATTCGTAGCTCCGTGTTTGAATTGAACAGCGGAGCGTGCGAGCGCGTCGTGGGGCACGCTGGCCAGCACCTCCCTGCTGTTACTCGACCAACCCCTTATTTCGAAACCGCCCTGTTTGTGGATAAACGTGATGTCTTTAATTAATTTAATCGCGTTTTCTTCACTATTTGTGGAATATAAGCAATCATCCATATAATGATTATTAATTATGACGCTTACGGCCTCGGAATATAAATCGTCATATTTTAATGCATTTTTATTCCTAATATATTGAGCTACAAACGGGGAACAAGTTGCTCCAAAAACTAAACTTTGCATCACACAAGTTTTAATAGGTGATTCGTGTGACTCCTGCCATAAAAATCTTAGTACGTTTTGATCCTCGGCGCGAATTTTTATTCGTAAAAACATATCTTTTATGTCGCCTATGATCACAAACTCATTTTCACGAAACCTAAACATAATACCTAACAGTGAGTTGTATAAATCGGGACCTGTGCAAAGGTAATCATTTAAACAAACCCCTTCAACTTTAGCCGCTGCATCAAACACTAACCTAAGCTTATCCGGTTTGTTTATGTTCTGAACCCCAAAGTGCGGAATGTACCATACGTGGTCGCCCGAAGGTTCATTATCACCTAGCACGCGGGCGTAACCGTCATCGAACAACTTATTCATTTCACGCCTATATCGTTCCGCGTAAGCATTATCCTTTTTAAATTTTCTAACTAAACATTTCAAACGATTAAGTGCACTGCCATACGTATCGGGCATCACGAAGTTGTCGCGTTTGAACGGCAAACCTACCTCCCACCTATCACCAAGATGCCTCGATGTGTCGTCTAGAACTTGTATTGCCTTAATGTGAGCCGTATTCTCGCGGCATAAGGTCGAAATTCCTATTGACTCTAATGCAAAATAATCTTTAATCAGCTGGTAAATATGGTCTATATTATCCGACTCATTAGCGTTATCAATGTGAGAAAGGGTGAGAACACGTTCGCAATCATGAGGGCGAGTGCGACCACAATAGCCATGAATGGTCCATCCTAAACGACATCGCGTTGCGTACGGTTCATATTTATTACCTGCTAATATTTCTAGCGGTGCAATAAGATGGTAATTATCCTCCCCTATAAGTAATTGCGGCCTCACGCGTTCCTTACACACACATACCTTTAAAGATAACAAATGTTTACAGGTAATATTGTTGACAATTGACAAATCCTGTACAGGTAAATTTAACTGAGACACTTTCCGCATTTTAATGTCATAGGAATTAGCACTATCGTTACAGTTAGAAATAAGCGCACTGACCTTAGGAGCGTCCGATTGGAATACCTCAAGACCGAACGCGTCTACGAATTTGATGGCGCTCGACGGCTGGCAGGCGAGACCCAGGCGGTCCGCCAGCTCCGAGTCTATCATCGACACCGTCGCGGCGTCGTCCAATAGGGCGTATGCACTCACAACACCTTTAGGTCCACTAAGTTGCACTGATAACACTTTCAATAACACTGTATCCGTTTTATTCGCACCGTGCGATGCTACGTGCGCGACCGTCGACCGTGTCGGGGATGCAGGCGGGCTGTCGTTGCCATCAGCTGACAGCGGCGTGGGCTTGGACCAATGCAGTAGCCGGTGATGGCGTAATCCACAGTCCTCTACGTCACACACTGGACCTGGACACGTCTCCTTATCGTGCCGCGCTAGTAGGCAACAATAACACAACCTGCTGTTTTTAACGAAACGCCATTTATCTTTACGCATCGCTCGTTTGAATAGCCGGCATTCCGGGAGCGTGTGTTTTGATTTGCGACAGTAATTGCACTGATCATCGCTCTCACGGGCACTCGTAGTAAACACCGGGCGTTTGACAAACTTTTTTTCTGTCGTTCGCTTATCTATAGCATCGCTTGTTTTTCTTTGTTCGTGCGGCATTGTTAACCCGACGATGGACATCATTTCAGCTTCTTGCTTTAAAAATGTAGCCATTAATTCTAGTTTTGAACGGCCGTCTAATATTTTCTGGTATGCAAAATCGGTCCATTTTCCTATTAATGTGCTCGGTAATTTACTAATGATAGCCGTCGCGAGCTCCGGGCTCCTTAGGTAATCCTGCTGGTTCAATGCACGGATTGTTGCCACACAATTATTTATTTTAACTGAAAAATTAATTAATTCCTGCTGATAGTTTGTAGGTAGTGGCGGTAGCCTTTTTAGTTGAGATGTTATATTTGCTATTATGACATCAGATCTACCGAAACGTAGCTCGAGAGCCTCCATCACAGCTGCGGGCGGAGTGTTACCTATTAGTAGGTCGGTCACTGCCTCCCTGGCGTCGCCTCGCAGTGCTCTTCGTAATCTCCACAGGTTCTCTGAGTCACTATACCTGCATATCCTGGAGGACTCCTCGTAGGCACACTTGAAGTGTAACCACTCAATACATTCTCCACTAAATGTTGGTAACTCACGGGGCGTTGCGAGTCGACTCAGCAGACGTTCCTCTCGCTGTGACGAGGAGTGGTCCATCATGTCACGCAGTGTGTAGGCGAGCTGTTCTATGCTGTTGCCGGGTAGAACCGTACCTGGCGCCGCGCTGACGGGCGCTGCGGCGGCCGCTGCCGGCTCCCCTGGCTCCTCCGGTGCACAGTTTGATCTCACCTCACTATCACGTAACCATTTTTCAACGCTTTGATGCACTTGGTTATCAGATTGCTGTTTGCTGCACTCACTGATCCGGTCGTCACCATCTTCAACGTCAGCTCGGGCCAACTGTAGTTCCAGCCGCTTATCTATAAGCTCAAGCTGAATTTTGGCACGGGCTTCGGCCGCTTCGAGCTCCAATTGTTTCCGTCGAGCGAGTGACGAGGCGGCAGACTTCTTTGTTCTACCCGACGCCGCGGTGCTTCGAACGGAACTACTGTTTCGAACGGGTGCTGAAGGTGATGCTTTGGTGATCCCCCCGTCTTGACTTCATCTGCATCCGGCGATCGCGGCGTAATATTGCTGCAGGTGCCGCGCGGCGGAACCGTTACGTCGAGTTGGCTGGAGGTTAGTTGCAGTGACGCGCAATCTAACTTTTTTTCCACATTTTCGCGCTGCCGACGCGTTAAAACACGATTTGGCGGTGTTTTATACATTATTAAGCCGGTTCCGATTTGGCTCGAAGACCAGAACGATTGACGGGAACACAAGGGAACACCGAAAATAAGACACGTCGTACTTGCGAAAAGTCGAGAAGCGGACTGCCGCCTACCCTCTTCCGTTAATTTAAATTTAAAAATTACTTTTTTTTTACAAAAATTGTTGCCAGCATAATGAATACATAATTTAAAAGCCACAACAGTATTAAATAATTTAAATTTAAAATAAAAAATTAAAAAGAAAAACATTGGTAAGGCCCTGTGTGCGTAGGGAAAGCGTGTGTCGCCTACAGTGCGCATTTATCGATATTTAAAAAAATAAACTACGTTTTTTAGATTTGATTACGGTGTTCCTCATCGCCGTGCGTGCCTGAGAGAAATTCATAATTTCTCGAAAGCATGATGTTCACCTATCCGCACTTGTCCAGCGTGCTCTGGTGGTCTGCATGCTCGTCTGTTACTTCCATACAAATAAAAAAATTTGTTGTGTTTAATGTTGTGTTCCAATTTTAAATAAAACACAGAATTGTATTTATAAGAAAAGAAAAGAAAATATATTATGTGCACTTATAAACATTAGAAAGAGTGTCTTCATACAATCGCACTGTCAAAAATGAAGCACTAAATAGATTCACAAAGATGTTACATCTGACTAACAAAATATTTTTATTTTCACCAAATTAACTATTGAATACTACAAAATATTGAAAACTTCACTGTGAAAAGTTATGTCATAAGATTTCTTTTGTTTTTCAAAGGTGTTGTGATAAATATTTTAACCTTGAATACTACGAAGCGGCCGGCGACCCGGCGGTTGGTGCCATTAATGGCACTAATTAAAATGCTTCAATTTGGGCGCGCGAACTTGCTTTCTATAGTGTAATTATTCTAAGTATGTGCACAAATATGGTATCATTTGAATTAAATACATACTTTTAAAATTAAGGGGGATATTGATCTTGTCTTACGATCTATAAAAGGGGTATAACTTCTTTTTTTATTTTTTAACGTCCTTGCATTCGACATAACTTCACTCAAAATAATTGCCCTATGTTCAATAAAATCGCAATCAATAGGTCCCGGTTGTTGTCGATAGATAACAGTCGTTAAACCTTGTCGGAAGCCTTATGAGCGGTTTGAAAACATCCGACAGCGGGTTGGCCACTAACCTGCATCTCCACCAATCCGCATTGGAGCAGCGTGGTGGAGTAAGCTCCAGGCCTCCCCAATAATAGGGAGAGGCACGGGCCCCAGTAGAGGGACGCAAGAGGGTTGCAACCCCAATAAAATCGCCCTCGATTAATTTTGTATTATTATTTTTCAATTATATTAATTTACATATTACATAAAACAAATAAAGAGAATCAATCGGTTTACAAAAAAGGAGAAAATTGTTCAGAACTCTTAAATTCAAAATCATCATTATTATTTTTAGAATGATTTGATTTTACATCACGCTAATACGCATTACGTAGTCTACAGTTCGCCTTCAATTCAAAACTCAAATCTAAGTCATGTATTTAGGAAGCAAAAGGGGTTTAACGCCTTTTACTTTAGGAAAAATTGGGTTAGTGGCCAAGACTGTTATTTCTAACAGTCTAGTTATCTATCGATGACGTAAACTGCAGCGCGTTCCACTTATACAATCCCCGCGGTAACATCGTTAGCGCGATTCAGAAACATGTACAACGCCATCTAGTTCTAAATGTCGGAACTATTTATGCTATAGCAACATGGTTTGTTGTATGTATAGTGTTATTTTCGCTTTATATTAGTTTTATATAAGATTATATTTTAGGTTCATTATATACTTTATATACATAAGTAAATTTTAAGTAAAATAAATATTTTAAATATTTGTAAGTGTTATCAACTTATCAAGCATGCGAGTGCGACACCGTGTGCCCGCCAATACGATTATAACGTTTTAAGGCTTTAATTTAGAGTACAGGTTCCCAATATTTTTTCTCATAGACCACTTTCAAAATTTTGCTGGCTACAATTCAACCATGATCCCAAAGCTCGACAAAAATGTAGATTTGCCTTACGGCTGATTTCCAACCTCGAATTAACGCCAACGTAGACCCCTGTCGAGTCTCCCGTGGACCCCTTGGGGTCCACCTGGACCACTTAGGGAACCTCTGATTAGAGGCTATGTCTGGCTTAATGCTTTGATTTTTTTTAAATAATTTAAAAAAAAACAAAATGTGTATAAATCAAAGGCTAATGTATGTATAATCAATTTCTATAAATACCGATTAGTAAAAAAATATGAGGAGAATTTTTTTTATACCACTTTGCTGTGGTGATCACAAATTACTGTTGAAATGCGTTGATTTGTTTGGGGAAGAGAGACACAATTACAGCTGTCCGAGGTAACAATTTGGGGACTGTTTTTAAGAAACCTAATCCCTAAGTGACAGTATATCCTATATAACAAAAGAGGAATATCATTCCGGCTTATACTTCTTTTTATATGCGTGGTAAAACATACAAACAAACATACATTTATGAAATTTAGCACACCTATTTTCTAAACAGCTTAGCTGATATAGACTAATATAGGCAAAAAAATTGTGCAAACATGACAATATTACATACATACACATCGAATAGGGTCTCGAAAAATTCAAAAACCTTAAAAAGGTAGCACTAAACCACGCTTGGAAAGCAGGATAAATTGTTAATATGATTTTTATTACCTTTTTTTTTAATAAAAATTTAGTCAATTGACTATGAATAGGTTGTGACGTCACAAATCATTTTGTCATATAAAATGTATGAGGATGTCACGTTTTGACAACTCAATAAAGTATCTCGATTGATTGATGGTAGTCCAAGACCTTTACTTAGCTTTACTTAAAGTCGGTTAAAATGAGTCTTTAAAATTCGTACAATTTTTTGTCAAAATCGGATCGAATGACGTCAACACTTACCATACTTGATCAGAGGCACCTGTTCCGCTATGAGGTCCCTCAGCTGTTGCAGTTGCGGGGCGGCGTCTGGATGCTTAGCTTCGTACGCGGGAGTCATGAACGCCTTCTCGTAGTTCACGAGCCCGCCCTGTACGGGGGAGTCGAGGAGACCTGCAAATGCCAAAGTTGGAAGTCTACGAAAAAACCGGCCAAGTGCGAGTCGGACTCGCGCACCGAAGATTCCGTAAAATATTTTTAATATGATGTAACAAAAAAAATATGGTTCTCGAAATTAGGTTAGTAATTAGGGTTCCTAAACCCTAATTACTAACCTAATTTCAAAGTGGTTCAGTTTTTTTCTCGAAAGGAAAAAAAACTGAACCACTTTGTAGTCCGTCAGTCAAGACCCTTTTTCTCACGAACACGTGGAAGCTTAAGCTGGAATTTATGTCAAATACTCAGGTCTACTATCCCTTTGAGCTGAGAAAAAATCAAACATCAAATCCAGCGCAATCAAAAGATACAGTTGCTTATGCCGCAAATTTTCGACACTCGCAAGGAAATCAAAACCTTCAGGGTACTTCCCGTGAACTCAGAATCTTCAAATTTGGTACGAAGCAACGTCTAATAGACCAGTGTCGATAATGTTGAAAATGGTAAAAAGTGAAAAAAAAATATAGTAGAATGAAACGTATTGGAAAAGGTAGAGAATATAACAAAAATAAAAGGAAAAATAAATTAGAGGCGATCTGAGGTCGGGAAGGGGGGGCTTTAAAGGGTAAAAAACGGTTTATCTCGATTTTCGGCAAAACTACAGGTCCTATGAAAAAAAGTTAAATGGCAAAGATGTAGTTAATAAAAAGATCTACAAGTTTTATATTTACACTTTTTTCACATAACCTCAAAATTTAAGTGAAATATTCAAATAACCATGTTTATGGTTTTTTATTTTTATCTTATACAAAAAAAAAATTTTTCACAAAATTTGGTGAAAACTTACCTTTTTATGTCCCAGATATACAGTATTTTTTTCGGTTTAAAATATTTATTTTTTTCACCTCATTTTGACTTAATATCGAAAAAGCAGCCTAGTTTTCAATCGAAAATTCTCACGTCAAAATATCTGCTTTTTTTAAAAAGTCGGTATGCTTTTTGTACGTTGAAATCTCTTGTTTCTGATGGTATAAAAAAATATACATTACTTCTGTAAATGTGCTCAGAAAATGCAAATAATGAAAACTCGAATCCCAATTTTTTTTAATCATTATGTACAATTTTGAGCTATATTATTATATTAAAATTTACACTTAAATTACTAAAAAAAATTAAGATTTCAAGTAACATTGATATACATACTTTGTTTTTCAAGTAATTAAAGTGTAATTTTTAGTAAAAAGCTCAAAATTGTACATAATTATTCAAAAAATTTCGGATTTGAGTTTTTATAATTTGCATTTTCTGAGCACATTTACTATAGTAATGTATATTTTTATATCATCAAAAAGAAGAGATTTCAACGTACTAAAAGCACACCAACTTTTTTAAAAAAGTAGTTATTTTGACGTGAGAATTTTCGATTGAAAACTAGGCTGCTTTTTCGATATTAAGTCAAAATGAGGTGAAAAAAAATAAATATTTTAAACCGAAAAAAATACTGTATATCTGGGACATAAAAAGGTAAGTTTTCACCAAATTTTGTGAAAAAATATTTTTTTTTTGTATAAGATAAAAATAAAAAACCAAAAACATGGTTATTTGAATATTTCACTTAAATTTTGAGGTTATGTGAAAAAAGTGTAAATATAAAACTTGTAGATCTTTTTATTAACTACATCTTTGCCATTTAAATTTTTTTCATAGGACCTGTAGTTTTGCCGGAAATCGAGATAAACAGTTTTTTACCTTTAAAGCCCCCCCCCCCCCTCCCCCTTCCCGACCTCAGATCGCCTCTAATTTATTTTTCCTTTTATTTTTGTTATGTTCTCTACCTTTTCCAATAGATTTCATTCTACTATAATTTTTTTTGGTCTCAAAAATTATCGACACTGGTCTATAAGACGTTGCTTCGTACCAAATTTGAAGATTCTGAGTTCACGGGAAGTACCTACCCTGAAGGTTTTGATTTCCTTGTGAGTGTCGAAAATTTGCGGCATAAGCAACAGTATCTTTTGATTGCGCTGGATTTGATGTTTAATTTTTTCTCAGCTCAAAGGGATAGTAGACCTGAGTATTTGACATAAATTCCAGCTTAAGCTTCCACGTGTTCGTGAGAAAAAGGGTCTTGACTGACGGACAACAAAGTGGTTCAGTTTTTTTTCCTTTCGAGTTCGAGGTTTAGGAACCCTAAAAATGTGATGTTAATTTTTTTGTAGCACTGTTGTCATTTGAAATGATATGATTTAAAGTAAGGATTTCATAGTATTTCTATAGTATGATTTGATTTCTATTTCACTTCGGCTAAGTCGGTATAGTTTACACAAGAACTGTTTGGTGATGTTTTTACAATATATTTAGTTCATATGTTTCTTAATAACTTTCTTTTTATTTATCGTTTTTGTTTTTATTGATCTGATCCACTTTACTATATTGTTATTGTTTGAACTTTTGTGGACAATAAATATTATTTCTTGAATTCGAAAACCACAAAGCAAAACGAGTATTTATTGAACATTTATTTTTGTTTATTTGTCTGTCTTTTTATTTATTGGTCATATCTCTTAGTATTTCAGAAAAAAGTAAGTTAAAGCTCATCTTCAGCCTTACATTTTAAACATTTTAACTAATTAACTTTTGTCAACCTCTAACGTTTAGCAAGCCAAATCTTTGTCATACAAAATTGGATAAGAAGTTATTTAAAAACTCTGAAAGCCATTTTTTTTTTAAATAAGGGAACAATTTTTTGTAGGCCCCAAATGTTTCTGGATTAAGAATAGAGTCATGGTATCCCTTGCCTGATCATAAGAGGCGATTAAAAGGGGGCTTCCGGCGTTGTGGACGGTGTTAGTGGGAGCTTGACCCATCCAGCCAGCAGTCCCGGGAGGGACGGCGGTGTGCGTGCCCGCATGCCGCCGTGAACACCTGAAGGGGCAGGGGAGCACATCTGCTCTCCCGATGGGCCCGTTCTGGGGCACCGCGCGTGGAGGACACCGGTGCGTTCCAATGGAGATCCCGGAGTCCTCACAAGCGCAGAGGCAGGCCACGGTTGTAGTGCGGTCAAATCCCACATAACCCGGTATCCTCTCCCAAGGTGTCGGTACCTTTTGAAGGTTTCCCCCGATACCAAATAAAGCCCCTAATGTAGTCGTCTATTACATGATTACAAACTTACCACACAGTCTCATAGTGAGCGGATGTAACGGTGCATCCGGTGATTTCGCGTCTCGAGCTAACGTCTTCAACTCCCGGTTTGCTTTGGTTAAGGTCTCTATTGCCACTTCCAGAGGAGACACCCAGTAAGAGCGTGTGGATAATACGGGGAACCAGCGGAGAATGCCTGGGGAAAATTGAAATTACCAATGAGCTACACCAAAAGCCGTGTTTTTGTTCCACTGTTGGACAAGACCTTGAAACGTTTGTACATGTGGATTTTATGACAATCTGTTGTGGCACAAAAAAATAAATAAACATTTCACACTCATAGCCCCGCAGTAAGCTAGATATACCCTGTGTCGTGGGTGCCATCGGTCGAGAGCAGAAATTTTAAACTCATCATTCAAATTCCTGTTTCGTCGGGAATCAAACCCAGGACTCTCCGATCGGCAGTCCCAAAACGTGAACAAGCATGTATTTGTCATTGTTAACGTACAAAATTTGAACCCGGTCCAGCAGACTCAGAATCTCAAGATCTAACAATATGAGAATTACACAATTTCGTACTTCGAAATTATACAACAACGTAAGTACAATGTAAGAAGCGTAGATAGGCAGTACTGAAAATGGATTATAAACCCACAGTCTAAATTATTATAACAATGGCTGCAACTCTTTTTATGTCTCACGGCACTGGTCTCTCCCCAATATTGGGGAAGCCTGGAGCTTACTCCACCACGCTGCTCCAATGCGGGTTGGTGGAGATGCGGGTTAGTGGCCAACCCGCTGTCGGATGTTTTCAAACCGCCCATAAGGCCTCTGACAAGGTTTAACGATTATTATCATTCGACAACAACCGGGACCGACGACTTAACGTGCTCCTAGCTATTTTTTTACCACTAGCGGTCACCCATCTCACACCTGACCACGCCCGTTTGGCTTAGCTGCATAGATCGCTTGCGATCTACACTAGCCGCCGGGCCATGCGCGCTTCAATTATAACAATATTTTTATGTAAATATAAAACCTTACCAGGCAACGTATCGCTAATTACGATTTCTGTCCGTTCAAGCCATCTTGTAGCAAATTCGTTTTGTTCCTGCACGTCATCGGTGGAGCCATTCAATGATTCCTCTGAAATACGAACATACTTGAAATTAAAAAAAGCGACAACCTAGCAAGACATCGAAAAAAAACGGTCAAGTGCGAGTCGGACTCACGCACAAACGATTCCGTACCATTATTATAAAAATCACATTTATTGTATGGAAGCCCCCCTTAAATATTTACTTTATTTTATTTTTAGTATCTGTTGTTATAGCGGCAATAGAAATACATCTGTGAAAATTTCTAATGTCTAGCCATCACGGTTCATGAGATACAGCCTGATGACAGACAGACGTACGGATAGCGGAGGCTTAGTAATAGGGTCCCGTTGGCACCCTACGCGAAATCCTAGAGACAAAAATCACCATTATTCTTTAAAATGAAACCACACAAAAAAAGCGTTTTGCATTTATCGTGTATTTACTCGTTTCTTTTATAAAATAAACTTGTCTTCTTGTTACAACCTATACTAATATACATATAAAACTGGAGAGTTTGTTTGTTTCAACTACTGGTTCGAATAGAAAAAAATATTTTAGTGTTGGATAGTCCATTTATTGAGGAAGGCTTAAGGCTATGTAACCGCATGCTATGACTAATACCAAAGTCCACGCGGAGGAAGTCGCGGGCGGCCGCTAGTTTTTTTATAAATTCCATAAGACCACACTTACGAGAGGCGACCATCAGCCTCCGGAGCAGCAGCAACTGCATACGACCTCAGGCTAGGCTAACGGCCTCTTTCGCCACCTTCAAGTAAAGTGATAAGTACGCTAATTGTCGGTTAAAGTCACCCGTAACTTCAATTTCACTGTTTGAGTAGCAATAATCATATGATAAACTGACTCGTACTCACAACTTTTACTTGTCAATTAATTTTACTTGGGACGTAACTAATCAACACTTTAATTGGAGATGGTGAAAGAGGCCCTGTGTACTTATGAAGTATCTAGTGATCCTTTACTCACCGGGTCTATGGAAGGGTCTTTCAAACACAAACTTGTCGACATTGTTGTTCTCGTAGTATTGCAGAATTTGTTCGTCGACCGGCTTGCCCGATAGCCGTTTTAATTTGTTGCCCATCACCGGTCTCACAGCGTTGATTTGTAGGTCTGGTTTGATTGGTTAAGGAATGTTTTGAAGTTGTGTACAGTGACTAAAACATAAGCAAGACAATAGATAAACGTTAGGTTACGATCACGTCAAAAACTGTGTTCTTATTTTTAGTTCAACGGAGTAGCAGACCGAAACACAACAGAATTGGTTCACGGCAGAAGTGGGTGAAGCGGTGGTACTTCCCCGGGCGAACGATAATAGTTCTACCACATACAAATTCTACACCTACAAGTCTATTACACTATTTTATTCAAATCTAAGGTGGTAAAGGATACACTGTCCATTAGACTCCGTAATCTCTTCCCCTGGTGGGTCCAGCTTGAGTAGGATCTCGGCGTCAGGCCACTCGTCCAGCAGCCGTTCTTCAAAGTCGCGCAACTTGTCACACTCGTTGCCGCGGTACACGAAACCCTGAAGATAATGTCACATAGCTGCTTATAGTAGTGCTATAGATATGTCGCACCCTTAGAATTATAGGGACCTAATCCAAAAATTCATGATTTTGACTTATGACATGAAACGACCTAAAACAACTATCTTCACGGACTCTTACTAAAACAGGGCCCGATTTTGGTGTAGAAAGGTACATAACGTATACTTCGTCCACTTTCATTTTCCTCCATTCATACGTTTGTCCAGTTTTGAAGTGATGCAAGATGTAACATGCCTGTGCAGGCCATTCCTTTTTTAGTTTAGTAGTGACTTTATCCGAAATTGACCGATATGATAAATTTAATTAAATATAGACCTTACTTATTTGCATACCTTACTGAGGTAAATATGGCTTTAAAAGTATAAATAAACTTTTGTGATACCCATATTTGCGCAAATAAATCATTTTGTCTTTGTCTTTATATTTGCATTTATATATTAAACATGTAGATAAATGAGGAAGCAATGAAATGAAATGAAATTATATTTATTGAGTTTTATAAATTTTCACACCAAGAACCTCAATTTATTACAAAAAGTATAAGCGTACTAAACTTTATTTAACGTTTCTCAAAAATTGATATTTTTGGAATAGGTTACTATAGTTCTAAGAGTGTGATGTAAAGGCCACGGCTTTTCTTTACGCTAACATAGGTGTTTATAATGAAAGTTTTTATTTGTTTAGTTCTCCATATTTACCTACATAATTTACGCAAATACTAGCTTTCCGCCCGTAGCTCCACCTGCGTGGTCTTTTTGGACACGTTTTGTCCCACAGAAATATGATATTTCGAAGGTAAAAAATTGCCTATGTTCCCCATATAAAAATCAGGTCAATCCGCAGCACCCTTGCGTCAAATAACAACCAAACGAACACACTATCAGATTTATAAAGGTAGTATGGAATATTGAATTGACGTAGTTTATGCAAGCCACGTGGTGTGTAACGAATTCAAGTCTTAAATTTTTCAAGTGTTTGTAGTAAAAAAATTACTACTTCTAGCGCTGCATGTGTGTGTGCTAACTATTTAGATGTTATGCGAGTACACTCACTCTCTCATATTCGTCGTTAATTCAATGCGGCCCGTTATACTTACATTAGGTACATTAGGTAATGTTAGATGCGGCGGGAAGCCCTTCCCATGGTACACCACGCGGAAGTACGTAGGATGCAGTCTCGGAGCGCACATCATGGCGCTGTACAAACGCGCAAGATGCGCGTGCATATCAGCTAAAGGCGCATACCCAAGTGCGTATTGTTCGCAAACTGACACAAGTTCTTTTATAACTTCCACTGCTAGTTCCCATTGGCGACCGCGAGAGACCAGCTCGGCCACTTTGAGGTATAGTTCTCTCTGAAACAAACAAATATGAAACTATAGTCTGTTTTCTTTAAAGAAACGAGTACCGAAAGTTGTAATTGCGTCCACGTAATCAACATAAAGTCCGTTTCACACAAACGCTGTAGTTATGCACGTTCAGTAGAGTCATACGTGAACCAGACGATATTGTTTGTGCGTGAGTCATAGCGGACGTGTCTGCTGTTATGCATACTAACAGAAAAACAAATGTTTAAATCCTTTCATTATCATGTGTCAATCACGTGATAACCAAGATCGAAACCAAAATGTACGAAGTCGACAATCGACAATGTTCATCGGAAGGAAGTGATGACGATAGATTTAGGTTGCAAGAATTTTATAGTAATTATTTGAGTCTAGTGCAAATGTTATATCAGGGTTGCCAATTATGTTTAAACTATTACAATATTGTTTTATTGTTATTTATGAAAATATCACATAGCGTGAACAGATTTTTTTAAAATTTTAAACAAAATTTAATAGGTGAGTAAATTTTAGGAGTATTTAATATAAACGAGCCTTAAAACAAGAACAAAGACCCGCCCTTAACAATGACCCATCTCACTCTGTCAATATCGGAAATGTGCGAGAGACATACTCAGTACTCGTTTGTTAAAAAAAACAGACTATAGAGTACCTATATCGACGACTAGTTTCCTGTTTCTAATTATTGCACATCACGAAAAAATTTAATCTTTTTAATACACGGACCGTGTATTGACTTACAGTACTCTACTTGCCGTTTCAAATGCGCTATTAGTGATGTGTTAGACATCCGTATCGGTATTTGCGGATCATGACACCAAATCCGTATCCGGATCCGTATCCGCGGATCTACTTTGTTACCTTCAGCTTGCGATGCGTGTCGAGGGCGGGTTGCGCGGGGTGCGCGGGGGGCGCGGGGTGGCGCAGGCGCGGCGGCAGCGGCTCGTCGCTCCAGTCCAGCAGCTTGGCGTGCAGCTTCAGCGCCAGCCCCGCCTCCGTCCACTGCTGCGCCGCGTCGTGCATGGCCGCCAGCCGGTGCACGTACCTGCGATACTATTTTTTATACAAAACTAGCCTTCCGACAGCACGTGTACCCGTTTTATAGGTTCCCGTAGGATAAAAACCGTCCTATGTCCTTTCCCAAGGTATGTATGTTCCAAATGTCATTAAAATTGGTTCAGTACTTTAAGCGGGAAAAGGTAGCAGACAGACAGACAGACAGAGTTACTTTCGAATTTATAATATTAGTATGGATAGGACAAATTTAAATCAATAGAGTTATAAGCTACTCCCACATAATTTATTATTTCGCTTTAACCGCGATATCAAGACGATGCAATGCTAGCGCGCAAGCATATCGCATCAGCTGGTTATTTTATGCGCATCGTTCATCACCGACGCTGGGGCCCGCACCTCGCACCCTTCGCTTCCCAGACTGATATCGATGTTCCCACGCGAAGCCCGCGTTACTCGACACCTTGTTCGGACACTCGCAAGCAACACATCGCAAAACAGCTCCGCCAACTGCGACTTAGTATTTCTTATTCATGCACTTTACTCTTCTTCTTACTTCATTTGCATTTGCATTTGCTTGCTGGCTTATTCACAACTACATCAATAGCATTCTGTTTTTTGTTTACTCCGTGGTATGTACGTTTTACGTTCATATTTAGCGATATTGATGCAATTCAGTCACCTCATCAAACTGTATGGTACTGCCTGCGCATTTCAAGATGAGAAATATTCTTTTTTACTACAAATGTGTTGTCACCCCAACAAAATAGTAGTTTCTACTGGACTGAATGTAACCAGCCTTGTCTAATAGCAATGTCAATCCAGCGCAGTCAAGCTGGATCCAGCTACTGGATCAATGTAAAACAGCTTACTTCAATGCGGGAGATGACTCCATCATGTTAGGCGGAGCTGGCAACAGACATTTCAAACTTTTTTTCCATTTGACGACCCGCGTGGCGCAATGGTTACCAGTCAATCGAAGAGTCCCGGATTCGATTCCCGGCGAAGCAGAAATTTTAATAATGAAAATTTCTGTTCTCAGTCTGAGTGTTTGTGTTTCTATTTATATGTGTGTCCATGGTACCTATGACACAGGGTATATCTACCCTGCCGGGAGGCTATGAGGATGAAACGTAATCATTAAAACATTATTCAATACTAACAACATAATCAAATGGATATTTAAGGGGGTTCCTATACAAAAAATTATAGATACTCGTATATAGGTTTTTATAAACAATGTGATATGACACCGTTCTTCCTCGAGACTAGACGAAATTAAAACCTCTTTGAATACGGGAAGAGACCTTGCTTTGCAGTGAACAAAGAGTCGCAGCTACTGTTATTGAGACAAAATGAAAACTTTGGTGAAGCCTACCGTATATACATGTGAGGTCGCTCGATCTGCTCATAGAATTGAAGCACGCCTGATATGAGGTGCATCTTGTGCGGAGTAGCGGCTGCGCGGTACTGCAGCAGCGCGTCTGAAATATAATTAAAATATTTATTGTGCGAGTTTTATATATACTCTTAGGGCCTCATTCACCATCTCCAAGTAAAGTGTTGATTAGTTACATCCCAAGTAAAGTTAATTAGCAAGTAAAAGCTATGAGTACGGGTCAGTTTATCATATGATTAGTGCTACTCGAACATCGTGAAATTGAAATTGAAGTTACGGGTGACTACTAATTAGCTTACTTGTCACTTTACTTGAAGGTGGTGAAAGAGGCCATATCAGTGATACTCGCGCTGCCTGGCATTCTCCAAAAGAGCTGTTTTTTTGTGCGGAGGTCAAAAAACCGACGGTAAATATAACACGTCAATCTTGTCGTAGACGCAGCAATGGTCTGAGTGTTAATGATGTATTAACACGCCTACAATTTCAATGAGATCATTCTTAAACGCTCGGAGCTTATTGATTTTTCTGTGAAGTGTTTACATTCCGCCCTTCACCATTGCTGCTTGTCTTACTCTACATACTTCCCCAAATATTGCCGTGGCAACCTCAACAGAAATTACTGTTTTCATTCCGCTTCATAAGTATTTAATTCGGCTACTAGTAATCGACGTCGTGGAAAATGTGGCAGCGTTAACACACGTTGCCGCTTGCATTGCTGTACTTTCATATCCGTAAGAAAAATCACTAAAAGAGGCATAGCCGGGGAATACGACCGGCGACGTCAATATTAACGGAAGTTACCGTTGACATTCTTGAGTTTCCCAGTTAATTATTCTGCTAGTTATCGCGGCAATGGGCTGAATGTAAAGTTCAGTTTATCGATGTGGTTTGTAACCAAATTGTCTCGTTGTAGCGGTCATTGAGGCCGCCCCAGCGACCCGTAACGACTCAGTGTGCGCCACCAAGCTCCTGCAGAGATATACGGACGGTTTCCTTCAATTAAGGAAAAAGGTGTAGGTCGTAGAACTATTATCCTCCGCCCGGGGAAGTATCACCGCTGTACTCAGTTCTGTCGTGAAGCAATTCTACTGTGTTTTGGTGGAAAGGTGCAGTTGCCAGCTACACTTGCATGAGGCGGCCACCAGTCTTCGGAGTAGCAGCGCAACTACATACAACTTCGGACAAGACTTATCTATGCTTGCTTGAGGTTATGTGTAGATGTTCATGGGCTGCATCGACTACTTTACACCACGTGGCCTTTTTTATATTTATTATTGGGAGAGGATACCGGGTTATGTGAGATTTGACCGCACTAAAACCCCTTCGGTGGCCTGTCTCTGCGCTTGGGAGGACTCCGGAATCTCCATTGGAACGCACTGGTCTCCTCCACGCGCGGCGCCCCCGAACGGGCCCATCGGGAGAGCAGATGTGCTCTCTTGCACCTTCAGGTGTTCACGGCGGTAGCGGCCACGTACACGCTGCCGTCCCTCCCGAGGCTGCTGGCTGGACGGGTCGAGCTCCCACCCCCTTCCCCCGCAGCCCCGGAAGTCCCCTTTTAGTCGCCTCTTGCGATCAGGCAGGGGATACCGTACTATTCTTAATAGACATGATGACAGTTTTTTAAATACCTTTCGTTATTGTAGGTACACGTCTCCTAGTTTCTAAAAAAAGTTTATTTCAGCAATAAACTTAAGTTTCAACGTAAATTAATGTATTTTCTTCTATGTAATTTGAAGTAAGCGCGAAAACGCTCGTAGGTGTCATGGCGTCGACTTGCTCGTCAAACTTCAAGCAACACGATGACATTTACTAAGAGATTTAGATAACATGGCCGTTTGCCGTATTTAATACTTTTATTTTATTGAAAATCTTATTAATCTTAATGTTTATATTAAAACAGAATCATATTTTAGAATTTTTTAGCATATATTTTTCTGAAAAACCATTTATTCTCTGATTCTTTAATACGTTGAACGCCGTGGGGAAAAGGATGTTGTTTCGTTTAGGCCATGGGGGTCACCGGTGAGCCAAGGGTGTTGTTCCATTCAGGCCGTGGTGGTCACCGGTGAGCCATCGGAGGCCTTCACTTCAAACGCGATTTACTGGCCGAAACGCAACGATACTATGCAAAAAGGTTACTAAGGTGGGCCGCTTGGCCCTGTAGAATATAAGAATCGGGTTGATTCTTGTGTACTGGTAAACACTTTGAAATTATTTGCAATTTTTGGCTACTTATTAGGGTTGTACTGAACTTCCATACGAAAGGTATTTTTAATTATTAATTTGGATACTTAACACGGGAAAAATAATTTTAAAATGAACTTAAAATGAAATTTTCGTAACTAAAGCTCGCGACGAAAGGAAGCTCGTAACGGGGCGCGGGGTAGGCCGCCGCGTGACCTCGTGGCCTGCGGGGAGGGATTTACGAAATTCCTTTAATTCGGGCCACGGTGATCATCGGTGCCTAGTTCAATATTTCCATATTTTACATAGTTATTTAAGAAAAAAATTAAAGTATATTGCCAAATAACATATTTCTAATCATATGGTACAATAAAACGATATTGTGAAAAATTACGGAAAACACTATTTCTCCTTGGCCTGAATGGATTTTGTCAGGAGGCCCACCGGTGGGCCGGTGGGCGTTCAACGTGTTAATAGTGTCATCATGCCTATTCCGAAGCTACAGGGACAACACGTAGCCTGCATGCTCGTCTGCTACTCTATTATAAAAGGCATGATGACACTATTAAAGAATCAGAGTATAAACGGTTTTACAGAAAAATATATGCTAAAAAAGTTCTAAAATATGATCCCGTTTAATATAAACATTAAGATTAATAAGATTTTCAATAAAATAAAAGTACTAAATACAGCAATCGGCCATGTTATCTGAAACGCCAATCAAAAGGAATGACGTCACGTCTCAGTTAATGTCATCGTGTTGCTTGAAGCTTGACGAGCAAGCCGACGCCATGACACCTACGAGCGTTTTCGTGCTTACTTCAAATTACATAGCGGAAAATACATTAATTTACGTTAAAAGTTGAGTTAATTGCTGAAATAAACTTTATTTCGAAACTAGGAGACGTGTACCTACAATAAGGAAAGGTATTTGAAAATCTGTCATGATGGCCAATAATAAGGCGGTTGCAGGCTCACCCAGCTGGCGCGCGGCGGCGGCGACGAGCGCGGCGCCGGGCGCGCGCAGGGGCGGCGCGCGCGCCACGAGGCTGCCGCACAGCGACACGAAGCGCGCGCGCCACGCCGCGTCGCCCTGCCCCGACTCCGCCAGCACGTCCAGCTTGTCGATCAGCTCGCTCTCCAGCGCCCGCAGCTCCCCGCCTTCCTCTGCCAACCAACATTCTAAATATGGTATATTTCATTACAAGTACGGAAAGGCTATCATTGCAAGGAGTTCCGACAAGCAACAAGTTCCGCAGCCGAAGATGAGGGTTGACAGTCGGAACTCCATCGGAATCCTTCCAATCACGGTTCCGCACGTGTACTGAACAACTATTTTTAATTGCGAAAAAATGAAGCAATTTAATAAAATAATAAAAACTCGCAAAGAACATTTTTAAAAAATGGCGCCAACCGTAAAAAAATACCTATATGCAGAGATTTTTTTTTGTTTTCTTCACCCATTCTGGGTAGGCAAAGGGAACTATGCCCATACAGCCAAGTCTTCAGTAGATTTTTTTATTGATATAAAATGAAAATGTTAATGAGATGAAATGAAATGCAACCTAACCTAACTCATTGAATCAAATCATTAAATCTGATATTAAAACAAATTAGTAGCTTCTTTTTAGAAATATTTACATTAATCATAAAAACTTCTAAAACTTCATGGTTGGTTTTTTTTCTTTTTAATAGACATTATTTTAACAGTTGGGAAAGAGAACGCACGAGTGCGGAAAAGGTAAAGAAAAAGCACGAATGTGTAATAGCCCACTTCCCGCACGCTAAACGTCCCTGCAATACGTCACTTTTTGAGCAACTGTATTAAAATAGTATATTTCATTACAAGTGCGGAAAGGCTGTCATTGCAAGGAGTTCCGACAAAATGTCTACCCGAGCCGAGGCGCAGCCGAAGGTGAGGGTTGACAGTCAGAACTCCTTCCAATGACGGTTCCGCACGTGTACTGAACAACTATTTTTAATACAGTTGCGAAAAAATGAAGCAATTTAATAAAATAATAAAAACTCGCAAAGAACATTTTTGAAAAATGGCGCCAACCGTAAAAGAATACCTATATGCAGAGATTTTTTTTCTTCACCCATTCTGGGTAGGCAAAGGGAACTATGCCCATACAGCCAAGTCTTCAGTAGATTTTTTTTTATTGATATGAAATGAAAATGTTAAAGAGATGAAATGAAATGAAACCTAACCTAACTCATTGAATCAAATCATTAAATCTGATATTGAAACAAATTAGTAGGTTCTTTTTAGAAATATTTGCATGAATCATAAAAACTTCTAAAACTTCGTGGTGGGTTTTTTTCTTTTTAATAGACATTATTTTGACATTTGGGAAAGAGAACGCACGAGTGCGGAAAAGGTAAAGAAAAAGCACGAGTGTGTAATGTAAATGTAACTTCCCGCACGCTATACGTCCCTGCAATACGTCACTTTTTGAGCAACTGTATTAAAAAATCTATTTCCGCACTGTATACGTAACATCAAGCTTAAATAAACGTTACGTTACACACTCATAGCCCCACAGTAGGGTAATTAACACCCTGTGTCGTGGGTACCATGAACACATACAAAGACAGAAACAGACCAAACCGAGAACAGAAACTCAAACTCATCATTCAAATTTCTATTTCGCCGGTAATCGAATCCGAGACCCCTGGACTAGAAGTCCGGCATGGTAACCATTGCGCCACGCGGGTCGTCAAAAGCTTGTATCGTAAGTTTAATTGCAACTTTGAAAACACAAGTTTAACTCTTCATCTCACGAATGCAGGTTTCTCTATTTTGTAAAAATGTACTCCCATGTACAATATCTGTAACAATCGTATTCAAGAAGCACCAGAATACTTGTTACCGCAAAAATTGTCAATCAGTTATCTTTTATTATATTCACTAGCAGACTACTATTGTTACCTACAAATTACTACCATAACGATGGAGTACACGGTAGTGACAGACCAGATGACTAGACTTGATAAGTCAGATGACTTGGCACTCCTTGAGTAACACATACAAAAACATTGCCACAAATACCCATTTTATTTACATTTAAAAAGTGTACGAACATGTATATATGTGTAACATGTACCACAAGATTGATAAACCAAAAAAACTATAGCAATTTTTTATTCGTCACAATAAATTAAGGACTTAAATGCATACGACTTCAAATCCGCCGTCAATTTTTCCAAACCTTAATACATTCCAAGTCGCTAATCATGCTTTCCGAAGACCAAAATCAACACACAAGAAAGAAATATCAACCTTAACGTGATTATCATTATAAAAGTCAAATTGAGTCGACACTTACCACAGTCCCCGCTAGCGACGTTATGGGTATACTCGGTCTGCATCATGTCGAAGAAGAGAGGGATGGTCGTGTTCCTGACCTCCTCATCGCGCAGAAAGCTCACCTCGAGGAATGGGCCCACCAGGAACGGGATGAACGAATGTTTGTATTCGCCTGTAGAATGCAATAAATAAGGGATATACATTTAAATCTCGTTTAAATAAATTTTAAAAAGGAATAGTAAGTCCTAGAGGCAAAATGATTCTTGAACATAAATACACATTACTATAAAGTCACCGGCTTTATTCACGATTAATTTACGGGGAGAACTACTAGTTTCAGACCTTACCGAGGATTCATGAGAAAGGATCCCCGGTATGATCTGAAAATGCATTAGATATTTTTTAACAATTTACATTTGAAAAGTAGAGACAAGATGTACAATCGTCTCAACGATTTCAAATAGGGCCTGGAAAATCTCAATCCTCGCCGCGTTGTCTGATATAATCAAGAAAATTAAATGATGAAGTTTTATGATTACAGATCCAAGTGATCAAATAAAACTTTAAATTTAGATGCGTTTTCCCGAACTGGCTGTTTTCTTGGCTGTGTGGGTGTGTAAATGTTATATTATATACTACTTACCGAGCGCATGCCACATATCTTTTAAAGCTGTAGCGGCGGTCCGCCTTAAGTCCCCGTACAGAGCCAGCGCCCTCTGCCGCCTTGCAGCGGGTAGCGCCTCGAGCTGCAACGACGGCGCCGCCGCCACCAGCCCGATGGTGACGAACCACTCGCGCAGCGCCGCCTTGATCAGCTCGGCTTCTGATTGGTCCGTTGTGCGCAGCCGTGAGCTCAGCGTGGTTGCTAGTAGCCTGTAAGAAATAATTGATAAATAATTAAATTACACTTACGGCAACCATGCACGTTCAAGTACTTTTTAAAGGTTTTAATCAATCTGTTTGATCAAATACAAATATGAAAATTCCATCCATCCATCCATCGATGATAATTACAAAACGTGGTGACCGATACCGACCGGGCGACCGGAGACCGATAAAGATATTTCTAGTTCGAACCACAGAGCAACAGCTCGTTGACTTTTTACAATCGAAAGAAAAGGCTAAGCGTCCTCGGCGATTCCATTCCAGCCATGGCAAGGATCGAAGCTGCATAACTTCCTAACGGCCTGGCCAAGCTGACCGGCGCGATGGCAACCCACGCGACGCGAAAAGCATGCCACGGGTCGTCCTTCGCTGCGATTGTACTATCTCATGTTATAAATTGGAAATTAGCTCTGTCTGTCCGTTACGCTTTAACTACTGAACCAATTAAAATTAAATTTGGAGCACAGATAAAGTGGACCTTGGGAAACGTCATAGGATGGTTTACGGGAATCTATAAAACGGATACACGAGAGCGAAGCGGGAAGCTGGCGGAAGGCTATTCTCATATACTTAGTTTCGTCGCCGGTCGCGTCACGCGATTCGCTTGCGATTCCAAACATTTCATTCGCAAATCCCTCCGCCGTTCACACCACACGAATGTTCACCGTAGTGATTTGTCCGTGGCAAGCACGTAAGAATAACAAAAATAAAACAACTTACTTGAGCGCATGCAGCATGACATAATGCTGCAGATGTAACATGTCCGCCCAATGGGCCCTGAACACTGGCCGTTGCAACAGCGCTGCAATGAAAGCCAAGGAATCTCCAACTAAGGCCGCCGCGCCTCCGCAAGCCTCTGCTTCCAATGCTCGCACTACGGTCGTATACTGCTCTTCTGACATCTGACGCACCATCTCTAATAGGACACAGACAAGCCGTCGCTGGAAACAGAAAATTATTTTTAAATAAGACAATAAGCAGAAGCACGCATCGTTCTAAGTTTGAAATTGAACCAAGCGATCTACACATTAGAAAAGAGCATGGTAGATTTATTTATTTATTTAAAAATAAATAGTAAAATGGTTTGACCGATAGTGACACGGCCTCTAGCTTACGTTTCGATGAGAAAGTTGAATAGATGCTAAACTTGCATCACAGAGTCAGAGGAGTAAATGATGCGAGAGAGAGAGAGAGAGAGAGAGAGGAAAGAGAGAGGCGAGGCTTGTACTACGAGCGTTACTTTGGAAGCGGAAAAATAACTTATTTTCAAGCTCTTTTATGACCTGCCTGCTGGTCACTCACGGATCTCCTCTTGGAATTGACAGCAATTTGGCCATAGTCAACCACCTTGGCCTAGTTCGGACATCATGCCTCCGAGAAATTATAAATTACTCTCAGGTACGCACGGTGATGCAAAACATTTAGTAATTAATGAAATAACTTCACATATAATATATGTGACCACAACATGGAAGGGGGGTAATAACTTGAGCCTCTTAAATCCGCAACTGACCTAACGAGCCCCCATACATACGCAAAAACAAAAAACATAAACGGGTGTAATACTTACCAAAAGCTGATCAGGCGGCGAGGAAGTCGCCTCATCCTTCAGCCTGTCCCGGAGCATGGCAGCGGCGGTCCTCAACACAGTGGGCAGTAGAACCCTCGCGACTTCTCCTCGATCAGCCTCCACCGGCCCCACGTCGTCCCTTGCGAGTAGAGTCACCACCTCGCCTAGTGTTTCCACGCACAGTTCTACCTGTATTCGTTAATAAGATTATAGTAGTAGGTGAACAGTTCTTTTAATTAAACGGATAGGTAGGCAAGCACGAGGGAAAGAGGTGTGAATTGAAGTGTAAAAATAAAAATGCAATAAGACTATAAACATAATACAATGAATCGAACTTATTACTGATGAAGGAGTGAAATGAAAACGTGACACTACCCAATACAGTATCTAATTGGTCAGTTGACAGATAATGAGAATTTGCCAATTTGGTATTTATTTTAAATAATGAGAAAATATTACAAAAATGTGTAAATTAAAGTTGGCTAAGAATAATAGAATAAGTTCTGATAGATTATTGTCTATCTGTTTTTAGCAATACGGAGCTATAATATTTCTTACAGCGATACAGTACTTTACTATGTTCTCTCACTGTAATTGTAAAACGTATAAATATCATACTTAGGGTCTCTTTCACCACCTTCAAGTAATGTCACAAGTACGCTAATTGTCGGTTAAAGTAACCCAAACTTCAATTTCAATTTCACAATGTCCGAGTAGCACTAGTCATATGATAAACTGACCCGTACTCATAGCTTTTACTTACCAATTAACTTAACTTGGGACGTAACTAATCAACACTTTACTTGGAGAAGGTGAACGAGGCCCTCATTGTTAATGTTATCCAAAAACGTTTAGTTTACTAATCGTCAAATAAAAATACTTTGAAACTGATATAAAAATTGTCAACTTCCCAATTATATTCAAGAATTAAACCCTCTCTAAGAATAATATATCAGCATTTCTAAATTAACTAAAAGGGTTGAAATTGACACTACTTTAAAATAACAGAGAATACGAAACTGCACTTAAAAACAATTAAAAAACTTGCAGTTCAGTACTGACCTCTTCTCATCTATCGCCTCGGCTGCATAGAATTAAGAGAATAAATTTTATAATACATACTTTTTTAATTTTAAAAGGACTGTAAAAGTACAAGTTAAATAGAAACACCTTTACCATACATCACTGCAAAAGACCTAGTAAAAGAGATAACAGTAATAAAATTATACCATACTTTCCTTATGCCTCTTCTGATTGATAAATCTGGACCTATATTGTACCACAACGTTTAGGTTTTTAATAAACTTCCATATTTTGTCAATCATTGCCGACATACAGGTCGCTGTTAGCCCCAGATAAGTTTACAAATTTGCCTAGTTTCATTATTCTAGCTGTCTGGAAATAGAAAAATTAACCTCTTGAATTAGAATAATTGAAGCGCGCATGGCCCGGCGGTGAGCGTACAACGCAAACGATCTATGCAACTAAGCCAAACGGGCGAGGTCGGCTGTGAGATGGTTGACCGCTAGTGGCAAAAAAAATCATGCGCGTTTCCGTGCTTCGGAGGGCACGTTAAGCCGTCGGTCCCGGTTGTTGTCGATAGATAACAGTCGTTAAACCTTGTCGGAGGCCTTATGGGCGGTTTTAAAACATCATAGGTACATAAGTCTCTGGTTGATTGTGGCTAATTTTATGTCTTATCGTGCAAAGTCAGTAAACTGCCTTTCGAGAGTCCTGGGTTCGATTTTCAGCGAGGTAGGACATTCTATTTTAAGTTAAAATATCTGTTTTTATCTAGGTATTTGGCTTTTAGTGTTCTTTGAATCCTAGGCTATAATAATGTTTGCCGTTATTTTTTTATTTATTTTAAGATGGAAACAGCGTGCTATACGCCAGAAACAAACGCGTGAGGTACATACGAGGCGGTGTAGTTACCACCTGGTGACTAGTCTCCAGTTGATAGAGACTAATGTCCAGTTGATGGGGACTAGCCTAGTTTGATAATCGAAAACCTACAGACCAATAGTAACTTACGGTCATTATTTTAAATCATTGACTGTTCACTGCGTCCAACAGAGGTATAGCGGCAAGCACGAGGTACGTAAGATCGGGCAGCTCGAGCAAACCCGAATTTTTAATGAATTTGAAAGTTGGTTTTCGGTCTTTGTCTGTGTCCTTGTCTTAGCTTGTAACTTGTTAACTTGAAACCCTATGATGGGTCCAATAGCCACTACGGCTAACAGCGAACCGTCAATCAGAAACAAAAGCGCGAGGTACGTACGAGATGCGTGCGCCGCGAGGGTTGGCGTCGCGCGCTATCGGCGCCGAGCAGCCGCGCCGCCTTGTGCACGGAGCGCAGCTTGTGCTCCGCCTCGCGTTCCAGCTGCGCGTACAAGCTACACTAGCCGACAGCTAGGCACTAGTCAACACCAGAGTCGGCAGTCTCGAAATTCGTTACGACAACTTAGCGACAGAAATCGGTCTGTATATCGATAGCTTTTTAATTAAAATCTGGCAGTTTCGACGCTCTCAAATGTCGTCAATCAATAGTTTCACTACGAATTAATAGGTCAAATTGCCGATGACAGTCGTTAAATTAACGATCCACTATCCATTGATAAGTAACAAATGTCGAGACAATCACGGCTGGTGACTAGTCTTTTTGATGGTGACTAGTCTCTGGCTATCAGCGCCACAGGCGAGATACAAGGAATGATATAAATACATAAGTCTAAATCAATCTTTAATGGCTGATAACTACGAGTATCTACTATCAATGAAATGAACTCAATTGATTCAACTATTACCAAGTACAGAAATTGTCTGGCCGAAAGGTCATAGTTAAAATGCGCATTAAAACGGAAACTCTTGAGAACGTTACTCTTTTTAAACTTACGTTATACCAATGACAGCATCGTAAATTGAATAAAATGTCATTCCTTGTATCAGAGCATATGGTCAGCCTTCAAGATTTTAAGCAGTAAAACGAGAAATTTATCACCTCACTTTACAAAGCAAACATGTTACGTAATTAAATATATCACAATTAATATCATTTTACTGCAGAATATCTTTGAAAAAAATTCAAAAAGTAAGCTTTTCTAGCACATTGAAATGATTAGTCTTGCAAAATAACAGGTCATAGTAGAAAATGCGATATGGTTACTATTTCTAACAAAATATTGACATTCAAAAAGATGTTAACTGTTATACAAATTCAAGAAAATTTTGACGTTGAAACAAAACAAAACTTTTATTTAATAATTTTGCTTAAAATGAGTTAGAAACGTAATAATTTATCCACTATAAGAGTTATTGACATGCTATTTCGCAATAATAAAACAATACACTCATGGGTTGTCTTTATTTTGTTTAGAAAATGAGATCGTTGCAAGCTGATCAATGTTTAGCAGTTCTAATTCATCATATTATAATCTTTTTTTAGAATCGTTTGAGCTACAATACACAATATGAACATACAATCATAGCTCTTCATTATTAATGTGATGACAGATGTGAGATCTATACATCAATTTGATAATATCTATAGCTTTAATCTCACGAACAGCTTAACACAGTTGTGAGAGTGCATGCACGTGGCCAATGTCTATGTATGTGTTGTATAAAAAATACCAAAAATTATGATAACCATTTGGCATCTTTAGTAACTTACTGGTAACTATAGTAACTGACAACTGCTGATTGACAGCTTGATTGACGCACAAGGAGAGAATGTGGATGAACATCCACGCCTACAATAATGTTAAACTAGCGTTTTATCGGCGTTAAATGAGACTTTAATTATAATGTTAAAGATATGTTTAGACAACCAATGAGTGTAAAGCATGCGTCACATCAAAAGTCTGCACACAATAATGTCAAGCGACACTGAAAGCTCGCTTGTTACAGTCATTAATATCGTTAAATCACAAAAAAGTATTTATTGACTCATTAATTCATTAATTTAAAAACACGACATCAAAAATGTTGCGACAAATTTATTCGAAACAGTAGTGAGTAAAATTAGTTTTATGTATAGAGATTTTACAATAAAGTCAAATATATTCGCTATATAAGGTGTGTATATATAGTGATCATAATTATAAAATGTGTAGGTATTGTGTATTATGATTAAATGTATTAAACATTGATATGTACATAAATTGTGATAGGTATAAAGAAAAATAGGAGAGTGAGGGCAGAGGAAAAATCATATGGTATAAAAACATTAAAAAGAGGAAAAAAGTAGTATATTAGTACCATAAAACATACACACAGAAAGACACACACAAACAAATTACATGAATGTGGTTCACAACACGAAGTTATGTTATTTGTATTAATATCCTGAATGAAAAATCCCCTTAAAACGATTCCAGAATAAATAAGAAAAATACACAAAAACATTTAAAATCTTACCCATAACCAAATAATTGATTAACATTGCGTTCGGGCTTATAAACCCTGAACAAAAACAATTGGACGTCAGTCAGACCGCACAGGGTCCCAATAATAATAAATATATAAAACACATAAAATATTCAAATAAACAAAAATTGTAAACCACAAGTCCATCAAACGGGACACACACACAGACATACACGTAAACACTCCGTCATGCCCACACATAGACTAATATTGTATACTACATAAGCTTATAAATGTATAGATAAAAGAAATATACATAAATATTGGACAGTATATTACAGTGACGGTTAAAATAAAGTTTTATTATTTCTCTGCAAGTTAGAAAACGAATTGTGTGCATACCTCAAGATGCGAGTGCGACGAATCTTTGTTGTGTGTGAAGAACCTCAACTTTACTATGAACTTACTATGAACCCGCATATTTTCACGGAACGAGCCTTACCAGAAGATTAATGACACTATTTACGAACAAAGTAGAATATTTCTTCATTCAGTTACATTATATAGTATTCAATATTCACAATTTTAGCTGTAGCTGAAATATCCTTTTACTTCAGACAGTTACACTGTCACTGTTACAGATTTCACTTGTGGTCAAACACAAATGCGGCGAAGATCTAAGTTTAAATAGCTCTTTCATATCACGAGTGCTCGTTTACCAAGTTTCGGGGCTGTGGTGTAACAAGACGCTATTCTCACTGTGTTCATTACGTATTATAAGATGTGGTCAAACAGTCAGTCACAACCTAGCGACCTGTCAGGTCACTATAGTAACTAAATACTGTAACCGGCTGGTAACTATAGTAACTAATGTCCGATTAACTAATTCTTCCGTATCACAGCAGCGATGGCTGAGTGTTAAGTACGTCGGTCTCCGACGCAGGAGATGCCGGGTTTAATGACAAAAAAAAATTGAAATGTGCGCATTTCATCGCTGCTCCACGGTGATTGAAAATATTGTGATATTTAATTGATTACGATGTTTTCCATCGCCGTGCATGCCTGAGAGAAACTCATAATTTCTCGAAGGTGTGATGTCCGCCAATCCGCACTAGGCCAGCGTGGTGGACTATGGCCTAAATCCCTCTCACTTGTTAGAGGAGGCCTGTGCCCAGCAGTGGGACATAAAAAGGTTGGAAAAAAGGTAACGCAAGTAGAGTTATGATGTACCCTCCACAATATTGATAAACTGGTATTCCTTAGATATAAAAACTATACATTTACCCACATCCGTAAAAATCCTACTGCTCTTGGCATACAATATATGTAGGTTCTTCACACATAACTTTATACAAAATCAAAATTATTATTCTAAGCTAATGTATTTATTAAAAAAAGATTGTAGTGAGTTAGTATGCCAACTAAATTATTTGTTTTTCGGTGAATTTGAAGAGCACTGACAGATGACAGCAGACCGAAGTAGCTTTATAAATCTGTCAATATTCTTCCCTGTTAGTGAACAACAACAATCGTGCAATAAAACGACTCTAAGTGTTGACATAAAAAATGACCAATTTATCTTTTTTATTTTTTGAGATCCCTTAAAACACATAGCCCAAAGAATATCGTATATTTTACTCATCACACTAATTTTATTTAATAATTAAAGTAACTCAATAGGAAAAATGCACCCTATACTTTTCTTACAGAAACCAATGAAGTCCTCATTTAGAAAATAAAACCTAAGACAATGTTATAGTGCAATAACTGAAAGCAACAGATGCACTTATGAGTGTATATACTGTCTGTGAAGCTTTTAATACACAACACAAGTGCATTCAGAGTGACGACATCACCCGTCGCACCATGAAAATGCATTTGTTTAAGTCTCTGTCCTGTCCTGTCCATAAAATTGATATTATGGCAATTTGTGACGACTTATTTCTTTTAATCATATTATTTAATGGTTTCTGTAAGACCCCCAACTAAAAACTATTTTAAACACAACACAGAACAAATATCTACGTAAACAACATAAAAACGGACATAAAAGGTGCGAATCATGACATGCATAGCGTGTGAGCTTACCTTTTTACTGCAACCATCGCGAACATACGGCACCGGCGACTCACGTTCTTATTGCCAACGAGTTTAGGGCGAAAATCGATAGCAGTTCTGTAGCTCATTTAGTTAAAAATTGATACCCAGGAATTAAAACTTAACCATAACACAAACACTAATCGAGATGTAATCAAATACACGTCAAAGTTATGACGAATATTCTCAGTCGTGAGGAGAAAGGATGACATAATATGACTGTTCTGTAGATGTCCGATGGTTAGAAAGAGAGACGCGCACTTTTTCTGTCTCTCTACTGACACATGCGCAGTGAATGACATTCTGCTATGCTCGTTCTGCACCAGCATGCGCGAGTAGAGAGATCTCGATCTTCTGTCTCTTTCTGAACAATAGACAGCCTCTAAGTTCTACTTTTTTAAATCATGTTATTTTAAAGAAACTTTGTACACCTTTGTTCAGAATTATTGCTGAGCATCTAAACTTGTACACACAATAATACTGAGCTTTCTAAAGAGGTAATTTTATTTCTTTACAATAACTACTTACACATGAAAGTTACAGTTATCAATTAAAGTCGATTTTTGCCTCAAACTCGTTCGCATATCTATTCTATTGGTGGCCAATGAGGTGCCATTGCATACATACCATTACAGTGGAGTTTAGCACGGACGAACACACTGTTATATTACTGTATACATTCGCTATTATATACTAGGGGTGGTGGAATATTGTATGGGTGTCGCAGAAATGTTGTTACATTGGACGGTCAGAAATGAGTCAGAATTCAGCCTAAAAAGCTAAACAGTAAACCCTAAGTAAAATTTATTATTAGTTAAACCCCTTACCAATAAATGGTATATAAGAAATAGTTAGGTACTTAATGTTTTGTCTTACTCTGGTGCGCTCATAATAACATATGCCTAAGCAAGAGATAACTTTGTATAACTATTACACGCTTATACAACGTTTATAAGTAAGGTGGTTAGTATATACTTAGATTCATTCATAAATACATACATACGTATAGGTATTTCTTTTATCTCAGGAGTACGAGTTTTATAATGGTTCAGGGAGTGTATGAATGTGATCGTTGTCTTTGTGTGCATTACCTAAGATGTCAATCAGTCATCCGTCACTATAGTCACCAGCAATAGATAACTATAGTTACCTACTGACTGCAACCCTTTTTGCGTCCCACTGCTGGGCACGGGTCTCTCCCTATTATTGGGGAGGCCTGGAGTTTACTACCACGCTGCACCAATGCGGGTTGGTGGAGATGCTGGTTAGTGGCCAACCCGCTGTCGGATGTTTTCAAACCGCCCATAAGGCCGCGACAAGGTTTAACGACTGTTATCGACATCGATTATCGACAACAACCGGGACCGACGGCTTAATGTGCACTCCGAAGCACGGAAACGAGCATAATTTACCCATGTTCATGCAAATAAATTATTTGAATTTTAATTTGAATTTGAAATTTGAATTTTTTTTGCCACTAGCGGTCTTCCATATCACAACCGACCGCGCCCGTTTGGCTTAGTTGTATGGATCGTTCACGTTCTACGCTAACCGCCGGGCCATGCGCGCTTCACCTACCTACCGTTACCTACTAGTTGCCATAATCTGACTGACCGCTAGTGTGTGACCGACTGATTTGTGATTTCTTAAATAATGCACAAAGGTAATGCACTTACGCCCTTACAACCATGGATAACCCACATTCGTAAGAAAAAATAAATAAACGAGTGCATTTATAATGTTATTTATGTATTTATTTAAATTTATAAACTTAGCATATTGGTTGTAACAACATTCCTGCGAAATACTCATCTACATATGAATACATAATGGTGTAAAAAGATTCTGTTGTGCAAATGAGGTGCTGGGTGCTTACATACCATTGCAATTGTGATGTTACCACGAAAGGACGTCTATTATTATACATTCTATTGTGGTGAAATTGTTTAAGTAAGAATCAAGTATCACTGGGCAGTTTTGTATGTTTATAGATGTCAGTGTGAAACCATTGAATCACATTTTCGAAGACACATAACTATAGTGTTAATCACAGATCATAACATAAACTATTTTAAAGGTATTATGTTATAACAATATTTAGTTGTTTGTACCCGTAAGTATTGTCAGAAAAAAATTTTTTTTTAACCATATAACATGAATATTTACTTTGCATCAAGAATTGACATCTTGCTGAGGTATTGAGTCAGGTGAATTGACTCAATGAGTGAATTAATTTGTTAAATCATTTTCAAAAAATCTGAAACCCAAGCTGACCAGATGATGTAATCTAAGATGTGTTATTTTATGTTATGTATCGGTCATATTCAATTTCAATATCACCACATCTACTTAGATGTGGTGATATTGAAATTGAATATGACCAACATGTTGGTTCTAATTGATTGATAGTATTATGTAGTCACTTTATTGAAAAAGAATTAATATTAAATATAGATATATTAATATAGCGTGTAATATGAACTATGTCTTTGACTAACCATAATAAAAGTAATGTTCATAAATGGTATTTTTATAAGAACAAATAATAAGATTAGATAGAAGTGTTATTTCTGCCTATACTTAGTGTTCAATTCAAGTAAAGTAATTTTTTTGATAAAATTCGTTTTTATTTTCGTAGAATGTGTATATTTAATCGAGATATACAGTGTTCTAATATAGTATGTATGTAGAGGTCGGCATGTAATTTGAGCGTTACACAATCGTTATCAGTAAATTGATATCAGTTTTAATCTAAAATTTGGCATCTTTTCTTTATCATTTATCCCACTCAAAGTCATCCATTTTGACATAATTTTCTGATAGGATATTTGACACTCTATATGTTACGAAATATGGTCATCCTTAAAGATATGAAATTATTATAACGTACGAGTTAACCTTTACTTTATACTAAAATATGCTTAATTTTTGCAAAATTATGCGAAAGAAATTTCAAATATTTTTAAATTTATACAAACTACCAAAACGCTCTGAGATTGGTTACAACTACTATAGCTACAGGAACTTATAGATTGAACCTAATTGAATAATACTAGGACGTAAAACTTAAACACAAAAATTACATAACAACGCTCAATTTACATACTAATACATTCCTCGCTTACGCAACCTCGCATATCCCTGGTGAGAACGCAGCTTAACAATATTATGTATAGCCTATCCAACAGTATGTATGTACACAATGTATGTATGTATGTATGATATGTATGTCTACGTCAGTACGTAACACAAGCTCACCTCATGCGCAGCGGTCAACAGTTTCTGCAGCGTGTCAGCCAGGTGCGGCAGCAGCAGCGCGCGGGCCTGCGGGTCGGCGGCCAGCGGCCCCCTCACCAGCTCCAACAGCGCCAGCAGGCGCTGCTTGGCGAGCCGGCCCAGGGGCAACGCTTCTAGGGCTAGCACGCAGTAGGCGCTGTAAGGAGTCGTAATTAAATACGACGTCATTTTATTTCACGGGTCTTAATTTTTAGTGAGTTGTTATAAGTATCATGACGACCCGTGTGGCGAAATGGTTACCACGCCGGACTGAGATTCGGTGGGTCCCGGGTTCGATTTCTGGCGAAACAGAAATTTGAAAAATGAGTTAAAATTTCTTTTCTCGGTCGACCCATTGCAATTCTTTTATCTTAAAAAGAGTGCTGCTGGGAGTTTTTTCCGCCGCCTTTTTTTCTTTCAGCTCAACACCTAGCACCTAAAGGCAATAACCGGGAGAAAATTACATTCATTAAGCGAATATTTTGTATTCCTAATAAGAAATAAAATATTTTTTTCTTTTCTTTACTTCAATCACTATAGTTACCAGCTCATAACTATAGTAACCTGAATGCCCACTCAGGTGTAACTAACTGTTTGACAGATTCTTGAGACACGTAAACATAGTTTATACGTTGCTTGATACTCGTATACCACCATCACCGTATGTATGTATGTACGAACCTCAGTTGCGCAGTGGGATAGATGTGTATCATATGTGGAATGGCGTGCGGTAAATACTTCAGTGCAGACCCTTGACATGTTAGGGCATGGTCGCCGCACCGCATTAACCAAACCAGCGCTTTGAGGAGACTCTGAAAGCAATGTAAACAATATCATTAAGTAAATAAAATACATGATAAATGATATGAATTTAGTTTGAATATACTTCTTTGTCCAATAATATAATTAATTTAATTAATGGTAAGACTATAAGTAATATAAATTGATACGACATACATATCATGTCACTATATGAAATTTGTAAGAAAAAGCTTTTAAATCTTTTAAGTTTTTTGATACCAGAGGGAAACCTCCAAACTTTTAGCCCCTATAGCCTTCCTCAATATTCAACACATAAATATTTTTTCGATTGGAACCGGGAGTTTGATAATCGCAAACTACTGGGAACGGTACCGGAACTCGCTAATCGCGTTCAAACTAACAAACTCTTCGGTTTTATATTATTAGTATATAGATTTAATGTCAAATCTCCCCCTTGGCGGATTTTCCTAACGCTTGTGGTGAAACACAGCACATTCTATAGAATTTTCATGACAAGACCAACGCCGTCCTCCTCAGGGACTGGCTCGACGTTTGAGCTTCTTAGATCAAATAAAAAAGTTAGAATGGAGATCTGCGAACAACAAAGTGAGGCCGGTTTTGCAAATACGTGTGCGTCGCTGACCTACGCACACATATTGCGATCATCATTCGTTCTACAAGTGTACGTATCACGTGTATGGACAAGGCGTGGTGCAGTTTGAACGGGCTTCGCTACGTTGTTCGCAGCATTGTATCTGTACTTTTTTGAATTGAGCTCCTACTGTCACCGCCTGCAAGCCCAGCCCCATTTGGTCACCTCTTATGACAAGAAGAGTATACCGTAAACCGTATGCTACAACTACATGAACTACAGGCTGAAGTATGCTGATTGTATTGCATCGTATGTTTTCAGTATGTCGAACTGTAACATCACAGGTACTGACAGGTATGACACCCGTCAGAGGAGTGGCCTTTACGGGCGAACCCCTTTATTTTAATATTTTAGTAATAAATTAGTATTTACTACCGAGCAAGTTTTGCCTGGGGATATCTGCCAACCTCTTGGACGAAAGTAAGGGTTACTTTTATACCTAAGACGGGGGACAGGGATAGCTCGCAACCCAAATCTTTCAGACCAATTAGTCTCACCTCCTTTCTGTTAAAGACAATGGAAAAGGTTATAGACTTGCATATCAGGGAAACCTACCTAAAGGTAATGCCCCTTCAGCCTCAGCAACACGCTTACCAAAAAGGGAAATCAACGGAATCCGCTTTGATGGAGCTAACGGACCGCATTGAAAACGCCCTTGTAGACAAAGAAATTGCCTTATGTGCATTTCTCGACATTGAGGGGGCTTTCGACAATACCCCTACTGAAGTCATACTAAAATGTATGAAAGACAGAGGCATTGACAACACCATTACCGAATGGGTGGGACATATGCTTAATAACAGAATAGTTCGTACCACGTTATTCGACATCACAACCGAAATCAAAATTAATAAAGGTTGCCCACAAGGCGGAGTCCTTTCGCCCCTACTGTGGTCTATCGTGGTCGACAATCTTATCCAGGAGCTCAACGACAATCGACTGGACACACAAGGCTATGCAGATGACTTGGTAATCAACATAGTTGGAAGCTGCCAAAGCATCTTATCTAGCCTCATGCAGTCAGCACTTAAAATAGTCGAAAAATGGTGCATCAATAACGGTCTATCGGTGAATGCCAACAAAACCGTCATTGTGCCCTTCACAAGAAGGTATAAGTTGGACAAGCTTGAACCCATCAAGCTTTTTGGCACAACTATCCCGTTCTCGAAAGAAGTTAAGTATTTAGGAATCACATTAGACCAAAGACTTAACTGGAACGCACACCTTGACAAGGTTGTCAAGAAAGCAAAGATTGCTCTGGGAACATGTTGTAGGCTTACAAGCCGGAAATGGGGGCTAAAACCAAAATACGTAGCGTGGATCTATGAGGCGATTGTCAGACCCATAATCACCTACGGCTGCGTATGCTGGTACAAGAAGACAAAGCAAACAACATTTATTAAGACACTAAACAGTGTCCAAGGATTGGCCTGTCGTATTATAACCGGGGCCCTGCCATCAACCCCAATTGCAGCAATGGAAGCCATACTTAACATCTACCCTCTACACATTCATGTGCAGAAAGAGGCCAAATGTGCTATTCTCCGTGCTGCTGAAAAAGGCAAGGCAAACTGGAAATCACCTGTCATGAGGGAACTCTACAGAAACCTCACTGAATGCAAAATTATGGCGATGCCGAGTGACGTCATTAACAAGCAATATAGTTTCAACAAACTATATAAAATACTTATACCGTCTAGAGAAATGTGGGCGGATAAGGCATCAAACTCCCTCATAAGCGGAGATATCATCTGGTACACGGATGGATCGAAAAAAGAGGGACGGACAGGGGCAGGAGTATATGGCCGGAAACCTAGTACCAAGTTCTACACAAACCTAGGCACCTATACAACTGTCTTCCAGGCTGAAATGTTTGCAATAATACAATGCGTGTACGAAAGCCTGGACAGAAATTATACCAACAAACGTATAACAATACTATCGGACAGTCAGGCTGCTCTTCAGGCACTACAGTCTGATGAAACTCAGTCAAAATTGACCCTAGAATGTATCCACGCACTCAACAAACTGGGCGCACAAAACAGTGTAACTCTCGGGTGGGTGCCAGGACACGTAGGTATTTGCGGTAATGAAGTAGCTGACAAACTAGCCAAAAAAGGTGCTGCGTTGCCCTTCATTGGACCTGAGCCAACGGTGGGCATTGCAAAAACCGCTTCCCGAACCATGCTTCATGGCTGGTCTATGAACCAGGGCAAAGGCCTATGGGCATCTGCTCCAGGCATGACGCATGCAAGGGCTTTGGTGGCTGGCTACTCTAGCAAATACTCAAAACAAGTGATCAATCTACAGCGCAACGAAATACGTCTTCTTGTAAGGACTCTTACTGGTCACTGCAAACCAAACAAGCATATGCTCAAACTAAACCTAAGCTCCACCGCTATATGCAGATTCTGCAATAGCGAAGAGGAATCGGGTATACACATCCTCTGTGACTGTGTTGCACTTACACACAGCAGAAGTCGGATACTGGGCGGTAGCCTAGTCACATCGGAAGATGTCAAACTTCTAGATCCCAAGCGCATCGTACGGTTCCTAACAACCGTCGGCCTTGGGAATCAGATATAAACATGGGGCCAGGCTACAATAGATCATTTACTGGTCGCAGTGGCCTTAGGGTTGTACCCTTCCCCACCAACTCAGATAATAATAGTATTTACTCATTACGGACGTTTCTCTTTACCCGTACACACCGTAACCTAATACAAGGCGTCATTCGTACTTACGAAATTTTTAGATGGGCTTATCGTATCAGGTTCGAGGATTCTCCTATCCATCCCTTACCTCCAACTGATGGCAGTAGTGTTGCGAGTCGCTCGCCTCCGTGTCCGAGACCACAGTAGCTCGGTCTCCTAAAGCCGCTCGAAGCTGGCGAGACCTCACAAGCAGCCTCGTAAGGCTTTCCAGGCTCTTCATGCATTGTAATAGCCGTTTTAGAGCACCTTCTCCGGATTCAGCCGACCGGATTGTCCATACCATAAGTGATATTAGTTTTCTGGAACAGAATATTTCTTTTTTTGTTTTTATATAAACAAACCGAACAAAAGGGCAGACGGACCGCGATCCCCGTCGTTTATGGACACGGCCAACCCAAGCATGGGCATGATGACAGATTTTTAAATACCTTTCCTTATTGTAGGTACACGTCTCCTAGTTTCGAAAAAAAGTTTATTTCAGCAATATACTAACTTTTAACGTAAATTAATGTATTTTCTGCTATGTAATATGAATTAAGCGCGAAAACGCTCGTAGGTGTCATGGTGTCGGCTTGTTGCTTGAAGTTTGACGAAAAGTCAAACTTCAAGCAACACGATGACATTAACTGAGACGTGACGTCATTCCTTTTGATTGGCGTTTCAGATAACATGGCCGATTGCTAATACTTTTATTTTATTGAAAATCTTATTAATCTTAATGTTTATACTAAAACGGGATCATATTTTAGAACTTTTTAAGCATATATTTTTCTGTAAAACCATTTATTCTCTGATTCTTTTAGTGTTATCATGCCTATTGCCGGTTTTGGAGGAGAACGTTTCTAACAGCTGCCTTGAAGAGCCCTAAGTTATAGTCCACTGGAAATACCTCAGCTGGAAGGTTGTCCCATAACCTACACGTCCGTGGTTAAAAGGAGCGTGAAAAGCGGATTGTGGAGGACCGCAACGAGTCCAGATGGATGTATTATTTTAGAAAGGTTTTTATAAATAGGTCGTGTAGTATTGTGTATTATTTAATAACAAAAACAAATAAAATTAGCACAATTATCTGCAAATTGGTGCATGGGTGGAACTTCTTCAGTGTGGGTTGAATAGTCTTAGCATAAATAATTTCACTAGAATCAAATATCTATTCTATCGTCCCACTGGTGGGCACAGATCTCTTCTTTAAATTGAGAGTTCAGACCAGAATCCATCACGCTGGCCAAGTCCGGGTTGATGGATATCATACCTTCGAGAAAATACAGATATTATATGTGTTTCCAAAACACACAGCATTTGTTGAAGAAGCGTCTAAAGATTTATCCTATAAAGCCAGAAAATATTGTACTTTACCTCATTATTCCTTGGTCGGTATGTACCTGTCTCTTTCACACAGCAGCGCGCGGCCATTTTCCAAGATGCCAAGCCTGACATTTGTCAATGTCAAATCATAGCATTTAAAGATTTCCTCGTGTAAGCCGGTAAATTTTTTCCATCAAACAAAAAACAGCAAATATTGTTTGTTTCTAAGTGAAACTGATATTTATCAGAGTTATTTTTTGTTATAAAGTTCACTTTTCAAAAAGTTTAGTGATTTGTTACAGTTTTGTTCTAAGATAAGTGCGAAATCTGCACAAGGTAAGACTAACGATGAGTGTTAGCAATGTGTCGCAGTTTTTTGTGTTGAGTGCTTATTCTGAACAAGGTAAGATTAGTGATGATAGTGTTAGCAAATTGCCGTTGCTTCGGATGGAGAACGGCCATCTCGACCCCGACCTCAAGGTCGATACGCAGATGTTTCCTCATCTTCGGAAGATGTGGAGCCTGTGGAGGGTTAAGCCTCGCCGAATCCCAATAAAAGGCGTAGGTAAACAAGTACGGGTCTAGTGACCCGCGAATTGATTCCCTGTTATATCGCTAGCTACAACAGAGAAATAAACACAACACTAAATCAAATCAAAAAGATGATTCTAAGGAGATATGCACTCTCAGTCTACCTAGTAGCTTTGTCTTGGAGATTAGTGAATCCTCGTAATAGTAGTGACAATTTCACTTTAGCCAAATTATAAAATTTTGGTATATAGACGAATTCTGTATTATATTTAATATAATATACCCATTATTAGTCACAAACAAAGAAATGAAACCACTTATGGCTTTGTGGCCCCTAAAATTAATGAGAAGTTATATTACTTCAACAAAACCAAAGACCTTCTGACCTTAGCCATATTGACCTATGTAGAATTGAAATGAAATGAAATGAAATGAAATGAAATGAAATGAAATGAAATGAAATGAAATGAAATGAAATATTTTATTTGCACAAATATGGGTGAAAAAAAAAGGTTTTACAAAATATTTAGAACTCCATATTTACCCCTTAGGGTGTACAAATTTTAATTTAATTTGATAAACTAATTAAATTTAATGACTTAATTTAAACTTAAATTCTAAAATTACTATTAAAGATTACATAAGAAACATTAAAGTATGTAGTATTACATTTAATTTTGTATAGTTTTAATTAATTAGACAAACCCAATTTTGTGCTTTTTATAATGATTTATTTTATTTGAACCATACGAGGTTTGCCGTCATCAGCTTGGGGCACCCACCAGGATGGGTTTTTATACACTGAGAGGAAAAAAAGCTGGCGGAAAAAAAACCTCCCAGGTTTTTATGCCGCGGACAAAATTATTTATTATGTAATTTTATTTTTTGGTTTATATTATTTTATGTTTTTTATTATTATTTATCGTTTATAAACTCAGTGACCGAATAGTACGCTTTTTTAATTAAATATGTTTTGAGTTCTCTTTTGAATTCGTTATTAGTTTTTATTGTAAGAAAGTCCGGTAGATTATTGTATATTTTTGGTCCCATGCAAAAGACGCTATTGTGATATTGTTTAGTTTTAGAGGCTATTGCACATAGTTTATTTTTATGTCTTTTTGAGTTTAACGTGTTGTATTTAGAAATGTCGTTTTTAACCATTACACATATTTCATAGATATATAACGAAGGGAGCGTCAATATCTTTAGAGTTTGGTAGTGTGGCTTGCATGTGTCTGTTTGCCGCAGTCGACACATTGACCGAATACATTTTTTTTGCGCTTTGAAAACTGTTTCAATACCCGTTGCATTACCCCAAAATACAAGACCATACCTAAGAGTTGCACCAACATACGCATGATACGCGCTTAATACCGCTGATTTATTTACTATTTTTGACAATTTGTAAAGAGCAAAAGAGAATTTGTTAAGTTTTTTACATACATGTTCAATGTGTAATCTCCATGTGAGTTTATTATCAATGTACAAGCCTAAAAATTTTATACTTTCTGTTTCGGATATGGTTTTACCTCTATAATTAATATTTACAGATCTCCCATAAGATACACGATTTTTAAATGTCATTATATTTGTTTTTTCAATGTTTATTTTAAGATTATTGTTATTTAACCAATCTACTAATGATTCTAGGGCATTGTTTATATTAATTTCATATGTATCTGGATTATCATTTGGAAATATAACTGTACTGTCATCAGCAAAGAGAACCATTGGTTGCTCAATGACTTTTGGAAAATCATTAATATAGATTAAAAAAAGCAACGGACCGAGGATACTGCCTTGAGGTACCCCGTATACTACATCCCTGGGATCAGATAAGTACTTTTCCTCCGTTTTTGTTTTATTGTCAACTCTTTTTATTTCAGTTATTTGTTTTCTGTTACTTAAATAAGATTTTATCCATTGTAAAGCATTATCTCTAATGCCGTATTTCTCTAATTTATCTATTAATAGCGCATGATCTACAAAGTCAAATGCCCTAGTCATATCCATATACAGAGCTGAGATTTGTTTTTTCTTATCTAACGTAGACATCACTTGTTGCAAAAAATTATATATCGCTAAATTAATTGATTTATTTTTGCGAAAACCTATTTGTTCGTCAGCTAGAATTGAAAATTTTTCAAAATATGAGTATAAGTTATTATATAGAATTTTCTCAAATACTTTAGAAAAAATTGGTATGAGTGCTATAGGCCTATAGCACGCCATGTCTTGTTCGTTTTGTTTTTTAAAAAGTGGTTTAATAATAGTTATTTTTAATCTGTCGGGAAATATACCGTTCTCAATACTCATATTAATAATATACGCTAAAACGGGTGCAATTATATTAGATACCTGTTTTACTATGTTTGTGCATATCTCATCGTAACCTGTACTATTTGTGTTTTTTAGACCCTTAATTACTTTAATTACTTCGTCGCTTGTTGTAGGCCGTAGGAAAATAGAGTTAGAATTTTTGTAGTTAATATTATATTTGGTGGTTCGAATATTACTGTCGCTCAATTCTTCAACTTGTTTTAAGAAAAAATCATTAAACTCCTTAGCAATGTTTTCTGGGTCTGTTTCTATGTGGTTGCCTATTTTTATTTTATTAATACTCTTCTTAGGAATGTTACTAGTATTATTATTGATAATTTTCCATGTGGCCTTTGTTTTATTTTGTGCGTTTTTAATGTAATAATCATTTTGAGATTTTTGGGTTAACTTGATAATAGCCTTTAATTTTTTCGAATACGCATTAAACTTATTTTTTGCTAGTTGGTCGCGAGATTTCCTATATTCCCATAATAGACTTCTTTTAATTTTAGAACACTTTCTTATACCTTTAGAAAGCCATCTAGGACGTTTTCTAATAAACATTTTTACTTTTAGAACAGGAAAACACAAGTTGTAAAATAATACAAATAATTCATGAAATATCTTAAAAGCATCATTGGTATCACTGCATGTATAAACTTCTTGAAATTTCAAATTTCTTAAGCATTCTATAAATTTATTAACATTTTCAGTACTAAAGTCTCTCTTGTAAGTGTACCAATGCTTTACAAAATAACTTTTTTTAACTGGACATTTTAAAATTTGAGCTGTATGATCCGATAAGGCAAGTTCGACGACATTAGACTTGGAGCCTTGTATGTTATGGGCAATATTATCTATACATGTTTTGCTAATTAATCGTGTTGGTGTGTTGATGCACAGTTTAAGATTATAACTCTCTAAAATACTTTTAAACTCTATTGATGTCCTATTATCTTTAAGTATATCTATATTAAAGTCGCCACATACAACAATTTTTTTATTTTTATAGCACAGTCTATTAAGAATGCCATTGAGTTTGCTAAAAAAAATTTCCATTACATCTATTTTGTTCTTTGGTGCCCTGTATATGCAAATAATTATTATGTTGTGCTCAATTAGTTCTGTGGCACAGCATTCTATAATGTTCGTTATATTAAATTTTTCAATTTCTTGTACACTTCGACATTTATGTTCGTTGCGAACAAGAATGCAAGATCCACCATTTCTGTTACTTCTCAAGCTATAGGATATGAGGGTGAAATTTGGAATATTAAGAAATTCTATATCCGATCGAATCATATTATGCTCTGTAATGCAAAGAACGTCGATTGATATTTTTTTGAGATATAAATTATTTAATGATACTACTAACTCGTCAGATTTTGTTATTAAGCCATTTATATTTTGATGTATAATATTAATATTATGATACACGAAAAAACGACTCACGACTTTCATGGTCCTCTGTCTGAGTTTGCTTATCTAATTTAAAACTGCAATTACTATGAGGACACTCTGTTTGTGTACTGTTGTCACTTCGTTTTACAATCGCATTGCCCTTATTTCTGTGATTAAATGTTAAATACCTAGTCTTATAATCAATGTGTAAAATTTGTCTAAGTAAAAGCCTACATATATTAGTGGTACATGAAGTTCCCTTCGGTATATACCTACTGTAATCTAAATCTAAAAAGTGTGCATAGTCTAATTTGGTGCATGCGAATCTTAGGTCGTAGTTTAATTTTTGTTCATTTAGATATTTATTGTACGGGACTTCGCAAAATATGATATTAGTGTGATTTTTATTTTGAAGCCAGTTATTTATGTTTAGGTTGAATTTATAGGGGTTAGTGTCGTTTGTCCCCCCGATTATAATGACGTAATCATTTTTAGTTAGGTTGGCTAACTCATTATTTATACTGTTCATTACTTCTTGCATTTGCGCCCCCGGTTTCCAAAAACATGTGACATTATATTTCAGACCGAGTAATTTTTGTAATGTATTTTGAATATTGCGGCCCTGTTGGTCTGCAAGTACTAGGACTTTATTTTTTATTTCATGTGTGCTAATTGGTTGAGTTTTAGTTATGATTTGATTATTTTGTTTTTGGACCGGAGAATTTTTACTTGATTCCATAGGAGACTTGTTGTCTATTGATATGGTTGACTGGCTAGATTCGCCATTTTTTTCATTTTTAGTATGGGACGAGCTAGAAGTTTGTAACTTTTTATTTATCGTAGCAGAATGAATACTGTTTGTTTCAATTCTCCTGTTTACTGTTGTTTTATTTAATTGACACGTTAGTGTAGGAACTTTTATTTGCGATTGGGTGTTTGTTTTTTGTTTAGGATCTGGGGTGCCGTTAATAGGGGTAGTTAGTGCCGAACAAAAATTTTCACACGATTCTTTTGTTTTGGGACTATTGTTTGCGGATGTTTTTTGTTTTTTTCGCTTTCTCATAGATAACGGAGTAGTGCAATTTCCCTCTTGCTGAGTTACCTTTTTATATATTTCTATGATTTTTTTTGAGTTTTCGACTTCATTTTTTAAAGATATATTTTCTAAATTAAGGTTCTCAATTTCTTTGTGGGCGCTTTGCAACTCTACGGTTAGCTGATCTATAAATGATCTATAATAAATTACACCAGTAGTTGTTAAAACAGGGTCTGCAGGAGCTACATAACTGGGCAGGTAGAAAGTCAGGTGAACTTAAGTCTACCTCCTTATTTAGTAAGGTGACAGATCTATTTGGGCCTGGAACACACCTACTTAAAAGTGTTCAGATGATTTGTGGAAGGTCAGAAAAAGGTATTATAAAAGAAATTAATAACCTTATTGTTAGGAGTACTATCTTAAGCCCTATTGTTAAGAGGAAACCTCCCAAGTGCTAAGTGTATTTTCAATTTTCAGGCTTTGTAGCTTGTTATACAGTCATGTGGAGGCACAGAGTGCCTTAACCAACCTGAATATTATCCTGAATAGTCCTTTGGTTACAAATCATATATTTCATCAGACTGTTACTATTTATAAAAAGAGTGATTAATTTGATCACAAAATTCAATCAAGTAACAATCAGGCATTTGGAAATAATCCTAACTTTCAGAAATTTTCCTATAGATATTTTTAATCAATACAAATAACTTTACACTGTGCATGTAATGTAACATGTAAATTTGGTATTACATGTTTTCAAGGGGGGCTGCATAAATAACACACATAGGAATGACGGGATTGGCAACACAACTTATTTTAAATACCTAGGTGTTTATTTATTTATTTATTTTTTGTATTCATTACCTTAATATTATAAACATGACCAATTTTGAGAAATCCAAGAATGTATGTACATGTTTATTAGAAACACATGGCCAAATACCATTTAAAATGAGAATCCCAATGCAAAACTAGTCCCAATGTATTGAAAAAATTCCCAAACAAGGGGTCAAGAGTTCTTATATTAAAAATGTCACCAGTTGTAAACATAGGCTTTCTATATAAGAAAAGCAAAATGGAGACATGCATCCCATACTCAAACTGAGGGGATCTAAGTAAGATTCTGATAAGAATCTAAGATCTTAAGAAATCTCAATTGGAGGTATCTTGGCTGCGACCCCTTTTTTGCATCCCATTGCATTGCTGGGTGTGGTTCTCTCCTTAAGTATTGGGGTAGCCTGGAACTTACTCCAACAGTACAACAGGCATATTTACCTGCCAATCTCAGAACTATTCCATAGATTTCTGCAAATTTATTACAATATTGTAATTTCTTGCCCGCATAATCCTTGCCACTGTCCAGATGGGTCTCGTGAGACTTTATGCATAAGTGGCATAAGACTTATGGTCTATGTAAGACTGTTACATCCTGGTAAACAAATATCAGACAAAATTGAGTTACCAGGCCTCGGGGACCTTAGTTAAGAGTTACTGGAATGCTAACTAGCGGATGTCAGTATTAACCCCAACCCATGTCCTGGTATAGAATGCTGGAGGTTGTACCATGGCTTTATAAAGTTGAAAATATCAACTATTTTAATAGTTTGAAGTACATTGATGTACTTACTAGGGTTACTTGATTTTGCAAGTTTAACCACACCAAAAGAGTGACTGCATTGTTGCCATATACAGAGCTTCTAAGAGGACTTAATCAATTCCAGTAAAGAGGATTCCTCTATTAGTGCAGCAAGATAGATTATCTTGGTGGCGAAACGCCATATACCACAGCTCGGTGGTTCTGCACAAGAACTGAGGCACTCACTACAGACGCATCGGATGCGAGCTGGAGTGCTCACATGAATGGCGAATACATATGCAGAGCTTCTAAGAGGCCTTAATCAATTCCAGTAAAGAGGAAGATTCCTCTTTTAGTGCAGCAAGATAGATTATCTTGGTGGCGGAACGCCATATACCACAGCTCGGTGGTTCTGCACAAGAAGTGAGCCACTCACTACAGACGCATCGGATGCGAGCTGGAGTGCTCACATGAATAGCAAATACATGTCAGGCACATGGTTAGTACACCACAGGGGCAGGGCACCTGGTACATGAACCTCAAAGAGTTGTTCACAATATTTTATTATGGTGCCATAAGTCGTCAGTAAAGGTTCCTGGAGAACTTACATGTAATAGTGCAGTAAGACAACAGGACACTCTCAGCTGATATTTGGAATTATCTTTCTGAATGTACAGGGATTTGCCCGATCACACGAGCCCTGCTTAACCTGACATGGAAGCTATTGGAATTGACAGAGCGTTTGAATATCATGCTCTGGGCGGCGTACCTCTCGGGGAGATACAACGGCATAGCCGACCGCCAATCTCGAAACAGACCTACATATGCCGGAATGGCATATATTGCCCCCGGCCTCGGAGGCCGTTAGCAAAAGTTGGGGCGTACCTGAAGTTGATTATTAAGCTTGTCGGGCAAGCGCGGTCATAGACCGTTATGTAACGCTGGACTCCAGAGATAGGTCAGCCATTTTTTTTACGATTGGGCAAGCGTGGTCATACACCACTATGTAACGCTGGACTGCAGAGATGGGTCAGCCAATTTTTTACGACGCATTCAGTCGTTATTGGAACTACAAGCTTGGGTAGGTAAAACCCACCACCAAATCTGATTCCGAGGTTCTAACAGATTCAAAGACGAGAGCTCTAGAAGAGCTATATCCAATAATAAATTTGAACAAGAACCTGATAAACCTCATTACTGGGAGGCCCCCACCTCAGGTGGAAAAGCTGTATATTCCAGCATGGAGAGTTGGGGTGGGCAGATCAGATAGCTCACTAGACCTCAGCAGAGATGGATTTTCCAAAGAAGAGTTGGTGAGATTCAACATCTTTTTATTCATTTTATTTAATTTTTACTTGTATTAAGCTCAATCAGATATTTGGTATTGTGTGCACAATAATGTTGCCTAGAATGAATGCCAGGGAGCATTGAGATAACTAGTTTTTTGGTTACAATTACTATATTTAGGAAGACAAGTTTACTTATAGAAAAAAGACTTCTACATTTAACGTAGATCTACAGCATCAAGCACAGCAATAAAAAAAAATGTGTACTAAGTTTTGAAAGCTGTATCTAGTAAAGCTTTTTAGCTCCTATCTGAGGATAGAATGATGCAAACTTGAAACACAGCTGATCTTTAATTGGCTTAAGTGGTCTCAAGGTGGCTATTTGATATAGCTATAAGGTAATATTTTATAAGATCTAGTTGTAGAATTCATGATTTTAACCTATTAAAATTATCAGAAGGTAAATAAAAAGAAAGCTAAGCAATAATCAGATCATGCATTGACAAGTTTGTATCTAAAACAGATAATACCAACAGTTGACAGTCAGGATGGTTGCTGAAGCAAAGTTTTGGTTCAGTAAACCTGATCTAATTAGTCTGTTTATTTTAATAAAAGAACAGCTATTCCCATTATGATAGCTGGTTGGATCAGAAACATTTTTTAAAGCAGCTGGCATAAATGCAGTTCCTGGTAGTGTACAGTATGTCTGCTATTGTGTATAGGAGTTGCTTAGAAAATAGACCAACTGATGAGATTCTGAGGAGAATAATTGGAGGAGTTCTGAAACTCTTAAAAATAGGTTGTAGCGGAGTAGCAGGTGCTACACGTAAAAGTAAATATATGCTACAGTACACTACACTTAATTAATGTCCAAAAACTTAATGCCTTTAAGGCACAGAGCCTTAATATTGTAGTGTGATCAATTTACTCAAATCAAATCAATTGATCTCACTTTTAGTGTTTTCATTATTATTTGCAATCCTTTTCCTAAAAATACTATTAAAAGGCAGAAGCTTTATAAAGATATTTTCTGTTGAATTCAGATTATTGGCAGAAAGTTGTTATTGTTGTTCTTTAGTTTGTCAGCTTTTTGTTAACATAGTAATATGTTCATTAATTTTATTACTCTAAATATTTCAAAATGTATGAAACAAGATACCAATGATACAAGATTTAATTATATCATATTATTTAATGATTATTTTTCAACATAGCATTTAATTGTATACTTCCCCCAGCAGATCACAAACAGGTCTTCAACAAATGCTGTGTGTTTTGGAAACACATATAATAAAACCGTTTTGCATTCCAACAAAACGGTTATTATGTGTGTGAAAAAACACACAGCATTTGAGCAAGGAGCTTGCTGGTGAACCGACTATGATTTGACATTGACAAATGTCAGGCTTGGCATCTTGGAAAATGGCCGCGCGCTGCTGTGTGAAAGAGACAGGTACATACCGACCAAGGAATAATGAGGTAAAGTACAATATTTTCTGGCTTTATAGGATAAATCTTTAGACGCTTCTTCAACAAATGCTGTGTGTTTTTTCACACACATAATAACCGTTTTGTTGGAATGCAAAACGGTTTTATTATTATGCATTTACTAAAAGGGACAGTAAAAGTACTGTAGCCATTTCTGTCTTTTTTTTATTTGAATGGAGTAGCAGACGAGCATGCAGGCCACGTGGTGTTAAGTGGTCGCTGCAGCCCATGGACATCTACATACCTCAAGCAAGCATAGGTCAAGACTTTGTCTGAGGTCGTGTGCAGTTGCGCTGCTACTCCGGAGGCTGGTGGTCGCCTCATGTAAGTGTGGCCGGCAACTGCACCTTTCCACCGAAACACAATAGAGTTGGTTCACGGCAGAAGCGGGTGCAGCGGTGGTACTTCCCCGGACGAACCATAATAATTCTACAACCTACAAAACACAAGCTCGCTTGAGTTCTGCATAAATGTACAAGGGCTGGCCACCATGATTGATTGCTTCTTATTATAATAAAAAAACCACGTCGTGAAACATTTAAAAAATAAACTTACTCATAAGCTAAAGCGTCACAGAAACTGCTTTCTATGTAGACCAGTAGAACCGGTTGGAAGTGCTGGTACTTGTGGTCGCCGACCAACGAAATGACCCGCAAGAGGCATTCCAGCACTAGCACGCCGTAGCTCTCTTCTGTGTATTCTTCCTCTTCTTCTTCAACCTGGAAATTATTAGACATGAATACTCATGGATCGGTATCAGTGTTGCCTGTCAGGTAACATGGGCCCAGGAATGAACGCAAAAATAATGTAATTTAAAAAACTAAAAAACACGTTTTTGTGAAAATACGAACTAAAAAGTAAAAAATAAGAAGAAAAAGTATTTTACATATTATTAGATTGTCATCGGCCCTTGACCCCTGTGTAAATTTTCAAGTTATTTAGACGCTTAGACGTGTTAAAAATATAAAACTTTATATTTGTTTCATTAAGTACCTTAGGCCACGAATTTATCAGCTTAGCAATATTTTTTTTATCCTGATGATCCTAGTTACGACTTTAATATAAAGTTATGAGATTATTGTATTGTCATCGACCCTTGACCCCTGTGCAAATTTTCAAGTTAATCAGACTCCTAGAAGTAAGTGAAAATGATGTTCAAAGATACCATTACATACATACATAAATACAGGTCAAGTTAATAAAAGCGTGTTAAAAAACAAACAGATTTTTCCTTATCGCCTAACTTTCCTTTTTCCCTTTGAAATTACTTGCACATAGATAATGGTGTGTTCAGATCGGTCAATAATTAACCCTACATACTTATACATATTGAAGAGCGCAATGCTCGGCGGCTAGTGTAGAACGCAAGCGGTCTATGCAGCTAAGCCAAACGGGTACGGTCGGGTGTGAGATGGGTGACCGCTAGTGGCAAAATATTTCATACGCGTTTGCGTGCTTCGGAGGGCACATTAAGCCGTCGGTACCGGTTGTTGTCGATAGATAACAGTCGTTAAACCATGTCGAAGGCCTTATGGGCGGTTTGAAAACATCCGACAGTGGGTTAGCCACGCATCTCCAGCAACCCGCATTGGAGCAGCGTGGTGGAGTAAGCTCCAGGCCTCCCCAATAAGGGGAGAGACCCGTGCGTGCCCAGCAGTGGGACGCAAAATGGGTTGCAGCCAGCCAACATACAGTCCCACACAAGGGTTCCCAGTGTCGTGGATAGCGTGGACACAGGCTATGTAATGATCACAAACACCCAAACCAAGAACAGAAGTTGAAACTCCTCATTCAAATTTCTATCTCGCCGGGAATAGGACCTGAGACCCTTAATTGGACCTATTTACGCAAACCGGAACCAATCCACACTTACGCCGAAATTGAGTTAAGTACACAAAAAAGCTTAAAATTGCACCTTCTATCGTCCCTGTAAAGATCAAAATGATCTGACTATTTTGACAGAACAAAACATTTTCATGACATGTTTACCAATCCACATAACATCAGTTGTCTAATACATTAAACAGCTTTTTCTTAAAACTATCATCATCATCATCATGTGTGGGTTGGTTCCGGTTTGCATAAATAGGTTCAATTGGCAGTCCAAACTGACGGTATGTTCAAGTGTGAAAGACTAGAGAATGACGATTTTCTAGATGTTTGGAATTCTTTCTGTAACTTTTATGTTAATTAGATAATAGAAAAATGACATTAAACAAAAAATACTGTGACGACAATATCAATGGAATCCTCTAACCTGTGTCAATATCCTAAACAGCGCATCCAGTATATCCTGTAGAAATTTGACAAGTTCTTCGCTGGGAACCCGCAACAATTTGACGAGAGCCGTCCGAAGAGTTCCCTCCGAGTGATGGGTCTTCCATTTCAGTACTCCAACAATCTCCTCTGTAAACAAACAAAATATTTTAGTAGTAGTCGTAACACATCACAGTTGTAAGATATAAATCGCATTGCGTTTGAAATTGTACTTACGGGATTAGGTATATACCACAATTCACTTTTTTTGTAACGGCACTGAAATATCGGGAGCTACAAAACAAGTGAATCGTGATATATATCCCGTAAGCAAAATTTCAAATGCAATGAACAATCGCGATAATCTCAAACAAAAATCACATTAGTTATTAACCAAACTATGTACCATAATGTAACTTGATTAAAAGTGACGTAATCTTTTTTTCTATACTAATACTATGAAAATGACGAGTTTGTTTGTTTTTTGTTTTTTAATAGATAATCTCAAAGACTACCGATCCAAATCGCAAAACATTTTTGTAGTAAATAATCAGTTTATAGAGGAAAGTTATAAATATACAAGGAACAGCTATTCATGGTAATGTGCTTCGGAGGGCACGTTAAGCCGTCGGTTCCGGTTGTTATCAATAGACAATAGATAGTTATTAAACCTTGTCGGAGGGCTTATAACATCCGACAGCGGGTTGGCCACTAACCCGCATCTCCACCATCCGCATTGAAGTAGCTCCAATATTGGGAGAGAACCGCGCCCAGCAGTGGGACGCCAGCCATGTAGCCAGGCATTTAGATTTATGTACTTGTGAGTGATGAATTGCTTATTAATAAATTGCTCGCGATCTGAATGACTTTCAGCTGAAACGCTTTTGTACAAGAAATAGGAAAAGTTGGATACAACAATTTTTTGGGGCCGGAGAAAAATTGTAAGCGTATGAAAATAACTCGTACGACTTAACTGTGCTCTGTGACGTAACCGTACCTTACCGTTTGCAAATAAAGTGAATGTTGTAAAAATATTTTAGCTGCAAAAGTATATTTCATTACAAGTGCGGAAAGGCTGTCATTGCAAGGAGCTCCGACAAATGTCTACCCGAGCCGAGGCGCAGCCGAAGGTGAGGGTTGACAGTCGGAACTCCTTCCAATGACGGTTCCGCACGTGTACTGAACGACTATTTTTAATACAGTTGCGAAAAAATGAAGCAATTTAATAAAATAATAAAAACTCGCAAAGAACATTTTTGAAAAATGGCGCCAACCGTAAAAGAATACCTTTAAATGCATGTATGCAGAGACTTTTTTTTGTTTTCTTCACCCATTCTGGGTAGGCAAAAGGAATATGCCCATACAGCCAAGTCTTCAGTAGATTTTTTTATTGATATGAAATGAAAATGTTAATGAGATGAAATGAAATTCAACCTAACCTAACTCATTGAATCAAATCATTAAATCTGATATTGAAACAAATTAGTAGCTTCTTTTTAGAAATATTTGCATGAATCATAAAAACTTCTAAAGCTTCGTGGTTGGTTTTTTTTCTTTTAATAGACATTATTTTGACAGTTGGGAAAGAGAACGCACGAGTGCGGCAAAGGTAAAGAAAAAGCACGAGTGAGTAATAGCCCACATCCCGCACGCTAAACGTCCAAATGCACGTCGCAATATGTCACTTTTTGAGCAACTGTATTAAAAAAGTATTTTTTATATTTTTTCTGAGGCTACTTTGAGAAGCGCAGCGCGTGGTAGCGGGAGAAGGAATGCGTTCCATGGGAGAGTACAGTCAAGTCTTCCGAGTTTGTACAAGCATAATATTTAGCATTATTGCTACCGTAAATCAATGCTTGTAAGTTCTTAGAAGGGTTTCAAACTACCGTATTTTTCGGCGCGTATACGGTCGTTTCGGAAAATGTGCTTACAAGCGCGCTACTATTGATGTAAAACGTCTATAGGCGCGGGTAAACCGGATTGTTGGTGTGGCGACGCTTGCCGTGGCGACTGGTCGCCATACTCAGTTTAAGCAACTTAAAATTAATATTAAATTTTTGTTTTAAATGAAAATAAATGTTTACTAAATAAATAGTTGTCATCTGCATCAGATGTGGCTGAATGGCCACCCATCCTACTTTTGACCGCACTCGACATAGCTTAATTTTATTGACACCCATCCTTCTTATGATCGCACCAGATGTTGCTTCATGGTCACCCATCCTACTTATGACCGCACTCGACATTACTTAGCTTTGTTGACACCCATCCTTCTTATGACCGCACCAGATGTAGCTTAATGGCCACCCATCCTACTTTTGACCGCACCCGACATTGTTTAGCTTTATTGATACCCATCCTTTTCATTATGCTGTGTTTAGTTCCTGTCGAAATATTGTTATTTATCCGAACACGATATTTCACGTCCCATGACGGCTCAGGCTTTTTTTGTACCGGAAAATGTCAAATCACGCAGTTTCGCTCGTACACGCACTTCAAAAATCAAACTTTCAGATCGTAAAATAAGCGGGTCTGAAACAGGTGTTACCTCGTTGCGTGAGCTTGGTAGAACACAGTTTAGTGGCAACGGTGAGACAGTCCCTGTGTATTAAAGTGAGTGGTCCTCTGGTCAGCCCTCTATCGGCCCCGGCTGGTAAATCGTCTCTCCGGGAGGGCAGCGCAAGGCAGGCCGCCTTCGCCTCTGCCTCTGCTTCCGAGATGTTGTTGGTTGAACTGCTTCGTTTGTGTTCAATCTGAAAATTATGACGTATTAGTTTAAAGCGTTCAAAAAAGAACTAAACAACGAATGTCTGAACAATCAATGTACTTGTCCATACTAGTATTATAAATTAATAGAAAGTAACTCCGCCGGTCTGTCTGTCTGTCTGTAACGCTTTCCCGATTAAACCAATTTTAAACGATTTAACCAATTTTATTATATTATTCATGCAACGACCCAGAATCTCGATGAACCTACACTATTGAGATACTGATCTGGGGCCCTACTCTAAGCGCGATCGTCTGAAGTATAGTGTATTATCGAGTGATCATTTTGTAAAAGTTTGAAGAATTATAAAGCGTATAACACTTTTAATAGTAGCACCATATTCTTGATAACTTAAGTGTGTATTCACAAAGAGAAAGGTCAGAACAGGGTCAAAAATGTGCTAAAATTTACGATATATCGATTATTGCTTTCACGAGTTACGATATATCGATTATCGATATTACAAGTGGATCTCCTGTTTCGTCAAATTCGTCACAGAGAGTTTACAAATCGAGCACAGAGGTACTGGGGCGTACCTAGGATATAACTTTACAACCTGGACAGCGATCATGCGAAATTGTGCCGAAATTTCATGTACTATCAGCAGTCATAGCCGTGTGGGCCTACAAGGGGTGCCGGACTAGCCACCGACCGCATTATTGTATAACTTGAATCTCTTCTTCTTTTTTTCAGCCTTTCGAAGTCGACTACTGGATGTAGGCCTCCCCTAACGTTCGCCACTCCTCCAGGTCCTGCGCCTTCTGAATCCAGCGGATTCCCACTGTTTTCTATAGATCATCAGTCCACCTGGTTGGAGGGCGGCCTGTACTCCTTTTGCCGAGACGTGGTCGCCATTCGAGAACCTTTCTTCCCCATCGGTTGTCAGTTCTCCAAACTTGAATACTCACTTTATAAACACATAAATTGTGAGTGGTATCTGGTGTAGTAGTCCCTTCTCGTTGCATCAGCCTCAGGTAACTGAGAGCGAAGTACTTCTCTGCTCTATCTTTGGCTTCGTTGGAGCTCCGGTGCCGGCATAGGAACACGAGGTGGGCTTCTTTGAACGCTTCGATGTCCAAACAAACCTGATTAAAAGAAAATTATAATGAAGGGTTCAGTCATTATATACACTCAAGGTTATCATAAAAAGAACGGCTAACGTAGCTAAGAAAAATGGATGCAGTCAGGTGTGAGATGGGTGACCATTAGTGGCTATTCCCATGTGCGTGAGTGCTTCGGAAGTCATGTAAGCCGTTGGTCCCGGTCGTTATCGCTAAATAGATAGCAGACCCTTAACCCTTGTCGGAGACCTTATAGGCTGTTTGAAAACATCCGACAGCGGTTGGCCATTAACCCGTATCTCCACCAACCCGCATTGGAGCAGCAAAGTGCCGTTAGCTCCAGACCACTCCCACAATGAGGTGAGCACACATGCCCAGCATAGGGAACAACGGTTCCAATTCTCCACAATTATGACAAAAAACCGGCAAAATAAAAAAAAGATTTTAATAATTACCTTGAAGGTCTCCTGCCACCTTGGTCGGTCGTCATGGTAATATACTAACGAGGTATATTCGTTCACTCTTGGCACTCCTGCGCCAACCGATATCACGCCCTGGAATTAACAGTTCATTGTTATTCCAAGTTATATGTTTATTCGAATTATTTTTGGATATAATATAGTATCATAGCAACGTGCAGGTCATTTGCTGACCTAGATCTGCCTTAACTTTATCAATGAAGGGTCCAGCCGAGTTTATTATCAAATACAGACTATATGTGAGATATGAAGTAACGTGCAATTTCTGTCGAGTTTATCACCCGGTCGGGTTTGGCACCCGAACTATAATATGTGTTTTATACGTCACAATTTGGCAGCACAGTGGCATTTTAGTGACTAATTCAAAAGTAGATAGTTTTATTTAGTTTTTTCGTATAATTGTCCATTAAAATGAGACCCGAGTGGCCGATGGAAGGGTCCCAGAATCGATTCCCAGCGAGGGGAAAATTAGAATGATGAATTTATTCCTGTTTAGAGTTTCAATTTTTGTGTGGGGCTGTGAGTGTGAAGGGTGTATAGAGGCTGAATCACTTGCACGCTCACGAGCGTCACGTACAGGTCGTTGTGTCCCCCGTGTACATGTGTACATGTGTGCACGTATACATGTAGAGCCGCACGCACATACCGGCACGCGATGGCCCCTGCAGTCCAGCACGTGCGCGAGCAGCTCGATGTTCCGCTCGGAGGACTTGCCGCCGCCGCGCGAGTATGAGCCGCTCACGAGCGTCACGTACAGGTCGTTGTGTCCCCCGTGTACATGTGTACATGTGTGCACGTATACATGTAGAGCCGCACGCACATACCGGCACGCGATGGCCCCTGCAGTCCAGCACGTGCGCGAGCAGCTCGATGTTCCGCTCGGAGGACTTGCCGCCGCCGCGCGAGTATGAGCCGCTCACGAGCGTCACGTACAGGTCGTTGTGTCCCCCGTGTACATGTGTACATGTGTGCACGTATACATGTAGAGCCGCACGCACATACCGGCACGCGATGGCCCCTGCAGTCCAGCACGTGCGCGAGCAGCTCGATGTTCCGCTCGGAGGACTTGCCGCCGCCGCGCGAGTATGAGCCGCTCACGAGCGTCACGTACAGGTCGTTGTGTCCCCCGTGTACATGTGTACATGTGTGCACGTATACATGTAGAGCCGCACGCACATACCGGCACGCGATGGCCCCTGCAGTCCAGCACGTGCGCGAGCAGCTCGATGTTCCGCTCGGAGGACTTGCCGCCGCCGCGCGAGTATGAGCCGCTCACGAGCGTCACGTACAGGTCGTTGTGTCCCCCGTGTACATGTGTACATGTGTGCACGTATACATGTAGAGCCGCACGCACATACCGGCACGCGATGGCCCCTGCAGTCCAGCACGTGCGCGAGCAGCTCGATGTTCCGCTCGGAGGACTTGCCGCCGCCGCGCGAGTATGAGCCGCTCACGAGCGTCACGTACAGGTCGTTGTGTCCCCCGTGTACATGTGTACATGTGTGCACGTATACATGTAGAGCCGCACGCACATACCGGCACGCGATGGCCCCTGCAGTCCAGCACGTGCGCGAGCAGCTCGATGTTCCGCTCGGAGGACTTGCCGCCGCCGCGCGAGTATGAGCCGCTCACGAGCGTCACGTACAGGTCGTTGTGTCCCCCGTGTACATGTGTACATGTGTGCACATATACATGTAGAGCCGCACGCACATACCGGCACGCGATGGCCCCTGCAGTCCAGCACGTGCGCGAGCAGCTCGATGTTCCGCTCGGAGGACTTGCCGCCGCCGCGCGAGGACGAACCGCTCACGAGCGTCACGTACAGGTCGTTGTGTCCCCCGTGTACATGTGTACATGTGTGCACGTATACATTTAGAGCCGCACGCACATACCGGCACGCGATGGCCCCTGCAGTCCAGCACGTGCGCGAGCAGCTCGATGTTCCGCTCGGAGAACTTGCCGCCGCCGCGCGAGGACGAACCGCTCACGAGCGTCACGTACAGGTCGTTGTGTCCCCCGTGTACATGTGTGCACGTATACATTTAGAGCCGCACGCACATACCGGCACGCGATGGCCCCTGCAGTCCAGCACGTGCGCGAGCAGCTCGATGTTCCGCTCGGAGAACTTGCCGCCGCCGCGCGAGGACGAACCGCTCACGAGCGTCACGTACAGGTCGTTGTGTCCCCCGTGTACATGTGTACATGTGTGCACGTATACATGTAGAGCCGCACGCACATACCGGCACGCGATGGCCCCTGCAGTCCAGCACGTGCGCGAGCAGCTCGATGTTCCGCTCGGAGGACTTGCCGCCGCCGCGCGAGTATGAGCCGCTCACGAGCGTCACGTACAGGTCGTTGTGTCCCCCGTGTACATGTGTACATGTGTGCACGTATACATGTAGAGCCGCACGCACATACCGGCACGCGATGGCCCCTGCAGTCCAGCACGTGCGCGAGCAGCTCGATGTTCCGCTCGGAGGACTTGCCGCCGCCGCGCGAGTATGAGCCGCTCACGAGCGTCACGTACAGGTCGTTGTGTCCCCCGTGTACATGTGTACATGTGTGCACGTATACATGTAGAGCCGCACGCACATACCGGCACGCGATGGCCCCTGCAGTCCAGCACGTGCGCGAGCAGCTCGATGTTCCGCTCGGAGGACTTGCCGCCGCCGCGCGAGTATGAGCCGCTCACGAGCGTCACGTACAGGTCGTTGTGTCCCCCGTGTACATGTGTACATGTGTGCACGTATACATGTAGAGCCGCACGCACATACCGGCACGCGATGGCCCCTGCAGTCCAGCACGTGCGCGAGCAGCTCGATGTTCCGCTCGGAGGACTTGCCGCCGCCGCGCGAGTATGAGCCGCTCACGAGCGTCACGTACAGGTCGTTGTGTCCCCCGTGTACATGTGTACATGTGTGCACGTATACATGTAGAGCCGCACGCACATACCGGCACGCGATGGCCCCTGCAGTCCAGCACGTGCGCGAGCAGCTCGATGTTCCGCTCGGAGGACTTGCCGCCGCCGCGCGAGTATGAGCCGCTCACGAGCGTCACGTACAGGTCGTTGTGTCCCCCGTGTACATGTGTACATGTGTGCACGTATACATGTAGAGCCGCACGCACATACCGGCACGCGATGGCCCCTGCAGTCCAGCACGTGCGCGAGCAGCTCGATGTTCCGCTCGGAGGACTTGCCGCCGCCGCGCGAGTATGAGCCGCTCACGAGCGTCACGTACAGGTCGTTGTGTCCCCCGTGTACATGTGTACATGTGTGCACATATACATGTAGAGCCGCACGCACATACCGGCACGCGATGGCCCCTGCAGTCCAGCACGTGCGCGAGCAGCTCGATGTTCCGCTCGGAGGACTTGCCGCCGCCGCGCGAGGACGAACCGCTCACGAGCGTCACGTACAGGTCGTTGTGTCCCCCGTGTACATGTGTACATGTGTGCACGTATACATTTAGAGCCGCACGCACATACCGGCACGCGATGGCCCCTGCAGTCCAGCACGTGCGCGAGCAGCTCGATGTTCCGCTCGGAGAACTTGCCGCCGCCGCGCGAGGACGAACCGCTCACGAGCGTCACGTACAGGTCGTTGTGTCCCCCGTGTACATGTGTACATGTGTGCACGTATACATTTAGAGCCGCACGCACATACCGGCACGCGATGGCCCCTGCAGTCCAGCACGTGCGCGAGCAGCTCGATGTTCCGCTCGGAGGACTTGCCGCCGCCGCGCGAGGACGAACCGCTCACGAGCGTCACGTACAGGTCGTTGTGTCCCCCGTGTACATGTGTGCACGTATACATTTAGAGCCGCACGCACATACCGGCACGCGATGGCCCCTGCAGTCCAGCACGTGCGCGAGCAGCTCGATGTTCCGCTCGGAGAACTTGCCGCCGCCGCGCGAGGACGAACCGCTCACGAGCGTCACGTACAGGTCGTTGTGTCCCCCGTGTACATGTGTACATGTGTGCACGTATACATGTAGAGCCGCACGCACATACCGGCACGCGATGGCCCCTGCAGTCCAGCACGTGCGCGAGCAGCTCGATGTTCCGCTCGGAGGACTTGCCGCCGCCGCGCGAGTATGAGCCGCTCACGAGCGTCACGTACAGGTCGTTGTGTCCCCCGTGTACATGTGTACATGTGTGCACGTATACATGTAGAGCCGCACGCACATACCGGCACGCGATGGCCCCTGCAGTCCAGCACGTGCGCGAGCAGCTCGATGTTCCGCTCGGAGGACTTGCCGCCGCCGCGCGAGTATGAGCCGCTCACGAGCGTCACGTACAGGTCGTTGTGTCCCCCGTGTACATGTGTACATGTGTGCACGTATACATGTAGAGCCGCACGCACATACCGGCACGCGATGGCCCCTGCAGTCCAGCACGTGCGCGAGCAGCTCGATGTTCCGCTCGGAGGACTTGCCGCCGCCGCGCGAGTATGAGCCGCTCACGAGCGTCACGTACAGGTCGTTGTGTCCCCCGTGTACATGTGTACATGTGTGCACGTATACATGTAGAGCCGCACGCACATACCGGCACGCGATGGCCCCTGCAGTCCAGCACGTGCGCGAGCAGCTCGATGTTCCGCTCGGAGGACTTGCCGCCGCCGCGCGAGTATGAGCCGCTCACGAGCGTCACGTACAGGTCGTTGTGTCCCCCGTGTACATGTGTACATGTGTGCACGTATACATGTAGAGCCGCACGCACATACCGGCACGCGATGGCCCCTGCAGTCCAGCACGTGCGCGAGCAGCTCGATGTTCCGCTCGGAGGACTTGCCGCCGCCGCGCGAGTATGAGCCGCTCACGAGCGTCACGTACAGGTCGTTGTGTCCCCCGTGTACATGTGTACATGTGTGCACGTATACATGTAGAGCCGCACGCACATACCGGCACGCGATGGCCCCTGCAGTCCAGCACGTGCGCGAGCAGCTCGATGTTCCGCTCGGAGGACTTGCCGCCGCCGCGCGAGTATGAGCCGCTCACGAGCGTCACGTACAGGTCGTTGTGTCCCCCGTGTACATGTGTACATGTGTGCACGTATACATGTAGAGCCGCACGCACATACCGGCACGCGATGGCCCCTGCAGTCCAGCACGTGCGCGAGCAGCTCGATGTTCCGCTCGGAGGACTTGCCGCCGCCGCGCGAGTATGAGCCGCTCACGAGCGTCACGTACAGGTCGTTGTGTCCCCCGTGTACATGTGTACATGTAGAGCCGCACGCACATACCGGCACGCGATGGCCCCTGCAGTCCAGCACGTGCGCGAGCAGCTCGATGTTCCGCTCGGAGGACTTGCCGCCGCCGCGCGAGTATGAGCCGCTCACGAGCGTCACGTACAGGTCGTTGTGTCCCCCGTGTACATGTGTACATGTGTGCACGTATACATGTAGAGCCGCACGCACATACCGGCACGCGATGGCCCCTGCAGTCCAGCACGTGCGCGAGCAGCTCGATGTTCCGCTCGGAGGACTTGCCGCCGCCGCGCGAGTATGAGCCGCTCACGAGCGTCACGTACAGGTCGTTGTGTCCCCCGTGTACATGTGTACATGTGTGCACGTATACATGTAGAGCCGCACGCACATACCGGCACGCGATGGCCCCTGCAGTCCAGCACGTGCGCGAGCAGCTCGATGTTCCGCTCGGAGGACTTGCCGCCGCCGCGCGAGTATGAGCCGCTCACGAGCGTCACGTACAGGTCGTTGTGTCCCCCGTGTACATGTGTACATGTGTGCACGTATACATGTAGAGCCGCACGCACATACCGGCACGCGATGGCCCCTGCAGTCCAGCACGTGCGCGAGCAGCTCGATGTTCCGCTCGGAGGACTTGCCGCCGCCGCGCGAGTATGAGCCGCTCACGAGCGTCACGTACAGGTCGTTGTGTCCCCCGTGTACATGTGTACATGTGTGCACGTATACATGTAGAGCCGCACGCACATACCGGCACGCGATGGCCCCTGCAGTCCAGCACGTGCGCGAGCAGCTCGATGTTCCGCTCGGAGGACTTGCCGCCGCCGCGCGAGTATGAGCCGCTCACGAGCGTCACGTACAGGTCGTTGTGTCCCCCGTGTACATGTGTACATGTGTGCACGTATACATGTAGAGCCGCACGCACATACCGGCACGCGATGGCCCCTGCAGTCCAGCACGTGCGCGAGCAGCTCGATGTTCCGCTCGGAGGACTTGCCGCCGCCGCGCGAGTATGAGCCGCTCACGAGCGTCACGTACAGGTCGTTGTGTCCCCCGTGTACATGTGTACATGTGTGCACATATACATGTAGAGCCGCACGCACATACCGGCACGCGATGGCCCCTGCAGTCCAGCACGTGCGCGAGCAGCTCGATGTTCCGCTCGGAGGACTTGCCGCCGCCGCGCGAGTATGAGCCGCTCACGAGCGTCACGTACAGGTCGTTGTGTCCCCCGTGTACATGTGTACATGTGTGCACGTATACATGTAGAGCCGCACGCACATACCGGCACGCGATGGCCCCTGCAGTCCAGCACGTGCGCGAGCAGCTCGATGTTCCGCTCGGAGGACTTGCCGCCGCCGCGCGAGTATGAGCCGCTCACGAGCGTCACGTACAGGTCGTTGTGTCCCCCGTGTACATGTGTACATGTGTGCACGTATACATGTAGAGCCGCACGCACATACCGGCACGCGATGGCCCCTGCAGTCCAGCACGTGCGCGAGCAGCTCGATGTTCCGCTCGGAGGACTTGCCGCCGCCGCGCGAGTATGAGCCGCTCACGAGCGTCACGTACAGGTCGTTGTGTCCCCCGTGTACATGTGTACATGTGTGCACGTATACATGTAGAGCCGCACGCACATACCGGCACGCGATGGCCCCTGCAGTCCAGCACGTGCGCGAGCAGCTCGATGTTCCGCTCGGAGGACTTGCCGCCGCCGCGCGAGTATGAGCCGCTCACGAGCGTCACGTACAGGTCGTTGTGTCCCCCGTGTACATGTGTGCACGTATACATGTAGAGCCGCACGCACATACCGGCACGCGATGGCCCCTGCAGTCCAGCACGTGCGCGAGCAGCTCGATGTTCCGCTCGGAGGACTTGCCGCCGCCGCGCGAGTATGAGCCGCTCACGAGCGTCACGTACAGGTCGTTGTGTCCCCCGTGTACATGTGTACATGTGTGCACGTATACATGTAGAGCCGCACGCACATACCGGCACGCGATGGCCCCTGCAGTCCAGCACGTGCGCGAGCAGCTCGATGTTCCGCTCGGAGGACTTGCCGCCGCCGCGCGAGTATGAGCCGCTCACGAGCGTCACGTACAGGTCGTTGCGCGTGTCGCCTGGCATTATCACCTCGGGGAACCCCATCTTCCGTGCGACGGAGGATATCGCGCCTTGCTCTTCGTGGATCTGTGGGGGAAATGTACACTTTAGATCATTCATTCATGAAAAACTCAATATCTAGAAGGATAGCACCGATGGAAGAGCGGTAAAATTAGCTGTAAAAAACGTCATTAATATGTTATAAAGTATGGTTAAAAACTACGTCTCAACAATCTAGAATTCATCTACCTCCCACATAGGAAACAGGTAAATATGTCATCGACAATCGCAGCGTGATACAGGAACACTCTGTCACGATCTCTATCGGTCACGGACTAGCCCTTTTATGTACTGCCGCCACTACAGCTACAGCTGTCGGTTCTAGTTGTTTTCTATAGATGGCAGTTCTTCTTCCTTTGTAGTACACTGCTGGACGTAGGCCTCCCCTAACGTTCGCCACTCCTGCCGGGTCTGCGCCTCCTGAATCCAGCGGCTTCCCGCTGTCTTCTTTAGGTCATCAGTTCACCTGGTTTAAGGGCGGCCTTTCTTCCCCATCTGTTGTCTGTTCTAACTATATGGCCTGCCCATTGCCACTTCAGCTTGCAAATTTTGAGAGCTATGTCGGTAACTTTCGTTCGTCTACGGATTTCATCGTTACGAATTCTATCGATATTGGTTTAACAAAATTGCCATCAATTGATCTATGGAACAAGTAGGACCATCTGTGGGAGGACTTAGGGTCAATTCCCACTGAATAGCAGCAGTGCGCAGCGGCTTTTTGTGGCACATTAACATGTATTTTAAGCTCACCTGTTTCAGATCCCCCTCAACAAGCTGCAGAGACACCCACAGACCCTGCGGATGCTTGGCGTCCTTGAGGTCTCTGTTCGATATTACCTTCTTCAGCAGTGTGTCCATGTATTCTTTCTCACATCTAAAAAAAAATACCAATATAAATTTTATTTTTTTATAATAAATTTTAATTGCAAGACTAATAAGTCAAGTTGCTTAAGTAGCAAGTCATAAAATATTGAAGGGACCTTTGATTCTGAATATTGTCCCACTAGTGTCTTGGTCTCACCATAGTAACTAATACTTGATCTGTGATCTCACCCCATTATTTCTGCCATTATTGGGGAAGCCTGGTGTTTACTCCACCACGCTATTCCAAGGTGGCTTAATGGAGATTGTAAATATGCCTCAAGATAATTTAAATATAAGGCAGATTTTATTTGTTTATTTACAATTGATTCCTACAATTATTACAAAATTTGGCATTTTACAATTTTATTTTTATTTTTATTTCATTTGAAGAATTATATTTTTATTTATTTATTTTCAATTTTAAATCGGTCACAAGGGCCATAAAGTGTTAGTAAATTCCTTAAAAACTATGTTAGTACTAGAAATAGAAAATTACTTTAGAAGGCTACTTAACATTAAACTTCACCATTCTCAAGTCCATGTGGCATGCATTCCAATGCCGTACCACAGGACAGTCAACTCTATTGATAATTGTGTTAATGAGGCTGTTGGAACTGTCCCGCACCCGCCGCATCACTGAGGCCACGCGTTTCCGCACAATAGTTTTAAAGTCGTCGACCCTGGCCTCAGTGAACATGCCGGATGCGCTGCAGAAGCGGGGCAGCCCCATCAGAATCCTAAATCCATTATTATATTGGACTCGCAGGGCACTGAGCGATCGGGAGGTACATTTGGCCCACAGGCTACAGGTGTAGAACGTCTGACAATATGCCTTGAAAAGAGTAATTTTTACATCGGCACTACACCGTGCAAACCTGCGTGCCAACATGTTGCATCTCACTGCCAATGCCCTGCGCTCCCTTTCCACGTCCAAGTCATCGGAGAGGTCAGCGCTGACCCAATGCCCTAAGTACTTAAACTTAGTGACTATGATTAAAGCCTTGCCACCAAGTTTGACAGGTGGAATGTTTTTTGGGGTCTTTTTGCCCGCTCTGAAAACAAGGACCTCACTTTTGTTTGTGTTGTACCTAAGGCCATGGGACATCGCGTACCTCTCACAGATTCCAAGTAGGATTTCAAGTCCTCTGACTGATGGGCTCAGCAGAACCATGTCATCGGCATAGCTAATGTTATTCACAAAAACTCCATCGATCGAGCAACCCACTCCAGCTCTGCTGAGCTCGTCAATCAAACCGTTAACATACAAGTTAAAGAGTCGTGGAGAGGTAATATAAGGCCTCATTTATATTATTGTAATAATGAATATAATAATAAATGTCCTGTATTTTTTTCCAAACCTTGTTATGTTCCACTGCTGGGTATAGGTCTCCTCTAACAAGTGAGAGGGATTTGTCAGAGGTGCGCGTAGTGGATTTGAATCCGACATCTCCTGGATCGGAGACACGGTCTTTACCACTTATATCCTGTATCTCTTGATATGTCCTGTATCCTGACGACCCATTTGGCGCAATTGTTACCATGCCGGACTGCCAATCGAGGGGTCCCGGGTTCGATTCCCGGCGTAACAGGAATGATGAGTTTAAATTTCCGTTATCGGTCTGGGTGTTTGTGTTTTTGTTTTTGTATGTGTCCATGGTACTCACGACACAGGGTATATATACCCTACTGTGGGGCTATGAATGTGAATCGTTATGAGTCTGAAGTGTATAAGTTAAACAAAAATATCGGTTGGCTTGTGTTGTTGCTATAAACAATTGAAACCACATTCACTTTTTTTTGTACTTCATACTTGACGAAAACATGTAAATGTATTGTATAGCAGCGGACGCATCGCTCACTCAAGTAGGAGAGAGACAGATGTCGAACGCTGCCGAACGCGGAGGCCGATTGTGCCTCCTTGTCGCTCGTTCCGCGGTCTCGCTTGCACTTCAAGCCTTAAATGGAACGTCTCACAGTGAGATAACGCCGCAAGAGTCATGTTTTTCCGTGCGTGCAGCCGGCTCCATCGAATTATAAAGGTCGCTGCATACGTGACGGGTTTTTACACGGACGGGACGGGACAGGAAGTTTTGGAAAAATCGTTTCATACAAAATGTATATGAAAGAGCATATGTCACGGAGACACGGACGGGACGTGAACGTGGCACTCACGGGGCGTTTGAACGAGGCAGTCACGTCCCCGTCCCGTTCACGTTCCGTCCGAGTTTTTATCACGTTACGTACGCAGCGACCTTAAGACGTTGTCACGTAAAAAATGAGTGTAGTTACGCATAGAAGGGCAGCTGGATGTCCTTGTCGGGGCTGTCAGCGCCGAGGTGGCGCGTGACGTCAGCGCACGCCACGCCGAACGGCCGCCGCAGCGCGCCCGCGGAGCTCACGGCGCTCGGCGCTGCCGAGATCGTGCTGCGTCTGTGTCAACAACATTATCATCTTTAGTTGCATCTCACTGTGGGAGGTTTGGCGGGAAGTCTGAAGGGACAACTTGTGCTCTTATTTTATTTTCATATCACATGTAATGAAACAACGAGTTTTGATTTCTATTTTGCCAGTCGAAACAAGACAATTTCAAACCAATGCGAATGTGTCCGTCAGAAATAACGTTGTTTCTACCCGGCACCTTCATTTGTTTATTATTTACGTCTTTATTTCAAGTCTGTCAGATCGCATTGACAACTGTCGTCAAATCGTTGTCAAAAGATGCGCTATTTGTCTGAAATAGTCTTACTTCGGCTGGCTACAGAAATCAAAACTCGCTGTTTCATTACATGTGATATGAAAAATACAGTTTGTAGCTCGGGATGAAACAAAGACAATTTCAGACCAAGGCGGCGGCAGCCAATGACAGACAACTCTCGCCCTCGTCAGAAATGTTCTTGTTTCACCCCTTGCTACACAATATACTATTTCATTTTCTTAGTGTATTTTTGAGTTATATCGGATGAAATTGATGGCATTTTGCTCGATGTAGATTTATGCCAGTGCACGAATGTTGTGAAATAAAATACAGTGCGAAAACATGTTTTTTCGGCTTGCCTCCAAAACTCCACTGGACATGTTCTGGTAAACTAGCTATCACTTTACTTGAACATTTGACTGACTAGACTGACTGATACCTGACGACTAACTGATTTTTTTCTACGACTACAAGGTGATGCAAAAATTTTACTTGACGCTGGCAATATGCACAAAGTTTGACGCCATTATAAAAAAAATGAACCTCACTATGCCAGTTTCAGTTATGGGTCAGTTACGAAGCGCGCGTGGCTCGGCAGCTAGCGTAGAACGCAAGCGATCTATGCGGCAAAGCCAAACGTTTGCGATCGGCTGTGTGTGACCGTGCCCAGTTGTGGGACGCAAAATAGGTTGCAGCCAATGCCAGATAAACATGGTTGTGGAGGTGTACGAGCGTGCATTATGTCTCCAAGTACCAACCACAGATGATTAAAAGCAGGTAACTATAGTTATTTAACTATAATCGGCCCAGGTCGAACATAGTTTCATATAACATCAAATTATCATGCAAGGATGGGGCATACAATATATTTTCGCTATAACGTGTTCACCTATCCACCCCAATAGACATAACCTCTCACTATATTTCACAACTATTTAATGACACTGTAAATATACAAACACGAATATACAATCAAAGTAATCCAGGATTCGTGAGATTAAATAGGTGTAACTAATGAAAATGGTTATTAATTAACTTATAATGAATTAATTCCACAATAATATGCATATGTTGCATGACAACAAATATCACAACTTACTAAAACCAGTTTGGAAATGAATTGAAGGATTTAATATGTAATTAGAATATGAAATATCCACCACATGCGTTCGAGTGTACTAATATAATAAATTTTGTTGTTCTGTACTTCTATATTTTTTCTGAAAATTTAATAAAAGCAAATTTAATTGCTGTATGTATGATAAACAAGTTACTGTGGCCTCAAGTCGCAATTTCCATAGTTTATTAATATATAACTTTTCAATTGTTTAAAATTGTGTTACCTGTGATCTACATTTTGCGGTTCCATAGCACCTATTCTTACAACATGGCACACTAAAAACACTTTCTCTTTTTTAATATCTGGTCCCAGGTCCTGCAATAAAAAATGCGCCTTAAGAAACATGATCTTTATTACACTAATTAATTTTGGTTTGAAAAGTACTTCAAAAATAGCAACATTACTATCGTCGACCAGCGTGGCGCAATGGTTACCATACCGGGCTGCCAATCGAGGGGTCCCGGGTTCGATACCCGGCGAAACAGAAATTTGAATAATGAGTTTCAAAATTTGTTTCTCAGTGTAGGTATTAAAGTTCATATATTTTGTATATACTTTTAAGACCTTTATTGTAACCCTTATTCTGGTAAATAAAGATTATGAATTATGTGTCCCTCCGACCAGGTGGACAGACAAAGACAGCGGGAGGCTACTGGATTCAAAGAGCGTCGGACCGGACGGAGTGGCGAACATTAGTGGAGGCCTAAGTCCAGCAAAGGACCAGGCTCATTCAGTCTGGTGGGTGGATAAATCTTACCGTAAACAACACGGTGGCCGCAGCGGCAGCCGCAGCAGTGTGCGGCGGCCACTTCAACAGCACACTTTCAGTAAGCTTATTCCCAACTGCGTCGTGTAGCGCAAGCAGCAGCTCGGCCGAGTCCGCCATGCGACACACGAAGTTGTGGACCCTCGCCACCACGGTGTAGGAGCGGGAGGTGGGCGTCGACGACGTGGAGCTAGGTCGGTCTGTTGATGGTGTTGTTTCCTGTCAACGAAGTATAAAATTCAACTGGTGAAGAAATGCTTTGGTGAACTGTAGTGTGTACTGAAGACGTCCATAATGTACCTTATCAGAATTTATCATAAGAGTTAGAGTTTTTGCGGGAAGTCGATAAAGACATATGGTGCTCTTGTTTTATTTTTACTTTCTTGGTGTATTTTTGAGTTATATCGAATAAATTTGATGGTATTTTGTTTAATATAAGTTAATTATAGTGCACGAGTGTTGTGAATTAAAATAACAGAGTGAAAATATGTTTTTTCGGCTTGCCTCCAAAATTCCATTCAGCGTGGCGCAATGGTTACCATACCGGACTGCCAATCTAAGGGTCCCGGTTTCGATTCCCGGCGAAACATAAATTAGAATGATGAGTTTAAAATTTCTGTTCTCAGTCTGGGTGTTTGTGTTTCTATATTGTATGTGTCCATGGTACCCACAACACAGTGTTTACATATATACCCTTTTGGCAAAGGGAGATCTCCCGCCGGGCGAGGTGGTCATGCCCGGGGAGCGGCCGCGCTCCAACTGACTCAATTCGGAGCTTGTATATATGGTAGGATATTCCGAAAACTTCGATAGCGTGATTCAGGAATACCCGTGGGGCCATCTCTTGATGAGTAGCGGAAGGTCGCTACATCACCCCCTGCTCAGACCGGAGGTCGATGTCTTCAGAAATCCAAGCTTGTGCAGTCTTCGCTTACAAGTGCCTTCAATGCCCTCTATCTTCAGTGAGTCGAGATGTGAAGGTGAGGCCTTGTGTTGCCCTCTATCCGCGGTGAGTCGGGATGTGAGGGTGAAGCGAGGTGCGGAGATACCCTCTATCCACGGTGAGTCGGGATGTGAGAGTAGGTTGAAGTGTGGAGGCGAGAAGTGGGTTCTCGAGCCGTCCACGAAGCCACTGGAGGTAGCTGGATCAGGATCAGGAAGCGTGGTCCAGACGCGCTGCGATGAACCTGATGAGCTGCTGAAGTGGTGCTGCAGTCCATCCAGGGAGTGAAGGTGCGACTGATGAAGGTCAGAAGGGACGTATTCTTGTCCAGGGTCACCAGTTTGGCAATGGGAGATCGCCCGCCTGGCGAGGTGGTCATGCCCGGGGAGCGGCCGCGCTCCTACTGACTCAATTCGGAGCTTGTATATATGGTAGGATATTCCGAAAACTTCGATAGCGTGATTCAGGAATACCCGTGGGACCATCTCTTGATGAGTAGCGGAAGGTCGCTACAACCCTACTGTGGGGCTATGAGTAAGAAGCGTTATAATGATTCAAAACAAAAATAATGATACTCACCATATTTTTGTCAATACGTGCATTTGCCTCATCATGCATAGTATTCAACTTGTAAGCTGAGGTAGTTAAAGGATCCACTAGCTGGCCACTGCTGGTTCTTACTGCTAGCTCCATGCCTAGCGTTCTAAAAAGAAAAATAAAAACTTGTTTACGATTTAGCTTGAATCTATTTCCCGGAATAAATCAACCCATTAGTGGACACATTACACAGAAGATTTTGAACGAGGAACTATTGAACCTGTAGTTGCGAACAAATTAGTAGCAATCAGAGATATATTAATAAGTTCTCTCATATAAATGGTCCTTCGAGCCGGATATTTGATAACTACAACAGTAATCCGTTTTAGGACGTTAGCCGTACCCTAGATACAGATGCCTATTTCTATCAGTTATAATATTTTTAATACAATGCAATATGTTCATTAGCCACTTTATTAGTCCTTTAGCAACTTTGAAAACCCTATAACAATAACAGACCTTCAATGAATCAAGCTTATATGAAAATTGGACTGTTACTACAAAATAATTAGGTGATTTATAACAATAAGGCAGCTCACCTGTTGCCCTTATCAATAGTGAAAAGGGCGGTCCGGGCCACCCGCCTGAGTTGGTCCTGGGGGAGCGCGTCCGAGGCGGCCTGGCCTCGGAGTTCTAGCAGCGCCAGCATGCTCACCTCCATGAACTTGAACCTTTCGTCGTTTGTCTGCAATATTGATTTATACTTTAGTTAAAATGCTTTACCATTTTTGGTCTTAGGAGTGATATGACTAGTTCCTATAGCTTCGGGATTAAGAATCTATGCCTGATCGTAAGAGGCGACTAAAAGGGAGCTTCCTTGGTTGTGGGCGGTGAGAGTGGGAGTTCGGTCCGTCGAGCCAGCAGTCCCGGGAAGGGCGGCGGTGTGCGCGTGCCGTATGCATGTAAGCATTGGAAGGTGCAGAATAGCACTGATGCTAATATAGCAGCAATAGCAAGATGGGCCCGTTCCAGGGCGCCGCGCGTGGAGGATACCAGTGTGTTCCACTGGAGATCCTGGAGTCTTCCCCAAGCGCAGAGGCAGGAGCACCGAGGGGGTTTTAGTGCGGTCAAATCCTACATAACCCGGTATCCTCTCCCAAGGTGTTGAGTACCTTTTGAAGGTTTCCCCAGATACCAAAAAAAAAGGTAGACTATTACAACAGGAGTAGATTACGGTACACAGTTCGTTTTCTGGTTCCAAGCTATAATAACACATTCACCAACGGCAACGATTTTATTAGTATTCTGTTGTGGTTGCACGGTATAGAGTAAAACAATATTATGCAGCGGCTTACCGTATACAACATCTTCCATTGTTGCAGCCATTCTCTTAGCGTGACGGCAATGTCATGAACCACACCACCACCACCGGCAGATGCCACTACCGTTTCTCCGCTTCTGTAAAAAAAACAATATTTTTACTATGCAGTATTAATAAAATTAACAACATTATAATATTCTTCCAGCTTGATCTACAGTAAGTAATGTCGGGCGCAGAAAGGCGTTGGAAGGCGGACTGCCACTGATAAATGTTATGTTATGTCCTCTGTTTTTTTAAGGGCATGCATCAATGCGAAATACCTAATCACAAGCCACGCCTCTAGCCTGCGGCGGGGTGATGCTCCCCTTGCGGGGATTCGCCATCTATCGGTGACTTTAAGTAAAAATAAGTTGATTTCTAAATTACGAGTCAGCGTCACCTAGCGGAACAACGAAGAAGCTCTGATACAACGAAGAAGCTCAAATAACTGTCTTGCATTCAATGTCATTTAGTAACAAAATTTTGAACAAATACGTACCTATAATATATTATATAAGCAACGCGGAGACTTGACTTCTGTCCGCGATTCCGTCCATGTGGATTTCAGATTTGTGGCAGTTGTTTTATTATCCTTAGGTACACTTTCCCGGTATAAATAAAATCCTAAATGTTGACCCGGCTAATTATGAAGCTGCATACCAAATTTCAAGAAATCGGTTTAGTAGCTTTTGCGTGATGCGCGCACAGGCAAACAATTTGAAAAATTTAGTAATTCGTCACCTTTGCTGATATTTATTATAAGCAGAGCTTCAAATACCGCTATAAAATTATAACGTTATTAACTCCTTGTGCCCGTATCGTTATAAAAAACAAAACTTTTTTCAACTAAACGTTATTTGCACATCATAATAACGCTATATCAGTAAACGCTATTTAGAAAATAACGATTTAAATAACGTTATAACCGACTGCTGAGTGCGAAGTTGTCAAACTGTGCATTCTTCTAGGTATATGTTTTGTTGAGCGGCGGATAAAATAAAGTACACAATAACTAATTTATTGTATTGGGTGTGCTTTATTGTAATTTATAATGTTTTACGTTTCTTTATTCAATACACTCCTATTTCGTATCGCCTCTTGTCATCAAACCAGATGGTGATAACTGATAAGTGACAATTTAAAATGGATTTATTTTCTTACTTATGTCAGTACTATAAGGCTTAAAATAGATAAAAATAATTAATTTAGAATACTTGTATACATCTATAATAAGTACGTATTTACGCGCGGGGATAACTTTTGACTCGATTTTGTATGGAACTTTGCATCTTTTATTTATGTCCCACTGCTGGGCACAGGTCTTCTTCTCACAAGTGAGAGGGATTTAGGCCATAGTCCACCACGCTGGCCAGATGCGGATTGGTGGACGTCATGCTTTCGAGAAATTATGAATTTCTCTCAGGCATGCACGGCGATGGAGAGCATCGTAATCAATTAAATATCGCGATATTTTCCATCACCGTGGAGCAGCGATAAATGCGCACATTACAAATTCCTTTGTCAGAGGTCGCGCCGAGGATTTGAACCCGGGATCGGTCGCGTCGAAGACCGCGGTTTTTTACCACTCGGCCATCGCTGCTCTGCATTTCATCGTGCTGATTTGCATCTACCACTAGTATAATATTATAATCGATGAACCCAGGTATACCTTCATACTTTACCTACCTTGCCGAGTAATACCCGTTGAGCTGAGTTAGGCACTCAGCTCAAAGAGGATATAAATTATTCTTACTAAATACTGACATTGGAGCAGCGTGGAGTAAGCTAAGGCCTCCCAAGTAATGGGAAGAGTACCGTGCCGTATTGGAATTACAGTGTAATCCTTATATTGTTTTCTTCATAGAAATATTGTTTGAATATTGTTTTCTTCATAGAAAACAATATACTAGATTAATTCTTCATAGAAAACAATATACTAGATCATTCCAGTATCTAATTTTCGCGGTCGACTAGTACTATAGTTTAGTATATTTAGTATATGATGTACTTTACTAACCTAGAAATTATTAAAAACTTGCTATAATTTAAAGATTTATTGAACATAATATGAGTGGTATAAAAATATAATATTCGTAATCGACTACAATCATGCACGGTCCCAGGGGGGTTCACAGGGGACCCCTCCCAAAATCCATCAGTCATGCGTAGATGGAAGGCGTAACAAGCCAATTTGGGATACCTCTTCCCCCAATCTTCATAGTGACCCCCCCAAACTACAATCCATACTTATAATAAAATCGTAGACAATCTGATTCTGAACAATAAATGTTTTTAGAAAATTCTTTAATAAAGAAGAACTACTAAGAACTTTAATCTAGAGAATAGTGCGTAGGCAAGAGTGTAGTGCAGTGAAGGCTGTAACTTCGGGAGACTAATAAGGTCTAAATTGCAGCTGGACCGCACCGTTGTATCGCACACTCGGTTTGTCATCGTCGTAACGTTAAAGAGTAACAAACATCCATACTTACAAACTTTCGCGTTTATAATCTTAGTAGGAAGTAGGATATAGTCATATTTTGGACAATTCGCACAATATCTATATAAATTGTAGCCTATGTGTTATTCTGATGTATCAGCTATATCATTATAAAGTTTCATTAAAATCCATTCAGCAGTTTTTATGTTAAAGTGTAACATTACAAACATCCATACTTACAAACTTTCACGTTTATAATATTAGTAGGAAGTAGGATATCGTCATATTTTGGACAACAATTCACATAATATCTATATAAAAACAGTCCGCTTTGCACGCTCCTTTTTACCACGGACGTGTAGGTTATGGGACAACCTTCCAGCTGAGGCATTCCCAATGGACTATAACATGGGGTTCTTCAAGAAAGCTGTAAAAAAAGCTCTCCTCCAAAGCCGGCAATGCTCGGGTGGCTCCCCTGGGGTTGCTCGTGTCCATAGGCGACGGTGATCGCTTAACACCACGCGGCCCGTCTGCCTTTTTGTTCGGTTTACATATAAAAAAAAATTAAAAAAAAAAAACGATTGTAGTTTTAGGCGGGATCTGAAAAGACATATTGCGCTCTTGTTTTATTTTAATTTTCTTGATGTATTTTTGAATCATATTGGATAAAGTTGATAGATTTGGTTCGATATAGGTTAATTAATAATTACACAAGTATTGTGAAATAAAATAACAGTGCATAAAATGGTTTTTCAGCTTGCCTCCAAATCTCTATCTGACACGTTCGGGTCTATACCCGAGCGAGTCGACTTGAATATCTTACTGAATTTCTGAAGACTGGCTTGACGTCATTTTTAATAATATGTCATCCTATTCAACGAAACAACAAAATCTGAATACAAATATTAATTTGACACTGGCAAAATGGTCAAACGACCGAGCCATTCGTAAAGAAGAAGAGGAAGATACATCAATTCTATAACATTTCAATCGTATCTGCCCCAGAAGGTCCCTCATCTCATCATCATTAAATATTTCATCATATTGGCTTCAGGCTTGAAAAAATAATACATACCCATTTTATTGGATGTTGGAATGCGAACGAAGACTCGAGCGTCATTTGAACCTAGTACATTTAGTAGGAAGGAAAAAAGGTTGTATTATAGTTTCCGTTTCACCGGTGAGAAAAGCATCTACTACAGGTTTTCGAAACTTTTAGAACCAAATATTTTTAGAGCGTCGGCTTAATTACTGAGCTCGACAATTTAAGATAGAAAAGATTTAATGCATATTAGGTAACATTTCAATAATCAGACGATTTTTTTAAAAGTAAATGGGTGGGATGGACACAAAACTGCAAAATAAATAAAATATCTTCTCGGCACTCTTGGTAGAGTTCGCATTGTTATGATATTTCTATTGAAAAACAAATTATCAAACGATAACGTCATATTCTAATCTGCCGATTTTGACAACCGAAAGTAAGACAAAATATCTAAAAACTTTAGCGTTCCTATATAGACGACATTTTTAATTATGTTAAAAAAGATGCAAGGTTTACCCCGTAGCTTATATAATTATAATATATTTTTATTTCAGACAATTGTCCATATTACATTTACATAAGACAGAAATAAAAATAATCTGCTCAAAAAATTATCTCACACGCTCGAGTAAATCCAAAAAATCCTCTCTTGGGCTCCTCTACTATAAGAACGTAGACTTTCAAACGGCGGAGCAAATGGGAGTGCTAAAATACAAACTACACAAAACAAGGTCAGGATGCAGCGAGCTGACAACGTCGCGTAAATATCGTAGTAATCGAAATAAAATAACGATATTATAACGTTATTTTATTTCGATTTCGATATTCTATAACGCTATTCTTTTGATACCGTTATTCACCTATAACGTTATATAACATTATATTTTGATATTTTTTATAACGTTATGAAGCTCTGATTGTAAGTACTTACCTACAGTACTTAAAAATTGCAAAAAATACAAATGTACAGTTTCGACTATTCTACGATTGTACAGTGGGCCGCAGCTCATATTATGTAAAATTATAAATAAAGTAAAAAAAGCGATAATTAAAATAAATTCACAATTTTGTTCACTTTATTAATGAATCAGAAACGGAAAAACGTTTTCACTGTAAAAAATATATTTGTGGTTGAGGACTAATATTACAAAAACTATACAAGTGGGAATCGAACCCAGAACACTCATACGTAATACGCGAGACTTTATGAGAATATGAGCTACGCTCACTACTTTACTAGTTGTGAAATAAAGGATATGGCTACAAATTACGTAGGTAAGGATTTCTCGCTGTCGTCAGTCTATCTATCGACTCAGTCGATATAGATAGGGGGGAGGGGCAGTGTAATTGTAGGTTTTTATTTATGAAACAAAATTGATTACGGTGTAAAAAATAAACACCTAAAGTATATATAAAATGAATCATAGCTTTGTACCTAGGTTACTTACGTACTTTTATTTTGTTCATGTAGACTTTTTTCGGCCGTAAGAATTTCAAATATTGATATTGTTTTCAGTCTATCTTTTTATAAGCTTTTTATTGTAAAAAATATTTGTAATTTTAAAATGGTAAAAAAATATAAATTTATATAATATAAAAAACATATGCTACGCTGGGGATCGAACCCGAGTCGTATTGCAAACGTGAGTAAAACAAGACTTCAAAAACTGGACTACAGACGCTAGCAGTGTAATTGTAGGTTTTTATTTATGAAACAAAATTGATTACGGTGTAAAAAATAAACACCTAAAGTATATATAAAATGAATCATAGCTTTGTACCTAGGTTACTTACGTACTTTTATTTTGTTCATGTAGACTTTTTTCGGCCGTAAGAATTTCAAATATTTATATTTTCAGTCTGTCTTTTTATAAGCTTTTTTATTGTAAAAAATATTTGTAATTTTAAAATAGTAAAAAAATATAAATTTATATAATATAAAAAACATATGCTACGCTGGGGATCGAACCCGAGTCGTATTGCAAACGTGAGTAAAACAAGACTTCAAAAACTGGACTACAGACGCTACTTTCCGAATCGTGAAATAAGGACCAAGACTTGGTCTGACTACCGAGTAACCTAAATATTCTTTGCTCATAAATAGACAGCTAGCCTAAAATAAAATATATTACGAATAAAATTATTGTAAATCGATTACAGGGGTATTGTTTCTAACTAAATACAAGTGCAAGAGTTCTACTTACCTTTTTTATTTTTTTTATTTATCTTTTTTCTTCGTAAATATTTCCGTTTTGATAATTTATTTTTACTTTTATTTCCCATTTTCTAAACTTTAAAATTAACTTATTCTTACTAAAAATAATAACTTATACCTAATACTTACTTACTAAGAAAAAAAAATATATTTTCAAAAACTAAACAAAATTAAATATATTTTGAAATTTTCGTATTTCGCGGGCGATTCGGGCATAAGTAAGTACGCGTCCATCGTTGACAGTGGTCACGGGTGGTATGGGAGACATGGGAGTGGCGAAGAGAGTGATGGCATGCGTTACTTCAGCGCTCGCGAGGAAAAGAAAGCATCATCTTATTTTGAATGTCGTAAGCGCCAAATCGAAAAACATTTTTCGTTAAAAAACTAAAACAAAACATAGAAAACTGTTTGCATAGAAAGCTTTATAGTAACATTAGCTTGTTGTAAAAAAATAATGATAAATATATTCAAACTCGTTTTGACATAAAATGATAAAAATTGAAAATATTGACCTAATTTTGAAAAATAATTCTATCGAGAAAATTTTATGGCATCGTGTTTTCAGTTGCATAAAAATTTAGTAAATATAATGAAAATTCAGATTATGTAAAAACTATTCTCCAGTCGTTTCTACAAAATGCAACATATTCAATTACAATACCCCTTTTTTATTGATGCATGCCCTTAATGGACAGTTTGCTATTGGCCATATTGGCCCTTACAGTAAGCCAGGTAGGCCCCGAAAAGAGAGGGGGGAGTGGTTTGAAAGCATCTGACGGTGACTAACCCATGTTTCCATTGAAATAGTTTTGTGTAGTAAGTTAATCAACACGACTAACAGCTAACGTTACAACTTACAACTACACAACGACTCTCCTAAGAATTTTACAAAATTTTAAATTCGCTCACGTAGGTTGGTAGGTATTCAAAATTCTTTTTTATTAAATTTGAAATCATTTATCTCAAAAGGCAAAAAAGTACATCTGGCATATGCCAGAGTGGCCGCTATTTAAAAAAGCATTGCAGTGATTGAGCAAACTCGCCTCCAATCAGAGTAGCGATTCGACGAACATTCACATATTTGCCGATGCGTTTATTTGCGCTAGTGTTCAAACATTGCTGGTGCTTTTGCTAGTTGTTAGCTCGGCAGTCGGCATATTTTAGTTAGGCGTTTCCTATACAAAGGACTGTCTTTACAATACACAATATAATATATTATTATGCATAAATGATTCCGTGTAATTAATTTATGTTTCTGACACTTGATTAGAGATCGTCCCCGAATATCAAAAACAGTAATAATTTTGTCATGTCACTGCACTCAAATCTAAATGGTGAATAGGGTCTTGGACACTAAGCACAAAAAAATTCAAAATTCTTACCTAAAAAAGGTTGCACTAAATCACGCTTGGAAAGCAATATAATTGTTAATTCTTTTTTATACATAATTTTTGTTACCGCTTAAATCAATAATAATGAAGTCGGTTGACTTTATATGATAAGTGACGTCACTTATCGTTTTCTCATACAAAATGTATGGAGATGTCACGTTTTGACAGCTCATTAAAAGTATCTCAATTGACTTGGTAGTCCAAGACCTGATTTGAAAGCGTTTCCAATGGCATCGAAATAGTATATCACTATCACAGACACCCTACACTCGTAAACTTTAAAATGGGAAGATTTGACAAAGTCGCAGCCTGTGGGCTTATGGTCGCCAATCGCCATACACGCTAGGAGGTAATAACCTTACAGGCATAACTGACAGACATAACCTTGCGTGTGTGCCACAAAACTTTGCAGTTATCTAAGCTGCCTGTCAGTTATGCCTGTAAGGAAGGTTATAACCGTGTTACATAACCTACCGTGTATGGCAACCATTATTAGACAAGTGGCATTCGAGAATAGATTGTACATTTTTTAGTCTATTCTACAAGCGTTACGATAGTCGAATGCCACTTGTCTAACCCCTCACTACTATATTCTTAACTAGCCTTATGCCAGCGGCTCCGCCCGCGTGGACCGTGGGTCCCCGTAGGATAAAAAATAGCCTATGTGCTATTCCAGGCTTCATTGCTATATTAACATCATAGGCGTTTAGCCAGTTGCTTCAACCGCGTTAACCCTATTACCCGTTTTCACGTAGGAATGAAGCATTTTCCCGCGGTAAAAAGTAGCCTATGTTACTCAGGGTGAATGTAGCTTTCTAATGGTGAAAGAATTTTTGAAATCGGAACAGTAGTTTTTGAGTTTATTCATTACAAACATACAAAAATACAAATCTTTCCTCTCTATAATATTAGTATAGAAGTATAGATGGGGTATCAGAGAAGAACGCGTTTGTATGTAGTGTATGTACTACATACAAACTTCCAGTAAGCCCAAGTTTTGCTGAGGTCGTGTGCAGTAGCCGCACCTTTCCACCGAAACACTTTAATATGTCGGCACCCTAATTCAGTAAAGATAATAAAATGCCAGTCCAATTGGCAGGTCGACGACCTATTGATAATGGTCAAGTGAATCATTTGTCGTTGTAGCGCCTCTAATTGAAATATTATCACTTGTTACTATTATTTCTCTTTTGATTCCGAAGGGTCGCGATGTTTTGTTCGAAAACAATGGGAATCGTGAATAATTGTCAAGTTATTGTTGCTGTTGAGGAGAGTAACATCAATTAAGAATTAAGGTCAACTATAATAGCTTTTTCGCTCTTTCTATACTATTTGTGTTGATGTTGTGCCATCATTATTGTTTTATGAGAAAGAATAAGGACAGTTTTCTTTTCTTCCCTTAAGGGGTAATTAATTACTCCGTGTAATTCTGTGATGTAATTGAAACAATTGGAATATTTTACTGAGTAATCTAATTTGCAATAGGCATGATGACAGATTTTAAAATACCTTTCCTTATTGTAGGTACAGTCTCCTAGTTTCGAAAAAAAGTTTATTTCAGCAATAAACTTAAGTTTTAACGTAAATTATTGTATTTTCTGCTATGTAATTTGAATTAAGCGCGAAAACGCTCGAAGGTGTCATGGCGTCGGCTTGCTCGTCAAACTTCAAGCAACATGATGACATTTACTGAGACGTGACGTCATTCCTTTTGATTGGCGTTTCAGATAACATGGCCGATTACTGTATTTAATACTTTTATTTTATTGAAAATCTTATTAATCCTAATGGTTATATTATAATGGGATCATATTATAGAAATTTTTTAGCATATATTTTTCTGTAAAACCATTTATTCTCTGATTCTTTAATAGTGTCATCATACATTATTGTTATTGTAAGTGCTTGTACAGTCCATTTATTAGAATTGGCATAAGTAACAAGTAACAAACAACCCGATAGGTTAGTTAGGATATGTAGGATAGATCATTAGTATCTTACCCTCCATGATTTTCTCGAACCGCCTATATGGCTAGCGACAAGGTTTAACGATTACTATCTATCGATAACGATCCGGACTGACGGCTTAATGTGTCTTAACGCGTACGCAATACGCGCACGTAATTTGCTACTATCGGCCATCCATTTCACATCCAACCGCACCCGTTTAGCTTAGTATCATAAAGTAAAAAAGTATCCGTACAGCCATATCCGCGTAAATCGCTTACATACTACGCTAGCCGCAGGGCCATGCGTGCTTATTGTAGATTGATAGAAACACAATACTTACTTCTCGAATAGGACAGACGCGCAAAGTAACCTAACAATATGGCGCTATATCTGTTTCTGAATCACGCTAACGATGTTTGTGAGTTCGAGAGGACGCGTCGCATTGCCGAAAAATCGGTGTAACTCTCCACACCACATTAGACGTTTCAAATCAAAGATCGCAACCACAGAACATATTAAAGAAGTTAAAATGGAATGGTGGGCGGGGCAAACGCGCCAAGGATGTGAGCAACGCTCATATCTCTACAGAAGAAAGACGCGATCGCGCTGCGATATGCGTGCTTGTGTGCGTGCTTGGATGTGATTCATTCAACTGAAATCGCGTGATTGTGCGGCGCACAGATTGGCTAGTTTTGAAATTGCAAATAGGTATGTGCGTAAGCTTCATATTTATTTAAGTAGGTACAGATGTAGTGGAGGTGAGAGAAGAAGGGGCTGAATTGACGACACCGGTTTTTATACGAACGGCGCATTATTGCCATTCTACCTCTTTTAATATGTTCTGTGATCGCAACACAATACTCACTTCTCGATATGACAGTCGCGGATAGCCACGTAGCTCTTTGGCACGGCGCCGTGGTCGCCTCGTCTCAGACTGCGCGCCCAGTACCAGTCGCGACTCTCGCCCAGCAGGTGGACGAGCTCGCCCACCTCCAGGGATAGCTGTGGGCTCTGACTTGTGAAGTTGTAGATTGCTGGAAAGATATTATGATGATTAGTAATATGCTATGACAGAAAGAATGCACGTTAAAAGCAATGTAGCGGGGTACAAGTTAAAGGTAACCTTGTTTTCATGAATGCCTTCATGGGATTTGTACCGCACTAACACCCTCTCCGTTGCCTACCCCAGGTTTGGGGAAGACTCCGGGATCTCCAATGGTGCCCTCTAAATAGACTCTAATCTAAAAGTAAGCAATAATGCTTTACTTCGCTTCATAATTAAGTACGAATTGTCCAGATGCGCTTCTAATGTATTCACACTTAACCAGCGTGGTGGACTAACAGTAGAGCAATAACGAAGTTTTTGATAGTATAGTATAGATATAATTCATTTATTTGCTCAAATTATGGTTACAGAGGTATTATAGAGAGTCATATCTCACAATTTACCATTTTCATGGTGTGCAAATTATATATTAAGTACAATTACAATTTGAGTATATTATAATTTAAACAAATTGATAATTAAAACATTATACAATAATTATAAACATAAATAAATAATTTACAGATGATTAATTTGAATAAAAGAATGACTTTTTTTGTTATGCATGTCAATAGTTAATAATATTTAGATTGAATTGATAAATTTACATCATTTAAACTAAATTAATATTTCATATGCGATTTAACCAAAGATATTGATTTAACGGAATAGTAGCATTTTTGTAAGATCCATTCATGTAAATGTCGTTTAAATTTGCGATGTGGTAATTTTTTGAGATCCTCAGGAAGATTACTATAAATTTTTACACACATAATATGATACGGTGATCTTTATCTCAGAGCCGATTTGCTTTGTGGTATCCATATTTTTCCTCGATATCGACTACAAAACTTAATTACATCTTTCTTTTTTTTAAAAGATGTAAGTATCGATGTACAAATACTGCTATTTCGTATATGTAGATGATTGGCAAAGTGAGAATTTTGAGTTGTTTAAAAAGAGGCTTGACACTCACTTCCGTTTTTTAATTACACATGGCACCAATACATCGCTTTTGCGCTATGAAGGCTTTGTTTATAGATACGGAGTTACCCCATATTAATATGCCTGCAACCCTTTTTACGTCCAACTGCTGGGCACGGGTCTCTCCCCATTATTGGGGAGGCCTGGAGCTTACTCCACCACGCTGCTCCAATGCGGGTATTCGGCATATTATGCGGCATATTAATATAACATACCATAAATTTGATGCTGTGTAAGCATGGTAAGCTTGTAAGGCACTTGATATGTCGCATAATTTTGGTATGCGCCGTAGTAGATATACAAATTTATTTATTTTAGAGCATACTTTATCAACATGTTCTTTCCACGTGCATTTGTTGTCAATAGTTATGCCTAAAAATACGGTCGAATCGCATTCAGTGAAAGTTTGGTTCTGATAGCGCTCATTTAGACTAGCTTTTTTTGAGCCTTTGTTTCCGAACTGTACCTATGTATTCAGATTTTGACATAGTTACTTGTAGGTTGTTATCAGAGAGCCACTGTATAATGTTGTGAACTGTTATGTTTATTTCATTATTATAATCTTGTGATGTGTCAGGTATGATTACTGCTATGATTACATGAGAGGAGGGTTCGATCTAAGGGACGGTTTGCTAAGCGTTGATATTAGAATCTGTATATATAAAAATGAATCCCATTTTCCCTTGGTCACGACATCACGCGTGAACGGCTAGACCGATTTCGCTAATTCTTCTTTTGTTGTGTTTGTAATTGGCAGAAGAAGGTACTTATGTAATAAAACATTAAGGAAATATCACGAAAACTTAGAAAATTTAAAAACTATTTTCCAATTCGAATGCAACATTAACATTTAAGACAAGACAGCGTCCTTCAAAAATGTGACTCACATGAAATATTCAGAGAGCTAAGCAATGAAAACTTGCAACAATTTTCTAATATTTTGTTTTAATTACGTCACATCAGCTAAATTTCTTAGTGTTTGAAATCCATGATGAACGGTATTAAAAATTAAGCGTTGATCATCAGTTATGGAAAAAAAAATATTTTTTTATATGAAAACTCTTGAACTTGCAAAATGTTAGTTACTATTTTTATCGACTTTCATACGTGATACACCGAGTTACAAGTTTTGCATGACTGAACACTGTGAAACTTATCATTAATTGACTGCTTGCTTCTTCTTATTTTTTATGGTTTTAGAAAAGTTACTGCAGTGAATATTTATTTTTAAATTGAGGTAAGTACCTTATACGCCAAACGTTAAGAAATCCTGCTGACTGACAAAAATATTTCTATGCTCCACCAATTTGACGGAATATAAAAAAAATTGCTATTTGAAAATGTTTGTACTTTTTTGTCGCTTTCTCTCGAAATAGCTCTCGGAATCAAACGTTAAAACGAGATCTGTCATTATTTTATTTTCTTCCATGACAGTTTATTGGACAGTAACCTAACAACTTCATAGATAATATAATATGAATACTTAAAAAATACTCTTCATACATTTGTTGTAGGTTTCTGTACAATGTAGGTAGTTTCTTTAAGAAGCTAAACTGGCTAGCTCGGGATTGCTCTCCGTAGGTTGAAGTTATGAATATGAGCTACAATAAGACTAGATACAGTAAGAACAGATCAGCTACCTAATCGTAAGAGGCGAATAAATGTGAACTTCTGGAGTTGTGGGCGGCGATTTGGAGCACCGCGCATGGAGTCCTCTGAACACTCAGGCAGGCCACTGAGGAGGTTTTAGTGCTGTATAAATCCCACATCCCATTGTCTCTCTCCACCAACCCGCATTGGAGCAGAGTGGTGGAGTAAGCTCCAGGCCTCCCCAATAATGGGGAGAGACCCGTGCCCAGCAGTGGGACGCAAAAAGGGTTGCGGCCAAATCCCACATAACCCGGTATCACTTTTCAATCTGACACGTACCTTGCGAAGATTCCGTCCCGAAAACATAAAAGTTACCTCGGCATTAACAATATGAAATATGGTGTCCTCCACGTAATCATAAAAAGCGACTAAGTAGAGGCTTTCACGGCTATACTGGGAGTCGGACCAACAGCCACGGGTAAAACGACGGCGTATTCGGCCGCACGACTCTTGGCAGAGTTACCTACATTGCTCACCCAAGAGCCCATTTGTAACGCCGCGCCACAGAGTACATCGCTGCGCATGGAAGACATTGGCAGGTTTCGCTGAAAATCCTATTCAGTGGGTTTTAGTGTGGTTGAAATGTTAAATAATTAACTCGCTGTCTCACTCGGGCGTAGCCTCAGATACCGTAAGAAGGTAGATTTAAGTGAATAATTAATTGTTGAATAAAGTTATTAGGTAAATCAGGAGCTGGGCGCCGCGCGTGGAGGACACCCGTGCGTTCCTATGGAGATCCCGGAGTCCTCACAAACGCAGAGGCAGGCCACCGAGGGGGTTTTAGTGCGGTCAAATCCCACATAACCCGGTATCCTCTCCCAAGGTGTCGGGTACCTTTTGAAGGTTTCCCCCCGATACCAAAAAAAAAGGTAAATCAGGAGCTGGCTCTGCTGCTCTGCAACACGATACTAGATTTACTCAAAATATTTTTGAGCCTTTAAAAAATAAACTAACTCCTACGAGAGTGAAATAGGAGAGTGAAGTTTACATGAAATTTTCTCATTTCTGGACCTACTCTATATATATATACCTACTCTACTTATACTTCTAATAAGTAGAGTAGGTAATATACATACGAGTATGTGATTGATTACAATTTAAAATGATTTGTGCAGGTGAAATGGTGAAATGGTGAAAGGGTTAAGTAAAATGTATAGAAATTAATTTTATCATCTCATTTCTGAACTTAGCAGTATAAACATTGGTATATAGGGCCTGACTTTCTTATTTCTTAAAAATATAATTATGACAACCTTTATATTTCGTCGGACTAATTTAAAAAGGGGGCTGTTTTTCTCACGGTCAGGTTTATGTGGCTTGCTAGCGGGTTAGTGCACCAAATAACTTGGTCATTTTAACACCAGCTTCAAAACGAAGTAGGTACTGTAGTAACCTGTTACCTATCTTTTATACCAGTACCTACTTGCAGACGCAGAACAGATACGTATGACACAATTATAACGGGGTTAATTTAAACTGTGTCCTGATAACTAAAGTACACGCGGAAGAAGTCGCGGGCAAAACATTTCTCTAACTCTATATGTATAAAACTGAATTCCTATTTCCCTTGGTCTCAGCCTCACGCGTGAACGGTTAGACCGATTTCGATAATTCTTTTTTGTTGTGTTTGTTATTATCAGGAGAAGGTTCTTATCAATGAAAAAAATTAAGAAAATTGATAATTAATATATTATTTTTTTTATAAATTCGATTTTAATATCCATAGTTAAGACAGGAAAACGTCTGTCGGGTCAGCTAGTTATCAATAAGATAAACAATTAATATTAATCACGATCATCAACAACTGATCGTGATAATATTAAATAAGGTATAATGTTGTGAACTGTTATGTTTATTTTATTATTATAATCTTGTGATGTGTCAGGTATGATTACTGCTATGATTACATGAGAGGAGGGTTCGATCTAAGGGACGGTTTGCTAAGCGTTGATATTAGAATAATCAATAAGATAAACAATTAATATTAATCACGATCATCAACAACTGATCGTGATAATATTAAATAGCTATCTCGTTGATAATTTTACAAGTAACTAATCACTCCGACATTTTTATGTTAAAAACCAGTACGTGACGTGTTGAAATTAGTTTATGCTACACTTAATTTTAGTTTAAAACATTCCCATTCCCAGCAAAAAGAGCAATAAACTGGTTTGTCAAATCAATCCACAAAAAAAGTATACTTTGATAAATTCTTCCACTAAAAACTCTAAGTAAGTAGTACCCAATCGCAAACACAATCAGACTGCAACGTACATTATATATCATTATGTGTTAATTCACAATTTGGGCACGACAGCACAATACAAAGCGCCACTATTCGCGGCAGTCATTTCCGTATGTAACCGTTAGATTTACGACCATGCTAATAGCCCATCGGAATCGATTCCAATACTTAACCATATTAGTTTGGCACATGCTAAACTTCCGCCAACTATTTGGAAGAATGATTCCCATTATGTAATTCCTGTTATGACACTATTTTGCATACTTATCGTTATCACAATCCAATAGCTAGGGTTGCCATCTCTAAAATTTGTCAACCAGGACAAGACGCGTTATAACCCCGGATTTTAGAGCCCAAAACCCTGACATGTAAACAACGGGGGGACGGTGAATTTAGCGTGTCGGTTCGTCGGTTGATCGCGACGTGCGGGCACAGTGCGTGTATCGCGGGTGGCCAAAGACTTTATTTTTTTTAAACCCGGACTACAAATGAAGTCCGGCCCGCTCCCCGGACGCCCTCTAAACTAGGACAAATCCGGGGAAACCCGGACGGATGACAACCCTACCAATAGCGGACCTATTGGATAGACAACACATAAAATTTAATTTATATTCTAATTAGAAACTAAATTAAAATAAGAATTCCTTTTTGAAATACAAATATTACGTAGGTAGTAACATGGTTTTGGAGGATGGATAAAAGACATTTGCCACTTACAATTTTTTTATTTCACCCAAACAAAGTACCTATCTTATTCAAAATTCTGTTATATACGCGTACCTACATAATACCTTCGTCTATGGGTTGAAGAAAAGCTTAAGCTTCGGAGCAAATTGGCTGTGATATACGAACGGACAATCACAATAGTATATTTTTAAATTAATATGACAAAGATATTTAAACTGAATACTGGGATGCCCATGCAGGCATTGTTATTGTTGGAGCACTTGTATGTCATTGTATTAATGATAAGGACCTATTGTTACCCAAAATACTTACAAAAAACGAGTTATCAATATGTTACGTTTTTAGGGTTCCATAGCCAAAGGGTGTAGCGCGCATGGCCTGGCGGCTAGCGTAGAACGCAAGCGATCTATGCAGTTGAGCCAAACGGGCGCGGTCGGGTGTGAGATGGGTGACCGCTAGTGGCAAAAAATTTCATGCGCGTTTCCGTGCTTCGGAGGGCACGTTAAGCCGTCGGTCCCGGTTGTTGTCGATAGATAACAGTCGTCAAACCTTGTCGGAGGCCTTATGGGCGGTTTGAAAACATCCGACAGCGGGTTGGCCACTAACCCGCATCTCCACCAACCCGCATTGGAGCAGCGTGGTGGAGTAAGCTCCAGGCCTCCCCAATAAGGGGTAGAGACCCGTGCCCAGCAGTGGGACGCAAAAAAGGGTTGCAGCCAGCCAAAGGGTAAAACAGGACCCTGTTACTAAGACTCCGCTGTCCGTCCGTCTGTCAAAAGGCTGTAATCTCAAGCACTGTGATCGTTAAACAGTTGGAGTTATCACACATATGAATTTCTGTTGCCGCTATAATAATAAATACTTTAAACATAATAAAATAAATATTTCAGGGGGTTCCCATTCAACAAACTGGATTTTTCTTTTCTATAGATAATGGTACGGAACCCTCTATGCGTAAGTCTGACTCACACTTAGCCGGTTTTTTGTTTTTAAAACGGAACAATAAAAGCAAATAAAAATGTATTTTTCGTTTGCGTGGGATATTACAAGAGGACATAAAATGTAAGTCACAAAATTCAAACCGCCCACGTGCAAAATAACCCGAACTGTAAATTACGGATTTTGAAGATGCTTTCCGGGCAGAATTCGAGAAATAAGGAAATATATCGCCAGTTTATTTAACCAAACCGTTAAGTTGTTTCTGTTTTATGAAGCGAAACGAGAATTCAAAATTATAATCAAGATTTTTAATTGTACTTAATTGAAAAAGATTTAAAAAATCATGTTTATTTCGATAAATATTGAAGTCACTTTACAAATTGGTTCGCGAAATCATGCAACAAAAATAACGGTTTATTACAAAGAAAAGCAAATCCAAATCGAAAATTACGATCGAAAGCTTTTCTCTTCCCTTATTCCTATAGATGTGACCAATTGACAAGCATCACTTTCATCCTTATTACCAGAGCGAAACCTTCAAAATTTGTCCCAGTGCCTTAGGAAAGATACTGGAACGATGAAGAACCAACTGATTTCTGAGGTTACATAAAGGTATCATAATCACGTAGTACGTAAAATACCTACCGCATCCTTTTTCGCAGAGTCCGTTAAAAAGGGTTGATGTTCGGTTGATCCCCAAATAAAGTTCAAATAGAGAATATTTTTCGTCGACATCCCAGCACGTTAATACCATAACCATAGCGCGGATCACTGCCTAGTTGAAATTCAGCGCCGCTCCCGTTGAGCGATAACATCGGAAGGAACAAGTCGCACTACATACATAATGCAGCGTGCGTGAGCACCGAAAATACTGAAATGCGTACAGGCGTCATTTAAAAACAGTTTTTATAGAGCGTTTTATAAAGTTCTTTTGACCCATGTAGGACATGGACAGCCATTGCCCTCCTGTCCATGTCCTACATGGGTCAAAAGAACTATAGGTTTAGGATGATGGGAACGTTAATTCCAGTTTTGTCAACGTATTTAATATATTAATGTTAAAGAAGAGAAATTTTCATGAAAATTACACGTCTAAGTTGGCGACTTCATTATATTAACCACGCGCCAACAGATCCTTGTCGCATTATAACGCGGTCTTTAATTTGCAGCACCTTGTAAGGCGCATCAAGTGCATGTAAAAAATAACAATCACAGGTTACATCTCTAGAATAGTAACAAAGTCTTTCCTAGGACCAAAATGAAAAAAATGAGTCGCTGAGTTTGCTCTGAAACAATAATCAGGAAAAGGATCGAAACTAGGGAAGTATCTGAAATTCGAACTAGGGAAATATCTGAAGTTAAGGAAGCAGAAATTCTCCTAGCAATGTCAATACTGCAATATAGCCAGATTAATTTCGTACATACATCGTGAGAGTGACATTCGTACGTTTCGAGTACTCATACTGATCGCTGAAATGCCATGCCGTGCTTAATTAAGGAATGTGTACTGTCGGCAAATGTGAAATATGATAAAGTACAACAGCATGGAACTAGCATGTAGCAGTTTTAATTACAGCCTTTGATCAAAGTTTAATTTCATATTCTAGGCTAGGTAGTTCATCTTGAAATATAGCAGTCCCTAGATACATCCCTGGGGGATGCGTGAATAAAATTCAACGTCCTTACAATGAGAAATTACGTTATATGTCTGGCGAATTTTGTATTTGTATGTACCTACTACAAAATTTCTCGAATAAAGAACATAAATTAAAACAATGAAAATATTTCATTAAGCTCCAGTTAAGCTATGATTGACAACAGACAAATGATGCTTTTGTATCAACCAATACAGCTTTCTTTCGAGAATTGATACAAGCCTCCCTATTTATTACAAAAGAAAAACGTTTCGTTATCAAACTGTAAATTACAGTGAGTTTATAATCGAAGTCACCGAATATCCGTCAAAGTTTGAGAAGTCACATTCAGTATTTTGCGGATTTATGAGTCGAGAAGCAATCTTGAACCTCTTGGAGTCCCACCGGCATTTAGCTTTACGAACCTCCAGGACCCCAAAATCATTTAATATAACGGCCAGTTAGAAAAGTTTCGGTACAAATATGAGCGCTTTGCAAATAAAGATCGTAACATCTGTTGTTAAGAGTAGCTCATTCCATTTCCGTCGTTATTGCGATGTATTAGAGTACATGTTAGGCTGTAGGTGAATTTGTGTACATTGGAGTGAAGTCCACATTCAACTAATAAAGGGCCCGCGTTCTAATTTGGCATACAATAATACTGAGTCGCCAATAGCGTGCCCTAAGGATAAGGATCTTATACATTGGCACTAGCAGTAATGATAATTGAAGTTCATTTCATCTATCATACTCAGACGCTAAGCCTTCTTATTATGGTCTTGTTTTATAACAAAACAATAGAATTTTAGAGATTTCACTATTTATATTTAAAGAACTCACAAAACTGTGTATCAAAAGGAAAAATATCCTCCACGATAGAATCAAGATCTATCCTTATACAAAGCTAAAGAGTTTGTGTTTGTTTGTTTGTTTGTTTGTACGCGTTAATCTCAGGAATAACTGGTTCGAATTGAAAAATTATTTTTGTTTTGGATAATCCATTTATCGAGGAAGTCCACGCGGACGAAGTCGCGGGCGGCCGCTTGTGTATTACATTACTGACTCGTTTGTTAACAATAGATTAAGCGATTTCTCACGTACTTATATTTTAAAGAGCTTTCAAAAATAATATATCAAAAAAGCAAAAACATTCGAAACGATGCAAGTATGTTGTTTACAATCTTTATGAAAACTGGTTAACTAAATAATTTTCTATTAAAATCAGCTGCAAAAATTCGCAATAAGAATTGAAATAGTATAAGGATAAGATATTTCGGAAAATACGAATATATTTCATATTCTTTTCAACGTTAATACAGCTTCCGTACCTTCCCGCCAAAACGTAACAATAAATCTTAGCCAATCCGCTTACACAGCAGCCATTCCTTAGCCTCATATCGATTCAGGACAAGAAGTGCGAGAGAGACGGTGCTCTACAGATGCATATCGGTGTCCTTGTCATCGCGAAATTAATTAAGAGGTTAATATGTTGGCACTGGGTCAGCCGATATCGCAGTCAGTTTAACGATAATGGAAATTGCACATTAACGCCGTCGACCCCTTGGACAAATATGCCTGATTATAGTTTTAGGCCGCGTCTGACCCGCATGTCAGCGAAACACCAGAATCTGAGACAAATGAAGCGTCAAAGTCAAATCTTGCGAAAATTGAGATTAAGAAACAAAATCAAAATGAACTGATGGAAAATAACGACAATTTATCATAACAATGACAAAAAAAAATGAATAAAGATTTTGTCCTGCAACAAAAAACAAAGAGATGTTTATTTAAAACTAGCCTTCCGCCAGCGTCTTCGCGTGCGTGGGCTCTTTCAATGGGTTCCCGTAGGGAAAAAAATAGCCTATGTGCTATTCCAGGCTTCATTGCTATATTAAAATCATAGACATTTAGCCAGTTGCTTGAACCGCGTTGACCCTACTACCCGTTTTCACGTAGGAATAAAGCATTTTCCCGCGGTAAAAAGTAGCCTATGTTACTCAGGGTGAATTTAGCTTTCGAATGGTGAAGGAATTGAAATCGGAACAATAGTTTTATAGTTATATAGTAGTTAAGTAGTAGTTGTATTACAAACATACAAAAATACAAATCTTTCCTCTTTATTAGTATAGAAGTATAGATTGAAAGAGGTACCTATGTCGGAATCTTGTTTTATCTTGCGTAGCCTTTAAAGTTATGTCTTGATGATTTTAACAAATGTAACAAGATGTGAAATATTAATATTTTCTTAATAGTTTCTATCTATTCAGGCTGACGGGATATTTAAAAAAATAAAATAATTTTCAAAGCTAAGAACAGTAATATCACAATTCTTCTTTCCAATCTTCGAACATAAAAACTTATTAATGTAAACTGCATTAGGGATATCCTTCAAAATTATTTTCTTCCATTTTTATTCTCCGAAAGCCGTCTTAACACCACGTGAAGAGGGTCCCCAATTTTGCACATTATCTTCTCGTAATCCACAGTTTTAAGCGATAAATTAGAAAAGCTTTAGTTGCGAGAAACATTATCTTCTTATTTTTCGAATTTCCCTGTAAAAAGCGCTTCGTAAATGTCAAGTAGGTCTTAAGTAGGGTATTAGGATCTGTACGATATTGTTTTAAAAAAGATAATTATCAGCTCAATAAATCCGATCTTATTTCGATATTTATTGTTTTTACTTCGAGTTGCCCATAAAAAAAGCATTCCGGTTGTGCCGGCAGAAGTGAAAACTTGAACATTAACGTTGTGCATTTTTGATATTTTGGAATGGTTAGGGAATAATTTCGCACGAATTGCTTTTCATCAGTATTATTTTTCATCTAGTATTTTCAGTAGGTTTTCATCTAGTATTTTTATAAAGTACTCACTCATTTTCTTTCACTATTTATTCGTCACTTTTTTCATTAATAGATGCACTTTGTTCAATGTCCATATTTTAAATACTTGCTATAAACGAATTTTAAAAGTATAGACAGTAGAGACATCAGCTGTCACCCCTCCGTCTTACGAATATTCGATCAGGCCACGTCGTGTCCTGACGCGAGTTTAACATTTTTCACCCATCAAAGAAACATCAAACAGCGACCCAGGTTCCGCGCCTATTCTGTTTTTGAACAATTTCTAATATGCAATCTATTTATAGCACAATTCATGTTAATAATAATGTCCACATACGAGGCATACGCATACGACATCAAAATAGAAATACTTATTCTGAAATTTCTACTTGTCAGAAACAAAATTGTCTTGCAAACGTTTCGTTTGGAAATTTACGAGTTTAGTACCTATTTGCAGAAAAATCCATGCTACCCATACTAATATTACAAATTCGAAAGTAACTCTGTCTGTCTGTCTGCTACGTTTTCCCGCTTTAACTACTGACCCAATTTTAATGAAATTTGATACACAGATAGAGTGGAGGACAATAAAAAAGGACGTAGGATGGTTTTTATCCTACGGGAACCTTTAAAACTGATTCACGAGCGAAGCCGCTGACTGAAGATTAGTACAAATATAAATTTTTATCCCAAATTATTATTACCTATTACTGCGCGGAATCCTTCAATATATATAATGTCAGGAATAATTAATTTAAACTATTCAAAGTCACGAACCTTCGTGCCTGTAAATTAATAAAATTCACTCAAACGTAGTAAATACAAAAATTTGCAATATGAAGACAAGAATAATAACAGCCCCATGTTTTGGACCAGCATATGTATGCTAAACAATAAAGCAACATTCTCAAGTTATTAATAACTTGGCGCATCCGTTGTACTCGCGAACAATTAAATTTTTACAATGGAGTACATGTTTTGTGAGTCAGTGTCTTCCATCGCTAAGGTGAATTTCGTGCGGTTGGCACTATATTGGTGCAAGAAGTTCAAAAATTTAATATACATAATAATAGAAGAAATTGAAAAGAAAAAGAACACTCAAATATATATTTTTTTAACGCATTAGGCACGTAATAAATTTTCTTAAAACTTAAGAATTGTGTAAGTAATGTAATTTGAAAGAAAGAAAGAAAAAATATTTATTTCCTATTATTCCTATCCGCTTAATGTCATTTTTTCCCGGTCATCGCCCGTTTGGGCTAGATATTGAGCTGAGAAAAAAAAGGCGGCGGAATAAACTCCCAATTTATTTATTTATTTAATGTAATGACATAGAAATGGGAAAGGAGTAAGATAAAGCTAATAGATTGAAATGCGTACAATAAAATCGAATACTTGACATACTTCAAGATTGTTAAAAGTTTAACGAACTTTTTTTAAATACTGGAGTGGCCATAAGCCATAATTCAAAATGTTATATACAGGGTGGCAAAAATATATTGCTTGTACTAGCTGTCCGCCAGCGGCGTCGCCCGCGTGGACATGTTTTATATTTATGTTCCCGTAGGATAAAAACCATCATATGTCCTTTCCCAAGGTCCACTCTATCTATGTTCCAAATTTCATTTAAATTGGTTCAGTAGTTTAGGTAAAGCGTAAACAGACTTTTTGTTACTTTCGTAACATTTCTTAAGATGATTTTGGACTTATTATATGAAACGATTATATTAAAATCTCATTTATGGCTAACAAAGCAATAATTGTCTTGAAAATCTCTACTTATTATAAACAACTCTGATTTCTTTGGACCTATGTATGTTTATTATTATGGCTGCAACACACTTTGCGTTCCACTGCTGGGACTCTCTCCTCTCCAATATGGGTTAGTGGTTTATTAATTTACTAGCGGCCGCCCGCGACGTCTCGTCCGCGTGGACTTTGGTATTAGTCATAGCATGATGTTATATAGCCTAAAGCATTCCCCGATAAATGGACTATCCAACACAAAAATATTTTTTTCAATTTGAACCAGTAGTTTCTGAGATTAGCGCGTTGAAAGAAACAAACAAAACTTCAGCTTTATAATATTAGTATAGATTATTCCGGATATCATCAACTACTTACACGACGGTAATGGAGGAGCTCTTTGTGGTAATGGGCTGCAGCGGTAATGATTCACGGTTTCACGCCTTAAGAAGTTTAGTGTTCGCGCCAAAAATCACGACATTCGCTGCCATGCACGCGTTACGAATGGCTAACGAGACGATGCAGCGTTCAGAATCTGTTAGAAACCCCTTTAAAAATAATTTAAAACAAGGTTTATACAATACTTAACAATGATATTCCTGTATCGTGGGACATCTTCGGTTTAAAAGGCACCCAGGCACCCTGAGACAGATACAAGGTTATATCGAATTCGTACCGCATTGAAACCGCCTTGGTTTGCAGTTGAACGCACCATAATGGAAAAAATCATGAAATTTTGAAAAAATCGAATAAAACACGGTTTTTTATTAACGTTATTACGATTTTTTTATTTCATTACCCGCAAAAAAAAGTAAAAACTCTTTAATTCTTGAAAGTTGAAAGTTATTCACAAAAATGCACCAAAGTGTGATATTAAAACCCCAACATGTTGTAAATCAAAATATGTTATTATTTCCAAACCCAATAACGCTACGCATAGAAACAAAATGGCAAACCATCTCATCAATTTCATTACCTCTCCAACGAGATTACATCCCAACAAACATAGTACACCATACTGCTCCGTAAATAATAAATTCGATTTACGGTACCCCGCTTGTTCGGCAAAAGAATATTTCCAATATTTATCGACTGAAATAATAGACTACTTACAGGAAAAGGATAGAGGAAAGTGACCAAATATGAAATAATATAACTTTGTTTCAGGCATAAATAAATGAATAATTGGAATTGGTGATGACTCCAGGAAATCTCGCATGGATGTCGACCATCTACTCGTCTGCTGTTTAACAGTTCAAAGCAAAAAAAATCCTTTTAATATTTAGTTTAGATAAAACTTCTACAATATTCATCACTCTGCTGCATGATCCTATATAGCACCTGTCACCCGATACTCCGTAATGCGATATTGGAACTGATAAATTCCTACCGATATTATATACGACGAGTACATGTACGTCGATATTGATTCTGATATAGTACAATCATTGAACCGGTTAATAACATTATGCTTTACAATAACGATCTTCGCTCGAGAAATACTATCAGGCTTTATCGTCATCATCATTACAATTATTATCCTACCGTTTATATTGTATAGCATTTACGTTGCAATAAATTTACTAAATATTTCCATTATTGTAATTAAGGATTAAAATTTGGATGGTTGCATCAACCACAATGTTTGTTATTCCATCACGCAAGAAAGACACGACACGAATTTGGATGCTAATGGGTATACGAACATAACCTGTCTATAAACTGAAAGTAGTAAAACCCGCACGACCAGGGAAGCAATGCTGCACCTATTTCTGCCGTGAAACAATTTCTTTGTGTCATGATTGAAAAGTACAGCTGCCGAACAACTTCCTCATTCAGAATTTAAGTTGTTGAAACTGGTAACTTCAACCGAGTATATATTGTCTGAGGTAAGCAGATGCGCTGCTACACCGGATGATGTTCTGGACCGAATGGTATATTCACGGCAGAAATCGATGCATCTATAGTACTTTCCGGTCGAACCATGTACCTACCACCTACTAAACTTCTCAATGGCGGTCTCAAAGCCTCAACAGCAACAATATATCACACCGCTACGTCACAACAGACAGAAGCAATCTATCCTGCCTCTTATCAATAGAGAGCAATCAAACAAGGGTTCGAGGGCGGTTCGGAAACACCCAACAACCCGCACTGGAGTAATATAAAATACACAGAACGGCATATAAGCCACCGTAATTGGAACGAAATGCCAAAGCACTCACATAAAGAGGTTGTAAACAAAATTACTAAATGCTGTCGACGCAATACTAATTTCCACTTCGAAAATTAGAGACCCCAGAATCTTAATGCGTTATATAAAGATACAATAATGAAGAAACAATAATGGTTGATGGTTGTTCATTTTTAACCTGAAGATATAGTCTTCTGCAGTAAATATACATTTTATTAGTATAATAAAGAGTATTAGTATTATATATTAGTATGATAAAAAGTATTTTTACTGCAGAAGACTATATCTTCTGGTTAAAAATGAACAACATTCAACCATTATTGTATCAATATCAGACGCCTGACGATAGCAATCTATCCTGCTTGTTATAGAAGAAAAAATAAGAAGGGTTGGGAGGGAAGCGGTTCGAACACAACCCGCATTGGAGCAACATAAAAGATGCAATATCGAGACAAAATGGTTTAATGGCCGCTTTAGTCATGGACGTGTACGCAGTAGTACGCACAATCACAAGTATCACTAGAATTTTGTCTGGGGTGATATATATTTTCGTTACTACTCGTAAGTGGTCGCTATCTGACAGTCAGACTGGCAATCACTTTTTTTCACAGACACACAACTGATTTGTTTCACGGACTTCAAATGGGTTCAGCGGTGGTAGCTACTGACAGTGGTCGCTATATGACAGTCAGACTGGCAATCACTTTTTCCACAAACACACACATGATTTGTTTCACGGACTTCAAATTGGTTCGGCGGTGATAACTACTTAACGAGTGGAGCTTGTTTTGTCGGCAGGTTTTGTCATTTCTTCTTACCAAATTACTGCGATCTAAAATAAAACTGCCCTAGCATCAATATTTTACATGGATTTTCTATAATTGATGGGAGCTAAGCCAAGTACTGACTGTTTTCAATGATCCATGACAGGGTTCCATGATATATGCTACACACTGTTAACTTGTACCTACTTTAAAACTGTGATGCACTATGCAATAAAGATTTATGATTATGATTAGATCCATTCCCAAAAAAATCCCAAATTTGGATACCCAGAATCCGAATTCATTTTGTTCCTTGCTCTATATAATGTCTATATAGTATATAAAGATTCTGGTTTCCCCAGCATTTAATCAATCCGCTCCATGCCTTGCCTACTGACTCCTGATAATGAGTTCAATTGCATGACTCAACAGTCACGAACAACGTAAATGAGCAATCCTGTTAAAAATTTAATGTAATCAAATCACCGACACGGTCCGGTTTTATCGGTACTTACCTTCAGGCAATCTATCAATAGTAGACAACATGAAAGGGTGATAGACATAGAGTCAAAACCAATATTGTATCTAAATCTGCTTGAGCCTATATTTGATAGGAAATTAGCTTTTCTTATTTAAAATGTGCCAATAACCTATCTATACATTGGTATTTGATTCCTGTAACTTCAACAAATTTGCATAGATATTGCGATTGAATCTTTGAATGCATCTGACAGGTTGTTCCAATATTCGTTATTTTGAGTATTAGATTAAAGAAAGCGGCATTGGAGATGTATTGTGATTGCGTAGGTACTTTTTTTGATCAATTCAGAATCAAAGAAGTTATATATATAAAATAACATATGTGAACAGACATACATTTTTGCCAGGATACCATTGCTTCTATACGTCATTCCTGATACAAATTCGATGACTCAATCATTTGACGAACAAACGCTACCAATGAGCAATTCAATAATGAAACCAAATCATAACCAACACAATTTCACGAGAATTTCAAATCAATTTCTATTGTCCGGTCAGAATACCCTGCCTGATATGTGATCAAATCGCCACAATAACTTACAATTTGGCAAAATTGCGTGACTCCAGAAACGTAAGTAAAAAGAAATGATAAATTTTGGAGGTCCAGCTAATCCACTTTAAAAACTTCAGTCACTTTTTATATTTTTTTAAAACAGCTCATAAGTCCTCTTACGACTAGATTTAACGATTGCTGTATTTAGACAGACATAATACAATTAGTCGCATTGGAGCAGCGTGGTAGAGTAAGCACCAGGCCTCCCCAATAATGGGGAGTGAGTGACCCGTGCCGTGGGGTTGCAGCCAATACAATTGGTAGGTGGTAGAACTATCATGGTTCGCCCGGGGAAGTACCACCGCTGCACCCACTTCTGCCGTGAACCAATTCTATTGTGTTTCGGTGGAAAGGTGCAGTTGCCGGCCACACTTACATGAGGCGACCACCAGCCTCCGGAGTAGCAGCGCAACTGCATACGACCTCAGACAAGACTTACCTATGCTTGCTTGAGGTTGTATGTAGATGTCCATTAACACCATGTGGCCTGCATGCTCGTCTGCTACTCCATTCAAATAAAAAATACAAATACAAATAAGTATGCTTGATTGTACACCATAAAAAATCACACAATGAGTAATAAGAGCTTAAATTTAAATATACACAGAAGTACATAAGTATTTATATAAATAGACACACATAAACTTACATACTAAATACAAACAAACATACATATATACATGCAAAATGTCAGATAATTTTTAATAGGATTTAAAGATGTTAAAGTTTATTGGTAAGAGAGTGTATAATACGTTCATTGATGGCTAGGTGAATATCAACTCAAAATTCTTGGTAGTATGTAATTATAGAGACGCTTCTTAAAAATAGCAAGCGATTCTGACTGTCGTATAGAAGAAGGAAGAGAGTTCCACATACGGATAGCAGAGACAGTAAAGGATTTAGCATAGAAGGTGGAAGAGTTGCCAGGAGTACTAAGGGATAAGTTTTCAGAGGAACGTAAAAATCGATTATGGGAAAGGCAGAGAAATTCAAAGCGAGTGATCTATAGACTACTACATTGGACGGCTAAACAAATTCAACTGAAGAATGAAAACGCGATTGAAATTATTTGCTATTTGTGATTAGCTGTATAGGCAGCTTACTTTCTACACCAGTCGCACGTGTGTAAATAACGAGTAACAATTAACCTAAATTAAACCAACTAAAAGCTTGGATTAACTTATTTCACAGAATTTGGGATAATGCACTCCCATTAACCAATTTGCAGCCCGCCAGTATGTCAAACACGGTTTGAAGCCAAAATCGGAACATTCCAATTGACAAACAAGGCTCCTCGACCCGCGTCCCACCGGTCCCCCACCTGAGGAAGTCCAATTATGGACATGTCAAAACGCAGCGGCAACCGATCGAGCTGATGGGAAACATACGATTTGCGAGACCAAATTCGCAATGACTGCAGGAAAACAATCGAAAGGTACCTTCTTGTTAGATACTTTTAAGTTTATTTGTGAACTTTCCATTTAAATAGAAACGAGGATACAGGCCATAAGGTGTTTAACCCTATACTTGGCAAGTTATTTTTTTTGGGAAAAGTTGATTGATTTTCGTTGATATGTGTTCTTAGGTGTTTATTGGTGACAGGAAAAATAATAAAAAAAATATTGATTGGTTAACTTAAGTTTTATTGAGGGTATCACATAAGGCACATTGCCAGACTTATAACAATCAACCTTTAAAAATGTATGTGTCACATTTGCGACATTGCCCGGCTTTCAGTAACATAAAACAACTAAATATGACGTTCTAATGTGAGATAACAAAGACTGAAATTATAAAAAATAATAACTTTATTCTGCCAAGTAACAGTCAACAACACGACGGCCTATTTTTATTATTTTAATATTGAAATGAGATCACTTACTATTTTTATCTATAATACAATGTAAAGTGACAGAGTCATAATCATAGCTAATAGAAGTAGAATTACATTCTATATGTCTTATAATATTAATAAATAAGAAGAGATAAAATCGGAATATCTCTATTTAAATTTCTCTTCTTATTTTTTTTATCACTGTCTTCTTATACGTTCTGGATCTGGAACTTCTTCAGAGGTATTATCTCAGCTACCCATAAAGATGATAACGGGAAAAAAAATCTCTGACATCTTCTTTTGTGATATTTATTGAGGTACCTTTCATCTGTGTGTGTACTATACAAATTTGTTTGTTCCGTTGTCTAAGAGATAATGTCATCTGAAAAGAATACTCTTTTCTTCACGTGACTCAAACGATTTATTCTCTACTAGCAGCCGCCCGTGACTTGTTCCGCGTGGACTTTGGTATTAGTCATAGCATGATATTATATAGCCTAAAGGCTTCCCCATTAAATGGACTATCTAACACAAAAACAATTTTCAATTCGAACCAGCAATTCCTCAGATTATGGCACTCAAACAAACTCTACCAGCTTTATATATTAGTATAGATTTTCCCCGTTTTTGCAACATTTTTCACTGTTGCTTAGCTCTAATTCGTCGCAGCATAATGTTATATAGCTTTAAGCCTTCCTTGGTAAATGGACTATCCAACACAAAAATATTTTTTCAATTCGAACCAGCAGTTCCTGTGATGAGCGCGATCAAACAAACAAATAAACTCTTCAGCTTTATAATATTAGTATAGATTTCTGCACATCCGGTGAATTTGATGCACCGCTACACACGTTCTAATCTTTTAGCTGGTATTATTTTTTTCTTCACCAAGAATGCCTTTGAATTTTTTGACCGAGTGGCTGCTGCAGGAGAAAGTGGGAACAATGGCGACGGCACATCACGACGACTCATTAAGTTTATGACTTTTGGAGAAGACTTTTGCAAGGTGGCAGCTGGTTTTTGTGAAGCTCTATCAGCCAAGATAGAAGATATGGATGACAAAGAACTGGCACCAGATTCGCTTAACAGCATCGATTTATGAAGATTTGGCGACATAATTGATGGAGAACAGAGCTGTGTTTCCGGTGATGATGGTTGATATGGTAACAAAGACGTCAAGCAGCTTTTTGATTACATTCGCTGTCGTCGTCAGATAAAAGATGAAGGTTTTCAAACAACGAAGGCGGTGGTGAGCTGCTGTCTGAGTTCGCCGTGCAAAAAAATAGTATTTGTACAAATCTAGCAATGTCGCAGATTTGATACACATCTAAATAAATATAGAACGCGGCCTATCTGGCAATGTATCATATTTGACACACTTAAAAGAATCTGCTTATAACATGTTTTTATTATACATTTGAGTGCACAAAATTGACTATTCTGAAAAGCTTATATTGTAACCTATTCGAAACAAACCTATTTATAACAATATAAGGTCAAAATATATTCAAAAAATAATATTTTTACTTTGTGACGCGTAGACGCCTTCAACCACTCCGTCATCCTGCGTTCTACTTCTGTTTTGGTATTGTCAATAACCGAAAAAAAAATTTTGTAGTTTTTTAACAAAATTTACAAACATATTGTGCCATAAAAGTATTCCAAATACGTTTTTAAACCTCCGCAGATTTTTGAAAAGTTTAACGTATCAAATGATACACTGTGCCAAGAATAGGGTTAAGTAGACGCCGCAGCCCAGGGACTCACAACGTGAAGTAAGCCTGAGTCTTGCCTGAGAACGCTATTCCGGAGGCTGATTATCGCCTTATGGAAGTCTGGCCGTTAATTGACTAGTCTTAACACAGTTAAAACCGCAGAGCAATCTACTGATAGTGATATTAATTTAATTCTTCGCATTCGGCACTAATAAAGTATCTCATGCTTATCCCTACTTCCCTACTGATATTATAAATTCGAAAGTAACTCTGTCTGTCTGTATGTCTGTCTGTCTGTCTGCTACGCTTACCCGCTTAAACTACTTAACCAATTTTAATGAAATTTGGAACACCGATAGAGTGGACCTTGCTAAAGGACATAGGATCGTTTTTATCCTACAGGAACTTATACAACGGGTCCACGCGGGCTAAGCCGCTGGCGGAAGGCTAGTAAAGATATAAATAAATCAAGTTGTTGGCACTCTTGGCAATATAAAACTATCCACAAGGTCATTTTAATAGTTTCACTCTCAACAAACTCTTTTCTCCCAAATACGGTACGTGCAAGCAAGCACATCTTTGCAGGTTGTCAAATTTTCATGATTTGGCGGGAAGTACCAAAACTGTACCAATGTCTGTAATTTCAACTAATTTCATTGTGTTTCGGCGAAAGACTCGGCCACGGGCCACACTTACATGGTGATCATCAACTTCCACAATAGCAGAGCAACTGCTTGTAGTCTCATAAAAACTCTGATTTTGCTTAAGGTTGTGTATAGGTAATCCGGTCTTGGACTACCAAGTCAATTGTGTTACTTTTAATGAGCTGTCAAAACGTGACATCATGACACAAAATGTATGGGCATTTTGTATGAGAAAATCACTTATCATATATAGTCAATTGACTTCATTATTATTGATTTAAGCGGTAATAAAAATCATGTATAAAAAAGAATTAACAATTATATTGCTTTCCAAGCGAGATTTAGTGCAACCTTTTTAAGGTAAGGATTTTGATTTTTTTTTGTGCATAGTGTCCAAGACCCTATTCTTTATCCATAGGTTACAGCAAGATTCTAACATATTCACTTACAAAAAAACTAACAACTACTATAAGACAAGTACGCGTACGTAGTTCACGACAAACAACTCTATTAATACGATTAAGGGAATGTAAGTCAAGTTATTTCCGATAAATCCATATAAAAACCTGCGTGACCTAGCTCACATTAAATCAGCAGCCCTTGTAGAGTAAGTAAAAGAGAAGAAATACAAATTGAAGTCACGCAGCTTGTTGAATTTGTACAATTGTAAACAAAACTACGGCGGCTGGCGATGAACGCAAACGATCAACGGAGCTAAGCTAAACGGGCGCGAATGGATGTGAGATTGGTGATCGCTAGTGGCATAAACTTCATGCGCGTTCGATGCTTCGGAGGGCACGATAAGACGTCAGTCCCGGTTGTTATTGATTGATAACAATCGCTTAACCTTGCCGGACGCCTTATTGGCGGTTTGAAGACATCCAACATCAGGTTGCCCACTAACCTGGATCCAATAATGGGGAGAGACCCGTTCCCATAAGTGGGACGCAAAAAAAGAGTTGCAGCAAGCCAAACAAATCTATTATAATTATTTTACTGATATTTTGACGACACGAATGATGTAATGGTTAGGTTACCATTGTAGACTACCTTTTGAGGGTCCTGAGTTCAATCTCGGGACAGAAATTTTGAACCCTTATATTTTGTGGATGTAGGTGGTACATTGGTACTCTTGAAGCAAGGAAATAATAAAAAAGCTTATCTTAGACTGACAAAAAATGGATCAAAAGATACTTAAGGTAGGTAATTTCCGGAAAGGTAATTTCCGTCGATCCAGTATCATGAAATTTGGGGCGAAATATGTTATGTACTAAGACAGAAAAAACCGATACTCGTGAATTTGTGTCTGTATTTTGTTTTCTTATTACAGTTAATATTTTATGCGTCGTTGCGACAATTAAGATTTTAATTATGGTTTCGTTAAAATGAAACAGCAGTAATTTAACAATGGTCCTTCGAGCCGGATCTTTCAAGTAAAGTACCAGAAAACGCCACCCACATTCACGTAAAAATATTACAATGTAAAGGTATTTAAGAAAATTCCGAGACAATATAAAAAAATAACACACGAAGGTCATAATTCAAAACGACAGCACGACTGTTTTGTAATTTTAAGAGTCCTTCGTAATATTTCTAGTGGCTTAGGAAAATGTATCCACAGAGAAAATTTTATTAACAATCCCGTCGCTTTAGTAGATCAAAGGGATTGCAAGGATGTCGCTATCTGTTATCTATCTGTCGAGTAAACGGGAATATCACTAAAAATAACACTGTCCCGAGCCTGTTCAAACAGTTGACACACATTGGATATGCACTTCCGAAAGATTATCGTATGTAGTAAAATTACAAGCGATAAGCATTCCTGACGGCCGTAATAGATACAAGGAATATTACGAACTAGTTTTGTCCCGCTGTTATGCCTGCGTTTGATTTGTCATTGTTAAGAAGTATATAAGTACAGAAGATTTCATAGGATTGAGTTTGAACTTATATTTTTATCACTTAGGGGGTTTATTATTATTATTATTAAACACACTGAAACAGGAATCTTAGGTTTCTGTCGAATATTGTAACAACAGTAACATTTAAATTTAGGTTGTAGTACTTTCATGACTCAAGGAATCACTGCTATACAAACTTTTCGGCAGAAATGGGCGCTGTTATCATATTTTTATGAGGTGGAAAGGTGTGACTGTGTGTCAGACTTGCACAGTCCCTGTAGCTTCGGAATTAAGAATAGAGCTACGGTATCCCCTGCCTGGTCGTAAGAGGCGACTAAAAGGGGGCTTCCGGGGGAGCGCGATCCGTCAAGCCAGCGGCCTCGGGCCCGAAGATGGGCCCGTACGGGGCGCAGCGGGCGGAGGACACCGATGCGTTCCACTGGAGATCCAAGGGGTCCTCCCTAAGCGCAAAGGCAGGCCACCGACAGGGTTTTAATGCGGTACAAATACCACATTATCCGGTATCTTCCCCCAAGATGCCGGGTACTTTATGAAGGTTTCCCCCTGTAGTGTTTGTGCAATACTAGAAGTACGTACGTATGTCTCGAGTTCACGGGTATCAGGTAAGCTAAGCAGTCGCGTGAGAGCTATCAGGTAGGCAGTCGCGTGAGAGCTATCGGCGCGAACGGACGTGTCCTATACGGATTACTGGTGACGAACGAGCCAATACACTGTACATGTAGTATCCAAGTACTACACCCCCGATACAAAATAAAAACAAATAAGGCCAGACTTGTCCGTAGCAACTATCACTCTTCGATGAAGCAGTGCAACTGCATACGACCTTAGGCAAGACTTAGGTTTGCTACCACATAGTTTAAAATGTTCGTAGGAAAACCTTAAACTATGTGGTCTTCAATTTAAAAAAATCTGCTCCAAAAAGCTGCTCCATACAAATTTTCAAAATCCTAAAACATCCTTTATTAAATTACCCCTAAATACAATTTCAAAATACTAAAATGATTACTTAAGCGTTAATATAGTCAAGATTTTTCTTTTGTAATATTCAAAGACCTTTTTTTTAAACGTTACACACTCATAGCCTTACAATAAAGTAATTAATACCCTGTGTCGTGGGTACCATCGACACATACAAAGTCAGGAACACAAACACCCAGACCGAGAACTGACATTTAAACTCATAATTCAAATTTCAGTTTCACCAGGAATCGTACCCGGGACCCCTCGATTGGCAGTCCGGCATGGTAACCATTGCGCCACGCGGGTCGTCCAACATTTTATAATGTATTACATGTTATATTCTATTTCATATTTTATACCAATTTTAAGTTCTCAAGTTCTCTACAAAGAGACTTTTAACTGTCAGTAGTTATTTAGATATCTCTTAATCTTCAATCTTAATATGGCACAAAGGGCTTTCACAAAAACCGTTGTGTATTTGAGATAGGCACTAGAAACAATAGGCAAAAAAGTTTTTCCAATTAGAACTCATCTCATTGCAGTTGAATAGTAACAATACAGGATTTCTGAATAAAGAACTCTTTACATTGTTTAGAATAAAATATGTTTTCAAGGTAAAGCCAGTCAGCAGCTGCTTAAAGGTTGAGTTTCTAAAGTTTTTGAGAAATATGTATAATAATCACAGAATGTATGCATCAACATAATATATCAACATTATTATGTTTTTTTATTTATTTATTTGAATGGAGTAACAGACGAGCATGCAGGCCACATGGTGGTAAGTGGTCGCTGCAGCCCATGGACATCTATATACAAACTCAAGCAAACAGGCAAGTCTTGTCTGAGGTCGTATGCAGTTGCGTTGCTACTCTGGAGGCTGGTCGTCGCCTCATGTAAGTGTGGCCGGCAACTGCACCTTTCCACCGAAACACAATAGAATTGCTCACGGCAGAAGTAGGTGCAGCGGTGGTACTTCCCCGGGTGAACCATAATTGTATCACTATTCAGTTAATATTGCATGTATGAGATGAAGCTAGTGGTAAATTTCATGAGCGTTTTCCATACTTCATAGGGCCAAGTTAGGCTGTTGGTACTGGATGTTTTTGATAGATAGCAGTCGTCAAATTTTGTCAGAGGCCTTATATGCAGTTTCGACAGTGGGTTCGTCACTAAGGAGGAGGTAGGTTGAAAAAGCTCCAGGCCTCTTAAAATAATAGGGAGAAAATCGTGCCCAGCATTGGATCACAGCCAAATAGAGAAAAATCCTTAGGCTTTGATGAACCATAATATATCTTAGCCACTTACAAAACCAAATGTTATCAAGAAAAAAGATAGTAACATAACAATACAGCCATAACAATCAAAATTAAATAACAATGCAGAACATTAGTAAACAATGAAACATGTCACAACATAGCGAGTACAATTATAAATCCCAATGAGGAAATGTAACAGGAAACAGTACAGGACATTGTATGTTGTTGTGCCTTACTGTTAAATTTTACATACTCTTACTATAAGCATGTACTTATTCCAACAATAAATGACGAGGTAATCAAGGGTCACAGGTTCAATTCCCGGCAAAGCAGAAATTGGAATGAGTTGCAATATCTGTTTCTCAGGCTAGGTATTTAAGTTCAAATATTTTGTGTGTGTCCACGGTACCTACGACACAGGAATTCCTAATTCATTTAAAATACATAAAATATTTTTATTATTTATTATTAAATACATACATAGATTTTTGAATTTTTCCAAAAACGTCAGATTTAGATATGGGGTATACATAATTGCACCAAATAGAGTACTCGCATAATTAACAATAGTATATTGTGTGGCAAGAGGTGAAACAAGACCATTTGTGAAGAGGGCGAGAGGTGACTGCCCGAGCGAAGGGAGGGCAGTCATCGCCCTGGTCTGTAATTGTGTTTCATCCCGTGCCACACACTGTGTTTTTCATATCACATGTAATGAAACAACGAGTTTTGATTTCTGTAGCCAGTCGAAGTAGACTATTTCAGACAAATATCGCAGTAATATCTTTTCACAACGATTTGACGACAGTTGTCAATGTGATTCTGACAGACTTGAAATAAAAACGTAAATAATAAATAAATGAAGGTGCCGGGTATGAACAACGTTGTTTCTGACTGACACATTCACATTGGTTTGAAATTGTCTTATTTCGACTGGCAAAACAGAGATCAAAACTCTTTGTTTCAATGCATGTGATATGAAAAGATTGACAGTCCAGTATGGTAACCATTGCGCCACGCAGGTCGTCAAACAAAAACATGTTATAAGTTTCATGTTTTTTTTAAAATTAAAAACGTAATAACAATTGGATCCCTCAAGTGTGGATCTTAATTAATAAATCATTGAAATGTTTTCCCGCACTATGGAGCAATAAGCAACATTAGTCAGAGGAGGCACACCAGGATTTGAAACTGGCCCTTCTGGCATGGGTTAGCTATCAGTGTAGGAACAATATAGTATGAAGCATGACTCCAAATCCATTTTTTAACCCTCCGTTAACAAGTTCATGCACCATTAGTTAGCCAATTATGTCCAAATGCATTGAGACCGAACTAAATGATGCATATTACAACCAGAATCAGGGGTTACATAAACTGAGCTCACTTTTTGTTGATTTATTACATCTGTTCCGATTGTTTGATGTTAATGTAATGCAAAGTGTCACCTCAGGTATTCTTCGTCATTAAATATACATATATGTATATACAAGCAGATAAATTAATTACATACAATATTATTAAATGGTTTTTCTTGTAAATAATCTCTACAAAAAATCTAAAACAATATTTTTTCCTGTGAGTAGTTTTGACAAAATTTGTTTTAAATTTTAAAAAATACAATAGTATAGAAAAAAAATGATGGCTATCAATACAAAAAATAATTTCTGTATAGTATTTTATAAATAATGTTTCAAACTCATAGCCCCACAGTAGGGTAGATGTAACCTGTGTCTTGGGTACCATGGACACACACAAAGACAGAAACACAAACACCCAGACCGAGAACAGAAATTTTAAACTCATAATTGTAATTTCTGCTTCGCCAGGAATTAAACGCCGGACCCTGGGTTCGGCCGTCAGGTAACAATATTACGCCATGGGGGTCATCAATATATTTATTTTGATATTTGTTTTTACATTTCAAAAATATTATATCGATGGCTTTCTTATTATTATAATTCTTATTTCAATCAAAAATATACTAATAAAAAAAATTACCTTACCAAATTACATTTGATGTTCTTTTAAGAACTTGCCACAATCAAAACCTATTTCCAAGCTATAAAATTACTGCAGTAGACTCACAATTCCTAATTGCATTTTACTGTTTGACTAGCCTACAGTTTGGTAGAAAAAATAAATAAAATAAATGTACAATTTTTTTTCCAAAAATTAATTTAAAAAAAATTTAATAAGTTCATATAGAAAACTTAGGAAAATTTGGTAAAAAAATACACTCTTTATATTTCTATTTTTAAATATTGGAAATAAAAAGTCACTATTTAGTCAATATAAAGTAATAAAGGTTACATAGAGTAATTATTTTATTATATTATTATGGCAATATATAATGTGGGAAATTATTTTTTCTGTGTCTTTCAATCCAATGGTGTATATTAGCTGAGTACTGAATGGTCATAGATAAAATATCAATAATGCTTTTAAAAACCAACTGTTGAACAAATGAGAACTTTGAGAGGAGTTTAAACTTCAAGAACACATTTTTGAATAACATTTTTTGTAGCTTATGCCTACAAAACTACACATAAACAGTGTGTTTTGAATGACTAAAAAACTGGAAAACTACCCCAGCTAAAACAACAGGAAAAACTGTGGACTACTTCACTAAGTAGTCCACGCAAAAACTCTCTCCGATTTTTCAATGGAAAAGTCATAGTTTTTGAGGTTGGGGAAATATGACAGTTGAATTCACAGTTTTGTGTAATATACTATCATTTCCAAACACAATTAATGACATGTTTATGTACATGACAAGGTAGAGTTTTAAACAGGATCACATCTTTGTTTGCAAAATTCTATTTTTATATTTTTATTTGATATGAGGTAAAAACTATGTAGGTCGATAGCTTATTATGTATGAGAATTATGTTTGAAATGGTCCAAATCGCCATGACGCTAACATTATTAAGTAAGACAGAGCAAATTTCTGCCCTTAAAATAAGACAGCATAATTATTTCAAAATTTATGTCTGGAAACTAATATTCACTCTTTTTCAAAACATTAAATCCAGTCATACATATCAAGAAAAAAACTATGATAGCCTACAATTCCTATAATGGTAGGTATAGTTTTAGAAAGTCTCCTAAATAGTGGGCTTGCCATCATATTGAGAAACTTTAGGTAGGATGTAATAGCATGTCATCTTTACAGTGTATCATTAATTTCTTTATGCATGTGGAACAACTGATACCATGCTGGACTGCTAGTTGGGGGTCACGGGTACAATTCCCGGCAAATCAGAAATTGAAATGATGAGTTTAAAATTTCTATTCTCAGTCTGGCTGTTTTTGTTTCTGTCTATGTATGTGTCCAAGGTACCCACAACACAGGGTATAACTACCCTACCGTGGGGCTATGTGAAACATTATTGTATTACAAAGAGCAGTAAATAAGTAAAATATTTCTCCAATAATGTTCTGCTTGGATGTCCCTCATGGTAAAACAGATCATACAGGCTATATAAAATGCAATTTTGTTCACTCAGTCTTAATAGAGTAATTTTAATTACCTAACTATTGTTTACTGTTTTGATATTAGATCAAAATTTAAAGATCAATAGTAAACAATCTCTAAAAACTGACGATTTTTATTTGGCTGTATAAACACCCATATCATAAAAACATTTAAGATAGTGATTGATAAGTTAATACCTACACAAAATCAATGAAACGTCAAAGAAGTTCGGATGACGAAGAGATGGAGTTATCAAAAAATTCAGTACTTGATGGGAGTGGTCGCTACCGTTATGGAAATGTTTTTATTTTACTGCATAACGGTCATATTTTATCTGATTATGGCATGCACCAACGAGGATGTGATACAATGTTTATATTTATCTTTCTCGGCGGGAGGCAACTCAACAAGTGGCGAGAGCTACTTGTTTTACATTTTCAAAGGAAAATTACGCACTGATAGAAAATTAAATGCAAACAACACTCACCAACGGCGTAACAGTTTTCATTTTCCAATTTTCGCCACACAGTCATATTCGAAAAACACTAGATTATTTATTTTTTAATTAAAACGTTAAACTCGTCATTTTCGTCTTCACTGCACTTTGTCAAAACACGTTGTCTATGGTCGGGCGTAGAGATGCGCATTGAATTGAATCAATTGAATGAAATCATGATAGCTCTTGTTGTTTATGGTTTGCGACAGACTCACAAATATACCAATCTTGTGCATGCACACAAAATCTATAATTTAAGAATAATAGCATTGTTTTGCAATAATTTTATCAAAAAAGCTTAACCACAATTTAAAAAGCTTTGGACATACTTATCCATGTATATTTATAGTAGATCAGCGACATCTCTGTATGAAATATTGCACTTTCCAGTACAACACAACACGGACTTTATCCACATGCTTAGTCCACATGTATTTTTAAATTATTTATTTGCTTATCCTTGACCACTTAAGGATATACTTACATAATTATACCCATTTATATGGCTATGGATAAACGAAAGATGCTATGCTGTGAAGGTCCCCCTTGTATAGAACACAGACATAGTCTATGAAGGTCCCCGTCCCCATTGTATAGAACCATACTACATCACAATGATTCAAATAAATCCCACAAAAAATATATTCGCTATAATAACAGAAACGCATCTTAAAAAAATTACTATTGAAATTTTTATTATATCATTCTATTATGTATACCCTTCATAAATATAATAATATGAATAGAGTAATATAATAAAAAAATTCGTCTCAGGAAATTAAAACGTGGATCCTCAATCGGCACTTCGGCATTGTAGCTATTACGATATAATATTATATACATTCGTAGTAGAATAGTATGTACCTACAAATACATATATGGCTGCAACACTTTTTGCGTCCCACTGCTAGGCACAGGTCTCTCCCCATTATTGGGGAGGCCTGGAGCTTACTCCACCACGCTGCTCCAATGCGGGTTATATTAATTATATATCTACTGATCATCGAATAAATTATTTGAATCGCGAATGGTCCAGCGGTTAGCGTAGAACGCAAGCGATCTAAGAAGACGAGATCGACGATATTGATGACTGCTCTACAGGCAAATTTCATGCTTGTTTCCATGCTTCGGACGGCACGATAAGCCACCGTAACCGGTTGTTACCGTTAGATATCAATCGTTAAACCATAAACCTTGACGGAGGCCTTATGAGCGGGTTGAAAATATCCGACAGCGGGTTGACCACTAACCTGCATCTCTACCTACCCGCATCCGAACAGAGTGGTGGAGTAAGCTCCAGGCCTCCCCAATAATGAAGAGACCACCAAATCAGTATTTTAATGAACACCGTTATAATGTTAGGTAAAAACTACTTTGCAACAATCCGCAATCAGAACGTATGATGGTGTATACTTTTTCCATGCAATAGCACCTCCCTCCCTCCCACATAGGACACATGCACATGCAACAACAAAAAGTATACACCAACATACGTACCACCGTATACGTAACACGTGTTTCGCCCCAAAACAGAGCATCATCAGTTGATGATACTTTCTGATTGCGGATTGTTGCAAAGTAGTTTTTATCTAACTTTATAACAATGGAGTTCCGCAAAGTAACGCCTGATTCTATTAATTTTAGAACACTAAACTTATCGTTCATGAGTACAGATGTTCGGTTTATATTTCAAGCTCACTATAATCCACCCGTTGGGGTATACAATTAGGCGCGGCCATCAAGAATTTTTGGGGGTGACTTCCCCCTAAGAAATTTGGGGGAAAAGTTGTCCCAAATTGGCTTGTTGCCTTCCATCTACGCATGACTGATGGATTTTGGAGAGGGGGGGGGTCATATCCACAACTTAGGACCATTACATATGTGTCACTCGATTTGAACTTAGCTTAGCTACATATTTTGTAGGTGCATATCATTCACAATTTATTGTATTTAGAAGATATCCCACTAATCAATATTTGAATTTCAGACAATAATATAAACTGTAGGTATTTGTAGTTCGTAAGATTCATGTTTTTCAACCTTACAATCGTTTTTTTAAGACGATTTCGAAAATAATCGACGAAAGCTCCGTCTAAAATCAGTGTGATGCTTGCTCGTTACTTATGCTAATCCTTACCGCCTTAGGACGGAATTGGCCGTTTGTTAAGGAAGGCCGTTTGTGGCTTTCGGCATTAGGTACGAAGATAAAAAATGTGAGTCGTCATGGAACGCCTGGCGATGTTATACATCCAAATTATTTTGCGCAGAAAACAGGCGTAAAAGTATACCTGGTTTATGAAAGCCGAAAGTCAGTGTTGCTAGCTGCATTACACGTTTCACATAAAAATTATTACTTATAAACGAACCACAAACGCAATCGTGTTTACATAAACATTAATAATAATGATTGTGTAAGGCGTACGTGCCTCTTTTTTATTATTAGCCAGCACTACGTGCCAGTACACATGATTTTATTTGCTCACGATATTTATTCAGGCGCTGCATACTAAGCTAATTCCTAAACAAACATACCGAATAATATTAACCGATAAATTTATAGATTCGTATATTACCTATAATGTAATCAGAACACAGGTTTGTAAAAAGTATATCGGTGGAATGTAAAAAGTGACTCCATCCTTATCAACATTCATTCGGTCATTTTTATCAAGGAATTCGCACCACTACATATTTTAGAGTAACTTTCATTCTTTTGAAAGTGAGAAGGAATTAGGTCATAGTCCACCACGCTGGCCAAGTGCGGACTGTTGGACAATCAGGCAGACACGGTGATAGAAAACATTGTAATTAAATTAATATCACGATATTTTCCATCACCGAGGAGTAGCGATAAATACGCACATTATAAATTTATTTGTCTGAGGGCACCGGGGATTAAAACCCGGTATCTCCGTGTCGGAGACCGCGGTCTTTACCGGTCGGCCATCGTTGCTCGTAGCATATTGTTATAAGAATTATTATATCGGAAAAGGATGTTCTAAACAATAAATAAATTCTTCATCTTACGCCCATGTAACGGTAGCGAAACGGCTAAGCCACGAACCGAAACAAGAACAACGGACAAAACGCACAAGGCTTTGTTTGGTCGTCTTGGCGACGGCACCACCGTGGCCCAACTTCTCTAAGCTGTGATAGTCGTTTCTCGTGTTTAACCTGTTTCTAAGGTTAAACTAGGGTACCTATTGAAACTAAGTCTTGGTAGGTTACCCATTAGAACTTGGCATGCAATTCGGCTTCGTATGCACTTAACTGTTCGATTAAGCCGAGTGGGTTCACGAGTACTTAGTTAAGTACTTTGACGACCCGTGTGGCCCAATGGTTACCATACCGGACTGCTAATCGAAGGGTCCCGGGTTCGATTCCCGACGAAACAGAAATTTGAATGATGAGTTTAAATTTCTGTTCTCGGTCTGGGTGTTTGTGTATCTGTCTTTGTATGTGTCCATGGTACCGACGACACAGGGTATATACACCGTACTGTGGGGCTATGAGTGTGAAACGTTTATTAATTTATTAATTTATTATTAATACAATTTTCATGATTTGGCAAAGGGAGATCTCCCACCGGGCGAACTGGTCGTGCTCGGGGAGCGGTCGCGCTCCAACTGACTCAATTTGGAGCTTGTATAATATATTATTTGGTCGGATATTCAGAAAACTTCGATAGCGTGGTTCAGGAATACCCATGGCGCCATCTCATGATGAGTAGCGGAAGGTCGCTACAAATGAAGTGATCACCGCGTCCATACGCCGTGTTCGAGGTTCTGCGTTTGATTCCCATTAGGGGTGATACAGAATAAGGAAATTGGATATTTTTTCCTATTTTGTATGCTTTTGTTATATTCTTTGTGTTTGTTACACAGGGCATACATTGTGATGCGGGGCTAGGAGCCTGAGCAAATTTTATATACTTAAATATAAAATCTTATACTCAATCATTCTGCTATAAGCAGTGACGTTAAGTTTAATTTGTTTATATTTAATTTATTTAAAATCATCACATTTCCTGGTCACTAGGATATCTATTAAACAACTCTCAGTACTTAGTCATAATAACAGTAATGTATTAATAACGACCGGTATGAGTGATGTGTGACATGGCCTTTTTTTCAACCGTCCCCCCGATACGACTCTTCCTGACACTTCCTGATGTCGTGGCGTATTTGTTTGTGTTGTGGCGTAGAACGCCGTCAAACGCCATCCGTCAATCCGACGTTACAAAAGATGAGACAATGTCGATTAGAAAGAGCTCTATAAAAATTTCGTTCATCGTATTTAAGCTTCCTTAGCCGAATAATTACGTGGGCTGACTGCGGAACTAGAGGCCCGGGTTCAAACCTCAATCTAAACCATATTGCGTTTATTTTTTATTTTTTGTGATTTTTTATTGGGAGCTACTTCAGATGGCGTTATTAAGTAACACTAAGCAAATGCTTTCGTTAGAAATTAAACCAAGAAAATAAATTATTTTTATCCGAGCAACGCTCGGTCGTCCAGGTACTCATGTTACGAGTATAATGTTAGGAAAAAGATACTTTGATGCTTAACATTTTCCAAATCAGAATATATCTTACATTGTTCAGCATTTGGACAGGTTCCAATAATACAGTTCCCTAGTGCTTTGTAGTTTAAATATCATTGGACTTCCATAACGTGTACCTACTGCGCTCATTCTGCGGTAACTTGGGCTAAAATCGAAAATTATATAGCTAGCACATTGTCTACTTTAATTTCTACCTCCAAGTAATCTATGCCTATTGCGTATTAAAACAAAACGACAATGCTCAAAAATCCTGGGATGATGGAGACGATATGAATTTAAACTACCTATAGATACGAAAGAGGAAATAAATACAGCATAATGGGCAGCAGGATGTTTGCAAGTGGAAAATGGAATCGTTTTCGTAATTTGGACAGCATCACATGATAAAGAAAAATAATTCTAAAACTGCTACTTCTACCTGTCTTAGGTTTATGTTTCGATATTTTCATTTATTTAGATGTATTAAACAAAATTTTCAAATTCGGAATATTTCTTACATTGTTCAGCGTTTGGACAGGTTCCAATATACATTTCTGTATAGTTCTGTGTGGTTTAAATATAATTGAACTGCTACAACATGTAGGACTGTAGGTATTAGTCCCTGTAGCTTCGGGATTAAGAATAGAGACTGCCTGATCGTAAGAGGCGACTAAAAGGAGGCTTCCGGGATTGCGGGTGGTGAGAGTGGGAGCTCGATCCGTCTAGCCAGCGCCCCGGGCGGGAAGGACAGCGGTGTGTGCGTGGCCGCATGCTTCACCACCGGTACAAAAAAAACTGTACTGTGCAGATAACGCCACAACCTGGACAAGAATCGAAAATCAGTATCCCATCTAAATGAAACACCTGCATAAATTTATTTTATTGTGGCTTTAAAAATTATAAAGCGCATAACTCTGCATCTATTGTATAATATGCACATATGTATCTACATCTACATAGCTAAGCGAAACGGCTGCAGTCTAGATTAACATAAGTGACAGATAAAGGTAAACTAAAGATCATTGCCATGCTTTGGACAGCACTTTAAAGAAATGCAAAAATATTACCAAAGAGATTACTTCTCCACGACCAAGCCTTATATTTTTCACCCATTTCTCAGCAATAACAGAGTCGATAGGATTCCTTTCACCAACAGTAATATTAATAAGTTTTAATAAGTGTTAAATAAAGTTCGTTTAAAATTCTCAACTTACTATGAGTTACTATTACTTGGCTGCAACCGACCAGGGCGCTGGAGTACGTTCCAGGCGTTCCCAATATCGCAGAGACCCGTACCCAGCAATGGGTCGCACCGATTCTTTAAAAAAACTTGAAACCGTTGCCTTTTAAAACAGTAAGCTTTCTCATACGTATTATCTCAGAATATCTTGCAGCAAAATATATATTTTGCTTTCGAGACACCATTTTCCACTTACAATAGTTGGCAAAAGGCTGTATCTAACATTTAACTCGAACGTCTCTACAAGGAATCTAGAATTTATAGGTTACGAGCGTTCTATTGTATCCCGTTTGTGTCTTTGTCCTTGTGTAAACAGTGAAATTTACATTGACTGGGGCACATAAGGATATAAGGGAATAGAAAAAATGGCAGTGAATCCGGGCAGCATAGCACTTGCTATACATACGTATGTAAAATTGTAGAAATTAGATATATATTTCAGTTTTCAAATTTAAGGATCTGGTTTGTGTTCAGGTCTTTGTGTGTATGGTACCCAAGACATAGGGAATCCAAGGAGTGTGGGTCTATCGGTGTATGTCAGTACTACCTACCACCTATAAAAGTTCAAGTATCTACAGAATTTTTATTGTAAAGACGAAAGAGGTTTGGAAAAGAAACATTTCCATGAACCATCGTTTATTTATTGTCAACCAGGGTTGACTGATAGAGAATGCCTATCGGCATTAAGTCCGCCCTTTGTAAAACCTAGTTTAGTTGTGACAATAAAGTATAAATAAATAAAAAATAAAAAAATGCTTCCGTAAAACTCCCGCCAGCATCATTTAAAATTATTTTATTATTCAGTCTGATAGTTAAAATAAATGCTACACACAGAGCAAGCATTTTCACGCCCATAGAGACTATTATAATCTTTGTCGGTAATGGCATTTCTGTATACAGACGAATTCATCAAATTATGTGGCGGTTTTTAACCAATTTCATTATAATAAAGTGAACAGCCATGATACGAGTATTTTGTAGTGTAAAAAACCTGGTCACGAGTACCATTTTGCTATATTTAGTAAAAGCCCAAATCAAATAACTCAATACCACTTGTATAGAGAAGGATTGACAGATTTCTCTGTAACAGGCTGTTGATTTTGCAATTTGCTGATGTCTTTAAGGGCTCAAAATTTATTAGTATGCTGTAGTGTCATTATACTCGTACATATATACTATATAGTATAGTATTTATTATAAACAGACTTAACTCCGCCATTGGTATCATTTCTTGCTTTCTCAAATTGAACGCAAAACAACTGTTAAGGCGAGCCTTATTACCGTTTTTTGTTTTGGATCGTTAGCAAGGTCTCGTTTACTTTTTATTGTTATTGCAAGAACTTTTTCTAACACAACATTCGGCAAGATATTGAAATTTTAAGAGAATCGAATAGACCAAGTGCTCTGTATTTCTTGAAATTTAAACATAAAAATATAGGGAATATTTGTCCATTAGTTGAAATTCAAGAAATAAACAGTTATCAAATAAAACGTAGAGAGAGGAAAATGTAACTTAGAAGTCCCTGCATTAAGACCTGCTATGCAATTGTCGCCATTTCAATTTGTACCCGACTGCGCCAGAAGGGGGATTATGTTTTTCGAGAGTGTATGTATTTAGGCTTGATTAATTAAAATAATTCGAAAGTATGTATGTATGTATGTATGTATGTACGTATAATTGTTGGGTACGCTCTGCAGCCTGAACGGCTTGACAGATATTAGCTTGAGACACAATACAAGGAGCAGGCCTGCCTTTCTAGACAGTAGCGTAACTCAGCCCGATTTTTAAAATTTGAACAAATGACTGCGCGTAGTGCTAGGGTTGCTACCTACAAAATGATGGGTTGCTTATTTTTATACAATATACACCCAACACCTACATCAATGAAAGCGACTAACTTGCAGAATACCATACGGTATGGTGACAAATCGCTTACCTAGTAGATTACAACTAGCCATAAAAATAAAAAATTCGATCAAGTTTGCCGTTACCACAGTACACAATGTCAGATAGCTCTTTTTTATAACATAACTCAAAAATATATCAAGAAAACGATAATAGAACCTTAAAAAATAAATAAATAAAAACAGGTCAATAACAAATAAATAATTTTGCGGCTGGTATACCTTTAAAAAATCATAAATCATCAATTTTACTACTAAATAAACAAAAAAGCTCTCCTTCACAGGCAGCAATGCTCAGAAGACTCTCCTGTAGTTGCCCGTAGGCGGCGGTGATCGCTTCATCACCTTTATTCATCAGTCTTATAATAATAGTCTGGTAATAGTATAATAATAATAATTCATCAGTCTAATAATAATGGTGAAAAAAGACTATTGTAAAAAAACGGCACTTGAAATTTTAAGAAAAAACTGAGGTGTCAAGGGACACCCGGAAGGAACGAAGTTTTATTTTTTTAATTTCTGCGCTTAATAATGTTTTTTTCTTCTTTCTGCATTAGTTTTAGGTTTGGGTGTCAACAAAGCTAAGCAATGTCGAGTGCGGTCAAAAGTAGGATGGGTGGCCAATAGTGGCCACTAAGCAACATCAAGTGCGGTCAAAAGTAGGATCGGTGGCAATAAATCTGAACAATGTCGAGTGCGGTCATAAGTAGGATGGGTGGCCATTAAGCAACATCTAGAGCGGTTATAAAAAGGATGGGTATCAACAAAGTTAAGCAATGCCAAGTGCGGTCAAAAGTAGGATGGGTGGCCATTAAGCAACATCTAGAGCGGTTATAAAAAGGATGGGTGTCAAGTCAACAAAGTTAAGCAATGTCAAGTGCGGTCAAAAGTAGGATGGGTGGCCATTAAGCAACATCTAGAGCGGTTATAAAAAGGATGGGTGTCAAGTCAACAAAGTTAAGCAATGTCAAGTGCGGTCAAAAGTAGGATGGGTGGCCAATAGTGGCCATTCAGCAAAATCTAGTGCGGTCATAAGGATGGGTGTCAACAAAGCTAAGCAATGTCGAGTGTGGTCAAAAGTAGGATGGGTGGCCAATAGTGGCCACTAAGCAACATCAAGTGCGGTCGTAAGAAAGATGGGAGTCAACAAAGTAAAGCAATGTCGAGTGCGGTTGCTATATTTGTAAGCCGCACTTCTTACAACTACCTATAGCAAAAAGTGTCGTTACAACTTTTCGTCTTAATTTTTTCCCCTTTCGCAACGCGCGCTAAGGAACTTCGTTCCAAAAGATGAATTTCAGTTTCAGTCCATAGCGCAATGTGGCACTGCGTACTATTACCTTACTTAGATTACGTAGCGGCCGTGTAAATGACAGTTGTCCTTGTGCGTGTGTCAATTCGGCCGATAGTATGAAGTTACTTTACTGTATACTTATATCTATATTGTGCTTGAGAGGTGTCGTTAGATTCGTATTTACTGTGAAAGTGACAATGTCGGTGTTTTATTCGATTCAAAAGTGTGTTTGTTTTCTTGTTTATCTAATTATTTCATTATTGGTTAGTTTGTCCTCTTTTACGTCGCAACGATGCTATAAGGGGAGAGTGACATAATAATATGTTAGGTAGTATTACCAGGGTATTTTTTTTTAAATATTTGTATGGAATATCTCGGAGAAAATTATGGAGACCATGCGTGCGGCGGAGCCGCAGCAAACTTAACGAGACGTTTGAACCCTAGTAATCTCAAATTTTACTTGCCTCTAGATTGTGGAAAAGGCTTGAAAATAGAACCTAACGGTATCCCCATAATCTACATTGAAACAGTTTTGGCACAAGATCACCTAAACTTTGTATGGATGCAATATACGCAGCTAAACCAAACAGGCGCGGTCGCGTGTGAGATGGGTGGCCGCTAGTGGCAAAAAATCCTTTCGCGTTACCCTGCTTCGCGGTTATTTGACAGTAACATAAAAATTCTTTGAAATGATAAAGTAACTAATCCTCTTTTAATACTTTTATGGCAGAACAACGTGTGCGGGGTCCACTAGTATTGTGATATTTAATCACGATGCTTTCCATTACTGAGCACGCCTGAGAGAAACTCGTTATTTCTGGCACCAATCCGCACTTCGCCAGCGTGGTTGACTATGGCCTAAATCCCACTCACTTTATTTTTTATTTGAATGGTTGTAAAAAGACGAGCATGTAGGCCACGTGGTGTTAAGTGGTCGCTGCCGCCCATTGACATCTGCACACAACCTCAAGCAAGTATAGGTAAGTTTTGTCTGGGGTTGTATGCAGTTGCGCTGCTACTCCGGAGGCTGGTGGTCGGCTCATGTAAGCGTGGCCGGCAACTGCACCTTTCCACCGAAACACAATAGAATTGGCTCACGGCAGAAGTGGGTGCAGCGGTAGTACTTCCCCGGGCGAACCATAATAATTCTACCACCTACCTTGTGAAAAGAGACCTGTGCTCAGAAGTGGGACACAAAAATGGTTGTAAAAACCTAAAGGCAGCCTAATAATCTCAAAATTCACAAGAATGTACCTTGAAACAGTTTTGGCACAAGATCACCTGAGCTCATATTACCATAGTTGGTTTTCCCCGTTTTCGTTTATTCGTGCCAAATTCTTGAGGTCCGCTGGGAATTCTCGAAGCAGCTCAAAGTAAGATTATACAAGAGTGTATACTCGTAAAGAGCGAACGGCTTCTTTTAAGTATATTGCTGTTTGTTTTAAAACCTTTAATATTTTAACGGTAGGGTTAAGAAGCTGGCGTTTTAGCAACCATTCTAAGTGAAATGCGCGGTATGGTATAAGACGGGTTATCACTAGTAGCAAATTATATGCGTACTTCCGTGCTGCAGACTTTTCTTCGAGGTCGAATTGGTCCAGGATTTCTACTCGTACAATCGATAATTGATATATCCCGGCTTACCGGAGACAACGTACTTAGCGAAGACAGTCTTCGCTGAGGCCATCTAGCGACCGCACGCGATGGCTCATGATGAAGGACCTCGGTACGGTCCGAAACATGTCGGGCGCCCCCGAAGTAATCCGCGAGGTAAGCCGGGACTTTATAAACATATTTACCTACTCCTCACGAGACGTTATATCGTAAAATTTTCAGCACATTTTTGACCCTGTTCTGACCTTTCTTTTTGTAGATACATAACTACAGTAAATTTATCGAGAATATGGTGCTACTAAAAGTGTAATCCCCCTTTGTAATTCTTCAACTTTTACGAAATGATCACTCGAAAATACACCATACTTCGAACGATCGTGCTTAAAGTAGGACTCCTGACTTTTTTTGACAAACAGCAGTTGTTAAACCTTTTTGGGACCTTTCTGGATGGCCCCAGCAGTGGTACGCAAAAAAGATAGCCGCCACGATTAAGAGAAGAGAATTAACGGTTTATAAACGTAATAAAAAAAAAACCGAACAAAAGGCAGACGGGCTGCGTGGTGTTTAGTGATCACCGTCGCTTAGGCTTTGGAGGAGAGCTTTTTACAGCTTTCTTGAAGAACCCCATGTTATAATCCACTGAAAATGCCTCAGCTGGAAGGTTGTCCCATAACTTACACATCCGTGGTACAAAGGAGCGTGCAAAGCTGACTGTGGAGGACCGCTACTAGTCCAGATGGTGTCGGTGGAACTTTTACCTTAGTATGGCGAATTTGATCACAATTCGCATCTCAGTGCGTGGGGGAGCCACAGTGCTCTAATGCAGGTACTTACAAACCTCCGCTCCTCAAGGACACATGTTAATGTCCAACACGCTCTCGGATGTTTTCAAACCAGTATAAAACCTTCAACAAGACTAAATAACCACTTATTTATTTATTTATTTACTTATTTACACAACTATATAAACATTACAGAATTAAATCCAATACGCTTACATAGTTGAACGAGATTGTACATATCTTTCTCCAACTCTGCGAAACACAGCAGGCGTAGAAGAAAACAAGTCTAGGGTTGGATCCCAAGCCAGCACACCATTGAGCAAGGTTAAGGCGCGAACAAATGGCGACTCACGAAACGAAACCGTCCTAGATACTGGCACGAAAAACAATTTTCGTTGGCGATATCTGATGCTTGTCTTTGTGACATTCAGCGATATTAACTCTAGCACTGAAGGGTTGCATATATCCCCCCTAACCAAAAGATAAAAATATTTCATGAGGGCTAGTTCTCGCCTGACTTCCAGTGAGTCATAGCCCAACATTCCTTGCAAGAATAAGGTTGGATATATATTTGGATACCCCACAGAATAGCCATATTGTTTAAAATAAAGCCACCTTAAGAATTTCTTTTTGAGTTTCTCCACCATGAGTTTATATTTCACTTCATGTGGACTCCAGATAACTGAATTGCTTTCTAATATACTTCTTACGAAGCTGTTATATAACAATTTAATTGGAGCGACACTTTCAAGGTCTCTAGCTTGGCGTAACACAAATCCAAGTGATTTGTAAGCTCTGGTAGTGATATCATAGATATGGTCAGTAAAGGTTAAGTTTGACCGCACTATGACTCCTAAGTCTGTCACGGTCTCATGTCTATCCAAAGCAACTTTTTCTTATAAAACTGAGGTCCCAAAAAATTCAGAATTTAAGAACAAGACAATTAGGATTAACCAAAGAACTAAAATTGCGTTTAAATCTGAACCATAAATGCTGTAAACAAAGGATAAGGATTATTTAAACTGTGAATGCAAATGCGGGATTAACTTTGATGGTTTCATCCCCATTGTTATCAAGGATTTTATGTTTATTTATGTCAACTAAGATCCCTTCATAACACCCCTTACAAATACGGATGGCTTATTAGTAAAATTTTGTTGCCTAAAATTATAACTGTTCAGAAATTTTATAAAATATTCTGCATTTGAGAAACTGTAGTTTTTCTTTATTTCAATGGAGTAGCAGATGAGCATGCAGGCCACGCGGTGTTAAGTGGTCACTGCAGCCCATGGACATCTAGATACAAGCTTATTTTTATTTTTTATGGAGAAGCATACGAGCATGTAGGCCACGTGGTGTTAAGTGGTCGCTGCAGCCCATGGACATCTACATACAACCTCAAGCAAGCATAGGTAAGTCTTGTCTGAGAACAAAAAAAAAACAACAGAGAACAAAAGAAACAAAAAAAACCGCCTTCAAACTGTTTCTGTATTCTTTATTTTTTAAATAGTTACCTATCACTTTTTATTTAGCCCTAAATTTTTATCTAATAAAACAGTAGCTAAAAAAGGAAACTCGTGTCACAGTAGCTTTAGTTTAATTAACTGAGCTGCTTTTATAAGCTTAACTCGACGCGGGACTTTGATGGAGTTAGACCGCGCAGTAGTTTAGCTCGTTTATAGTAACCAAGTTTGGAGTTGGTTTTGACCACGTGACAAGTGTAAATTTGGATATTTTACACATAAATGTAAGCGCGCATGGCCCGGCGGTTAGCGTAGAACGCAAACGATCTATGCAACCAAGCAAAACGGGCGCGGTAGGGTGTGAGATTGGTGACCGCTAGTGGCAAAAAAAATTCATGCGCGTTTCCGTGCTTCGGAGGGCACGTTAAGCCGTCGGTCCCGGTTGTTGTCGATAGATGACAGTCGTTAAACCTTATCGGAGGCCTTATGGGCGGTTTGAAAACATCCGACAGCGGGTTGGCCACTAACCCGCATCTCCACTAACCCGCATTGGAGCAGCGTGGTGGAGTAAGCTCCAGGCCTCCCCAATCATGGGGAGAGACCTGTGCCCAGCAGTGGGACGCAAAAGGGGTTGCAGCCACACGTAAATGTTGCGTGTCAACTTGATCATTACGTTACGGACGGCGTTAACCATTGATTTATTATGACTTTAACTAGCGTTAACTAACCGAGAGATATTCGAAAATCGAAGGTAATCGAAAGAGATGAAAAATTTTACAAGATTCAATTCTCTACGCGCTTAAGCAATATAGAGCTCTTTGATTAGTGAAAAAAGCAAATGTGTCCGTAGTAAGGCATTAGATGAGTATCTGGCTGCAATACTTTTTTACGTCCCACTGCTGGACCAGCTCATTTAACCCATTATTGGGCGTTTCAACTCCACCAATCCAATGCGGATTTGTGGCCAAAAAACCCGCAGTCATATATTTTTAAACCACCGACACAGCACAATAAAATTTCTTCACAGCTTAATAAATATTATTATGTAAATATCCGTCCCTATAATACCCTGTGTCGTGTCGTGAAAATACATCTAAATTCATCGTTTAGATATCTCCTCCTCACCTACGGATTCGAACCTAGGACCTCTTGCGCGGCACAATTGCAATGATTCAATTGTTAAAATTTAGTGACGGGACTCGAATCGAAAATGAATATTTGAGTCAATTCGAAAACACGGCGGAAATTCGAAACATGATTCGAATAAACCCTTAATACGAATTGATCGATACAATCGAATCAATACGAATTTATACGTTGATTCGAACCAATAAAATCGTTAATGGGTAAAAATATACTTAGATACGTTTTAAGAATAATTTTTACTTATATATTCGAACCAAATGTGATTCGAGTCCCATCACTATTAAAATTTGAAATACCTAGTCAGTATGTAAGTTAGGTTTTTTGTTACAGTAAAAAAAGTCAGGAGCTCTGGAAAAATCCAAAGTACTTCCTAACCTTCGGCCCTAATACGGCCCTAATAGGCTGGAAAGGTAGCGGAAGGCACTTAAGAAGTCAAATGGACCATGAAAAGGGTTTCAAAGAAGTATCAAAGAAGTATAAAACGAGCTTATAACTACACTTTTATTGCTGTACGCTCGAGGTCATACAATATTTATTCAACTATTTTTTAACCCTTGCGGCCATGTTATGTCCCTATAACCACTGCGCGCACATGTCTGCTCTGGAAATTGGAACAGATTAGGTTAAAATGTACCACGCTGGTCCAGTGTAAATTGGTGGATATCAAAATTCATGATGACCTGCGTGCCGTAATAGTTACCATGCCGGACTGCCGATCGGAGGGTCCCGGGTTCGATTCCCGGCGAAGCAGAAATTTGAATGATGAGTTTAATATTTCTGTTATCGGTCTAGGTGTTTGTGTTTCTGTCTTTTGGTATGTCCAGGGTACCCACGAGGCCACGACACAGGGTATACCCGTCTGTGGCTCTATGAGTACCTACTTAAGTGGTCGCTGTGATTCAAATGTCTATTTCGCCGGGAATCGAAGCCGGAAGTCCGGCAAAGTAACCACTGCTCCACGCAGGTCGTCCTGCATGCTCGTGCACTACTCCATTAAAATACAATATGTATTAATAATAATAACAATAACTTTTTACACTCATAGCCAACAGTAGGGTAGAAATACCCTGTGTCGTGGGTACCATGGACACACACAGAGACAGAAACACAAACATCCAGACCGAGAACAGAAATTGCAACACATCATTCAAATTTCTGCTTTGCCGGGAATCGAACCCGGGACCCTCCGATTGGCTGTCCGGCATGGTAACCACTGCGCCACGCAGGTCGTCCTGCATTCTCGTCCACTGCTCCATTAAAATACAAGTCTAACTTTACCGGTTTTGATAAATATAAGTGTCAAATTAGGTAAGGACATAATACAAAAAAGCTTCTTTCTTAGTAAGGGCGTATCAGAATGGACTTTACAATAATTGACGTATACAGTGTCATTGTTGCGAACAGAAGCTAGTAACAATAATAAATTACAGTCAAACTTACTCTATAAAACGTATTTAATGACTAGACGAAACAATAAAAATTGTAGTAACAACACTGAATCAATTTATCGCCATATTTTATCACTAATTTTATCTCTTTGTAAGTCAAGCACTAATAAATGTTAAGTCTCACAAACCCCCAACAGTTCATTCGCCATTTTGTTATATAAATTGTGCTATTTTTGGTTATTTTGGATTTAAAATAATACAATTAATTGCATTGTCATCCAAACTAAAGTTATAGGTACACAATTTTCAGCTCTATCGGTCAAAGATATTTGCTTCAGAATTTGCCTCCAGAGTTTCAAGAGACCCCAACAAACATACAAAACGCTTGCAAAATGAAGAGTCTTTACTGATTACGTCAAAAGTAACTTGTAAGAAGTGCAAAGTAATAAAAGAAGCAATAATCCTAAGTTTTTTAAAGTTTTGTTTTTTCAGCAAAATACATAGGTACATATCAACCGGGCTGTTGTTCTATTTGATATCTGATATTTACATAATTAAGATATTTACATAGGTATATTTATAAATAAAACTAGTTGACCCGATAGACATTGTCTTGTCTTAACTATGAATATTAAATTCGATTTTTTTAAATAAATAAAAAAACAATAATATTATGGTGGCTATTCTTAAATTTGTAATTTTCTGCGCAATTTTCCTATTTTTTTCTTTCATAAGAACGTTCTCCTGATAATAACAAACTCAACCAAAAAAAATTAGCAAAATTGGTCCAGCCGTGTCGTCAACTCGTCATAATAATATATCATGATATTTAAAAATGGATTCATTTATATATATAGATTGAAGAAAAATGAATTAATATGACGCTTTTAACTTTAAAAGGATGCGTTGCCCTGTTCAATAACTGTCTCGTTGGAGAAAAGCACCTCTATATCTCTGAACTCCACAGATTCTGAAAAAGAACCAAAAAAACGAACTCTCGATAACCACCAGCTAAAATTTACCTTAAAAACAAATGAGCTGTAATATTTTCTTATGAAAAATGCAGCGAGTTCTCGCGAAAGGCAAATGTTTGAAGAGCTAAGTGAAGAGCTAGATCCATTACCTGCCGCTGTAGGAAGCAAGTTATGCTAATGGATGCATTAGAATGATATCAATCATGGAGTCGGTTACAGTTGAATTTTCAGTTGTAGTATGAATACGACAATTAATTGTACAAACAAACAAAAATGTGACTTCGTGTATTTTTTGTTCTACGGTTACTTATTTATTTAAAAGGAATAGCAGAAATTAAATTATATTAACTTAAAAACAGCGTCAATTGTCCGAGTTGCCTTTAAAAGGGTCGGGCTGAAAATTAATCATAATGTATTTTCTGAGCTTGGCATAAGTACGCTGAGTCCAGATCCCATACGCAATGCATTGTTACAGCCTTCCGAATTCCGAATACCGAAATAGAAGACCTCGTGGCTGAGCCCAACATTATTGGAGAAGTTAAAGCCCATCGTCTCCGCTGGCTCGGCCACGTGGAACGCATGGGAGAGGATTGTGGAGTTAAAAAGGTCCGAGCGACGGCCAGTAGGTTGCTCAAAGTACGGATGGAAAGACCGGGTGAACGCTGACCTGTGTGATATGAAAATCACGAATTGGCGTGACATCGCGGCATCGCACAGGATCGCAATAAGTGGAGGATTCTCGTGTCGGAGGCCAAGATCCACTTTGGGTCGCTGCGCCGCAGGAGTAAGTACAGGTTTCATAGGTACAAGTGGAAATTACATTTGCCTACGTTAAAAAATATATGACGCATGCGGCGTTACCTCGCTCTGAGGCATTCCATTTAAGGCTTGAAGTGCAAGCGAGAGCGCGGAACGAGCGACAAAGAGACACAATCGGCCTCCGCGTTCGGCAGTGTTCGATCTGTCTCTCTCCTACTTGAGGAGCGATGCGTCTGCGTGGACAGCTGCTATTTATACAATAATACATTTACATGTTTTCGTCAAGTATGAAGTGCAATGAAAAGTGAATGTGGTGTCAATTGTTTATAGCTATGTGTTATTTCTTATGACGTTGTCACGTTCAACTGTCGTCAGTAAACCGACTTTACAGACAACCGATTTTTTTTAAATTAACATATACAATTTTGAGTAAGTAGTATATAACACTACTGGAACTGGAAACTTTAATAAGCTTCCATTAAATCATATTAATCACAATAAAATGAAATTTAGTAACATGATAGGATTAAGTTTAAAATAAATTAGGTAATTAGAGCATGAAGTATTTATATAAAGTGTGTGTTAATTTTTTTAAATTTGAGAAACTATTGGAAAAAATATAAATCGGAGGGTTCTAATAATCATTTATATATCCTAGCTTAATTCAATTGGAAATCATGACAAGACTCAAACCTCCAATCGACGCATTGATTGTTACTTTGTAAGAAGCCACTCACAACTATATTCCAGTCAGAGCTCGCAAATAGCACCTCTTCAAGAGGGTTGATTTCTATTTCATAGCTGGACCACTAATATGATGCTTATTGGGAATACGTGCTGCTAAGCTGACGATCAGAACCGATCCGAAATATAAATAAATAAATATTTTAATATAAAAGGCACAATATGAGAGAAATAAAAATAATAATAAATAAAATAGATGTTAATGTATATTTCGTAATTGTTTTATAGTTAAGTTTTCCTTTTATATTTTTATCATTGTATATTTGCATATCTCATGAAGGTAAATATGGCGAACTAAATATATATAAACAACTTTGTAAACACGTGTTGTAGTATTTTTCATTTTACATTCATGTGTTTGTAGTTTTTTATGTAAAAACAATACCCTAGTGACCGAAAACTAAATGTTCAATTTATAAAAACATCTGTGCGGTCTATTCTATACACATTAAATTACTCGTTTTTGGTAGATTATTTTAAAGACACTCGCTAGAAACAAGTTTTTGATATTACACCCCTATGGGAGCTAAAATACTTAGTGAGTTTGTCCGTGTGTAAAAAAACTTTCGTATCCTATAGTCCCAATGTATTGGGAGTTTCTGTATCTTTTTGATCTAGAGTTTCTGTATAGTGGACATGTTTTTGATCTAGAGTTTCTGTATAGTAGACATGTTTTTGATCTAGAGTTTCTGTATAGTGGACATGTTTTTGATCTAGAGTTTCTGTATAGTGGACATGTTTTTGATCTAGAGTTTCTGTATAGTGGACATGGTTTTGATCTAGAGTTTCTGTATAGTGGACATGTTTTTGATCTAGAGTTTCTGTATAGTGGACATGTTTTTGATCTAGAGTTTCTTTATAGTGGACATGTTTTTGATCTAGAGTTTCTGTATAGTGGACATGTTTTTGATCTAGATTTTCTGTATAGTAGACATGTTTTTGATCTAAAGTTTCTGTATAGTGGACATGGTTTTGATCTAGAGTTTCTGTATAGTGGACATGTTTTTGATCTAGAGTTTCTGTACAGTGGACATCATTTTAACCAGTCAAAGTAAAAAATGACCGCATTCAACGTATTATTTTTATTTGATTAGAGTTGAGGCCGTATACAGTAGCGTTCCAACTTCCCTCGTCAAATTATGAAAGTTTCACCATCTACATATATATTATTTTTAAATGCTGACTATATTGTCTACAACCGTTTTTGCGTCCCACTGCTGGGAACTCTCCCCATTTTTGGGGAGGCCTGGAGCTTACTCCACCACGCTGCTCCAATACGGGTTGCCACATTAAAAGAATTTAATTCTATAAACACTTACATCTGCCGAAAAGACTTAATTAAGGCGACCATTGCTGATTGAAGTTGTATGAATATGTTCATGGTCTGCCAACTCGTCTGCTGCTCCACTTAAATAATAAAAAAAACTATCACAGCAAGAAATATTCAAAGTGTTCCAGAAGACATTTATGCAAAATGATCTTGCGAAGACAAATATTAGCATCGCTGAGTGAACCGGCCATGCGATCCGCTGTATTACGTTACAGATGCAAAATTAAATGCATGTCAAAAGCTTCTAAGTTGAAAGAAAGTTTTGTTATTCTATAACATAGGTTCTCTAAGGGGTCATTATACAAAAAATGAAACAAAAACATTGAATGGCTGCAAGGATTCTATCCAATGCCGTTAAACGGATTTAAGAAAAACTGGGCCAGTTAAGAGTAACACACACATAGTAGTTTATAATTTATGAATTTCCTAAATACATGGCTGCAACCCTTTTTGCGTCCTGCTGCTGGGCACGAGTCTCTCCCCATTATTGGGGAGGCCTGGAGTTTACTCCATCACGCTGCTCCAATGCGGGCTGGTGGAAATGTGGGTTATTGGCCAACCCGCTGTCGGATGTTTTCAAACCGCCCATATTGCCTCCGACCAGGTTTAACAAATGTTATCTATCGACAACAACCAGCACCGACGGCTTAACGTGCCCTCCGAAGCAACGCGCATGAATTTTTTTTGCCACTAGCGGTCACCCATCTCACACCCGACCGCGCCCGTTCGGCTTAGTTGCATAGATCGTTTGCGTTCTACGCTAACCGCCGGGCCATGCACGCTTCCTAAGTTTAAAAAATTATAATAGACTTTTAAGGTACTAGTCTTCCGCCAGCGGCTTCGCCCGCGTGGACCCGTTTTAAAGGTTTCCGTAGGATAAAAACCATCCTATATCCTTTCCCAAGGTCCACTCTATCTTTGTTCTAAATTTCATTAAAATCGGTTCAGTAGTTTAAGCAGGAAAGCGTAGCAGACAGACAGACAGAGTTACTTTCGAATTTATAATATTAGTTTGGATTTATTGTTATTCATTTAGGTTATGGAAGATACTGGCATAAGTACTTATCATTAACGAACGGTGTGAAGCCATTATATGGATTATATTTTATTAAAAAATATTTTTATGATAATTGCATTGCAATCAGGTTTTAACATGGTAGGAGACTCGAATATGATATTGATAGGGTAGCTGCACAGGAATTGTTCAATGGACTTCGTCTACACGTAACCTTATTCAGAAGAATGTCAACGTTTAGCCAACGTGGATGCGCAATCGTATGGCGATGCCGTTGGTCACCCACCGTGCCTGCAATAGGCATGGTTTATTCGTATCCTGTAATGATAAACCATCTATATAGTAAATATTGTCACCTGGACCATCAATAAACTTGGTGTATTCAGTACTTTTGCCTTTTATTTTATTTCCCACACCCATTGCGCATCCAAAGTGTAGTAATAGTATAATAGTGTCTGTCAGAAGAAATTCTTGTTTTTATAAAACTTTTATGTTTCAATGCTGGGCACACGTCTCCCATCAGGACCGAGAGGGATTAAAGTTAACATGGTTTACCCAAGCAAATGGGTATTGATGCGTAGCAAAATTTTGCTTTTTAGGTTTCATTGAAAAGCAGGCAAGTTTCCAAAAACAATTTCGTTTAACGAGTCGTGCCCTCGTTCAAACAATAATAAATATAAGAGCCGCAACATTCGGGAAGACATTGTTAATCCTGAAATATCGGGAACTCGGTGCTTATGTTGCAGCTTAAAATCTTACTTCGAGTACACAAGTGTTCTGAAAACAGATAACTTTTATCTACCAGGTTTCAAGCAATCTTTGTGTTACAGAAAAAGCTTGGAGGGTTGTGGGTTCGATTCCTAGAGAGACAGAAAGAACGAAGCTAATAAAATCAAACCAAACGGCAAACAAAATGCAACTCAAATCATACGGAATGAATTAGTAAATAAAAACTGCAGAATGGCATGGCACCGAAATCGATGAGTGGTTGCTTTTTACTTGATTGGGGAAGACTTGAACTTACTACGCCACGCTGCTCCATTGTGGTTCGGTGGAGATGCGGGTTAGTGGCTAACCCGCTGTCAGACGTTTTCAAACCACCAATAATGCCTCCGACAAGGTTAAAAGACTGTAATATATTGCTAACAACCAGGGGTCCGTCCAGGGGGTGAGTAGCGATGGCCGAGTGGTAAATAACCGCGGTCTTCGACGCGACCGACCCCAGGTTCTAATCCTCAGCGCGCACCTCTGACAAAGAAATTTGTAATGTGCTCATTTATCGCTGCTCCACGGTGATGGAAAATATAGTGATATTCAATTAAATACGATGTTCTCCATCGCCGTGCATGCCCAAGAGAAATTTATAATTTCTCGAAAGCATGATGTCCACCATTCCGCACTTGGCCAGCGTGGTGGACTATGGCCTAAATCCCTCTCAGTTATGAGAGGAGATCTGTGCTCAGTAGTGGGACATAAAAAAGGTTGAAAAAAAACCAGGGGTCCTACTCTAAGCGCGATCGTTCGAAGTATGGTGTATTTTCGAGTGATTATTTTGTAAATGTTTGAATATTTATAAAGGGTACACCTTTAATAGCACCATATCCTCTATAAATTTACTAAGTCATATATCTACAAGAAGTAAGGTCTAAACAGGGTCAAAAATGTACTGAAAAATTCACGATACATCGATTATCGATTTTACGAGCAAACCTCCACAAAAAAAAGTTATTTTGTAAAGCATTGGTACACTTACAAGAGAGACTTTAGTACTGAAAATGTTAATAAATTTATAGAATGCTTAAGAAATTTGAAATTTCAAGAAGTTTATACATGCAGTGATACCAATGATGCTTTTAAGATATTTCATGAATTATTTGTATTATTTTACAACTTGTGTTTTCCTGTTCTAAAAGTAAAAATGTTTATTAGAAAACGTCCTAGATGGCTTTCTAAAGGTATAAGAAAGTGTTCTAAAATTAAAAGAAGTCTATTATGGGAATATAGGAAATCTCGCGACCAACTAGCAAAAAATAAGTTTAATGCGTATTCGAAAAAATTAAAGGCTATTATCAAGTTAACCCAAAAATCTCAAAATGATTATTACATTAAAAACGCACAAAATAAAACAAAGGCCACATGGAAAATTATCAATAATAATACTAGTAACATTCCTAAGAAAAGTATTAATAAAATAAAAATAGGCAACCACATAGAAACAGACCCAGAAAACATTGCTAAGGAGTTTAATGATTTTTTCTTAAAACAAGTTGAAGAATTGAGCGACAGTAATATTCGAACCACCAAATATAATATTAACTACAAAAATTCTAACTCTATTTTCCTACGGCCTACAACAAGCGACGAAGTAATTAAAGTAATTAAGGGTCTAAAAAACACAAATAGTACAGGTTACGATGAGATATGCACAAACATAGTAAAACAGGTATCTAATATAATTGCACCCGTTTTAGCGTATATTATTAATTTGAGTATTGAGAACGGTATATTTCCCGACAGATTAAAAATAACTATTATTAAACCACTTTTTAAAAAACAAAACGAACAAGATATGGCGTGCTATAGGCCTATAGCACTCATACCAATTTTTTCTAAAGTATTTGAGAAAATTCTATATAATAACATATACTCATATTTTGAAAAATTTTCAATTCTAGCTGACGAACAAATAGGTTTTCGCAAAAATAAATCAATTAATTTAGCGATATATAATTTTTTGCAACAAGTGATGTCTACGTTAGATAAGAAAAAACAAATCTCAGCTCTGTATATGGATATGACTAGGGCATTTGACTTTGTAGATCATGCGCTATTAATAGATAAATTAGAGAAATACGGCATTAGAGATAATGCTTTACAATGGATAAAATCTTATTTAAGTAACAGAAAACAAATAACTGAAATAAAAAGAGTTGACAATAAAACAAAAACGGAGGAAAAGTACTTATCTGATCCCAGGGATGTAGTATACGGGGTACCTCAAGGCAGTATCCTCGGTCCGTTGCTTTTTTTAATCTATATTAATGATTTTCCAAAAGTCATTGAGCAACCAATGGTTCTCTTTGCTGATGACAGTACAGTTATATTTCCAAATGATAATCCAGATACATATGAAATTAATATAAACAATGCCCTAGAATCATTAGTAGATTGGTTAAATAACAATAATCTTAAAATAAACATTGAAAAAACAAATATAATGATATTTAAATATCGTGTATCTTATGGGAGATCTGTAAATATTAATTATAGAGGTAAAACCATATCCGAAACAGAAAGTATAAAATTTTTAGGCTTGTATATTGATAATAAACTCACATGGAGATTACACATTGAACATGTATGTAAAAAACTTAACAAATTCTCTTTTGCTCTTTACAAATTGTCAAAAATAGTAAATAAATCAGCGGTATTAAGCGCGTATCATGCGTATGTTGGTGCAACTCTTAGGTATGGTCTTGTATTTTGGGGTAATGCAACGGGTATTGAAACAGTTTTCAAAGCGCAAAAAAAATGTATTCGGTCAATGTGTCGACTGCGGCAAACAGACACATGCAAGCCACACTACCAAACTCTAAAGATATTGACGCTCCCTTCGTTATATATCTATGAAATATGTGTAATGGTTAAAAACGACATTTCTAAATACAACACGTTAAACTCAAAAAGACATAAAAATAAACTATGTGCAATAGCCTCTAAAACTAAACAATATCACAATAGCGTCTTTTGCATGGGACCAAAAATATACAATAATCTACCGGACTTTCTTACAATAAAAACTAATAACGAATTCAAAAGAGAACTCAAAACATATTTAATTAAAAAAGCGTACTATTCGGTCACTGAGTTTATAAACGATAAATAATAATAAAAAACATAAAATAATATAAACCAAAAAATAAAATTACATAATAAATAATTTTGTCCGCGGCATAAAAACCTGGGAGGTTTTTTTTCCGCCAGCTTTTTTTCCTCTCAGTGTATAAAAACCCATCCTGGTGGGTGCCCCAAGCTGATGACGGCAAACCTCGTATGGTTCAAATAAAATAAATCATTATAAAAAGCACAAAATTGGGTTTACGTCTAATTAATTAAAACTATACAAAATTAAATGTAATACTACATACTTTAATGTTTCTTATGTAATCTTTAATAGTAATTTTAGAATTTAAGTTTAAATTAAGTCATTAAATTTAATTAGTTTATCAAATTAAATTAAAATTTGTACACCCTAAGGGGTAAATATGGAGTTCTAAATATTTTGTAAAACCTTTTTTTTTTCACCCATATTTGTGCAAATAAAATATTTCATTTCATTTCATTTCATTTCATTTCCAGGACCGACGGTTTAACGTGTCCTCCGAAATACGGAACCACGCATGAAATTTTCCACAAAGTGATCTATCTCATACCTGACCGCACCCGTTTGCCTTAGCTGCGTAAATCGCTTGCGTTCTACACCAGCCGCGGGGCCAAGCGAGTTTCGCAGTGACACACTTACAACTGCAAAATACAATATTTTACCATTATCACATTTATCACGCATTGCATTCAGTTTGAAAGATTTAATACCCACCAAATGGGCTGTGAAACCTTTATTTTCCACGAAAACCGTTTACAATATTCCCTGAATACACAGTTATACAAATTTACGCGATGTTTTCAGCCGACAAAAAGCTTTTTAATCCTCAGCAACATTTTTAATTGGAAAGCACAACGCCAAGATAGCCACAGTTGACACAGTCGACTTATTTGCATAATTTTAATAACGAAGAAAACGAACCGACGCTGTGAATTGGAATCTTTAAAATCATCTTGCGTTTTTAGGTTTAGTGTCCTTGGATGTATTTACGAGTTGAAATTAGCTATGGATAAATAATTCCACCACTAGCCTTCCGCCAGCGGCTCCGCCCGCGTCGAATTGTTTTATAGGTTCTTGTAGGATAAAAACCATCCTACATAATAATATGTTCTTTCCCAAGATCCACTCAAGTTCCAAATTTCACTAAAATTGGTTCAGTAGTTTAAGCGGGAAAGCGTTACAGACCAGGCGCGGTCCCAGGGGGAGGATCACAGGGGACATAACTTCCCCCCCCCCAAATCCTTCAGTAATGCGTAGATGGAATGCGAAACAAGCCAATTTGGGACATCCTTTTCCCCAAATTTCTTAGGTTAGAAAAAGGTTGTTACTGTTTATCACTTTACTCTACTATTACTGTTATCTACTATTACTATAAAATAAATAAATAAATAACGCTTCACACCCACAGTAGGGTTTATATTCCCTGTGTCGTGGGTACCATGGGCACACACAAAGACAGGAACACGAACACCCAGACCGAGAACAGAAATTTAAACTCATCATTCAATATTCTGTTTCGCCGGAAATTGGACCCGGGACCTTTCGATTGGCAGTCCGGCATGGTAACCATTGCACGCAGGTCGCATTAGGACAGATTCGTGTTACGCCAGATTCGCATTTGGTCAAATTCGCTTTAAGACAGAATTTGAGACAAATTGAATTTGAGACAAAGACACAATCAAGACAGAATCGATAGAGACAAAGACATTCTTATGAGATTTTTTTCATTATCTACTCTAAGTCCAGTCCGAATCGTCAACGACCCAAGATTGACTGACAGGCTAGAACCGCTCAGCTTGCGAAGAGACATAGGCTCGCTCTGCGTGTTCTACCGACTTTACTATGGTGAGTGCTCCGAGGAACTTTTCAAACTCATGCCTACATCACCATTCCATGATTATACCACCAGACGAAGGTTAAAGTTCCACAGGCACCATCTGGACTCGTGGCGGTCCTCCACAGTCTGCTTTGCACGCTCCTTTTTACCACGGACGTGTAGGTTATGGGACAACCTTCCAGCTGAGGCATTCCCAGTGGACTATAACATGGGGTTCTTCAAGAAAGCTGTAAAAAAAGCTCTCCTTCAAAGCCGGCAATGCTCGAGTGGCTCCCCTGGGGTTGCCCGTGTCCATAGGCGACGGTGATCGCTTAACACCACGCGGCCCGTCTGTCTTTTTGTTCGGTTTACATATAAAAAAAAAGTCATGCATGGTGAAGGATTGATATGATTCTTTTAACCGTAAATCAGTCGATGAATACGAATGTAAAAAAATCTAAGTCAGAGGTGGGTGCTGGCCGGTTCAAACCCGGACTCCAGCCTTGGGAGTTCACTCTACTAACTCGCCACCACTGCTCTTTTTTAAGTTTTATTTTTACCTACCAAATTTTATTTATGTTTAGTTTATTACATTTGGCAGACAAAATAAATAAACTAATGCGAATATTTTGCAGATTCACCGATAATCACGTACCGGTCAGGTTTAAGGATTTAACTACTACTACTAATTTAATGCAAATACTTATAGGTACTACGAAATATTAAGGGCCAGCAAAATAAGCATAAACATTTATTAATCTCTCATTAATGATGGGTTAGCCGTATTAAAATAACAAACGAGATTGTGAAGTTAGGTTTTCCGATTACCAGTATAATAATAAGTAATAAGAAGTAAGGTAAAGGCACCTAATTCCGAGGTGTTTTCATGTAAAGTTAAATGAACATCAAAATTTAAGCATATAATGTATCATTTGGTACAATTGGTGATTTTTATCAGTAGTTGTATTTATCTTATTTTTGAAATATACATACAATTTTACAGTAAACAAATATTATAAATGTAAAATTATATAAAAATATAAATTTGTCCGAGGCCCCTTATTCCGATTTAAAAATCCTAATTACGATTTAAATTGCTCCTAAATCCGAGGGTACAAAATGATAGGGAATGGAGGTGGGGATAGTGAAACATGGTGTTCAAAAATCAAATGTATTTATTGCCTTTGGATTTCAAATCAGTCTTATTCCCTGTGTTACATGATTATTAAAATGGCATCACAGTATGTAGGTACTTAAAAATATAATTATATTTTTTGTTTTATTTACTTACTTATAAATTACTTATACATTTTGTAGTAATTACTTATCTACTCATAGTAAAAAACAAATATGAAAATGAAGTGTCAAAATCAGCAAAAAAATACACTTACAGTATTTTACTGAAAACAACGATAAACATAATTATTATACAAAGTTAAAAAAGATATACTTACTTACGTACGTACGTACGTACGTACGTACGTATTACAATCAAAAATATTATCAGCTAAATATAATATAACATATGTATGTTTATAGATCGTTTAGTAGGACGAAGTATAACAATTAATCATATCAAAAATAACAACTAACTATTTTTATTAATTATGAGATCAGAACAATAGTAAACATTTGTAATTAGGAACTATGTAGCATAACAGTTACTATAATTTAAAAATAATGGGAATATAATTAAAAATGGCGAATTACATTATTTCAATAAATACCTATATTGAATCCTCCGATGTAGATTATCGTATTTTTTTTCGGGTTCATAATTCTACAACTTTATTTGAAAGGTTTTAAAGCTATTGAAATAACTAAAACTATGTGCAATAAGGGCGTTACAAACTGCGTAACATAATGAACACTCTGTATTTTACTCGCATCAGTACCACAGAATTAGGTAGTCATATAACCGTTCTCCGTCTTAAACACATCGGAATTGCGTTTTTTAACTCTCAAACAAGTTTTATATTCCGAGTCATAAAAAATATATTTTTTGTTAATATACTGTAAGTAAATTAAAGCATAATTGCAATATCTTTTAAAAAATAATAAAACATACTTAGGGTTGTTTAACAGCATATCAATAACTTAATTTTTTTGTCGTTGCCTTTCCATACAACGAATTAGTAAAGTACCTAAACAAATATATTTTTACCTACTATAACAAACAAATGCCTCGCTAAAGTGTACCTCGGAAATACATTTTTATATTTATTGGTAATTTAAGTGCTCAGTACTAAAGTATTAATTTCCTAAACATAACAATGCATTCAAAATTTAAAAAGAAGTTACCCTCTATGATATTCCAATTCCGTGGTATACTTCGGATTTAAGAACTAACTCAAGTATTTGGAACCTAATGCCGCGATATTTTTAAACCTTATTTTCTCCTCAACTTGTCAAGAAAATACTCCAATGTTAAGGGTTTTCGATGTAAAACATAAACCTTTTAATGTTTAAATTTATACAAAAACTCACATAGTATAAAACTTATGAATAAAACACTATTTCTAAACACGTAGAACTCACACGAATTAGGTCCGAAATGTATGAAGCGCGCTTCTGAGTCAGCTGTTAGTTTCAAACTGACTGATTATTTTGAATTATACACACACTAAGGCAATCCTTTGCTCATATAGGCATGATCAAACAAATTATTAACTGAATAACGTATTTTGCAGACAATAATAACTTGTAAATTAAATGATAACGCCGTTTTTCTAAATACATCGCAATAAGGTGCCACTTTTGGAACCCCTCGGAATTAGGTGCCTTTACCTTATAATAGTGTATCGTAGTTTAAAAAACTAAAAAACACGCTTTTGTGAAAAAGCGTGGAGTGCATGGTGTCAATAGTATCTTAAAAACCACCCCACGCTTTTTTGTACAGTAAAATACATTTTCTTCTTATTTTTTTTAGTTTTTAGTTCGTATTTTCACAAAAGCGTGCTTTTTGTTTTTTAAACTACATTATTTATTTTTTATTTTTTAGTAGGATTTTTATTCTCATATTATTGTATTGTCATCGGCCCTTGACCCCTGTGCAAATTTTCAAGTTAATCAGACTCCAAGAAGTAAGTGAAAATGAAGTTAAAAGATTCCATTACATACATACATACAGGTCAAGTTAATAAAAGCGTGTTAAAAATACACACGCATTGGAGCAGCGTGGTAGTTCCAGGCCTCCTCGGTTATACCCTTATATTTTACGGGGGTAATTTTACTATCTTTCCACCAAAACAAAAACACGATGGAGCAGCGTTTTGAAGGTAGCTCCAGGCCTCCCCAAGAATGGCAGCATATTAACCGTCCTTTTTTTTCTGAAAATGCAAAGCCTACGAGTAATTAAAAAAATAGCCTTTATTCTACCATAAATCTTGTCATACAATGTGTCAATTTAATCAATTCTATTATGATTCAGTCCATTCTAAATTTAAATTCAAAGCCTCGTGCAAGTCGTATCCAGTTTGGTCCACATTTTTCTTTAAAATCATCCTCCCATTTTTAGGATGGAAGGCGAAACAAGCCAATTTGGGACACCTCTTCCCCCAAATTTCTTTGACCGCCCCAAAATCTCTTGGCGACACCCCCCCCCCCCAATGAAGGCGCCTGAGCCTAGGAGTACTAATGTATTATTAGAATGGAAAGGAATATAAGATGACTCTAAGTCTAATTATTCAGTGCAGTCTGAAGCTAATTTTATTATACAGAAATTTTCTTAACCCGTACGATGACTTTACTTTTACCTACTTGGCACAAATCCTTTTCATTTAGCCATAGCTTAATTCTTCAGCAGCTGCACCGCCAACTGCATCAGTAATTAAATCAGCTCGAACTGTTTAACATACAGTCTGCATGACAAGTGTGGCACTCGGCCAAGCGCTCGCCAACTAGCAGATCAGTGCTTGTAACGTGCTCTGTACACGTTTGTGTTACGAGGTTTATGTAGCCAAAATACGAGTGATTATGTATTATTTTCAAAGATTTCAAAGATTTTTTATTGAACATAAACCATAACAAAATTTGAATTTGTTCGTAAACAACTGCAGTAGTTAGAAAACTGTGCCGCAGTCAATATTATGTATAAGGGAGTAGTATTCTAGAGGGAGCAATATTATGTTTAAGGGATTTATTTATATTTGAATCCTAATTTTCTATACCAGAAGTGCGCATAGCTTGCACAAGCGACCCAGGCTAAGCGAAACGGGTGCGGTCGGGTGTTAGATGGGTGACCGTTAATGACAAAATTTCATTCTTGTTTCCGTTTTTAGTAGGACACGTTAAGACATCGGTAGTGGTTGTTATCGATAGATAGCAGTCGTTAAACCTTGTCGGATGCGTCATGGGCAGTTTAAAATATCCGACAGTGGGTTGGCCACCATCCTGAATTAGAGCAAAGTGCTGGAGTAAGCTCCAGAGCCCTTAGTGTAAGTTTGTAAACGCGCAAACGTTACTACTGCGTCCGAGTTAAAATTTGACAGATAGATCTTAACCTGAAAGGAATAAGGTCGATAATTAAAATCTTAACGCAAACGCGTTAGTAACGTTTTCGCATGTGCAGACTTACACTAAGGCCTCAGGTAGCTAAGCTAAGCGATATTAGAGAGAAACCCGTGTCCAGCAGTGGGACGCACAAAGAATTGCAGTTAATTTTCTAAATCCAATGTTGCTTCAGATGTTCATAGCTGGATAACATTGCCTGAAACCTAACACCGATATTAAGTTTAAAACACGCCGGAAAAGTGCATAATACTGCAGCGCGGGATAAAATATTGGCGAGATGAACGCAAAAATTGGCACGGAACGTTATTTATTGGTTCAACAGTGTAACAGCTGAAGCAGTATAATCTATCTCTGTTATAGTGGTTTTACGTAAGCAAGAACCTATTATATCTTACTTAATACTATAAATGCGAAAGTTTAGATGTATTTTTAGATGGATGTTTATTGCTCAATCACGCAAAAAATGCTGGACAGATCGGAATGAATTTGAAATTTAAAATTGGTCTGAAACAACGGTACATAGGCTACTTTGCACGGTATAGTGTACAATTCCCGTAGGACACTATAATCATCGATTGGCGATTTAGTCGCTTTTTTAACACGCTTGACTTGTATATCTATGTGTGTTTATATGTATGTAACGGAATCTTTTAACTTCATTTTCACCTACTTCTAAGCGTCTGATTAACTTAAAAAATTGCACAGTGGACAAGAGCCGATGCAATAATAATAAAATAATATATATTAATAACAATAAAATAATATATAATAATATAATAATAAAAATGCAATAATATGAAAAAAAAAACCAACTAAAATATTAAAAATAAATAACTAATGTAGTTTAAAAAACTAAAAAAACACGCTTTTGTGAAAATGTATTTTACTGTAAAAAAAAGCGTGGGGTGCATGGTGTCAGCAGTATCTCAAAAAGCACCCTTTAGTTCGTTTCACAAAAGCGTGTTTTTTAATCTACATTATTTTTAAGGCTTAGTTACGATCAACCCGCTAATACAGTCTTATTTTAACCAAGTAAACAATTTATCCTACCTTCAAAGCACCAGAAACGCGAACAAAGTTTTATCGGTAGCGGTCTCCAATCCATTTCCCCTTTCGCTACTGTTACCGAATAAAACTTATACAGAAAGTTTTGCAGGTAGTAGAAGTTGCGTAGTTCTATAAGGGAAGTATCACCCCTGCATCGAATTCGAACGTAAAGCAAGTAAATTTCATTTTATTTTTATCTCGCTTTTATTAGCTTCACCTGTATGTTTGTGAGCTTGTGAGCTTGTTTACCCACGACACAGGGGAACTGTGGGGCTATGAGTGTGAAATGTTATTTATTTGTTTATTAGAATGCTTCAGGGTACTTCTTCAGGTCGACTGGTAGAGAATGCTTATAGCATTAAGTCCGCCTATGTACATCTGTATTTTGGTACATGAAGAATAAATAAATAAATAGGTATAGCGGCATGGTACTTGCCCGGCTGGGCAAAATAAATAGTTAAAATATAAAATTGTTTAGACTTAGCATACCATTATAATACTGAGCAGCAAAACGTAGTTTTTTTTTTCAACCTTTTTATGTCCCACTGCTGGGCACAGGTCTCTTTCTCACAAGTGAGATGGATTTAGGCTAAAGTCCACTACGCTGGCCAAGTGCGGATTTATGGACGTCATGCTTTCGAGAAATTATGAATTTCTCTCAGGCGATGGAGAACATCGTAAACAATTAAATGTCACGATATTTTCCATCACCGTGGAGCAGCGATAAATGCGTAAATTACAAATTTCTTTGTCAGAGGTGCGCGCCGAGGATTTGAACCCGGGATCGGTCGCGTCAAAGACCGCGGTTTTTTACCACTCTGCCATCGTTGCTCTGTTTAGTAAAACGTAGTTTTAAAACATAGATACACATAAATATAAAGTTATGTCTCTAACGGTGACCAATCCAATATCACCGCGCCCGAATAAAGCCGTTAACGAAAACTGTACCAATTTTACTAAACATATTTTATACGTATATAGCCCTGATATGACCCGGATATGGCATATTGACTGAACTAATTTATATCGTCCTTAGAGCAACTACGGTCTGGACCTGGACACCTATCAATGGAAGAACCAAAGAAATTGTCTTTTCCAATATCTTTGGGTAGAACCTTTGAGTAACCCGTAAGCTCCAGGCCACTCAAATATTGGGGCAAGGCCCGTTTCAAACAGTGGGTCATAAAAAGTGTTACAGCCAGCCCCGCTTTGGAAGCCCGATAAATCAAGAAGTTTCAGACGGATGCGGTTAGAGCAGGCACTCTCTCACTCTCTCTGCCATAATTTTTTTCTGAAGGAGGAAGGCAGCTAACGCAACTCCTTGGCAGCACTTGCTGGCATGGCATCCTTCGTTGCTCTAAGAGGCCTTCGAAGCTCGCCAACATGAACCTGGAACGTAATAATCGTGTTTGGGTTCATCGCGTTGTACATTTTTCTGGTTAATTTACTTTGTCGAAGCTGTTTGGAATATAAATATCAACTGCTTTATTAGCTGATTTTTGTTACATAATTCTGTGTCAATTTCTTTTTCCTTTTTGAGTAACGCTGGGCACGAGTTTCTCCCTTTTCTTGGGGAGGTTGGCTCTGACTCCACCACGCTGCTCCAATGCGTGTTGGTAGAGATGCACGTTAGTGACCAACCCACAGTCGGATGTTTTCAAACCACTGAAATGTACTGTAAATGGACAGCTGTCGGTCAAACTTATATGAGGCCACAAGCAACCTCCTTCGTGGCAGCGTAAATGCATCCAATCCGAGAAAAAAAACCCTTGCTTGAGGTTGTTTGTAGAGATGTCCAAGGCCTGCAAGGACCACTTAACCTTACAGGTAAGTCCAGTTGAATTAAATAAATAATGTGGGGTACATGGTGTCAATAGTATCTTAAAAACCACCCCACGCTTTTTTTACAGTAAAATACATTTAATTCTTATTTTTTACTTTTTAGTTCGTATTTTCACAAAAGCGTGTTTTTTAGTTTTTTAAACTACATTATATAATTTAAAATTTTAGGTTGGATTTTTTTTCATATTATTGCATTGCCATCGGCTCTTGACCTCTGTGCAAATTTTCTAGTTAATCAGACGCTTTGAAATAGGTGAAAATGAAGTTAAAAGATTCCGTTACATACATACATACAGATCAAGCTAATAAAAGCGTGTTAATAAAAAGAAAACCTTCATTTTAAATTCCGGTAGATACACCGATAGGTATTGACATATAACCCTGTTATGTCCCGAATACGGATATGGCATGTTGGCAGAACAAATTTATGCCGTCGAAGCTCGCCAACGACAGAGGCGTTAATAACTGTGTTAAGAATTATCGTGTTATACATTTTTCTGGTTAATTTACTCTGGAGGACCTAGAGCTCTCGTTTCTTGGTAATATCTTTCTGTGTTTCCATATTGAGAGTTTTTTTATAGTAAAAAAACCGGCCAAGTGCGAGTCGAACTCACGCACGAAGGGTTCCGTACCATTATCTATAAAAATTCACGTTTATTGTATGGGAGCTCCCTTAAATATTTATTTTATTCTATTTTTAGTTTTTGTATAACAATAGCGGCAACAGAAATACATCATTGCCTTTGATTGTCCATAGAATACATTGCACTAAGATTGAATGTAAGGTAAAGTGGTTTACGATTTATGACGTATTAAAAAAAACTACTTACTAGATCTCGTTCAAACCAATTTTTGGTAAAAGTTTGCATCGTATATTTTTTTAGTTTTATCATTCTCTTCGATTCATCGATTGTCGATGCTTAAATAGTATATCTGTTCTGGCTCTTACAATGCTAGCTAAAAACTTTTAAAAATCATTAAAATTGTTCTGGAGCTGGAATCTGTGAAAACATTTAAAACTCTGGAATGCAGTAGCATGCAGCATTCCAACGTATTTAACGAGTTGCGAGCGAAATGTTTTACGATATGTATGTGGAGTTTTTCACGAGAGCCTTCTCGGGCTGTAACTTGGATAGATTCTGGATATTTTTGTTTGTTTAACTAGTTAGCGCTCACAGTGGCTAATTGAATTTACCTATAGCTATATGATATTTATTTTTATCCAATCAAAACGCACATGGCCTTGCGGATGGCGTAGAAAGCAAGCTGTGTTCGCAGCTAAGCGAAACGGGCGCGGTCGGGTGTAAGATTGATAGTGGAAAATTTCATGCGCGTTTCCGTGTTTTCGTTTTTCTCCGTTTGCTGTTTTTGCGTCTTTTTTCCGGGCGGGACCGCAAGTTTACCATTCCTAGCATGATAAACCTGCGGCATAATATAAAGAGACCCTGCGGTCCCGCTTGTAATCGAAAGATAACAGTCGTTAAACCTTGTCGGAGGCTATTATACTTAGGTTTTTTTTTCAACTATTTTTTAGGGATTTGTAAGGGAATGGCATAAGAAACCCTTATAGATTTGTCATGTATGTTTGTCTAGGCCTTCCCACAATTTTTCTCCATACAAACTGTACCAAAGCACCAAGTACCTACCTACATACTGTTACAAACATGAGCATGAGTTATTGATACTGATGCCGCAATAGGTATGCTTTCATTAACTTACTTAACTTAGAGCAGCGGTGGCCGAGCGATAAAGACCGCGATCACCGCGAGATGCCGAGTTCGAACCCCGGCGCGCACTTCTGACACAGATATTTGCTTAGTGCGTATTAATACGCTCTGCGGTGAGGGAATCTTGTTAAAGAAATTACGATGTTTTCCATCACAGTGCATGTTTCTTCCAAACCATTCGGCTTCGCCCTTGACAAATCTCAAATAACACGTATCTTGACTTTTTTTTCAACCTTTTTTTATGTCCCACTGCTGGGCACAGGTCTCCTTCTCACAAATGATTTAGGCCGTAGTTCACGTGCCCAAGTGCAAATTGTTGGACGTCATGCTTTCGAGAAATCCGGTCTTGGACTACCAAGTCAATTGAGATACTTTTAATGAGCTGTCAAAACGTGACATCCCCATACATTTTGTATGAGACAATGATAAGTGACGTCACTTATCATATATATTCAATTGACTTCATTATTACTGATTGAATCGGTAATAAAAATCATGTATAAAAAAGAATTAACAATTATATTACTTTCCAAGCGTGATTTGGTGCAACCTTTTTAAGGTAAGGATTTTGATTTTTTTTGTTCATAGTGTCCAAGACCCTATTATGAATTTCTCTCAGGCAGGCACGGCGATGGAGAATATCGTATAACGGACAATATCGAATAATAAATTAAATACAACGATATTTTCCATCACCGTGGAGCAGCGATAAATGCGCTAATTTTTACCACTCGGCCATCGCTGCTCAACTTGACTATTTAGCCCCCCCTCTCCAACTCAGGCGCGGTCCGAGTACTCTTGATCCACCACAGTTGTGAGGTGTAGATGTAGATAAAGATACAAACTGTCTCCGTGTGTGTAACCTAAGAAGCTGTTTATCACTAGCTGATTAGTAACCTGACGGGAACTATAGTACCTACCTGGCTGCAACCCTTTTTGCGTCCCACTGCAGGGCACGGGTCTCTCCCCCTTATTGAGGAGGCCTGGAGCTTACTCCACCACGCTGCTCCAATGCGGGTTGGTGGAGATGCGGGTTAGTGGCCAACCCGCTGTCGGATGTTTTCAAACCGCCCATAAGGCCTCCGACAAGGTCTAAAGACTGTTATCTATCGACAACAACCGGGACCGACGGCTTAACGTGTCCTCCGAAGCACGGAAACGCGCATGAAATTTTTTGCCACTAGCGGTCACCCATCTCACACCCGACCGCGCCCGTTTGGCTCAGCTGCATAGATCGCTTGCGTTCGACGCTAGCCGCCAGGCCATGCGCGCTTCATCATAGTACCTACCTATAAATGACTTTATCTTGCTACTATAATAAACAGATCAAATACACCAAAGGGGGAATATCTTGGAACTGATCAATTGGATTCCTATCGAGTGAAGCCAAACTGGCCCCCGTCCAAATCGAAGCAATATTTATGATCGGCAGCCACGTTTGTATTGTGCCTCGCGAATAGGAAATTAGCCTCATCATCATCCTCATCTATTGGTAATGAAATTATTAGCTGCCCGTTTTGGTTCTGAAGCCAAGTTTTTATTTAATAAAATGATAATTATCATTGTTTTTGTATGGTTTATTTTTTGAGTTTAGTGAAGTTATGTATCGTGGAGGTGTTACGGAACACTTTGACACTAATGAACGCATTACATTGACACGTTTGCGATGGCGTAGTGCCAACTTTACCTTCCTACGGACAGGGATATGTTATATAATGCATTGTAACGAGTTACGGTTCTGCTTTTGTTTTAGGGCGTTATTCTTTTTGCGTCCTCCTGCTGGGCACGGGTCCCTATTATTGCGGAAGACTAAAGCTAACTTCACCATGCTGCTCCAAATTAAACATTGGTGCAGAGATGCAGGTTATTAGCCGCTGTCAGATGTTTTCGGAATGTCGGAAACCATCTCCGACAAAGCTTAAGCTTAACGACTTCTATCTAACTATTAGCACCAACGAGCACAACCGAGATCGACGGCTTAATGTGCCCTCCAAAGCAAGTAAATGTAATTGAAATTTACCACAAAAGTGGTCACACAAGATCTCGTCGCTTCCTTCTCAATATAACGCGCTGGATTGCAGATAAATATGTTCCATATGTATCGTAGGTAAATGTACAAAATTAATTCTGCACTATGACAAAGACACGTGCATTATACTGTCACGTCGGCGATGGCGCAGTGCCAAGTCCTGCCTCTGCGGGACAGGGATGAAATTATGATGTTATGTAACTTCCAGAAATATATTATAGCTCCATTTAAAGTTTGTTTTACAGCATGTCTATTGTCTATACACCAACAAAACAATGAAAACCCGAGTGTCTTCTGTACGAACACAATCAGAAAAATGGCTCCGAAAAGACTAAATTGTACTCATGTTCCGGCGGGAATTTGTTTGACATGTGGTGGTATATTCTATCCTTGTCGTATTCCCCGTATGTTTTGCAAGTTAGAGCAGAATAGATACAGTTTCAACGTTCATTTTTGTAAGTAAAATACGGCAGCAACGATCGACCAGCAGATGGCGTCCGACAGATGCGCGCGTTTAGAAATCGGCCAGGAGATGGTCGATTGACAGCGGAGGGGCTTAGAATAAAGTTTCACACTATGATGGCCCTACAAAGATTTACCTGTATCGTGGTTAGGTACCATGGACATCACCGGTGTGTTCTTATGGAGATTCAGGAGTTGAGGCAGCGCTGGTGGCCTGCAGGAGTTAGTAATTTTAGGAAAAATCTCACATCTCCCAAGGCGTCGGGTACCTTTTAAAGGTTTCCCACCCGATACAAGAACATTATTTATGCCTAGCTGGGAATTGAATCTGGTACCTTCAATCAGCAATCCAGCATAGTAACGATGGAGGATATCGTCAGGAATACAGGAATAATAAAATTTGACTTCATAATCAAGGTTTTTTTCAGATATTATGGTGCAGTGCAGATACCGCTACAAACATTTCTGCCGTATAGTATTGAATAATTGTTTCTGGTTTCAGTATTAAAGGCAAATCTATACTAAATATATAAAGCTGAAGAGTTTGTTTGTTTGAACGCGCTAATCTCAGGAACTACTGCTTCAAATTGAAAAATTATTTTTGTGTTGGATAGTCCATTTATCGGGGAAGGCTTTAGGCTATATAACATCAGGCTATTACTTATACCAAAGTCCACGCGGACGAAGTCGCGGGCGGTCGCTAGTTTTAAATATACAAGGTCACTTTATATCAGCTCCAATGCTCATAAAAGTCCATCAAAATTTACTAAACGCTACGCCAACAGCAAACAAATGGTTACATATCCATAACAATAACAACCGAACGTTTTGTTTCTTGCAACGAGGCACTGCCTGATTAGCCTCTGATCTCCAATATATTACGTGATTCGTGCCGAATATGAGACCTGATGCTGAAATGCAGTCGCGGTTATGATGGTTGAATTGATACCCTATAGTTATCTTGGCTGTAATCCTTTTTAACCGACTTCAAAAATGGAGGAGGTTTCTCTATTCGACCGTATATAATATGCTTGTTTTTTTTATGTTTGTTCGTTCTCGGTCTGTGTGCTTGTGTTTCTGTCTTTGTGTGTGTCCATGGTACCCACGACACAGGAGGATAGTGGTGGGATATGAGTGTGTATTGTTATTTATTTTATTTAACCCTTATTTTATACTCTTTCAGACTGTTATAAAGTTAGGTAAAAACAACAATCCGCTAACGGAACGTATGATGGTGTATTACTTACTACTTTTCTCAAACACCTACCTCCCTCTCACATAGGTCACATGCAACAATAAATAGTAACCGTATTGCTTGAAATAAGTATACACCATCACACGTTCTGATTGCGAATTGTTAAAATAGTTTTTACCTAACTTTGTAACAATAGAGTTCCGCAAAGTAACGCCTGATTCTATTAATTATATCTTTCGGATCGGTTTTCCACGTATATTGAATTTATTAAAATTTTAATTTTTCTACTAAAGAAAACGACTAAAGAACGTCCTTTTTTACCGCTAAGGTATTTCAAAATTAAACTTTTACCCGCTATTAAAATCCTTGGCTAATTTGACTTGTATGTAACCTTCCGAGAAGTAACAAATAAGACGTCCTTACAGCGAATAGTCTCCGTGGCTTCCATTTGTCAAATGACAGTCTACTCACAACTGCTGAAAAGCTGATTTGATTGGTGATGCTTCCACATTGCGAACTTCCAATTTCCAATACGCCATATTGGGTGTTTCGAAATTATAATGATTTTTGCAGCGAAGCATTTTTGGTTTGGTTGAGTGATGTTTCAATTTGATCAAATAAATGGTGTTAATACTATCGTAAAAAATAGATTTATTTAAATAAACGTTACAAAATGTTACGTTACACACACATAGCCCCAAAGTAAGGTAATTAATACCCTGTGTCGTGGGTACCATGGACACATACAAAGACAGGAACACAAACACCCAGACCGAGAACAGAAATTTAAACTCATCATTCTTTCTATATCGCCGGGAATCGAACCCGGGACCCCTCGACTGGTCCGGCATAGTAACCATTGCGCCACGCGGGTTGTCATAAAATAAAATAAAATCTTGCTCATATCACAAAGAGTAAATAAATAGTGCATAGGTAGATGTCAAAATTGATGAGTAATCAATAAAATAAGGGATGAAAGTTTGTATGTTGTGTGAGGGTGAGGTTAGGTTAGTTAGAAATAATGGGTAATGGTAATCTCAGATGGTAATAGTATATAAATAATATAACGAGTTTGTATCTAAGTTTTGTATAATCAACAAACATAAAATTAAAATGTAAAATTATTTTAATGTTCTTTATGTACCCTTTTATTTTATTTTATATAAGTTTAAGAATTTAATGAAATTAAGTCATGAAAATAAATACTACTACTTACACCCTGAGGGGTATATATGGAGATCTACCTATGTATTCAGTAAAACTTTCTTCACCAATACTTGTACCAATAAAATATTTTCTTTCATATACTTTATTTTTAACTCCTGTGAAATAAGGAACTACATTCTTCACCGGCTGAAAAGACGATTTCTCAAAATATTATATGAAAAAAAAAGACTTGTTTCATAAACGTTGCAGTTTCATCTTACAAAAACCTTGAAAGAAGAAGTAAATTCGCCATTTTAGAGGAACAAATTTGAGCCAATCGCTTGTAAAAATCTCTTTGAGGTGAAACGTGCTGATTGGACGACGGTATCAGCTTTTTAGTCGAAATAAAAGAAGTCGCCTTAACTCATCAAGTTCTGGTGAAGTGGGAAATTCGACTAAAAATTTACGTCAAAGAAAGTCTGTTCGATGTTATTATACTCTAAAGCTATTCTACCGGATACCTATTCTAGTCTCTGTAACTTCGGCATTTAGAATAGAGCTACGGTATTCCCTGCCTGATCATGATCGTAAGAGGCGACTAAAAGGGGGCTTCCGGGGTTGCGGGCGGTGAGAGTGGGAGCTCGACCCGTCCAGCCAGCAGCCCCGGGAAGGATGACGGTGTGGGCGTGGCCGCATGCCGCTGTGAGCGCCTGAGGGTGCAGGAGAGCGCATCTGCTCTCCCGAAGATGGGGCGGTTCTGGGGCGCCGCGCGTGGACGACACCAGTGCGTTCCAATGGAGATCCCGGAGTCCTCCCCAAGCGCAGAGGCAGGCCACCGAGTGGTTTTTAGTGCGGTACAAATCCCACATAACCCGGTATCCTTTCTCAAGGTGCTGGGAAGCTGGGAAATTATTTTTGCATAAATTTTTTGCCAGTTTCAATGAAACTGGACGAAGTAATAACAGTCAGTAAGTGAGTCGTCAGTAATCAGTTAGTCTAGTCAATCGAACGTTCAAGTAAAGCGATGGCTGCTTTACTAGAACGTGTCGGATGGAATTTTGGAGGCGAGCAGAAAAAACATATTTTACCACTGTTATTCTATTTCACAAACACTCGTGCACTGTAATTAACTTATATCAAACAAAATGCCATCAACTTTATCCGATATAAAACTCAAAAATACACAAAGAAAATGAAAATAAAACAAGAGCACAATATGCCTTTTTCGACTTCCCGCCAAAAACCCCCAAAACTTAGTTACTACTAACTTTTGTAAGTTATGAGATAAGTTTTTGATGGATCTGTCAGGCACATTGTATGTGTACACTACACACGTTTTTACTTAACTACCTACGTAACTGTACAAAGTAACTTGACGACCCACGTGGCACAATGGTTACCATGCCGGAGTCGAGGGGTCCCGGGTTCGATTCCCGGCGAAACTGAAATTTGAATGATGAGTTTGAGTTTCTGTTCTCGGTCTCGGTTTGTATTCCTGTCTTTGTATGTGTACATGGTATCCACGACACAGGGTATTAATTACCTTACTGTGGGGCTATGAGTGTGTAACGTTTGTTTTTTTTAACTTCAATGATGAGTTTTCACTGAAGTACAATGTAGTCTTAGATCAATATCAAAGTAAATTAATCGTGGAAAATAGGTAACAGTTACAGTAATAGAGGTAGACCTTTCACGGTTCTACCGCCGCTAAACCCATTTAGCTGGCTGCTGGGAACGGGACTCTCTCCATATTTGGAGAGGCCTGAAGCTTACTACACCATGCCGTTACAATGAGTGGGTGGAGAATAGTGGGCATGCGAGTAAATAGCCAACCCACTATCGGATGTTTTCATGCAGCCCATAAGGTCTCCAACAAGGTTTAACTACGTATCGATGACAACTGGGACAGACGGCATAGTGCCCTCTGAAGCACGAAAACGCGCATAATATACCATGCCACTAGCAGTCACCCATCTCACACCCGACCGGGCTCGTTTTGCTTAGCTACTAGATCTATTGCGTTCTACACCAGGCGCTGGCACGCTTCTCATAGTCCTAATATAAAATAAATATTTTTTTTATCTCTTGCCCATTATGAAAGCAAACTCAAAGATGTTTTCATGTCAAAAACTCACGAGCCCAAGATGTAGTCCTTTGTACACATTAAAATAACTGGCACTTAATGCTCAAGTTCACCGGTTTCTCTCACAAACACTAAACAGACTGTAAATTATTTTTACAACAGCCCTTTACCCGAAATATTATTTTCCTGAGAACCTTATTTCATTGTTACGAGCGGAACAGTGGCAGTTGGGCGGAATTATTTATTTCAAGAAGGTAACATTTGTTTAAAGGGCAGAATAGAATAGTAATTATTTTTTTGGATTCCATACGAAAACAACGTATCGGAACCCTTATCCTGTCCGATTTTTCTCTGAAACTACTACTACTTTGAATTATATATTAAATGATAGTGTCTCACACGATCAGCTGTCACATGTGCCCATTATCGACCCATAGTCATTCTGTTATCTTAAATATCTAAATTTATTTTAGTCGACTATTATCCTTGTGGACATTCCGCATATTGTTTAAAATTAATTGGAATGAAATTGAGCTGTGTCGTCCTCTCGAATTTCTGACTGAGTAGTCACAAACTGCAGCGCTGATTTTCAGAGACATGTGACACAGAATCGTAAATGAAATTTGCGCACGATTTTTGGGTTGGCCATTGCGGAACTTCTTGGAATTTTATAAAGAGAATTTGCAATGTCGACACTTACATAAGGTGGATATTAGACTCTTGAGTAGCAGTTCAATTGCGTGCTCGTGTCGTATCACTAGCCTTGTATCGGGTGTAGATTACATGGGCTGCAACATTTTTTAACGCGCTTTTATTAGATTCACCTGTATGTTTGTGAGTTTGTGAGCTTTTTTATAACTCTCCTTTAGACTAGGTTTTGACCCACTTTCAACGGACAGATTTAATTCAAATCGTCTTATTATTATTAACCGTTTTTTTCAAATCTAATTCCGAAAAATTGAAAAAAAAATTGTAACAATAAATAAAAAATAATTGAGGAGTTTTGGCGGGAAGTCAAAAAAGACATATTGTGCTCTTGTTTTATTTTCATTTTCTTGGTGTATTTTTGAGTTATATCGGATAAAGTTGATGGCATTTTGTTTGATATAGGTTAATTACAGTGCACGAGTGTTTGTGAAATAGAATAAAAATATGTTTTTTCTGCTTGCCTCAAAAATTCCATCAGACACGATCTAGTAAAGTAGCCATCGCTTTACTTGAATGTTGGACTGACTAGACTGACTGATTACTGACGACTTACTTACTGACTTTGTTATTACTTCGTCCAGTTTCGAAACTGGCAAAAAATTTATGCAAAAATTATACTTGACGCTGGCAGTATGCACAGAGATTGCGATGCCATAATTGAAAAAAAAAAGATTACTTATACATAAATTCAGGCTATAGATAGACGAGGTGTAATACGTCCTCCATCCCGTCACCCATCTCACATCCAACCGCGCCCGTTTGGCTTAGTTGCATAAATCGCTTGCGATCCACGCTAACCACCGGGCCATGCGTGGTTCATGCTAGTGGACTATGAACCATCTTAATTCTAAGTGGAAACCAATGGACAGCAGTGAGATGTTAAAAGCCGGTTGAAAAAAAACCCACAGTTCTATATTATTTTCAACTGTAACGAGTGGGTAAATGTTCGGGTACATGAAAATCCCAATTTATATGGACACAACAGTCTCGTCTCGCACACAGCGACGGGCAAACAGAATGGGAACGGCAAACATGAAAAATGGAGGCATCGCTGCGGGGTTTCTGTATTGGATGTGTTTCAGCCTACACATCAGTTAATAATGATAATAATTATAATGGCTGCAACCCTTTTTGCGTCCGCTGCTGGGCACGGGTTTCTCCCCATTATTGGGAAGGCCTGGAGCTTACTCCACCACGCTGCTCCAATGCGGGTTGGTGGAGATGCGGTTTAGTGGCCAACCCGCTGTCGGATGTTTTCAAACCGCCCATAAGGCCTCCGACAAGGTTTATCTATCGACAGCAACCGGGACCCACGGCTTAATGTGCCCTCCGAAGCACGGAAACGCGCATGAAATTTTTTGCCATTAGCGGTCACCCATCTCACACCCGACCGCGCCCGTTTGGCTTAGTTGCATAGATCATTTTCGTTCTACGCTAACCGCCGGGGCATGCGTGCTTCAATAATTATAATAATAAAGTTTTATTAATTTCTACACAAAAAAGTGTTGTTCACTAATAACTAAGTACTAGACGAGCATGAAGACCACGCAGTGGTCGCTGCAGCCAATGGGTATTAGCGTCGTTAGCAAACAACCTCAATCAAACCTTGCCTTCTTTTCGTATCGGGGGACGGGGACGGGGGGGGGACCTTCAAAAGGTTAAGTTTCATATTTCACCTGCGATTTCATATTTGTTACTAGCAAAAAAAAAACATGCTGGTTTCCGTGCTTCAGAAAGCACGTTAGACTCGCCCGGTTGTTATCAATAGATAGCAAATATCAAACCGTCGGAAGCCTAATGAATGGTTTCATAACATCTTACTACGAGTTGACCACTAAACCGAATCACCGCCATTGGAACAGCGTGGGATAAGCTTAACATGTTCCGATTACGGGAAAAGGCCCATGCCCAGTAGTGGGACGTAAAAAATGGTTTCAGCCAGCTTGCCTCACGACAAAACAGATTACTTAGATATTTCCCACAATTTAAGCATTATAAATCCGTAAACAAATCCGAGTGTTGAACACCACTTTTCTCCCTATTACCCCCTAAGACTCCGATTAATCTCAAGCAACAACATTGCGTTCCCCGGGGCGTCATAAATATTTACATTTCACGTCGACTTGCTTTCATACGTTAAATTACACCTTACATCTTATTATTTTCTTGGATATATGTTTACCGTACCCACGAATTAATATATAGGTAAATAAAATAAAAAATATACCTTGTGGCGTGGGTGCCATGGACACACACAGAGACAGAAACACAATCATCCAGACTGAGAACAGAAATTTAAACTCATCATTCAAATTTCTGTTTCGCCGGGAATCGAACCCGGGACCCTTCGATCCGCAGTGCGGCATGGTAACCATTACGCCACGCGGGTCGTCATAAATACAATTCACCCTCGTTATTTTTTTTAAAGTATCCTATTTTACTTCTGATAACTCCAAGAATATATGTACAAAGTTTCATGATGATCGGTTGAGTAGCTTTCGCACGAAAGATTAACAAACAAACTTACCTACTTTCGCATTTATAATATTAGTAGGATAGAAGATACTTTGAGCCAGTTTAGGGGGGAAGTTGAAAAGGGCATAGCGTACGGTACTTTTGTTTTCACTTTTTTGTGTATTTTTTACTTTTTAGTTATATCGGTAAAGTTGGTAGATCAGGCTTATTACCACGAGTGCTGTCCAAAACTCCATGAGACACTTTCTATGTCATTGCGTTGCTGGAATATCTGACTGAATTGACTGATTACTGACTACTGATATACTTTGCTGTATTTTTATAGTGAGGTTAATTTAGTTCCCTAAAGAAATTGGATTTAGTTCTATATAGACAGACCGACAGATAGACATAAAACAAAGAGATTCTAAGAAATATACATATATTTAAACTGTCTCATACACAGTCGATACAACTCAGTACGCGAAAACTTAAGAGGCCGTATACGAATTTTTGCCGATTTCCGGATCATTGTAAAATCTAAACAGATCGAAAAAATTGCCATGTATTGCTGTAAAAATCACATGCTTAGTAAATAAGCCACTTTTTGCCAGTCTCATACAAAATATTAGTAAAAAAACATTGAACTTAGTCAATTTTGAGAGAAAATGGGCCAGAAATTGCATTTGATTAAATTGCTTATCACCACGAGTGCTGTCCAAAACTCCATGAGACACTTTCTATGTCATTGCGTTGCTGGAATATCTGACTGAATTGACTGATTACTGACTACTGATATACTTTGCTGTATTTTTATAGTGAGGTTAATTTAGTTCCCTAAAGAAATTGGATTTAGTTCTATATAGACAGACCGACAGATAGACATAAAACAAAGAGATTCTAAGAAATATACATATATTTAAACTGTCTCATACACAGTCGATACAACTCAGTACGCGAAAACTTAAGAGGCCGTATACGAATTTTTGCCGATTTCCGGATCATTGTAAAATCTAAACAGATCGAAAAAATTGCCATGTATTGCTGTAAAAATCACATGCTTAGTAAATAAGTCACTTTTTGCCAGTCTCATACAAAATATTAGTAAAAAAACATTGAACTTAGTCAATTTTGAGAGAAAATGGGCCAGAAATTGCATTTGATTTCGGCAAATTGGAGTATTGTTTCATAAAATTTATTTGACATAAATACACTTCAGTTCATGATCAATCCGTTTCCTGAAAAAAAAAATAACAATAAAAAATAAGGCATTAAAAATCTTATAAAGTAACCTAAAGCTCGTTTTATAATTCTTGACGCAAGCTATAAAAGTGGCTAATGTGTTAGATTATTACTGAAATTATCAGTTATATTGTGCAATGAAACTTATGGAAATACCGTAATTTAACTGCAAAATAATAAGCGAAATCGACAAAATTTCGTATACGGCCCCTTAAATAGCGAAGAATACACGAATGCTAAATTTGATATTTTCGCTCGCGCACATCTTAAGAAGAAATTCTAAATTTTCGGTACGACTGGATTTTAATATTCTACATTTGCAACGAAAAATCTCTTTAAATATCGAACTATTTATTTGTTCAACTTCCGCCGCCTTTTTCTCTCTCTCAGCTTTACATCTAGCTCAACTGTGCAACTAAGGGCGATCACTGGGACAAAATTACATTGATTAAGCGAATATTTTGTATTTGTAGTACCTATTAAATGACGACCTGCGTGGCGCAATGGTTGCCATGCCGGACTGCCAATCGAAGAGTCCCGGGTTCGATTCTCAGCGAAGCAAAAATTTGAATAATGAGTTTAAATTTCTCTTCTCGGTCTGGGTGGTTGTGTTCCTGTCTTTGTTTGTGTCTATAGTACCCACGACACAGGGTATATCTGGCCTACTGTGGGACTATGTGGGTGAAGCGTGTGTGAAGCGTTAAAAAAATTACTTTCTTTCTTTCTCAAAGTATCCATTGAAGCAGACAATAAACATAAATTAACGAAAAAGCGATAAAATATAGACAGTATTATACATTTCTGTATAACTCGATACTCGATAAAACCTTAAATAGAAGCAAGCACGCAATACACGAATGATAAATTCGATATTTTCGCTCGCGCACAACTCAATAAGAAATTCTAGATCATACAAAGATTTCCGGTACCGAGGGATTCTATTTCCTATATTTGTGACGGAAATTGTGTAGTAGGTAGTATTGTTAAAAGTTGAAATGTTGGACGGTTTCTTTGCTTCTAGTAATATCATAAGCAGTACTACTGAAAGGGATTTCAGGTGATTAATCTCAGGTAGAGATTTGTAAGCTCAGAAACTGTCAAAGTCGGAAATTTACTGTTATTTTGTAGTAATTTTGAGGGGAGGAAGGGGATGTTCTTAACTTAAAATATTGCTTAGGACATGTTGCCATGCCATTGACCTTGAGCGTAGTGAAATAAAGGCATTATTGTCCACAAAACAACCCTGTTCGTTACGTTATAAGAAGGCTGTGTACAACGTCATTGGAAAAGCTCGAAATAGATTTTTGTATTATTAACAAAAAAATATTTGAACAGCGTTTTCACATGAGTTTACCTACGACGCAAAAATTCTACGTTTTAATATGATCGACTGAGGATGTTTAATATTTCGAGCGATGCTGTTTAGGTACAACAGCGCGTGGCCACTCGATTTTTCACGGGGCTGTCGTCGCCTAAAAGCAAAACATAATTTTTACATATAAAAAAATAATTTATTTGCAAATATAAGTAAGCATTTTAAAATTTGTTTTATAGATTCATTAGACCGCCATATTCACCTCAGTGATGTTAATATGGATAAAATTGTAAAACTACAACTATTTTGACGTGACAACGTCTTAAATTAGGTTGCGGCTGGGAGTCACTTATGAAAAAGAGTAACGCTCGGTAACGTAACGATGAGTCACCGAACGAGTAAAATTTGTGCAATTCTTATTTTCATTCAATTCCTTGTTCCTATTGTGCAATTTAATTATATTCATATCAATAAAAAAGACGTTGTCACGTAAAATCTTCGCCCGTAAAACCGACTTTACAGGCAACCCGTTTGTTTTTTTTTAAATTTTGAACGATTAACCAAATCAACCAAAAGTCAAATATAAAAGGTGGCTTCCAGCTTTTAGTCGCTTCTTACGACCTGGCAGGGGTATTGTAGCTTACATTTTATTCCTCAACAACTGGGATAATATTATTTCGTCTACCCTTCGACTGTCTTGTTAGGTTAAGCTACAGATAAGAAACAAGAGTTGTAAGCAAAGAGGTATCTTTCTGAACATAATATCAATACTACAAATCGTAACATTTTAAAGGTTGTTTCACATGTACAAAGATTTTTTTAGTACAGACTTTAGCGTAACGACTTTGTACATTATATTTTTTAATTCAAACATTTTTACTGTCAAGTCTTTGAAAGGACGAGTAGTGACGGGAAGTTAAGAAGGACAACGACCTGCGTGGTGTAATGGTTACCATGCCGAACTGACAATCAGGGGGTCCTGGGTTCGATTCCCAGCGAAATAGAAATTTGAATGATGAGTTGAAATTTCTGTTCTCGGTCTGGGTGTTTTTGTTTGTCTTTGTGTGTATCCATGGTACCCACGACACAGGGTATAATTTTCCTACTGTGGGGCTATGAGTGTGAAATGAGTGAGTGTGAAACATATTATTATTGTGCTCTTGTTTTATTTTTATTTTCTTGGTGTGTTTGTGTGTTATGTATACTAAAATTAATAGAATCAGGCGTTACTTTGCGGAACTCCATTGTTATAAAGTTAGGTAAAAACTACTTTGCAACAATCCGCAATCAGAACGTATGATGGTGTATACCATGTGGTATTGCATGAAAAAAGTATACACCATCATACGTTCGTATACCGGATTGTAGCAAAGTAGTTTTTACCTAATTTTATAATTATGTATACTAAGTTAATATAATATGTATAAAGCTGAAGAGTTTGTTTGAACGCGCTAATCTCAGGAACTACTGTTTCCAATTGATATTTTTTTTGTGTTGGATAAGCCATTTATCGAGGAAGGCTTTAGGCTATATAACATTACGCTGCGATCAATAGAAGCGAAACATCAGTGAAAAATGTTGCAAAAACGGGGAAAATCTATACTAATTATTACTAATATAGATACATATAAGTGTTTAGGTTATATAACATCATGCTATGACTAAGACCAAAGTCCACGCGGACGCAGTCGCGGGCGGCCGCTAGGCTATACTTACGTCTATACTAATATTATAAAGAGAAAGATTTGTATTTTTGTATGTTTATAATGAATAAACTCAAAAACTACTGTTCCGACTTCAATAATTCTTTATACCATTAGAAAGCTACATTCACCCTGAGTAACATAGGCTACTTTTTACCGCGGAAAAATGCTTCATTCCTACGTGAAAACGGGTAATAGGGTCAACGCGGTTGAAGCGACTGGATAAACGCCTATGATTTAAATATAGCAATGAAGCCTGGAATAGCACATAGGCTATTTTTTATCCTACGGGGACCCATTAAACGGGTCCACGCGGGCGAAGCCGCTGGCGGAAGGCTAGTATCAGATAAAGTTGAGGCATTATGTTTGACGTGGTTTACTTACAGTTTACTAGGTATAACTTTTAAATATGGATTATAAACAAAACTTCATTTCAGAAAAGCTTTGCCATGTGAACCGACCCTTGGGCTACAGGTAAGGCAGCGTTATTTCATCGTCCATAAATCTTTATAAAGAACAATTTTTTCCTAGCATTATTGCATCATTAATCTTGAGATGCTCTTCTTGATTTTTTCGTCCAAAACTGACTCTTATAATTATTATGTCAAAGTCGATATTGGCATATGAGGTTCAATGTAAATAATCTATTTCTTTGTTATTCAAAGGAGTTTTCTTTGTGGTGAGGTATGACAATGTATCCGAGAACTTTTTATGATAATAGGAGTTATCAAAACTTGTAAGAATCGCATATTCAAATCCGTATAGCTCTTTTATCAGAAGTATACGGATATATCGTTGTTGTGAGGCTATGTACGTGCACATTCTCTCTGTATGCGTTACCTAACAGTAGGGAAGCCCGGATTGCTAAATGTGGATTTTGTGGGTACCTTCACAAGGTACCCTGCACCTTGGGAGAGGATACCGGGTTATATTTGACCGCACTAAAACCACTTCGGTGGCCTGCCTCTGCGCTTGGGGACTCCGTGATCTCCAGTGGAACGCAACGGTGTCCTCCACGCGCGGCGCCCAGAATGGGCACATCTTCGGGAAAGCACACGTGCTCTCCTGCACCTTCCGATGCTTACGGCGGCATGCGGCTACGCACATACCGGCGTCCTTCCCGGGGCTGCTGGCTGGACGGATCGAGCTCCCACGGACTTCATTTGTAGTCCGGATTTAAAAAAAATAAAGTCTTGGGCCGTCCGCGACACACTCACTGTGCCCGCATGTCGCGATCAACCGACGAACCGACACGCTAAATTCACCGTCCCCCCGCTGTTGACATGTCCGGGTTTTGGGCTCTAAAATCCAGGATTAGAACGTTCACAAATTTTAGAGATGGCAACCCTATAATAAAAAAAGGCTTTTATATTCTGAGAGTACTCAACAGAGTGCAAATTATACCTCATATTATTAAATTAATCTGAACAGATCAATTGAGAAACTCCTTCTTTTTTAAGTAGTTTTAATTAGCCTACTACAAACCAAATACTTTATATTTTTTAATATTTATAAAGTATCTAATTGTGAAAATCACAAATCTGCGAGATCCATCTAACTACGAGTACGTACATTATCGTTGATTCAATGTAGCAGAAAACCGTTGACAGTGAAATTTTTCCGAATGTTTGTGACAATTCTATATACCTAGTTCGTTTGTGTGTCCAGTTGGCTCGTTGGTTGTGACGTTTTGGTTAGATATTTTTTGTTTTGGTTCGATATTGTTTCATAGCGAGTTAAATTGCGTTGCGCGTAGCTAGGACTGTTTTTGTTGATTTGAATATGAAAAGTATATTATGGAAATTAACATTTTATTTACTTTTTAAGGATGGTTGTAATTTTTTGTTTATAATCGATTTTTAATTAAGGGGTCGTCCATTAATCACGTGAGGCTCAAAAGGGGGGGGAGGGGGTACGGAAAACATCCCGAAACATCACGAGGGGGGAGGGGGGGTCTCGTTAGACATCACGTGTATTAATTTTATTTATTTTTTGTCAAAAAGCGCTATTTCTGAACCGAAATTTAGAACGGCGCGAAAATTTGAACGATTTGTAGTATATGACCTTGATTGACTCGCCCGCCGAGGGAGGGAGGTTCTCTGCGTAGTGCGCGAGGATGATGATTCCGAGTGGCTTGACGAAACCGAAGTTAATATGTCACAAACTTCTTTGCCAATAACAACTGCCAAAGAAGAAGAAGCTTTACCAGTTGTAACCTTAAATGAAAGTCTTGCAACTCCGTGGGGCGAAGACAACATTAATTAATTATTCATTAATTTTATTGCAAATACATATAAATGTTTTTCGAATCAAAACGCCATTTTTTATATATTTTTTTCCAGTCAAAAATAGCCTTTACATAGACTTCCAAAAAAATACACGTGATCCAGGGGGGGAGGGGGGGGGGGTCAAAAAATGAGAAAAACGACCTCACGTGATTAATGGACGGCCCCTAAGTAAATGAAGTAACAGTCGAGCAGACATGTCTCGTGGTGTTAAGTGGTCTCTGGAGCTGGAGTGGTCATATGGAAGCTTCAAGTTGTATACAGAGGCATTACTAGTCAGGAGACTGATGGTCGCCTCATCATCTATCAAGTTCACACTTAGGGTTCGGCTTAAATGTCCCTACGGTATCCCCTGCCTGATCATAAGATGCTACTAAAAGGGGGCTTCTGGGGTTGAGGGCGGTGAGAGTGGGAGCTCGACCCGTCCAGCCAGCAGCCCCGGGAAGGAAGGCGGTGTGTGCGTGATCGCATGCCGCCGTAAGCGTCGCAAGAGCACATCTCAGAGTCCTCCCGAAGCGCAGAGGCAGGCCACCGAGGGGGTTTTAGTGAGGTCAAATCCCACATAACCCGGTATCATTTCCCAAGATGCTGGGTACCTTTTGAAGGTTTCCTCCACGATACCAAAAAAAGGGTTCGGCTTAAAATATGCATGTTTAACGGTTTTCATTGTGACCAATCGTTAGTTTAAACATTGAAGTTATATTACTAATAATATCATAGCTGTGTCGATTCCAAGAGTTTTCAATATAGTCATTACCCTTCAGTGAATAAAGAAGAGACATTCCTAGATAGCGAAATCGCCTTTTTTACTTGACAACATTCAATTAAATTTTAGGCAATAGCTTACAGTTTTTCGGTCACAAGTACCCAGTTAAAATTATAACCCATAGAGCAACTTTTTAACATTTATAATAGTTCAGATTTTTTCCTAAAATCTGTTATTCATCGTCTCTAGTTGATGTCTAGTTGATGCCTATCTGTTATACACGTCTTGAAACTGAAGTTGTTATTAAACGGTACCGTCAAAGACAAAGGCCATTGATTAAATGCAAGACATGGCAGGCGTTGTTGATAGAGGCCCATGCGCTTCAAATGGAACGTATAATATACGAGTAGTTATTGATAAATGTATGGAAAACAATCCATCAAATTGGTACCTATGAAAGCTTAAACGACGCTTTGGCTCGAAGTCTAAACGTTTATACCTATACTAACTGTGCCCCACGGTTTCACCCGCGTAACGAAGAATCATTAGCATGAAGTGTATAATTATAAACCGTATATTTCATTGGTTTTTCTGCGTAGCCCTTAGACCTTTTTAATCCGGTATTGTCGCTAAATACGATTGTAGACGTCTACTAATTATAAACTACCTCTCTGTATGTCTGTCCGAGGTACTTTTTATGTTACCGGGACGGAATTTTCGCAAGGTACCCGTCAGAAGATTGAGAGAGATACATGGTTTATTCATTACTGATGACAAATGACACTATATTCTCTTTAAGTAAGACTTTCAAACATTGCAATTACATAAAAATCAATTACAAATTTACAATTCAAGAAAAACTACAACAGATGATAAAGATTTTGAATTTTAAAATAGACTCGTATGATTATGAAGAAAAATTCCTTTACAGAAGAAAAACACCAAATATAAATTCATTACAGTATAGTAAAACGGTCACATATAACAATAAGATAACAGCCTCTGAAAAACAGACCAATCGTACAGGCACTATTCCATACTTTTTTCAAAAACAATTTGATAAAATCAGATCAAAGGGAATCACTACAAATCTGGCCAAAAAGGGAACAATACCTTATTATTTTATAAAAATAGCGCCCGGTACACATTCGGCAGAGCCCAAAAATATTTTTTTTCGTAAATAAATTAGGTTTATTGCACCAAAACATAGCGGTAGGCCCGCTAGCTTATTTAAAGCTAGATACTGTACATGTAGCCCTGTCGGAGCTAACGCAAAAGGACATTATTAATTTAGATATTCTCTGCTTCACAGAAACTTTTGTCAAACGAGGTTCAGAACCAAACATATCGCTTAAAAATTATAAATTAGTCAGTTATTTTTCAAGAGACAGAGAAAGACGTGGTGGATCTTGTATAATGGTAAAAAATGACATAGAAGCTCAATCGATTGACATTACGCAATTATTGTCACACACTTACGAGTTTGAGTGTTGTGGCATTGAACTAACAGATTTTAAAATATTCGTAGTATGTATTTACAGGACACCAAGTAGCAATATACATTATTTTTTCCAAAAACTCAACTCTTTATTATATAAGTTAAATAAGAAAATCAGATATAAGGCAATAATTTGCGGAGACTGGAATATTGACATTTTAAAAGATAATACTCATTCAAAACAACTGACTAGCATACTGAAAAACTACAATTTTACCCTACATGTTAATCGCCCAACAAGACAAAAGTCTTGTATTGACCTAATAGCGAGTAATATGACTACAATATCAGAGACCCGTATCCACTACCTAAGTTTGTCTGACCACGAAACGGCCCAAACTATTCATATACCGATAGGAAAACATAAAGTAGTTCAGTATTTGTACGAATATAAAAGAGATTTTAGTATGGATAATCGTAAAAAGTTTATTTATTACATATCATCACTGACATTTTCGGAAATAATAAAAATGACGGAGACTAATAAAGCTTTTGACAATTTTCATGACATTTTTATACTATTTTACAATTTATGCTTCCCATTTATTAAAATTAAAGTGACTATAGGCAAAAAACAAAAATGGTTGACGAAAGGGCTGAGAAAGTCCAGTTTACATAAGCGACGTCTCTATCTAAAACATAAATTTAATAAAGACAACAAAAAAATCAACAAGACTAATTATAAAAAATACAATCAGATATTTAAACGTTGTCTATGTAAAGCACAGCAGCTAATAAACACAAAATACATACAAAACAGTGATAATAAATGTAGAGCTACATGGGCCTTGATAAAAGAACAGGTAAATACAAATTACTTGAACAATATAACGGCAATAAATCACAAAAACGTAACACAGACAGATCCAAAAAAAATTGCTGACATTTTCAATAATTATTTTATAGAGGTTACAGCTAAGAAAAGTTATTTATCCCATTATAACTATAAACATATAAACAATAATCCTAAGAGCATATTTCTGAAACCTACATGTGAAGCTGAAGTGTTGAAAATTGTGCAAGGATTACATAATAGTAAATCCGTGGGTTTCGATGACGTTGACACAAGGACTATTAAATCAAGTATAAAATACATTTGTAAGCCATTAAGTCATATAATAAATTTAGCATTTATAGAAGGGTGCTTTCCGGAGAAACTTAAACGATCAATAATTAAACCTCTATTTAAAAAGGGAGTCAGGTCCGATATAAATAATTACAGACCTATTACTCTAATATCAATATTTTCAAAGATATTCGAGAAGGCTATAAACATTAGGATCCTAAATTTTTTCAATGAACACACGATTTTTCGACAGGAACAATTTGGATTTCGAAAAAATTGTTCAACAACGCTAGCTACATTCAGTCTTATTAAAAGTATTACAGAAAGTTTAAATCAAAGGACACCTATCACTACTATCTTTTTAGACATGACAAAAGCCTATGATTTAGTGGTCCATAGTAACTTAATGGCTAAGCTAGAGAGATACGGTATAAGAGGAAATGCCTTTAATTTAATAAAAAGTTATTTAGATGGTCGAAAGCAAAAAACTGTAATATCTAAGATAAGTAAATTGCAAAATAAACCTTCAAAAATTGTATATAGTTCGGAATTCAGGGAAAATTTTGATAGAGCTATACCTCAGGGCAGTGCGCTTGGCCCCTTGCTATTTCTAGCCTATATAAATGACCTGCCGGCGGCTATAACAAGTCAGTGTATACTGTTTGCTGATGACACTACTTTGGTTATAAAAGATAAAGACGTGGGGACATTAAAAAATAAAATAACTAATTCATTACATGAAATTACGAAATGGTTGACAGAAAATAATTTAGAAATCAATATAAATAAAACGAATATTATTAATTTTAATACAAATAGAAAACCAGATGACATGGAAATAATATATAATAACAAACAAATTGACGTAATTGATCATACCAAGTTCCTTGGAATAATAATTGACAATAAACTTAATTGGAAACAGCACATTGATTATTTGTGTAATAAATTAGACCGATTTATTTTTGCTGTAAGAAGAATAAGACAGACGGTTTCTGAACAAGCAGCATGGTGTGCTTACCACGGCTATGTAGCGTCGGTGCTGACGTATGGTTTGATTATTTGGGGTAACTCGACGGACGCTGTACGAGCATTCAGAATCCAAAAAAAATATGTCCGTGTAATATGCAACGCACACTGGATGGACAGCTGCATACCGCTTTTTAAAAAACATAAAATATTGACACTGCCATCATTATATATTCGTGAGATTTGTCTGTTTGTACACAAACATCCGGAATATTTTACAAAAATGTCAGAGCATTCAGATAGGCCCACACGCTATCCAAACAAATTAGTTATACCAAATAGTTCGTTGCAACTTTGTCGCAAGAATGTATACTATATGTCAGTAAATGTGTACAACAAATTACCCGATTCTGTAAAAACACTGACATCAACAAAATTAAAAACTAAATTAACAACATGGCTTATAAATAAATGTTTTTATAATGTTAAAGACTATTTAGATTTAAGAAATATGGACATTTAAATTGACATAATAAATGTATTCTGACATGGTATCAATTTAAGTATTTTATTGGTGTTTAATTAATTATGTGTTTTATTGACATTTGTTTTTTTAAGTATTTTAGTTAATTAATATGTTAGTTTAAAAATGTATTATTATAATGTTTGCATGCCTAATTGGCAGAGTAAGAGAATTCTCAACTTAGACTAAGACCAACATGTAACCTTACTCTTGCAAATAAAGATTATTATTATTTCTCGGAAAACTATTTCTTCTCAGCTCTAAGGCCGGTTTTAACTACATTTACGGGTGGTTACCAAGTAAATGCAGTAAAGATTTAGAGAATTTAAGTAGATTGTGAAAAATATTGGGGGGTTATATCGTTTTCTTCAATTTGTAAGAACTTTCTTACTATTCTGCAAGTATTTAGAATAGCAGTTTTTTGTAATGCTATGTAGGTGTTGTGGTTGAGGTCTAGTTGCCTAAGGCTGTGTCGGAGATGTTTCGGAATAACGCCTGTAGTAGAAACAACTATAGGAACTACGAATACTTTTTGCTGTTTCCAGATTCTTAATACTTCTTCTTTCAGATCACTGTATTTACTAATTTTCTCAGTTATTGTTTTTTGTAGGTTATGTGTATTGGGTACTGCTATATCGATAAGGAATGTTACTTTGTTTAATTTATCTTGAAGTGTTATGTCCGGTCTATTGTAATGGATTGTTTTGTCTGTCAGTATTGCCCGATCGTAGTACAGTTTATATGATTCATTCTCTAGTACAGTTTGTGGGGTATAATTATAGTAAGGAGTGTTTGTGTTTTGTATGAGTTTATGTTTGAGTGCAAGTTTTTGATGGATGATATTTACTAACTGGTTATGTCTGTGGGTATAGTCCGTCTGTGTGAGTGTTATGCACGCCCCTGTTATATGTTGAATGGTTTCCGGTTGGTTGTGACATTTGCGACATTTATCAGTTATTGTGTTATCTTTGATAATATATTTCCGATAGTTCTTAGTATTTATAATTTGGTCCTGTATGGCTATTATAAAACCTTCTGTCTCTGGAAATAAATTACCTATTTTAAGCCATTTATTTGATGCTATTTTATCAATGTGTGGTTGTTCCAAGTCATGAGGATGTCGTCCGTGTAAAATCTTCTGTTTCCAATTTTCAATTTTTCTAATTTGAGGATTGTCATCATGTGTGCTATGTGTGTGTATATTTTCATCTTCACTTAAATTTAGCGGGGTATAGTTATGGTCATTTTGGACTATTGCTCGATGTAGATGACTAGACTGAGATTTACTGTAGAAAAATGATTTAAGTTTTCTAATTTGCTTCTCCCACAGTTCCTGTATATCTATAAGGCCACGTCCTCCATCTTCTCGTTTTATGGTTAGCCTCTCTATTGCTGATTTTGGGTGTAGGTTATTATGTTTCGTTAATGTTGTGCGTGTTGTGCGTTCTAATCTTTCTATATCAGTTTTTGACCATTTCACTACACCAAAGGAGTATGTTAGGATGGGTATAGCATAGGTATTTAAAGCTTTAATGAGATTTTTTCCTGTAAGTTGCGTTTTACATAATGTGTTTATTCTTTTTATATATTCTATTGTTAGTGTTTCTTTAATTGCTGTGTGATCTAATCCTTTTAATTGTCGGTATCCCAAATATTTATAGAAATCGTTGGGTTCCAGGGCTGCAATGATTTCAGTTTCATTAACTGAATAATTACCAGGTCGTACTTTACCTCTGATAATGTGTAGTGTCTTACACTTATCCAAACCAAACTCCATATGAATATCTCTACTAAAGTGTGTTGTTCTATCTAATAATTTCTTCATATCCTTTTCGGATTTTGCATATAATTTAAGATCATCCATATAAATGAGATGAGAAATAATTGTATCTGCTAAGTTATGTTTTAAATTATATCCTACTTGACAACGGTTAAGCAAGTGTGATAAAGGATTAAGGGCGAGGCAGAACCATAATGGGCTCAATGAGTCCCCTTGATAGATATTAATATTATTATTATTATTTATTATTATTATTATTATTATTATTATTATTACTAAATAATGGCATCGCACTCTGTGCATATTGCTAGTTTCTAGTATAATTTCCATAGAATAAATCAGTAAGTCGTCAGGTATCAGTCAGTCTAGTCAGTCAGATGTTCAAGTAAAGCGATGGCTACTTTACCAGAGCATGTCCGATGGAGTTTTGGAGGCAAGCCGAAAAAACATGTTTTGGCACTGTTATTCTATTTCACAACACTCGTGCACTGTCATTAACCTATATCGAAAAAATACAATCAACTTTATCCGATATAACTCAAAAATACACCAAGAAAATGAAAATAAAACAAGAGCACAACTTGGCCCTTCAGACTTCCCGCCAAAACTCGAGATACAGGGTTATGTGGAATTTGTACCGCACTAAACATTTGCAGGTGGTAGAAGGATTATGGTTCGACCGGGGAAGTACCACCGCTGCACCCACTTCTGCCGTGAGCAATTCTATTGTGTTTCGGTGGAAAGGTGAAGTTGCCGGCCACACTTACATGAGGCGACCACCAGCCTCCGGTGTAGCAGCACAACTGCATATGACCTCAGACAACTACGCTTGCTTGAGGTTGTGTGTATATGTCCATGGGCTGCAGCGACCACTTAACACCACGTGGCCTGCATGCTCATCTGCTACTCCATTTAAATAATTAAAAAAACTACCTCTCTGTCTGTCTGTCCGAGGTACCTTTTATGTTACCGGGACGGAATCTTCGCAAGGTACCCGTTAGAAGATTGAGAGAGATACAGGGTTATGTGGGATTTGTACTGCACTTAAATCTCCTCAGTAGCCTGCCTTAGCGCTTGGAGAGGTCTCCGGTATATCCAGTAGAATGCACTAGTGTCCTCCATGCGCGGTGCTCAAAACCACCGCCCCCAACCCCAGAAGTTCAATTTTACTCGCCTCTTACTATCAGGCAGCTGATCTGTTCCACTCTGTTCCACCAATCCCGATCTATACAGCATAGTTTTTCGGAGAAACTACAAGCACGGTACAGATCCACTTGCAACAAATCTATGAAAAGTATTAAAAAAGTATTAATTTTTTTTTAAGTTTACTGTCCAATAAACTGTAATGGAAGAAAGTAAAATAATGAGACATTTGTCATTATTTTAACGTTTTATTCCGAGAGATATATAGACCAAAAAGTACAAACATTTTCAAAAGGGATTTTATATTCGGTCAAATTTGTAGAAAAAAGAAATATTTTTTGTCAGTTAGCAGGATGTCTTTCCATTTGGTGCAGAAGGTACTTACCACAAAAAAAAATCACCCCAAGTACTTTACTAAAACCAGAAAATAAAGAAGCAAGCAGTATGTCAATTAAAGATAAGTTTTCCGGTCTTCAGTCATGTAAAACTTGTAACTCGGTGTATCACATATGATAGTCATAAAAATTTTCATATAAGTAAAAATTTCATTCACAATGATGACAGATTTTTAAAAACCTTTCCTTATTGTAGGTATACGTCATCTAGTTTCGAAAAAAAGTTTATTTCAGCAATAAACTTAAGTTTTATCTTAAATTAATGAATTTTCTGCTATGTAATTTGAATTAGGCGTGAAAACGCTCGTAGGTGTCATGGCGTCGGCTTGCTCGTCAAACTTCAAGCAACACAATGACATTTACGGAGACGTGACGTCATTCCTTATGATTGGCGTTTCAGATAACATGGCCGATTGCTGTATTTAATACTTTTATTTTATTGAAAATCTAATTAATCTTAATGTTTATATTAAAATGGGATCATATTATTAGAACTTTTTTAGCATATATTTTTCTGTAAAACCATTTATTCTCTGATTCTTTAATAGTGTCATCATGCCTATTGTAACACAAACCTCAAAACTTTAACCAACCAATCAGTACAGGGGGTAGCAGTAGCCCTCCCCTCCCCTCCCCCATTTTTCTCTACAATCTATATTTATCGCAATACATACGAAAAACGTTGAAAATTCGATTTTTGTCCGTTTGACCTTGAAAATCAAATTTGCGGGTATTTTGACTTTTGAGTAGGTATTATGTTCTTGATAAGCGCGTCAAAATACAAAAGTGCACCAAATTTCAGATCGATGGAGGTATTCGTATATTCTAAACGCAAGTTTATCCTCATAGTGTTACTTGTGTTCAAATTCAAATTGAAATCATTTAATGCAGGACAAGGTACAAAATATAGAGATGAAACAAACTAGGTACATGAAGTGCTCTTATCCTTACCCATATAGGGTATGCAATAATGTCAAATATATTTAAGTATACATATATTACATACATTAAATTTAAAATTAAATTATGAAATCGTATTTATAAGATTCAAATTAAATTAAAACAATACATAATAATTAAAGCTAATTAGTTTTTATAATAAAATCAGACATATTTATAAATTAAAATATCAAAATGCTTCATTTAAAAAGATATCATTTAGTAGTGCGCTTACTTTTCGAGCTTTTATTAATACAAGCCTAAGATAATGCACATAGAGATTAAGATAATGGGTCAGTATCGATATTGGATTAAGGTTACGTTATCAAAGCTTCTTTTTATTTTACTTCTCAACGTGACCGAGCGCCTCGGTTCAGGCTTAAAAGCTTTCAAATTTATTTTATTGAAGCCTTCTTAATTTGTTTCTGATACACGTTTTAACCTTTAAAGAAGAATAATGTTTGAGAAAAGCTAAATAAATCTGATTAATCCATACTAATATTATAATTGGGAGAATGTCATTATTTGTCCATCTTTCTCGTCGCAATGGACCGATGTTATGTTATGATCTTATGATTATTGTGTGTAGTAATTTGTAGGCAGGTAGACATTGATATAGGTTTTTATAGCGCGGTAAAACATCTCTTCATCCTTCCTGACGCGGATGAATCCGCGGGGAACAGCTAGGTCACAAAGAAAGCAATAAAGGAGTTGTACTGTAGTATCCATTTCGATGGTAAATTCTTTTAAGAGCTGAATTGAGGAATGATAGGCGAATGGTTAAAACCAAACGCGCACTCGTTAAATAAGTTAGAAAAAATGTAACAGATGGATTACGATAATGGATCAGTATCGATATTTGATTAAGGATACGATATAAAAACTACATTTTATTTTACTTCTCAAACGTGACTAAGCGCCTCGGTTCTGGCTTAAAAGCTTTCAATTTCATTTTATTGATCTATCTATATGTATATATATGCTACAGTCAAAACTTATAGCCGGTCAAAACCACTTTTGACTGTAAAAATTAGTCAGAACTGTTTTTAACTGAGGGCGTTGGTCCAAACCACTTTTGCCTGATTTTTGCGGTCAAAAGTGGTTTTGACCGGCTATAAGTTTTGACTGTAACATAATATACTATTGGTTCTTGGTAAAACATTTTACCTGTTTTGTTATAGCAGATTAATGTTGAAGAAAGACAGAAAATTGTGATTTATAGATCATGAAAACATCACTCAGTGTTGGCTGGTAGAGAATGCCATTAGCACAAGCACGCCCTTGTATTCTTAGTTTAAGGTTATTGTATACGGCGAAATAAATAAAAACAATGAAAAGATTTATGTATAACACATTTATATCTTTTAAGAGCTGAATTTAGAAGCGATAGCTGAGTGCGATCATGTGCGCAGCGATTGTTTAAGACTGTAGTAGGTAACTAAGACGGTTTCTAATATATTTAGATTTAGATATTGTACTTATTATTATTATATATAGATATATGTAGATAGATAGTAGATAGATATTGTATTATTATTTACTTGTTATTGTAAAAAAGTGTAGTACATTGTTTATTTTTAATTTTTTAGTTGGATTTTTTTTCATATTATTGCATTGTCATAGGTTTTGATGAGTACCTATGTAAAGTTTCAAATTAATTCGACGTTTCAAAGTCGGTCAAAATCGCGTTCAAAGATTCCGTTACATACGACCGAAGCGAAGCTAATAAAAGTGATAAAAGCGTGTTTAAAGAGTGATCTATTTTAACCGCGGCATACCTAGTAATGTACATGTGGATTACGATTGGATCAACATCGATATTGGATTAAGGATTCGTTTTCAAAGTTACTTTTTATTTTATTTCTCAAACGTGACGTGAGCGAGCGCCTCGCCAGGTTTAGAACTGATACATCTATACTTACAAACTTTAAAATAAAGTATAAAGCATATTTACTTAAACTACAAAATAGTCTCTGATTCTCTCTCACACACAAACACACACACATGCACAGACACACGCATACGAACACGCACACACACACACTCACACACACGCACACAATCACCTGACAATCACTCAGTAGCACTATATGCTTACTGTTTTATTTTTATTTTTTTGCTGTTGTTTTCATGTTTAGGAACGCTCACCTTCCTTTTTCTTTGGCTTTTGTTTTCCTTTATTTATAATAATTCTTACTGTGCAGCCGTTTGTTAAATTATGTCACTGTATATGTTTTTTTTCTTCTGTTTTTTTGTTTGTTTAAAACTGTTACCCACTCTTGCTATTGTACAGAAATAATAAGTTATTATGTATGTACTTAGTATATGTCACCATCCAGCTTAACTACACGAAAATGCGGCCCATGCTGAAAACCAGCAGTTATGGTCATCCATGACATAGGCTGAGCATGGACCCATTTCGTCGTCCGATTACATATTTGTTTGTTATTTTATTATAAGCTTGTTTATTGTTGCGATGACGAAATAAATGTTTTTTCTTTCTTTTCTTTCTTTTTTTCTTTCAAATACTAATATTATAAACAAGTGACCGCCCGCGACTTCCTCCTCGTGGAATTTGATATTAGTTATAGCATAATAATATAGTTGTTATACAGCATATAGCCTTCTTCAATAAATGGACTATTTAACACAAAAATATTTTTTCAATTCGAACCAGTACTTCCTGAGATAAGCGCGTTCAAACAAACAAACATACAAACTCCTATTTTTTATATATTAGTATAGATAGGCAAGATTTGGTTGTTTGTTTGTTTATTTTGCCACTTCAGCTTGCAGATTTTGAGAGCTATGTCGGTAATCATCGTTCGTCTACGGATTCTGTTGCGTAGAGAAATACCAAGCATAGCCCTCTCCATCGCTCGCTGAGCGACCTTGAGCCTGTGGAAAAGGCCAACTGTAAAAGACCACGTCTCAGCGCCGTAGGTCATCACTGGCAACACACACTGCTCGAAAACTTTCGACTTCAGACACTGCGGTATTCTGGACGAGAAGACACTTTGTAATTTCCCGAACGTTGCCCAACCGAGTTGGATTCTACGAGTTACCTCTCTTTCGAATTTGGACTTACCCATACGGATCGCTTGACCCAGGTAAATATACTCGTCGACAACTTCGAGAGTAGCGCCACCAATAACGACCGGTATGAGATTATTAAACATGATCTTCGTCTTATCCATATTCATCTTAAGACCCACCCGTTGAGAGGCGCTATGAAGGTCACCTAGCATTGTGCTGAGTTCTTCCAGGGACTCCGCCAAGATGACTATATCATCGGCAAATCGAAGGTGTGTGAGGTGTTCACCATTGATGAATTTATATATATGTCACAATAACTACTTTTTCAATAGTAACAGTAAGTAAAGTAAGTATATAAATATTCACTTCGGCCTACTCACACTTTCTAACGCGGGTGAAACCGTGGGGCACAGCTAGTTTGCTATAAAGTGGCATAAATAGAAGATTTATTTGTTTTTGATAAAAAAATTTACCTGTGTATTCAAGAAGATTAATGTTTGAAAACTATGAGAATGAGAAAACTGATTTATAGGCCCTGAGGGATAAGATAACGGCGCCATAGCCTTTTTTGTCGTAGATTTAATTTTTATTCTACAGAAAAGGCTACCACGTAATTACCACGTTATTTAAGAAAAATGTTCGCATCTGTAAAGCAATTAGTGTTTATAACACTGTAGTCTCTTTTTTTAAATAAATGAAATGTATCGATGAATTACTCTCTTATTTTTATTATATGTCGATACGACCACGACGCTCTAAATTATAGATAAAAACAATGAAAATTTTGAATTCAAAAACTAACATATTCCGACTGCTTATTGGATAAGCTATCTCTATTGTTTAATTAAAGATTATTTTTTTAGAGTATCATCATCATCATCATCATGATCTTCTTCTTCTCATAATCATCACCTTCTGTACGTGTGTTGACAGTGAACTCCTCCTAAACGGCTGGACCTATTTTAATGATTTTTTTTTGTGTGTATTCAAGTGGATTTGAGGATGGTTTAGATTCACAATTTGGGCCACTGGAAATGTTTTTTTTATTTTATTTTTATTTATAAGTAGTTTTCCCATATCAACTGTTCCTACCTATCAACTGTTTGTATTTCGTGCCGTGCCGTTCTAAACTTTGACACAGTCAGAATAACAGGACAATTCGTATGTCATTATTTGTTTTATATTTTTGTTTGACAGTAACAAGAAATCTTATTAAGATAATAAAAAAAAAACAAATCCTCTTTGGACAACGTCTGCACCCGGGCGGAGCTGGGCGGGACCACTAGTTTATAATAGAAATTAGTTGTATATCCAACGAATATTACTTTGGCAACACCTGTCTGTAATGGCATTTATAATAGCTTAACGATTAATGTGACCACGTATGGGCTACTATAAATTAGGATCCGAACAAGATGCGTCCATAAATTAGATAGAAAACGTATATGTGATATTCATTAGCATTTTTATTTCAGTGTGTAAATATTTTTGCTCTTTTAGATACGCACTCTGATTCGCTAAGCTAAGCGGACGCGGTCGGGTATGAGGTGCGTGACCGCTATAGGTAATTTCAAGTTTTTTTTATATAAATAAACCTAAAAAAATGCAAGCGGGCCGCGTGGTGTTAAGCTATCACCGTCGTCTATGGACACGGGTAATCCCAGGGGAGCCATCCGAGCATTGCCGCCTTTGGAGGAAAACTTTTTTTACAGTTTTCTTGAAGAACCCCATGTTATAGTTCACTGGAAATGTCTCAGCTGTAAGGTTGCCCCATAACTTACACGTCCGTGGTAAAAAGGCGCGTGCAAAGCGGACTGTGGAGGACCGCCACGAGTCCAGATGGTGCCGGTGGAACTTTAACCTTCATCTGGTGGTATAATCGTGAAAGGGTGCGTTAAGCCATTGGTCCCGGTTGTATTGATAAATAATAATCGTTAAACATTGTCGGAGGCCACATAAGCGGTTTGCAAACATCCGACACAGCACGCATCTCCGCAAACCCGCATTTTAGCAGCGTGGTCCAAACCTTACCTAAAAATACCTTATTCGTATAATGTGGAGCACAGAACATATTAAAAGAGGTAGAACGGCAATAATGCGCCGTCCGTATGAAAACTGGTGTCGCCGATCAAGCTCCACCTTTCACCTCCATTACATCTGTGCATAAATAAATATGAAGCTTACGCACATATTTGCAATTTCAAATCTAGCCAATCTTAGCGCCGCACAATCACGCGATTGCAAATGAACGAATCACACCCAAGCACGCACATAAGCACGCATATCGTAGCACGATCGCGTGTTTCTGTAGAGATACGAGCGTTTGCTCAAAACCTTGGCGCGTCTGCCCCGCCCATATTTCCATTCTAACCTCTTTTAATATGTTCTGTGATGTGAAGGGATCCGTGCCCGTGGGACGCAAAATCAGTTGCTGCCAGGTACAATCTCTAAAATTATTCTGTTGTAGGCATTGAGGTACTACTACTACTGTAGGTATGTTATTTCCTGATAATTCAGCTTTATATGGATGAACAGCGATGGCCGAGTGGTAAAAGACCGCAGTCTCCGACGCGACCGATACCGAGTTCAAATACTCGGCGCGCACCTCTGACAAAGAAATTTGTAATGTGCGCATTTATCGCTGCTCCACGGTGATGGAAAATATCGTGATATTTAATTGATAACGATGTTCTCCATCGCCGTGCATGCCTGAGAGAAATTCATAATTTCTCGAAAGCATGACGTCTACCAATCCGCACTTGGCCAGCGTGGTACTATGATCTAAAGCCCGCTCACTTGTAACAGGAGACTTGTGCCCAGCAGTGGGTTAAAGAAAAGACTGAAAAAATGGATGAATGATTGGTAGATCAGTAGTTTCGAGTTATTCAGGTACAAAAACAGAGCAGAAAATAAATCTTTTCTCTATATAATATTTAGTTTATACTACGTGCGCTCAATAAGAAATCACACACAACATATTTTACTTACTACTTTAGTATAAAATTATTTCTTTTAAGAGTTTTTTTACCAAGTCTATTACAGTTATATTTACACCAGTTATGAGAAATTTTAGGCACGTATCTAATATTTCCAAAAGCGTTCATGAAAAAAGGTGTATTAAATTAACATAAAAAAGAGGTAAAATGTAGCGTCAGAAAAAAATTGAAACACAAATCACCGCTACGTAAGGTACACAAAAAACGATAAAAGCAAAACAAAGAACGCGAATGTAGAATCTATTACACGAGCCCATTTAAGTACACACATTAGGTTTTTTTGCCAACCGTACGACAATTTACGTGATTGATGAGATATATGCCGATGGGGTATTTATTGGGACATAAGCGATTTCGTACCTTTTTGAATTGCCTTTGGGGTTGAATGATTGAAATATTGGAAAGGGCTGTTATGTTTCACGATGTGATATTATAGCGGTTTATTGGGAGAATAGCGACCGCCCGCGACTACGTCCGCGTTAAGTCCGCGTGGACTTTTGTTTTAGAATATTTCTAAAATAAAAGTTGCCTAAGTTACTCCTTATTACATCAGCTGAAAGTCCCGTCGAAATCGGTTCAGTCGTTTCAGAGATTAACCTGAACAAACAAACAGACAGACAGGCAGACAGACAAAAATTTTAAAAATGTTATTTTGGTATATGTACTGTATATACATTCATATGGATGTAGCAAAAACCGGTTATTTCAATATTACAAACAGACACTGCCATTTGATTTATTTGTATAGATATGACAAATTTTTGAACGACACGGCAAGACGCACCGAAGTTTGACAAATAAGAACATTTATTTTTATATTGGATCAAAAGGAGAATTGATGCAAATCAACTCAAAAATAACTTTTTACCCCTTTTTAAACCGGTAAGATAAAATACGAAATACGTTTTCCATTAATTGTGTTAAGGAATGTTTATGCAAAATTTGAAATAGATTGGACTATGAATCACGATGTCCCATACAAGTTTTGAAACCGTTTTTCACCCCCTTTCGAAAAATCCTTTCTTATCGGATGCCTTCAAAAGGTACCCGGCACCTTGGGAGAGGATAACGGGTTATGTGGGATTTGACCGCACTAAAACCCCCTCGGTGACCTGCCTCTGCGCTTTGGGAGGACTCCGGGATCTCCGATGGAACGCACGGGTGTCCTGCACGTGGCCCAGAATGGGGCCCATCTTCGGAGAGTAGATGTGCTCTCCTGCACTTTCAGATGTTTACGGCGGCATGCGGCCACGCACACATCGCCGTCCTTCCCGGGGCTGGACGGATCGAGCTCCCACTCTCCTCGTCCACAACCCCGGAAGTCCCCTTTTAGTCGCCTCTTACGATCAGGCAGGGGATACCGTAGCTCTATTCTTAATCCCGAAGCTGCAAGGACTCTTACCGGATGTCTACGTCATAAAAAGATCAGACCCTCCAAGTTTCAGGTCTCTACGATCAGCGTTTTGGGCTGTGGCTTGATCCATCAGTCAGTCATTCAGGACAAAGTATTTTATATGTATAGATTACAGCTGTAAAACTTTTACTAAATAAAGAATCATACTCCACAGAGAACCCTATTGTGAGGCTATTATAGAAATTGGGGAATCGAGTCCAGGACCTCTTGCACAGCACACCGTCGTGTTTGATTCTGCAACATACGGGTCGTCACAATATTCATCATAATGTGTTACGTTCTATTCGGAATATATAATTTATTTATTATATAATAAATATTTTTTTAAATTTGAATGGAGTAGCAGATGATCATGCAGGCCACGTGGTGTTAAGTGGTCGCTGCAGCCCATGAATATCGGCACACAACCTCAAGCAAGCATACGTATTTCTTGTCTGAGGTCGTATGCAGTTGCACTGCTACTCCGGAGGCTGGTGGTCGCCTCATACAGTGTGGCCGGCAACTGCACCTTCCCACCGAAACACAATAGAATTGGTTCACGGCAGAAGTGGGTGGTACTTCCCCGGGCGAACCATAATAGTTCTACCACCTACTGATATGTGTAAAATAGTCACACTGTACTTTTGTAAAAATCTTTGACAGATGATGTTCTTTGAATACTTCTTGAATCTGTTGTTTTGCTCCATGATATTTTCATCCACAAGTGACATAAAAGTTACACGGAGTTTTGGCGGGAAGTCGAAAAAGACATATTGTGCTCTTCTTGTTTTATTTTCATTTTCTTGGTGTATTTTTGAGTAATATCGGATAAAGTTGTCGGCATTTTGTTTGATATAGGTTAATTACAGTGCACGAGTGTTTACTTCGTCCAGTTTCATTGAAACTGGCAAAAAATTGATGCAAAACTTATACTTGACGCTGGCAGTATGCACAGAGTTTGCGATGCCATAATTGAAAAAAAAAGAAAAAAAGTTACACGTCAAAAGCATGTTAACTCCACCTAGGAGTTTTGGCGGGAAGTCTAAAAAGACATATTGTGCTCTTGTTTTATTTTCATTTTCTTGGTGTATTTTTGAGTTATATCGGATAAAGTTGGTGTCATTTTGTTTGATATAGGTTAATTACAGTGCACGAGTGTTGCGAAATAAAATAACAGTGCGAAAATATGTTTTTTCAGCTTGTTTCCAAAATTCCCATTGGTCACGTTCTGGTAAAGAAGCCATCGCTTTACTTAAATATCTGACTGACTGACTGACTTGACTGACTGAATGACGACTTACTGATTTTACCTACACACACTACAGTTTCAACGAAACTGGCAAAAGTGGCAAAAACTTGATGCAAATATTATACTTGACGCTGGCAGTATGCACAGAGTTTGCGATGCCAAAATTGAAAAAAAAAAAACTCCACCAACCTGCTACTGGACAGCGTAGTGAACTATTGCTATACTATGGACGGCCGCGTGGCGCAATGGTTACCATGCTGAACTGCCAATCGAAAGGTCCCGGGTTCGATTCCCAGCGAAACAGAAATTTGAATCCTGAGTTTATTTCGGTCTGGGTGTTTGTATTTCTGTCATTGTGTGTGTCCATGGTACCCACGACACAGGGTATATCTACCGTACAGTGGGACTATGAGTGTGAAACGTTTATTACCAAAATTCCTAACAGTTCCAAGAAGAGACTTGTAGCCGGTAGTAGACCATAAAAAGGGTTGCAAAAATAATATAGTCGTATTTATCACATCTGTAGTGATTACGCCAGTAAAATTAAATGTAAAATGGATCTTTCATCACAAAACAAACTTTAAAAAATATCTATATCTTATTGGTAGTCTATGTTATTATAATTTATTTATTTATTGACACTTTATAATATAAACATTATAGGTTTTAAACCAAATGCGTTTACATAGTTATAAATTTTGTATGTACTTGCCCGCTGCTCTGCGAAATACAGCCGGCGGTGAGTGAAATAGATCTAGGCCAGTTTCAGCAGCCAAGACACCATTGAGCGTTGTCAGAGCACATACTCGTACGATGATTCTCTAACCAATACCAACCTGCAGGGCGGAACTGCAAACAAGCTTTGTCGCCGAACATACCTATACCCTATACGCTTTTAGGAACGTTCAGCGATACACGTTCCAGTACAGAAGGGTTACTAATATTGCCCTTAATTAATTGAGAAAAATATTCAATTAATGTCATATCACGGTTTACTTACAGCGAGTCATACCCCAGCATACCTTGAAGGAATAGACTGGGATTGTTTGAAGTAAGGCCACATTAAAACATTTTTTTTGGAGTTTCTCCAACATGAGGTTATGTTTTGCATCATGTGGACTCCAGATATCTGCGTTAGTTTATATGTTCACTGTTTTATTCTCTTAATAATTCTGTTCAAGGAAAAAGAATTATTATTTCGTAAACTCTGCAAATCCGTGATACAAGTATACAAAAACAACTATACATTTTGGATCGCATTCAGCACTGGCCAAACAATATAACTTTAGAGGATTTTCACAGTCCATGTGTTTCAATAAAATTATAGCGCAGTGCCAAACTAGTGGGCAGCTGTGCCAGCGAGTACCTCTGATGGGCGGTATAATAACTTTCTGTTATAAACACAGTTTATTAAGCGGCTATTTTAGTTTGGAGCACTGTTTAAATAACAACCAAACCTTCTCTAAAAAAGTTAAGATGAAACTCTGCGAAGAGGAGTTTTGGCGGGAAGCCGAAAAAGACAATTTGTGCTCTTGTTTCATTTTTAACACGCTTATAAATATTAGCTTCACTTGTAACTATGTACCTACGTATGTAAGAAAATCTTGGAATCTTTGAATTTGACCCACTTCCCGGTCTTCGATTAGGATGAAATTTTGCACATGCTCTGAGTTCTGATGACAATACATGACTATCTAAGAAACATCATTAAAAAGTCCAATATGGCGGCCACCCCAATATGGAGGCTATTTGAAATGCACCCCCATGATATGGGTAAGGGTATCAAATGAAAGGGTTTGCTGTCAGGAATACGAAAAAAATAGTCACGTGACTTAAATTAAACATGGCGGACATCCAAGATGGCGGATTCGCTATTTGAAATGCACCCCCATGATATGGGTATTAAATAAAAGGGTTTGCTGAATGGGATACAAAATTATTGAAAAAAATTGAACTAAAATTGCGATGCCATAATTGAAGGAAAAAAAAACTCTGCGAAGAACAAAGTCAGGCTGGTTTTGTAAGCATGTGTGTAGGTGGAAGTTGCGAGTCCCTGTAGCTTCGGAATTAAGAATAGAGCTACGGTATCCTCTGCCTGATCGTAAGGGGCGACTAAAAGGGGGCTTCCGGGGTTGTAAGCGGTGAGAGTGGGAGCTTTATTCGTCCAGCCAGCAGCGCCGGGAAGGATGGCGGTGTGTGCATGGCCGCATGCCGCCGTAAGCATCGGAAGGTGCAGGAGAGCACATCTGCACTACCGAAGATGGGCCCGTTCTGGGGCGTCACGTGTGGAGGACACCGGTACGTTCCACTGATCTCCAGGAGTCCTCCCCAAGCGCAGAGTCAGGCCACCGAAGGGGTTTTAGTGCGGTACAAATCCCACATAACCCGGTATCCTCTCTCAACATGCCGGGTACCTTTTGAAGGTTTCCCCCCGATACAAAAAGGTGGAAGTTGCAATTATATCAGGCTTGCTTGAGGTTGCCTTCATACTAAACAGGTATGCTCCCTCGGTATCTTGAAGTGTATCGCATTCTACATTAAGACAACTTTTGTACTAAAATAAACATATAACATTTTTATTTTAGGAATTTTACATTTTAGCACTTACGTACGAAGTCAAGTCACATCTCATCGGCCTAAGGGAACTTCAATGTTGATACCTGTTTACTGTGACAATATTGCCCCAACGGGGAACAGAACGGGCTCCTCACAAACGTTTTCAATCAATATGCAAATCCAGCTGCCGGGACATTGCCTGGGGAACGCCGAGATAACGAATTGACGTTTGCAGCTCATTGAATACAATATTGTTTAATTTTAAACAAAATTTTGTCATTGCCAGTTTTGTTAGAGATAGAGTTGGCTAAGTATTTTCGATTAAGTAACGTTTATAATTCATAATCAAGTTTCAAACAAAAATAATAATAGATAAAACGGATCATAAGTTTGGGAGCTACGATGCTTCAGATAGACACTGACACGCAGACACGCCAAACTGAACAAATATAAACGATCGGGACGGGAGGTGTCCCGGGTTTGAGTTCCGGCGGGTATCTCTGACTTAGAAACTTGCTGCTCCACGGTAAGAAATAACGTTGTAATACTTTCCTACAATGTTTTAACTTACATAAATGCATTGATGTTCGTTAGTCTCGCTAAAACTCAAGAATGGCTGAACCGATGTGGCTAATTTTGGTCTTGAAATATCAGTAGAAGTCCAGGGAAGGTTTTAACGGTGAGAAAATATATTAATATTAATAATAGCTAAACCATCTGTCTGAAATCCTCTCAGTTCCGTCTAATTTCGATTATTAGGTGAACCCTCTAACCTAAAAACTCTCGCTTTGACTTGAATAAATAATGTCCCTTTTTCTGTACATTTTCACTAAAAAGGCACATTTTCACTAAAAAGAACACGTAACGAAAGTTGCGACTATTGTGAAACGGCATTTAGAAACCCATTAAAATCTTATTCTCCAATGGCGCCATTTAATAGTTCAGTCCTTAAAATAAATGAAGACAAAAGGAAGGTTCATAATGGCGCTTGCAATTCATGGATAAAGGCATAAAGAATAATGTGCTCGACAGCATGTTTCATTCGAAGAGAAAAGAAGCACAAAAAACATAATTGTGTTTTCGTGGAAATTCACAAGAGGTATAGTTCGATTATTTATTGAGGTCGTGTGTTTATGGGTGGACATCTGCTAGATAATTAAAAAAAATCAACGCTTTCGAGCAGTGTGGTGGAGTTAGGTCCAGTGCTCCCTAATAATAGGCCGGTGCTCAGCCGTGGAACGCAAAAAAGGACTGTAGCCAAATTGGCAGGTACTCAGAGGACAGTTCCTGTAGCTTCGGGATTAAGAATAGAGCTACGGTATCTCCTGCCTACGCTGCTACGCGACAGAATCCGTAACGATGAAATCCGTAGACGAACGAAGGTTACCGACATAGCTCTCAAAATCTGCAAGCTGAAGTGGCAATGGGCAGGCCACATAGTTAGGAGGACTGACAACCGGTGGGGAAGAAAGGTCCTCGAATGGCGACCACGTCTCGGCAAAAGGAGCACAGGCCGCCCTCCAACCAGGTGGACTGATGACCTGAAGAAGATAGCGGGAAACCGCTGGATTCAGAGGGCGCAGAACCGGACGGAGTGGCGAACATTAGGGGAGGCCTATGTCCAGCAGTGGACTCTAAAAGGCTGATGGATGGATGGGATCCCCTGCCTAATCATAAGAGGCCACTAAAAGGGGGCTTCCGGGGTTGTGGGTGGTAAGAGTGGGCGCTCAACCCGTCCAGCCAGCAGCATACCAAAAAAAGATACTCAGTGGTTAGTTCCATCAACAATTTTAGCAAAAATAAGAACAAAAGTCACAATTAAAATGTATTTCATTTTGTCAACTATTGCGAAGTCGAAAACACCTGTTTTAGAAAACCCAGATCCACTAGAACTGCCAAAACTCAGAATACATTTGAATAACAAGTGCTAATGCCACATCATTTCAATAATAACACCCGAATGCAAATGAAACGTCATCACCACAAATCATTCGTCATTGTTACAATTTCTAGTTGAATTCTAGCTAGATAAGAATTTTAAAAGATTTATTTTACTGCAGCATCCACATAGAAAACTAATGATAGTAGAGGCATGCAGCTACGCACACCCCGCCGTTCTTCCTGGGGCTGCTGGCTGGGCGGATCGAGCTCCCACTCTCACCGCTCACAACCCCGGAAGCCCCCTTTTAGTCGCCTCTTACGATCGGGCAGGGGTTACCGTAGCTCTATTCTTAATCCCGAAGTTACAGGGACTTACTGCCTCGTGACCTGATTCTTGTCTTTAGCTTGTAGTTAATTAAAAAAATAAAAAATCTAACTACTCTTCACGCCTTATATTGAATAGCTTTGTACGTCGCTTAGGCCTTGGACTTGCTTCACGGTCACGGCTATTTTAACTTTGTTAATCTTTAACTACAAAGTCCCAAGCGCCAGGACACCACATTCTAATCTGTATAGTATTACCAAAGTTTTCATCTTACCCGCGTATGCGGCAGTCCCAAGAATTTGAGCCCTAAGTAATTGTACAACTCCAAATCCAAAGCCGTCTCAATAGTCGGGGAACCCAAAAGGAGAAGTTGGATTTTCTCGAGCGCGTCACATTTAGAAATGGAATATACCTTGCACTCTAGAGTATCCCACAATAAAAAAGCTCTCTATATAGGAACGCTAAAGTTTTTGTGTATTTTTTCTCATTTCAAGTTGACAAAATTGTTATTTTAAATTAAAAAATAAATAATACCTCGCCTGAGCATATTGTAATGTATTATTTTTAATTCCCATGTTTGTGTCCAACCTCTTTTTTCTCTAATTTATACTAAAATCATCAGATTACTGAAATATTGCTTACAAGGCATTTGATCTATTTAAACTTATTTAGCCACTCTTATTTACCCTTTCCCTTCTAATAATTGTTTTAAAAACCTATACACGCTCTCCCCACACTAAAAGGGCTAACTTAACATAAACTTTATTTTCTTTTTAGATCCTAATCTTAACAACCCATTAAGTCTCCATGACGATTAGTAACTGCATTATTTATCTTTTTTTATTGAGTAGCAGACGAGGCATGCAGGCCACGTGGTGTTAAGTGGTCGCTGCAGCCCATGGACATCTACACACAACCTCAAGCAAGCCTCAGTATTGCCTGTGCTCGTATGCAGTTGCGCTGCTACTCCGAATGCTGATGGTCGCATCATGTATGTAAGTCTCTCCGACAGCTGCCTTGCCACCGAAAAACAAAAAAATTGCTTCACAGCAGAAGTAGGTGCACTGGTGGTACTTTCCCAGTATTCCACCGGGAAGTTAAAGCTCTATCTCCTACAAGATTTAGCATCCCGGGCTCCGCTACTAAAATATTCCAAATTAAATGACTGTTCTTTCTAAAGTTTCCGAACTTCGCTTCCAACACTTCCAGAAAATACCTGAACTTCGGTGAAAGGTTACGTGTGATTAATTTGTTTACAAATCAAAGTTTTAACGGAGCACTTCGGTTAATTAAAATCTCGTACCATAGAATTGTTGATGTTTAGAAATGGCATCCAAATCAGCGATAGCCGAGCGGTAATGATGCTTCCTAAACAAAAATACCAAGTTCAACCACCTCTGACAAATAAATTTGTTAAAAGCGGATTTATCACTGCTCCATCGTGAAGAATAATATTAAATGAAATCATTGTTGTGGAAAGGGGTAGAATTACATATGTTGTATAAATATATGTAAAACCTCCCTATCTTGCCATACATGGCATACAATATGATAGGATAGTACAAATTACAGTAATTTATTGAAAATTACAGTCCTGATCGTGTTAAATTGTTTTTTTTTACTACAATCACTTTTAATTTCACTTAGAAGTTCAATAGATCTATTTATCATCTATTTGTGTTATATTGTTCGGTAGTTTATTACAGATTGTTGGAGCCATACCTAGAACATTATTCCTAAACAATGCGAATTTTGAAGGGAAATTACTTATTTTATTCATTTGACGCTTTGACATAAAAGTCTCTAATAGATGTTTTTCTTTTTATAAAAGTTTATATTTTATAAATATATATACAAGTTACTGTGAGGACTTTTAGTTTAATAAAGATATTGTGACATTTAATTAATTATTTATCTACGACGTTGAATGTGTGAGAGTAATGCAAAATGTCCGGAAGGCATTATGTCCACCTCTCACCTCCGAGAGGGGACAGTGAGAAATAAAAGATGTTGAAAAAAATTTATGGTATCAAAACGAGCCTGCTCTGGTGCTCGTGTATAAGGTAAGAGTTATGCAAACCTGAAGACGACAGTGGCAATCAATATAAATTTTTGCTCTTTTTTTTTACTAAAAACTGAGGGCCTACGCTGTACGTATTGCCTATGATCGTTCGTAATGTCTACGAAGTAGAAGTCTGTTTGAAGTCTAACTCCTAGTAAACAGATTGCTTTTTACTTCATGAATTTGTAGGAATTACGTAGTCATTTACGATATGATGCAACTGAATGGCTTATATCACTTAGATTTTTCAAAATTGTCCGAAAATATCATTTTTGTATCTTGTCGCGGACCTTATAAGTTGAAAGTTGAAAGCGCGTAGTTTAAATCGGACGATTGTTTCGCTATTAACCTATCCCGCAATGAAACTGCATTTCTTTTGTAATAAAAAAATTAAAATAACATTTTTAAAGAAAATGTTTGCTTTGCCGGTATTGCTAAGATATATTTTACTAGGATTTCGCCAGCGGCTCCGCGTGGATCCGTTTTATAGGTTCCCGTATGATAAAAACCATCCTATATCCTTTCCCAAGGTTCACTCTATCTGTGTTCCAAATTTCATTAAAATTGGTTCAGTAGTTTAAGCGGGAAAGCGTAGCAGACAGACAGAGTTACTTTCGAATTTATAATATTAAATTAATAACAGTAGGGATTGGGGTCGGTAACTACTTACTTATTTAGATTTAAATTTATAATATCCGTGTGTTTTTTTGTCAAACCCGAGCCATTTCTATATCATAACTATTCTTTATTATTTATTATACTTAGGTTTTAGAAGGCGAGAATTTCAATATTATGTAGAAGTCTTTAGAAGTCTAAAGAGAAAATTGTACACCATTTCTTTTGTTATTGGTCAATTTGTACGTGATTTTTAAAATCCTTTTTAAAGTCCTGCGTATGTAGGAATTAAGCGGGACTCAGGCTGTAGTCCTCTACGCTGCGCACTGGTCACATGCAAAATCCAACCAGGATTTTTATGTAACTCTCAGGCAAAACATCGTTAGGTAAAAATATTGGAAGTCCCTGTAGCTTCGGGACTAAGAATAGAGCGACGGTATCCCCTGATGATGAAGGCTGATGGTCGCCTCATGTAAATCTAGCCGGCATAATGAACCTTTCCACCAAAACACGAGGCGTAAGTGGGTGAAGCGCGCATGGCCCGGCGGTTAGCATAGAACGCAAACGATCTATGCAACTAAGCCAAACGGGCGCGGTCGGGTGTGAGATGGGTGACCACTAGTGGCAAAAAAAATTCATGCGCGTTTCCGTGCTTCGGAGGGCACGTTAAGTCGTCGGTCCCGGTTGCTGTCGATAGATAAAAGTCGTTAAACCTTGTTGGAGGCCTTATGGGCGGTTTGAAAACATCCGAAAGCGGGTTGGCCACTAACCCGCATCTCCACCAACCCGCATTGGAGCAGCGTGGTGGAGTAAGCTCCAGGCCTTCCCAATAATGGGAAGAGACCCGTGCCCAGCAGTGGGACGCAAAAAGGGTTGCGGCCAAGTGGGTGCAGCGTTGGTACCGGTCGAGCCATCGAAGTTCTACGATCTACAACAAAGTTTTTTTTAAATAAAAACAGTTCTAAATATAGCTGTGCCCCGCGGTTTTACCCGCGTTAGAGAGTATCATTAGCATAAAATTAAGTCCCTTTTGAAGTGCCGTGGACCGGCTTTTTTGTAGGACTATTTAAGATCATTTCCATCATACATTACGAATGTGTAACGCTAGCAGTTTTGTCAGCGCACGCCAGATTAGCTTGCAAATGGTATTATTTTTTTTCTTTTTATTAATTAAAAAAGTTTGCAATTATTTTAAAAATCTCCAGATCATTCGAAAAAAGATTACAATTATTTAAAAAAAATCCAGATCATTTGAGAAGCTTTCTCGAATATTCTCAATAAAATTAAAATTAAAATAGTTTGCTAGATCATCCCAGAAATTTTGAGATCCACCCAGAAGTCCCTATTGGTTAGAAAAGGACAGATATTTTTTTTCAGATTTTTCCACCCACTTCCACCCACCGCGATCAAACTCCCTTACTATCATCTACGTACTAAGGGGTATTTACCACCCCAACGTGAAGTTGATTGGAGATAATGATAATAGAGAAAAACGTGTCTTTAAGTACAAGAAAACCCTTTACTTTTTATGTATATATATTAAGATTAAGATTAGACAGACAGGGTAACCAAACAATGAAAAATGCTACAAAACTTTAGCAAAGCAAATGTAACGAATGAAATGTTAAATTATTTATTCTGTGCACAGTAAGTACGAGTATTCTTACAAAAGATCCAGCTCATACCATTGTACAACGCCAAACAACATTAATAATTAAGAAGAAAAAACTTTCTTCGGAGCATTTTTACATACTGTACCTACTCTTGTATTAAATATTTATCTAATCATAGAAGTGCTTGCGAGCAAGAAAATACTTAATTTAAAAAGATATTGTGTTAAAAAAATAATGAGAGTAAGTATATTCTCAAAAGAGAAAAATGGAATTTATAAATAGCAAGTATTTTTAAAGAACAGATTTTTTTAGAGAGTCGTGTGGTAAAGACATCGGTCTACGATGCTGGGTCCGATCCCGAGTTCATACCCCGCGCGCAACTCTGTGTGTAATTATCACTACTCCACGCTATACTCATACAACTGCCCTCAAATATACTTAGCATTTTAAATAAGAAAATACTGTTTCATACTTCTTATGTAGTTACGTATAATTTTGAGTAGGTAGTCTTTTTCTTTTAGTTTTTAATATAGTTTAAACTTTATTTTGAGGCTCTTATATTTTATATCTTATACCTATTACATTTTACATTACAATCAAAAACAGAGCTTAGCCGTCGCTGTCTGCTTTGCCGTCTGCCATCCGAAATATTTATACCGTTACCTTGTTTAAAAGCGATAAGTAATTCAATAGCGATGGCCGAGTGCTTAAAAAAACCGCGGTCTTCGACGCGACCGATAGCGGGTTCAAATCCTCGGCGCGCACCTCTGACTAAGAAATTTGTAATACAGACATGTGCGCATTTATCGCTGCTCCACGGTTATGGAAAAATATCGTTATATTTAATTGATTGCAATGTTCTCCATCGCCGTGCATGCCTGAGAGAAATTCATAATTTCTCGAAAGCATGACGTACACCAATCCGCACTTGGCCAGCGTGGTGGACTATGGCCTAAATCCCTCTCGCTTTGTTAGAGGAGACCTGTGCCCAGCAGTGGACACAAAAAAGTTAGTGGCCATTCGCTGTCCGATGTTTTCCAAGCGCCCATAAGACCTACGACAAAGTTCAACGTCTGTTATCTATCGTTAACAACTAGGATCGACGACTTAACGTACCCTCCGAAGCACGGAAATGCGTTTGATATTTTTGCCACCCATCCCACATCCGACTGCTCCCACTTCGCCTACGTACATAAGTCTCTTGCGTTCTACCCAGCCTCAGTGCCATGCGTGCTATAAAGTTAAAACATAAATTTGTTTTTGCAAAATGTACCGTAGAATCTTAAACAACGAAGGCATGACCCTCGCCATTTCAAGTGTTCGCAAAGTAGCAATCTTCATCAAAAACAAGAAAATACGGATATAATCAGCTACTGAAACGAGATGAATAACGACTCGAATATTTAGACGAAGACACCTTTGTTATCGACGAATATTTTGAGATCTCGTCGCGAAATAATTTATCCTGAGCTTTGCTTTAGAGTAGGGTTGCCAAAAATATTTTTATCAAAGTACTTACCTATATTACTTTTTATGTCCCACTTCTAGGCGCTAGTCTCCTCTCGGAAGTGTATCATGATGGACTATATACGCCTCCTTATCTAATACCTTTAAACGAGCAATTCTTGTATATATCTAAATATATTTTTTGAATCTCGGAAACCGCTCCAAAGATTTTGATGAAATTTAGTACCCTGGTTTCGGGGACGATAAATCGATCCAGCAAATTTTTATTGATAGAAATTGTCGTTTTATTTGTTTATGCCATTAAATATAAAATTACTCTTACTGACAACTATTGGATAATCTAATGGAGTGGTGGTACGACGTCTAAACCATTATACGGATTGATTCCGGATTACTGCAAAATAGTTTTAACACTATTATAGTTAAAAATAAATATTTCTTTTAATTTATATTTTTCTAATCTATAAATGTAGCGTTAATTAATCATAAAGCCGCCAGCCCTGCAACCGTATTCCCAGAAAAACTCCGCTAAATCATGCCCTTTCAAATCAACTTAGGAAACGGCCGTCGTACATTTTTCATTGGCTCGAGTGGATCTGAAGAATTAATTAGACTGCCTATTTATTATTTGCTCCTTGCAAAATGTACACTGAATGCTAAGTTTGGTCTTGAAAAGTTATGTAATCATAGCTTAAAGTTATTATAATGGTCTCATCTAATGAAGAATAGAATCAGTACTTCTTGGCAGTACTTCACTGCGAGGCAACTCCTGGCGCTGTATAAGGTCCAGGTCAGACCCCACATGGAGTACTACTCCCATCTCTGGGCAGAAGCACCAAAATACCAGCCGAATGTCAGAAACTTTATCGACCCAAGATTGACTGATAGGCTAGAACCGCTTAGCTGGCGAAGAGAGATAGGCTCGCTTTGCGTGTTCTACCGACTTTACTATGGTGAGTGCTCCGAGGAACTTTTCAAAATGATGCCTACGTCACCATTTCCCAGACGAGGATTAAAGTTCCACCGACACCACCTTTCGTAGGTGGTAGAACTATTATGGATCGCTCGGGGAAGTACCACCGCTGCACCCACTTCGCTGCCGTGAACCAATTCTATTGTGTTTCGGTGGAAAGGTGCAGTTGCCGGCCACACTTACATGAGGCGACCACCAGCCTCCGGAGTAGCAACGCAACTGCATACGACCTCAGACAAGACTTACCTACGCTTGCTTGAGGTTGTGTGCAGATGTCCATGGGCTGCAGCGACCACTTAACACCACGTGGCCTGCGTGCTCATCTGCTACTCCATTCAAATAAAAAAAAACATAGACAAACATAGACTGACGAGCTAGAAATAAATTTCTCTATAACAAATTACTTATTTATATTTTCTGGTGTTGGTACGAGTATTACTTCTTTCTGCACAGAATAAATAAATAAAACATAGTACAAACATACTACCAGCAAATGTAGGGCCCTATGGACGGTACTAAAATAAATATTTTAAGTTTCCAACATGTGTAGCCAAAATCCATTTACCAAACTGAGTTATCGAAGGTCTGTATATTACGTCCGATATTGATCTCTTTGCATTATTGATAACCGTCGAGGAACTCGGCTCCACAGAATTTGGGCGCATGTTTGTATTTCTGAAACGTACAGCCTGGAGGCTTTATTGGTAAATATTAAGAGAGTTGTACCCCGTGGCTTTAAAAAAAACGTGGTTAAAGGAAACAAAATATTTCAGTTTCGTTTTTATTTAACTTTTTATCTCACTATTCACCATGATAATGTTAATATTGTAATGATTACACCTATAATTAAATTGAATCTTGACTATTTTTTCATCATCGGAGACAATTTGAACATCTGGAAAATTGATTCCTGCTGGGTAAATTAACCATGTGGACGAAGGAACATGACCGGATGGATTTGCCGCTGTTGACGCATCTCATAGTTTCGATCTACGTTTTGATTGGTTCTCAAAATGGCCACGAATATTTTCGTTGTGATCAAAGTCCTCCTCTCCTCCTGACCTCTCCTAACAATCCTGATTAATTTAATTATCTTCAAGTAAATAATACTGGTCCAAGAAATAGTCGTCGTCGTAAGGATATACTGAAAAAAGAACAGAATAAATTAGTTTAAAGTAAAATTTGTGCATAGCGTTTCGGCAAATGTAAACGAAAAATATTTTGACAATTGTATTGTTAAATCTTAAATTAATAATTTTTGTTTAATAATCTCACTTTTGAGGGAAGAAAAAGAGAAAAGAAGAGAAAGAAATCAAGTTCTAACATACCAATATACTCGGTCAATGGATCAACTCTGAAACAGGCACCCATGTGCACTACTTGCCACACTGAAAATAAAGTAAAAAAAAAATAAGAATCCCCATCCTAGGGTTTATATACAGAGAAATTATAGTGGTGCATTTGGTTACTAGAACGGCAGAGAGAACGAGTCACACGTACATAGAAACATACTAAGAAACAAAACCATATAAGTAACCCATCATTATCAGCTAGATTCTTTATTTTTGTATCGAGGGGGGAAACCTTCAAGGAGAGGATACCGGGTAATATGGGATTTGAACGCACTAAAAACCCCTCGGTGACCTGCCTCTGCGCTTGGGGAGGACTCCGGGATCCCCAGTGGAATACACCGGTGTCCTCAACTCGCGGCGCCCTGAACGCTCCCATATTTGGGAGAGCAGACGACGTGCTCTCCTGCACCTTCCGATGCTTACGGCGCCATGCGGCCACGCACTCATCGCCGTCCTTCCCGGAGCTGTTGGCTGGACGGATCGAGCTCCCACTCTCACTGCCCGCAACCCCGTAAGTCCCCTTTTAGTTGCCTCTTACGATTAGGCAGGGATACTGTAGTTGTATTCTTAATGCCGAAGCTACGCCGAGAAGTAACGTTATTGTGTCCCGGTGGAAAGGTGCAGTTGTCGGCCAGACTTACATGAGACGACAATCAGCCCAGCAGGCCAAGTAAACACCCATATTTGTGCAAATAAAAGTTTTTGTCTTCGCATACGACCACAGGCAAGAATTAGGCTTGCTTGAGGTTGTGTGTAAACATGGGCGTTTTCAGGTTCTTGGTTAGGGGGGGGGGGTCAAGTTCTTGGTCAAGGAGGAGCAAATTTTCAGGTTATTAGTCAGAGGGGGGGGGCTCGCATTTTACCATCCACGTTAAACGCAAACACGCACAGAAAATATTAAATCAGGAGGTAGCATATCTATCTTTATAGGTTTCTTTTTTCGTTTAGGAGATCTTCTGAGATTCTTGAATCCCTGAATCCTGAAACTTTGATCCAAGCGGAGGGGGTACGCCCGTGCGTGTAGATGTCCATGGGCTGCAGCGACCACTTAATACCACGTAGCCCGCATACTCGTCTGTAACTCCGTTCAAATAAAAAAAGAAACTTATTTAACTTATTTGAAACTTTTATGAACTTATTTTTAAAGTGTAAAAGCGGTACTTCTTTTAGACACCAAAATTCACTTCCAGCATGAACTAAATAGCACACAGCAAAATGTAAAATAACACTAGCATCAACCTAATACAGGCATCCATAAGTGCTGCTTTATAGCGAGAGGCTCTTAAACTGATGAGTGACTTCTGACACCTCTTACATTGTTTAACATAAGCTGACACCAAGGTTACGCCCGAAGTATTGAGTTCAAGGTACTTGTCCTACCGGCGACGATGAACGAGAAATCACAAACTATATACGATTTGGCGAGCAGCGAGAAACGAGTGTGTACTTTCGATAGTTTTATCGCTGAGCTATAAGCGATTGCGCAAGTACGCTTATTTACGTTAGTATTATTTTATTAGCAAACCTGAACAAAATCTATCGAATATATAATCGTCGTCTGAATTAGATAACAAGGAAAGTTATAATGTTTTTTTTGTTATTAAGAAATAACAATACTTACGGGAACTTTCAAAGCCGCTCTGTAGGCGCCAAACGGCGAGCATCGCCGAGAGCGCCAAGCAAGTATCATTAAACTAGTACATCTTTGATAACTAGTAAAGCAACTAGTTTTGTCGCTGAGCGACAAGAGCTATCAAAGAACTAGTAAAGCAACTAGTTTTGTCGCTGAGCGACAAGAGCTATCAAAGTAGTTGCCGCTATGCTGGCAGTGCGAATCGTCAGAGTGCAACTATCTATTTTTGTACTTTTTATGTATCTATTGTACTTTTATTGAGCGAATAGCCGATAGTCAGCGCCGGCGGTGAGACAACTATCTTACGACTACAAAATTATGATGAATAAGTTTGGTATGCCCGGAGTAGGGCAACTTTGTATTAAGTACTGTAAGCTATAGTAACACTAAAAGGAACTGCACACCTTTATGGTGTTACTGTTACCGTACTTTACAGAACTTTAAACTTTATCACTTTTAGCATTCAGGTGTCCTATAAATAATACCCACGTTGTGTCGCTTTTTAACACGCTTATATTAGCTAGACCTGTATGTATGTATGTAACGGAATCTTTTAACTTCATTTTCACCTACTTTTAAGCGTCTGATTTACTTGATTTGCACAGGGGTCAAGGGCCGATGACAATGCAACAATGTGAAAAAGAAATCAAACTAAAAAAAAATGTAGTTTGAAAACTAAAAAACACGCTTTTGTGACAAAATGAACTAAAAATTTAAAAATTAGAAGAAAATGTACCTATTTCATTGTGAAAAGAGTGGGGTGTATGGAGTCAATAGTTATATATTAGTAGATCTCAAAAAGCACCCCAAGCTTTTCACGCAAAAGCGTATTTTTTAGTTTTTTAAACAACATTATTTTTATTGAATACGTCAATGAAACGCGAAGCGCAGTAAAAGTTGAGATTCAAGATTGATGCCGGAGTGTGCCTTGCCTTTAATAAAATAGATTGGCTTGCTGTATGTGGAACGGGGGACGTCCGAATATACATTATATTCGGACGTTTCCCTTCACTTAAATAAACCCCCCCGTGAACATTCCTTCCCTTACATAAATAAATAAATAAACAAATAATGCTTCACATTCATAGAACCACAGTAGGGTAGTAGTAGTAGATATACCCTATGTCGTGGGTACCATGGACACACACAAAGACAGAAACACATACACCCAGACCGAGAAAAGTAATTTAAACTCATCATTCAAATTTCTATTTCGCGGGGTATCAAACCCGGGACCCTTCGATTGGCAGTCCGGCATGGTAACCATTGCGCCACGCAGGTCGTCATGAACATGAGCTTTTGCCTACGTAACCGGGCCAGGGTATTCGATAATAGCTAAATCCTTCTCATGACAAGCACTGGGACATTAAATTATTAAATGTATTGATAAATGATACCTTCGTATCGTTCCATGCAATTGACATAGTCCATCATGCAGTAGTTTTTGAAATCTTTGTAGGTGAAGTAAAGTGTTCGGGCGCACAGCTGACCGGTACTGAAATAAAAGAAAAAATATGGCCGTAAAAACTCCGCAGGCTTATGGTCGCCTCATGTAAGTATGGTCGGCAATTGCACCTATCCACCTAAACACAATAGAATTGCTTCACGTGATGTAGTAGTGGTACTCCCCGGGTCGAACCGAGAACTTTTATGATTTTTAGGGTTCCGTACCTCGAAAGGAAAAACGAAATCCTTATAGGATGACTTTGTTGTCCGTCCGTCTGTCTGTCAAGACCTTTTTTCTCAGGAACGCGTGAAGGTATCAACCTGGAATTTATATCTAATACTCAGGTCTACTATCCGTTGGAGCTGTGAAAAATTCAAACTTCTATGCCATCGCAATCAAAAGATACAGCCGTTTATGCCGCAAATTTTCGACACTCGCAAGGGAATCAAAACCCACAGGCTATTTCCATATACAGAACACCAGGCGAGTAGGGGTCGTTGAAGCTAAGAGATTTATTATTCATTATTTTATTACTACTCCTTTTCTTTTACCGTATTTTTGAAGTAATCCTACATGCACTAATTGCAATTAACAAGAAAAGTGAAATTAAATTCAAAAATCCTCTACAATTATTCCAGTTAAAAATCATTATTGCACAGAAACTTTCAAATTACTCTTGACATGTTACTCCATTAAAATCATTGCGTTCCAAATTCAAATTTTAACTTTTTAAAATTTGTCTGTGTACCTTCCGAAATTTTATAGGTTAAGTTAAGTTCTTTTATGTATGCATATTTAGGTTAAGAGGGCGTTAATATATTATTTGTAGAAGATTTATTATTATGGAAGCATGGTGCGGAAACTTAATATGAGTTAGCCAAACGGGCACGCTCGGTTGTGAGATGGGAGACCGCTAGTGGCAAAAAAATTATGTATCGAATCTTACCTCATATACATTCAATTGGGAAACCGTGTCCACTAGTGGGACGCAAAAAAGGGTTACAGACAGCCAGGCACGGCATTGTTAAAAAACCAGACTGAAAGATTTTAAGTAGTCAGAGGAAAAATTTGTATCATGTATAACAAATTAAAATTACATTCTATACATGTATATATATAAGCATTTAGCTTAAAAGTTAGCTAAAACAATGTTAACGTTAACGTTTCACATAGTATTTAGTTATTTATGATAATATATATTTGTATATGTATTTTATGTATTATAATACAATATATTTATATATAATTTTAAACGTAGTATGCGCCTGCCACAAGTTTTCTCTTATCACCCAGGGTTGGCTGGTAGAGAATGCCATTAGGCATTAAGCACACCCTTGTATCCTTAGATTAAGGTTATACTATAAGTTTTAAATAAATAAAATAAATAAAATTCATAGTTCCCCCATTCTTTTTAAATGTTTTATGACCAAAACGCATTCTAAAACAAAGCAAAAGGCCTTGTCGACGAATTCCAGCAGATGTAAGCTACAGCGCTGGCTTGCCAAAAATTTGATGAGGCAGGACACGTCCGTTTCTGTCTTGTCATTTAAAACTAGGTATGCTAGAAAAATATTTTCAAACCTATTTTTGTGTTGTAAAAGCAAAAATAATTTATTATGGTAGCTCCACTTAATCATATCATAATCATCTTTATTGCATCATGCAGCATGCTTACATTTACATACAAGTTGTTACACTTCATATGATGGGTCAAAGCATGAAACCCTGTAAGGTTGTAGCAATATTTTTCTTTACATCATATACTATACAAGATGTGAAAACTAATTTTAATTATATTATTATTTTTAAACAAAGATTTAAATAAAATAAAAAGAAATTTGCAGCAAAATTTTCGATTTAAATTGATTCATTTCAAAATTACTAAATAAAAAAGGTTCTTTCGTCGTTTAAAGGTTTAAAAAAGGCTCTCTCACATGGTGTTGTAATACATATTTTAATTTTACAACAGATATGAGAGAGTATACTTATATTATTTCAGGTTGTGAGGAGATCACGTGATGTTCTCAAACAAAATTATAACAAATTACGAAACGGTTCATGCTTAGACCGGGGAAGTGCCACCGATGCATCAATTTTTGATTTGAAGCAATTAGATTCTGGTTTGGTGGAAAGTTGCGGTTTCCGATCAGAATCATATTATGAGGTGACCATCAACTTACGGAAAACTCTAACAAGGCGCAAGGTCGCTTGAGGTTTTTTAATGCTGAAGATTTGCTGCCGCGATCACTTGTCAACTCAGAACATGCATGGTCGTCTTTCTTTGTTAGCCATTGTTTTTAAGTCAACGGTGTTGCAGATGGACCTGCTTTTTTATATAGGTAGTGGAGGGGCTGGAGAGTAAAATAGGCATCTTTTTACTAAGAGAAATAATCTCATACCTTTGATTAAAAACGAGTAGCTCACGCAGGCAAAGCCGCGAGCAGAAAGCTGGTGAAAACTCACTTGTATGCTTTCAGGCAGTATTGAGCGAGATAGTCACAGTCCTCTAGGAAAGAAACGCGTTTAGGGGTCGTGCGTTTGAACTTCTTGATTGTAGTGGAACGGGTAGTGAATCTGGAAGGATCAATTCATAAGTATATCGAGATAAAGTATTCAGAAACATTATCTTTACCATACATCCATCAGCCTTTGCCAGACCACTGCTGAACATAGACCTCCCCTAATATCACTCTGTCCGGTCCGCCCCCTTTGAATGCAGGAATCTCACTTCGTCAGTCCACCTGGTTGAAAGGCAGTCTGTGCTCATTTGCTGACACGGTGTTTGTGTTCGATTCCAAACAGCACCTCTAAATTGGCTGTGGATCACTCTCTTGCCATAATAAAATAAAATGATTGGGGAGCCACCTTACTCAACCACACTGCACCTTGCAGGGTGAAGATAGACTAAATCGCTATCGGCAATTTTCAAACCACCCATAAGACATCCGACAAGGTTATCTTTTACGGAACTTTTGTGCTGCTTTATCGAGCCACCTTTTCACGGCCACCTAAGCTTATCTCTTCGAACAGATTTTTAGATGATGGAACTTGTATGGTTTGAGTAGCGAGGTGCACACCGCTGCAATCAATTTTTGCCGTGAACTGCTGCTCAGACAAGAATACAATCTAGCTTGAATTTTCTTCCATGAAGTTCATAATTTACTTTTAGGTTCACGGGTTGCAACGACCACTTTTAGCCAGTGGCTTGCATGTTTGTCTCTTAATCCATTATAATAAAAATAAAAATTCTTCCTCAGCAGAGGGCCTTTTGTGCTGATGATATAAACTAAAATTTTACCTAGTGGCAACTCCTTGCATTTCCTTGTTCTTTTGGTCTTCAATCGTGGTTGGCATCGTGAATCCTCCTTCGTCGGCCTGGTACTGTCTTCTGTTCGATTTTTCAAGGGAGAGAACTTCGGTGGCATTCAGCACCGCTAACAAAGAAACCTTATGACAATAAAGACTTAAGAAGGTAGTGCTGTCAGAAAACGGTAACTTTTTGTAGAGATCGTATTTGGTTTCGGTTTTAAGCTGATAAAATTGCATAAATTTATCCCAGCGTGTGATTCAAAATACAGCTTAACAGTGGTCCAAAGCAAATCAAATATTGTGTAAGTATTAAATATTTTTAAATAGTTGCATGTCTTTCTGTAGCTAAATAGATGTATGATGTAAGGTGTGATATTTAAAGTCTGATCCTCTTTCTAAAACTGATGAAAAATGTAGAAACGTCCAGTGGCGTCACCCCTTTAATGCCCATTCTGGTAGCTTCAAGCCTATAAAGGCCTAGTCCCTGTAGCTTCGGAATTGTACTATTTAACCACAGAAAACATTTCATTCCTTGGATGAATGTGTAATCCACGCGGGCAGACAACTTGTGTAAGTATATACAGTAAATATAAAAGCTATCTATACAATAAATCTTAATATATATAAATTACGTGTCACGTGTTTGTCCGCAATGGACTCCAAAACTAAAAATTTGCACACCGTGTGCAGTTTGATCCAAGTTTAAAGATAGGATAGCTTACATCTCAATTTATAGTCGCAATATTATTTTATTTCTGATATTTTAAGGCAGGACCACGTCTGCCGGATTCGCTTTGTTAGTAACTGTTTTTTGTTTCAATTATGGCATCGCAAACTCTGTGCATACTGCCAGCGTCAAGTATAATTTTTGCATCAATTTTTTGCCAGTTTCAATGAAACTGGACGAAGTAATAACAAAGTCAGTAAGTAAGTCGTCAGTAATCAGTCAGTCTAGCTAGTCAGTCCAACATTCAAGTAAAGCGATGGCTACTTTACTAGAACGTGTCTGATGGAATTTTGGAGGCAAGCAGAAAAAATATATTTTACCACTGTTATTCTATTTCACAAACACTCGTGCACTGTAATTAACCTATATCAAACAAAATGCCATCGACTTTATCCGATATAACTCAAAAATACACCAAGAAAATGAAAATAAAACAAGAGCACAATATGTCTTTTTCGACTTCCCGCCAAAACTCCTCAGTAACTGTTAAACATTGATTCTTCAAGCTATCGTCCAGAATTTTGACATTGTCTAAATAACAATACATCTGTCACTATTTGTTTTATATTTTTTATTTGGCAGTAACATAAAAAGTCTTTGAGATGATAAATAAACTAATCCTGTTTCAATATATTTAAGACAGGACAATGTCTGCCTAGTTCACTAGTATAAATATAAAAGTTATTGATATATAAAACAAAAACAAGAAGAAATTGTTGGTTTCCCGACAAACTCGATATGTTACACAAAACAAGTCTCAGATCAAAGGGGTCTTGACATATTGAATATCTCATGAACATATGCGGTTAATGGAAGATAAATCCCATGGCAGGACCCCATGTTTTGTGTCGTGACCCTTAAATTATGTAATTGAGAGTTATGGCAGTCGCGACATGGTGATACATAAATTATGTCTTCGAAGTTTTGAGTTACCAAAGTTTTGTTTTATTTACGAGGATGGCTGCAACCCTTTTCACATCCCACTGCTGAGGACGGGTCTGTCTCTATTATTGGGGAGGCCTGGAGCTTATTCCACCACGCTGTTCCAGTGCTGGTTGCTGGAGATGCCGATTAGTGGCCAACCCGTTGTCAGATACCGCCCATAAGCCATCGGGAGAAAATTTAAAGACTGCTTTTTATCGATAACAACAGGGCGGTCAACCATCTCATACCTGACCGCGCTCGTTTCGCTTAGCTGCGTAGATCGCTTGCGTTCTACGTTAGCCGCACGGTCATGCGTACTTCGAAATTAGAATTTCTAATGTGTTTAGAAGTTAGATATATTAATACAAAAAAATTTTAAATACGTTTTTTTATTTACGTGGTATTTCTTCGCCGCTAATTATCATATGTTTCTGTACAATTACTATGTAAAAATACTTGTCACTATTACTACTGTTTAAAAAATACCTCCATAAGATAGCGACCCAAGCATCACAGCACACCACACAAGTAAAAACATATTTTATTTTTCAGAGATGGTTGTTACGAACATTAATTATAAAAAAAACAAGTAACTTGTTTTAAAAGAGCACAAAAAATATTAAAATGAATTTTGTTCGTTGTAAACTACTGTTGCAACAATAACATTTTTTGTTACTACAAGAAAATTAAAATAAAACAAAACAACAGCAATAAAAACATTTTGCAAATGAGTGAAATTGCGAAACTGAATTTATTATGCAAGCCTTGGCTATGATTTTCGTTTATTTTGTAATGTAACTAATCTGCCTTTTTCTTGACTTAATGTTATTATCATGTAATAACATTATTTTAGTGCGACTTTGAGTGGGCATCACTTTAATAATTTTGTTTATTGAGAAGGTAACACTCTCTGTTACATTTTGACACCTAAACTAATTTACTACACCGATACCCAATTTTTATCCCGATAAAATGTAATGTTCTCGTGAGGTAGACGATGATAATTATATAGGTAATGAAAAATATAATTATGATTAAATATATGTTGACGACCTGCGTGGCGCAGGCATTGAATTGAATTGAATTGAATTGACCTGCGTGGCGCAATGGTTACCATACCGGACTGCCAATCGGGAATCGAACCCGGGACGGTTTTCTGTTCTTGGTCTGGGTGTTTGTTTGTCTGTCTTTGCGTGTGTCCATGGTACCCACGACACAGGGTATAGCTTCCCTAGTATGGGGCTATGAGTGTGAAGCGTATTTTTTATTTTTATAATTAGCGCGTGGTTGGATGTAACATGGAGTACACCTGTCTGGTATTGCGCGAACTGTTTAAAAACATTGCATCAGGGAGGACTAACCTGCTCCCAGCCTCCCCAATTATTGAGGCACATGCTCAGGTGTAGTACATAAAAAATGGGTTGCAGCTAACTATGTTCAATATCTCTAGTATTTAAGTTCTGCAAACACGGTTAAGGTGATCTGAGTAAATTTTGATGGAGAACCAATTCAGGCCTAATAGTATTATTTTTTTGTAGTGCAGCGCGCATGGCTCGGCGGCTAGCGTAGAACGCAAGCGGTCTATGCAGCTAATCCAAACGGGCGCGGTGGGGTGTGAGATGGGTGACCGTTAGTGGCAAAAAATTTCATGCGCGTTTTATGCTTCGGAGGGCACGTTAAGCCGTCGGTCCCGGTTGTTGTCGATACATAACAGTCGTTAAACCTTGTCGGAGGCCTTATGGGCGGTTTGAAAACATCCCGAGTTGGCCACTAACCCGCATCTCCACCAACCCGCATTGGAGCAGCGTGATGGAGCCAGGCCTCCCCAATAAGGGGGAGAGACCCGTGCCCAACAGTGGGACAAAAAAATGGTTGCAGCCAGTAATTTTTTAAATGTAGTCCTAATATTTACGTAATTTCCGAAAGCAAAACTCTCAGTACAATATTTATTTTATTCCTTAGAGAGGTTTTAATAAACTTCTCAATAATTGGATTGAGCTAAGAAATAATTGGAAAATTAATTGAATGTTACGACCAGCTCGGCTACGTGTGCAACCTAAGATCGTGCAGAAATTTCACATTTCCATTTGAAATAGAAAACTTCGTTATAACGTCGTGATATTTATATTTTATAGGTTGTAGAATAATCGTGATTCGATCGAGCAAGTTGCACACATTTATGGTGCAGACTGGTGTTAAGGTCATTGTAGACATCTACACACAACCTCAAGCAAGCCTTTGTGTTTGCCTGTGGTCGTATGCAATTGGACTGCTACTCCGTAGGCTAATGGTAACATCATGTACGTCTTTCCGGGCATTCAGGGCATAATTGGATGCAGTGATGATACTTTCCCGGTTCGGCCATTAAAGTTGTACCTCATACAATCATCCTAAATGGGCTGCAAAAACCTTAAAAGACCTTTAAACACCAGGTAGAGTAGCTTCGGGATTAGGAATAGAGCTGCGGTATCCCCTGCCTGATCGTAAGAGGCGAGTAAAGGCTCGTAGAAGGCGAGGGTTGCGGGTGGTGAGGGTCGGAGCTCCATCCGTCCAACCAGCAGCCCCGGGAAGGACGTCAGTATATGTGTGGCCGCATACCGCCGTAAGCATCAGAAGGTGCAGGAGAACACATCTGCTCTCCCAAAGATGGGCCCTCCCCAGGGTGCCGCACGTGTAGGACACCGGTGCGTTTTACTGGAGATCCCGGAGTCCTCCCTAAGCGCAGAGGCAGGCCACCGAGGGGGTTTAGGTGCGGTCAAATCCCACATAACCCGGTATCCCCTCCCAAGGTGCCGGGTACATTTTAAAGCCCCCCCCCCCCTCTCCCAATAAAAAAGTTAGTCTGCATGCTCGTCTGCTAGGTACTCCATTGAAATGTAAGGAAATGATATAACGGGTCCGAGAAAGCATAATTAAAATCCTTAAATTAATCAGTCCCAGGTAATGTTGACCAAAACTCTGAAAAGGCTTTAGGCTACTATCCCACTGGTGTTTTACGAGTTTTGGCAAACGCCAACATTGGAGAAACCCCTAACGTTGTCGTTGCGCAAATGCGAGGTTTATGTCATGGGTCTCTCAAACGACATTGTATGCGTTCACGCTGCAGCTTAGCAAAGTCCGCGTCGCGTCAACGTGATGGCGACGTCGCGTTTTTAGCAAACTTTTTTTTTAAATATGTAAACCGAACAAAAAGGCAGACGGGCCGCGTGGTGTCAAGCGATCACCGTCGCCTATGGACACGGGCAACCCCAGGGGAGCCGCCCGAGCATTTTCGGCTTTGGAGGAGATCTTTTTTACAGCTTTCTTGAAGAACCCCATGTTATAGTCCACTGGGAATGCCTCAGCTAGAAGGTTGTCCCATAACCTACACGTCCGTGGTAAAAAGGAGCGTGCAAAGCGGACTGTGGAGGACCGCCACGAGTCCAGATGGTGCCTGTGGAACTTTAACCTTCGTCTGGTGGTATAATCATGGAATGGTGATGTAGGCATGAGTTTGAAAAGTTCCTCGGAGCACTCACCATAGTAAAGTCGGTAGAACACGCAGAGCGAGCCTATGTCTTTTTGCAAGCTGAGCGGTTCTAGCCTGTGAGTCAATCTTGGGTCGTTGACGATTCGGACTGCGCGCTTTTCAACGGAGTCAAATGGGTGTAGCTGGTATTTTGGTGCTCCTGTCCAGAGATGGAAGCAGTACTCCATGTGGGGTCTGACCTGGGCCTTGGACTGGTACAATCACGCCGTCGCATTTTGTCCGTATGAGCCGGTATGAGCGATGGCAGGGTTTCGGGCAGCGCCCAAACTCAGCATGAGCGCGACGCTAACGTTACCTTAAAATTGCGTTACTTCTTGTAGCGTTACTGCGATGTGTTGTTGTCGCAGGCGTTAAAGAGTCGTTAACGTTCGTAAAACGCCAGTGGGTTAGCGGCCTTAGATTGGCCCTACGTATCCTTGTGGCATGCCTAATTAATTAGGAAAGGGTTTGTATGTGATAAATCATCGCCGTAACTATATTATATTTCTTCTGCAAAGGTATGTTTTTGCATGTTATGTTATTACTAGTTTTCCACCCGCGGATCCGATCGCGAGGACAATGCGAGTTATAAGGTAATAAGTAGACTGTAATAAGTAATAATAATAAGTAGACTGAGCAGCGATGGTCGAGTGGTAAGAAACCTCGGTCTTCGACGCGAACGATCCCGGGTTCAAATCCTCGGCGCGCACCTCTGACAAAGAAATGTGTAATGAGCGCATTTATCGTTGCACCACGATAATGGAAAATAGTGTGATATTTAATTGATTACGATGTTCTCCATCACCGTGCATGACTGAGAGAAATTCATAATTTCTGAAAACATGACGTCCACCAAGCCGCATTTTGCCAGCATGGTGGACTATGGCCTAAATCCCTCTCACTTGTGAGAGGAGGTATGCCCAGCAATGTGACATAAAAAAGGTTGAGAAAAAAGTAGCCTATGTAACTCTTCAGCGCCCAAGCTATCATCATACAAATCCGTAGCACCGTTTGCGATGACAAACAAACAAACACACTCACATTTATGGATGTATGGATTCAGGCAAATGCGAAGTCTGTAACTGGTATTAAAAATAAACATCGAGGAGGCATCTATCTGACAATAAAATAAAGCGTAATTAATTATGTAAACAGGTTATAATAATATGTATGAAATTTTCGCTCGATCACTGTCCTAAAAACGTTTCGAACCCTATCAAAGCAATTCGTTTGGATATTAAGTAAGGCATAATCTAAGTAGGTATTGAGTAAAAAAGCTCACGAAACGTTGCAAAAAGACTGGTAGGCATTGTTACATTTTTATAGGACACTAGTGGACCCCGCAGACGTTGTCCTGCCTTAAAAGTAATAAAAGAGGATTTGTTTTCTTATTATCTTAAAGAGACTTCATGTTACTATCAAACAAAAATATAAAACAAATAATGACATACGAACTGTCCTGTTATTCTGATTGTGTCAAAGTTTAGAACGGCACGGCACGAAATACAAACGTTTGACAGATAGGAACAATTTATATGGGAAAACTACTTATAAATAAAAAAAATAATTAAAAAACATCCATCGAATCCATTTGAATACACACAAAAAAATTCATTAAAATCTGTCCAGCCGTTAAGGAGGAGTTCAGTGACATACACACTCACAGAAGAATTATATATATTAAGATTTTCAAAAGTGGCTACACCTACAATCGGACGTAGTTAAACAGAAAGGACTCAATCCACAAAATGTCACTTTTGAGTTATGAGTGTTTGAAGTTTCAGTTGTAATTGCTCCAAGAAAAAAATATTTTTCTTAAAATTTAATTGACCCTTAAATTAAAGAATAGAGTATATTTGTATATTAATCTTAGATAACAACATATTTTTAAATAGATTTGGAGATATTAAGTGAAATGTGGCTTGAGTCCTTACAAATTAACTTAAAATCGTAAGGATAGGTATTATTTTTTAATTTCTCAGAATGGACTCAAAAGTACCCTTCGATTGGAAAATAATTTATTAAAAAAAATTCAATAGACAAAATTATTAAAAAGCCACAGATTTATTTTCCTTGAACATGAAACTAATATAATTACGTACAGGTGAAATTGTTAAAACAAAACAAATATAAAAATTTACACCAAATTGAACACGCATATCAATTTCTGTCATCATCCTCAAAGTCAAAAGTTCGGAAATGGTCCGTATCCATAAATATTCTCATTGATACTGTTAATTCCCTGTAGATTGTCATAAAACTTATGACAGAATATTATAATCATACATAGACCGAAATCTTCGAGCTTTGGCTGAGAAATGGGTTTATTATAAAATCGGTAGAACACGCAGAGCGAGCCTATGTCTCTTCACAAGCTAAGCGGTTCTAGCCTGTCAGTCAATCTTGGGTCATTGACGATGACGTCAAATGGGTGTAGCTGGTATATTGGTGCTCCTGCCCAGAGATGGGAGCAGTACTCCATGTGGTGTCTGACCTGGGCTTTATACAGCGTCAGGAGTTGCCCCGCAGTAAAGTACTGCCTCGCCCTGTTGAGGACACCAAGCTTTTTGGATGCCAATTTGGCTTTGTACTCCAAATGACTCTGGTACTGCATTTTGCGGTACGGTGAGCGCGGTGCCCTGGAACTTGGGCGCTATAACAAATGGGGCTTTTTGAGCGGTAAACGCGCAAACTTGTGTCTTCGTGAGGTTAAACTCAACAGGTTAAGTCGACCCCATTCCGAGACCCGCTCCAGAGAGTTCTCGACTTCAGACACAAGTTTCATTCTGCTTTCCTCCACTTGCGACCGAGAGGCATTGGTTCGACAGGTGTATAGTGCATCCACCGTACTATCATCTGCATAGCAATGTATACTGCGTGATTGTTGCAGCATGTCATTGATATGCAGACTGAATAGTGTAGGAGACAGCACTGAGCTTCGGGGAACACCGGCGTTAATGGACTTCATATCTGAGCAGCATCCGTCAACAACGACCTTAATCTGCTGCTCAGACAAAAAGCTTGCTACCCAGTTGGATAGCCTCAAGGGAAGACCGTAAGATGGAAGCTTCGTGAGAAGGGCCCTGTGCCAGACCCGGTTGAATGTCTCATGACATGGTGCTAACGATCTCACGATCTAACGAACAAGGATGATGCCATGTCTGAGTTGAGGGCGAAGCCGGAAGAGGAGCCCAAGAAGTTGGCTCGTACCTCATGAGTTTCATTAAAAATGATCTGAGGGATGGCGTAGAAAATTTAGTGCTTTGGAATTTGGAGTGACAGCTGCGAAAGACAAAATGGAAACATCAAAATAATCTTAATTTTAAAAACTATACTTAACAGCCACTCAAATCTTAAAACGATATTTTTTAAATAGGGACTTAAGAGTCCGGCCATTGTTTTTTGCCAAATGACACTGATTTTAGCAAGATTGAATGTGAGATTAAACGTATCAAGCGAATTTAGCTGACCACTTCACCTCTTCGTGGTCGCCATTCGAGGACCTTTCTTCCCCACCGGTTGTCAGTCCTCCTAACTATATAGCCTGCCCATTGCACTTCAGCTTGCAGATTTTGAGAGCTATGTCGGTAACCTTCTTTCGTCTACGGACTTCATCGTTGCGGATTCTGTCGCGTAGAGAAATACCAAGCATAGCCCTCTCCATCGCTCGCTGACCGACCTTGAGCCTGTGGAAAAGGCTGTAAAAGACCACGTCTCAGTGCCGTAGGTACACTGGCAACACACACTGCTCGAAAACTTTCGACTTCAGGCACTGAGGTATTCTGGACGAGAAGACACTTTGTAATTTCCCGAATGCTGCCTAACCGAGTTGGATTCTACGAGTTACCTCTCTCTCGAAGTTGGACTTACCCATACCGATCGCTTGTCCCAGGTAGATGTACTCATCGACAACTTCGAGAGTAGCGCCATCAACAACGACCGGTATGGGTATGACATGGACATTAGACATGATCTTCGTCTTGTCCATGTAATAAAATGTTACTACATTTTAAGCTGCTCCCTAGGGAGCACCGCTAGCACCTCACTTAGCCCTCGCTAGTGAGGTCGCATCAGATGAAGGCTTAGAGGCCCCCGGGCCAAAGCCAACAAGGTGGTGTTTAGTGGGTAAGGCACGTAGGTTATAGTGAGTCCCACATATCCAACACAGCCGGCTGCGTTGGAATGCATGAGCATTCACCACCTCCCTCCCGCGTATCTCCGGAGGGTCGCCCTTTTCCATCTTCTGGGCCCAAAAAAAACATTTTAAAAAAATCTTTGGAAAATCATAATAAGCTAAGCCGTATATTTATAACATTCATTCATTTATTATGTATCAGTACATTTAGGTTGTTTTAGTTAAATTCACGTATTTGTATGTCATAAAATCTGTTCCTTACTAACGACTCAGCCTTCAATTTATATGGACTGTTCATTTAAACCCATTTCTCTGAATTACCTCAAGTATTTTGAATCTTTCTGATAATGAAAAATGGTATTTTGTTTCAGTAAACCTATAGCACAAAAAGGATCCAAGTTGTTTGAGTCATTTCAGTTATTTAATTAAGTGATATTTCAAATCAAAACGAATTCTTAGGAAGGACTCAAACTGTTTGAGTTTATTCTGGTTTATCGGCCATAGAGATGTACTTAAGAAAATTCATTACTCAGAAACAATTCAAGCGGACTGGATCCATTCAGCAAATACATTTTGTTGGCTCTTCATACATGTGGGTTGAGTCGTGGTAGTAAAAAAACTAGTTTCCGAATACGTTTTTAAAAATCGGGTTTTACTGGATTATAGATTCGAACTTCACGAGTACGATGGCATGCTTAACTCAATTTTGGCCAAAGTGTGGATTGAGTCCTTTCTGCTTAACTACGTCTATAATGTATGTAGCTTAGACTAAGAATAATGTACTTACGTACTGTATCTACCCGTAGAGCGTCAAAATTGACAGGTATGACACCAGTCAGAGAAGTGGCCTTTACGGGCGAACTCCTCGTCCCAACGTGCATGCACAATGTGCATTGCGACGACGAGTGCATGCATGTCTATTTATACAACTAGTATGTCAGTGTGTGTCGGTGTCAGTGTTGACGGTGCATAGAAAACGACGTGGTTAATTGAAATCGACATATTTAGAAATGTATGCGTCTGTAGCGACGAAATAATATTTGGGAATGTGTGACAAAATTAAAATGTGTGCGTTATTTCCCCGCACCAGTTTTGGCACAAAAATTATGTATCGAAGCGAGGCGCTATGCCGTCTCTCCTGAAGGTTGTTGCTCTAAGTATATACCTTTTCACTTTTCATTACATTAGTTCTTGGGACGAATACTAATTACCCTGTAAGTTTTTATTTATTATTTGTATCGCCTTAAACTAAGGGTTACAGGGCAAGACTTAATGCCTATGGCATTCTCTGCCAGTCAACCCTGGGTGATGGTGAGAACTTATCGTCATTTTTAGTGGCAATTTATTAGTTCCAAGTGTACGACATAAATTTTGGTCGCTCATTTCTAATACCTAGATATAGTTACTTCAGTAATTCACACAAGTTAAAAGTAAGGTTCATCATTCAAGACAAGTTTTGATCAGTTTCAAAAGAAACAATAAGTCACATAGTGAATACTCTAATTTTATAGCGAGCTAAGACATAACTACAAAATCCAAAACAGAAGTTGTATAACTGAACGATATCGTATATTATGGATGTTTTGAATAAGTTGAATGCAGATTCAGATGTCCATGATAATATATCGTGACCGCTTCGTGACTGCAACAAACACTGAGAAACGATAGAAAGTAGAGGCCCTTTAAGTCAAATTTATATCAATACCAGTGTCACATAATTTTTAGGGTTCAGTACCTCAAAAGGACATTAGGGGAACATTAGGGGAGGCCTATGTCCAGCAGTGGACTTTAAAAGGCTGATGGATGGATGGATGGACCTGAAAAGGAAAAAACGGAACCCTTGTAGGTTCAATTTGTTGTCCGTCTGTGTGTCTGTCAAGACCCTTTTTCTCAGGAAAGCGTGGAGGTATTAAGTTGGAATCTATATCAAATACTCAAGTCTACTGTCCCTTCGAGCTGTGAATAAATCAAACTTCTAAGTTCTCATTGTCACTTTTGAGCTATACCTTCGCCGTTATATCAATATACTATACAACAATACTTCATAGTATCTCTTCGGAGGGAATGTTATTCATGGCTCCGTGGCAACAAATAACAACCAGACTTAACGGACCGTATATCTGGCTATGCATTTATTTTTCTGTCCGAGCCCGAAGATATATCATTCGTGAATTTACCTACTTTGGAAACTAAACTTGTGGTGCAGTAGAGTGGATGATACGGAGAAATGTGTTTTGATTTTTCTCTCAGTTGGTAATGGCATAGCAGGATATATTCCTTTTGCCCGTTTAATTAAAGCCGATAACAAAAATCGCACAACATGGGTCAAAATAAAATCAGTGTTGTCTTCAATTATTATAAACTAGCTTTTACCCGCGGCTTCGCCCGTGTGATCAAAGGAGATTAACAATGAGTTGTTTATCATACATGACATATTTGTGCTGGGTAAATAGTGACAGTTCCACGATTAAAATATACTTAAAGAAACCAGAGGTAATGCTGACCGCAGATAAAGTGTACGTACACTGACATACTGGAGCTTCAAGCTAACTTCAATAGAAGTGTGCTGGTGAAGATTGATGCAGCTTCCGATCCTGCTTACGTGAGGCAATACTAACGCGCAGAGTCCATATATTATAAGTATGATTTGTTTTCCAAATGGGTGTAATTTTTTCTTTTGAAGTGCTTCCAGCCATACACGGCTTGGGACATTATTATTTATTAGACACACGAGAACATGCTACATATAATTGTCCATAGGAGAAGCACCGTTTTTTGTAAGTTCACCCACGCTACCTTTAATATTTGCTCTTGCGCTTTGTTAATGGTCGTAGCGAAACTAAGCTTAAAATGAAATTGCAGCCTTTTGAAGTGCAATGGAACATCTGTGGGAATTATAGGGATTCGTGGGATCATTACATTTTCACCCTTACCTACGCTGGTTAAGGTGGTGGCTACAATACAAAATGTTTTTAAAACTCATAAAATATCTAAAGTACGAACTATTCCTTAAAATAATAATTATTTTAAGCTAAAACAACAACAGTCGACAAAACCAATTCAAGAAGCAAATTAACACCAAAATCTAAGCGTATTTCTTATTCCTTACCATATTAATTATAAACCAAAACAACTAGGTATTTATCCAGCGCGAAATCAAAATTGAATTCAATTTATTAGATGCCTATGACTTAATAATTTAAGTGTATCTTTTGTTAGCCTGATTCAGAACTTGCAAATGAATTTTATTAACGCCATCTATTAAAAACATCCGGAACTAAATATCTAGCAAATAAAAAAACATCGATCGTCCCATGTGGATGTTTTACCGCGGTAAAAGGTAATTTAAAACGGCGCAGCGCGTGCGCACTTTTTCGTAGACACTTTTTTGCAACCTACTTTATGAACCGTTTGATTTGATCTTAGATCACTACAGATTTGATTTTAAAGTAAATTAAAGTTCCCAAGATTAAAATATGATGCCAGTGTCCACAAAATTTTTATCATCCTGCTGTGTTCCTTTACCTAAAAATCTGTAACATTTTAGCCAAGCCCGAAGCCAATGGAGCGAAAAAAGTACTGCTATACTCCTTTTTCTTCTTTTCAGCCTTTCGTAGTCCACTGCTGGACGTAGGCCTCCCCTAACGTTCGCCACTCCTCCCGGTCCTGAGCCTTGTAAATGCAGCGGCTTCCCGCTGTCTTCTTTAGGTCATCAGTCCACCTGGTTGGAGAGCAGCCTGTACTCCTTTTCCCAAGACGTGGTCAAACTATGGCAGTCACTGCTATACTATTCAACATTTAATAGAAGCCCGAATAACAAATTTCTAGGCATTACAACTGGGTGAACTTCCTGGAGCGGCTACTGCATTCTCCGATTAACCCCTAGAACTTCAGCAGAGAAAAAACACACAGCACTAACCTGGACCTGGATCCAAGGGGACAGGCAGGAATCGAAGGATACCGCCTACGGGACACGTGCCGGCCGGCCGACCGACGGTTCTTCTTTTTTGCTGTTTTACTTGTTGTCACTCTCGATACACTGAGTCCTAGACTTCAGCTATGGAAATCTTGTACGGGATTGACGATCGGTCAGTTATTCCGCCAGAAAGTTTTTTTTTATTTAAGTTGACCGCCCGCGCGCTGTTAAGAAGATTCGGCTATATTTTTTCTTCATACGAGAATCACCGCGAACCGCGAATGACATAGATGGCGCGCAGGGGTGAAGCTGTCTCCCGCGCACCTCGCGATCAGCCAATCACACGGCTTTGTGCGATCGTGTGATGTAGATTTAAAAATTTAAAGGAGGCGGAAGGAGTGTAAGGATTGCCAGGAATTAATGTCCGTACATTTTCCCCCCACCTGAAATCCATCAGGATTTCACGAAGAATGCAGTAAAAAAAAATTAAAAGTTGTGCTCGATAGAATATTATGATTTTAAGCATATTGCTGAAAACGCATGAAATTATGTTAAATTTGCATAAACTACCTTATTTAACTACTATTACTTATTTACTATATAAAGACTAAAGGATAAGGTGGTGTGTATATATTTTAGCGACATGATACAATTTTAATTAATCGGCAAAGGACAAACCTTTACCACTGGCCTACGAAAAGTCTTTCCGTTAGCGGTGCGGAGAGTGACCACTCTGACGACTTGATCAGAGCCAGTATGTACTTGTTCAACACGCGCTAGCTTCCAGAACATTGGTGGAAGATTTGGTTCGTTAACGATGACTACATCATTAACTTTTATATTTGGCTGGTTTGAGAACCATTTACTTTTTTGTTGCAACGTATGGAGGTAATCACGCTGCCAAACGCGCCAGAAACTCTGAGTTATCTTTTTAAGCATTTCCCAGCGATTACGAGGGCACGAGCTCTCACTTACGGGTTCTTCGGGCAAAGCTATCAAAGGACCTCCGGTAAGAAAATGACCTGGCGTCAGTACGTCAGACTCCGATGGATCGGTAGAAAGGGTACAGAGTGGACGCGAGTTTAATAAAGCTTCAATCTTGGCTAATATTGTGAAGAATTCTTCAAGTGTGAGAACTTGAGAACCTACTACGCGTTTTAAATGATATTTAGTAGATTTTATGCCACTTTCGAATATACCTCCGAAATGAGGTGCACCCGGAGGGTTAAATTTCCATTTTATTTGACGAATTGCTAAACCGTCAGAAATTTCAGAGTAATGCTTGCGGAGCAAATCTGAAACTTCGGTTAAATATTTATTCGCACCTACGAAATTTGTCCCGCAATCTGTTAATATAGTCTGACAGATGCCACGACGAGAGATAAAACGATCTAACGCAGCAAGAAACGCGTCTGAGCTAAGTTCAGTTACTGCTTCTAAATGTATTGCTTTTGAGCTTAAGCATACAAAGAGACATAAATATGCCTTGTAAGTTTTTGCGCCTCGACGGCGACTTTCTTTTATTATAAATGGGCCACCGAAATCGATGCCTGTTGAATTGAAACAACGTGCAGGCTGGAGTCTAGAAGCGGGAAGCTTGCCCATCATGGGTTGACAAGAAATTGGTTTGACCCTAAAACATTTCACGCACTTAGAAAGAACGGAACGTATTAAATGTCTTACTCCCACTATCCAAAATTTTCTTTGTATAAGAGATTGTAATGTTCGTGGACCACAATGCAAATATTTAATATGAAAGTATTCGACTAGAAGTCGAGATAATGGACATTGTTTTGACAACAGAATAGGGTGTAACGTAGATGGTGACAAATTAGCCTCATCGATACGTCCCCCCACCCGCAAAAGACCATCACTGTCAAGAAATGGTGACAGCTTCTGAATTGATTTGACACACGGTTCATCATTTCGCACACGATTGATTTCAGAACTCATATAATGATTTTGACTAAATTTGACTAACGCCTTTGTTGAATTTTCAAGTTCAGAACTACTAAGAGCAGCATCAGATCGTAATTCACGCTCCGATTTTGAATTTGATACGAATCTGATAATCCACGCCACTATTCGTTGCAGCTTGCTGAACGAATATTTAGAAATAAGGTTTAAGAAAGCGGTGTTGTCCGTCATAACATGAAGACTTTGTGTCTCCAGAGGTTTGAGTTCTGGTAATTCCTCTCTCGGCAGTAGAGACGGTTTATTTGGCCATTGGCTTGGCGAATTTTGCAACCAAGAGGGTCCTTTCCACCAGAGAGAATGATCGAGAAGCTCAGGACATGACACTCCGCGACTGCAACAGTCAGCTGGGTTGTCGTTAGTGGAAACGTGATACCAGTGCTCTGAACTAATCAAATCTGTAGCTTGCACGACACGATTTGCTACGTACATTTTTAATAAATGAGGTTCAGTATTAAGCCATGATAACGTGGTCGTACTATCAGAGTATGCACGAATTGATTGAATCGGTATCTTTTCTTTGAGAAGGTGATACATGTGTGATAAGACCTTAGCTAGAAGCACTGCTGCGCTTAGTTCCAGTCTGTTTACAGTGGTTGGTTTGAGAGGAGCTACTCGGGACTTTCCTGTCAATAAACTAGTCGTTACGTCTCTGTTTTTAGTTATCACACAAAGATAGACACAACAGCCATACCCTTTCAGGGATCCATCACAAAAGCCTACTAAATGTACCTCAACAGGGTTGGAAGGCACAACTAAACGTGGAAGAGATATGTTTTGTAAGTCTGATAAATTTACTGCTATTAAATGCCATTGTTTAGCTAAGTGTTTTGGAATAGTTTCATCCCACGACAAATTTGAACGCCACATTTCTTGTAATAAGGATTTGGCTGCAAAAACTACTGGACAGATCCAACCGAGCGGATCGAAAATACGCGCGACTATAGACAGGATAGATCTTTTAGTAAATTTGACTTCAAATGTGTCTGAAAAGTTATATGAAAATGTATCGGTAGTAGGATTCCACCGGATACCTAAAATTTTGACAAACTCATTTCCTGGTTCATCGAAGGATTTGGAAGTTTGACAGAAATCATCAGGCACGTCCACTAAAAGACGAGGATCGTTTGTACTCCATTTACGAAGTTCAAAATGAGCTTTAGATAACAACGAAGTGACATCAGCCTTTAATTCAATGGCTTCATCAAGAGATGCACAGCCAGTCGTAATATCATCCATAAATATATCCTCTTTAATTACTTGAGCTGCTCGACTCGAATACTCGGAACCATGGTCTTCAGCAAGCTGATGAAGCGTTCGAATGGCTAAGTACGGGGAGCTACTCACACCATACGTAACTGTATTGAGTTCGTACTCTTTTAACCTCTCGTTTGGATCATTACGCCAGAAGATATGTTGATAACACCTTTCTTCTGGTCTTATTAATATCTGTCGGTACATTTTACAAATGTCCGCGGTGAAAACAATTTGATGAAGCCTGAACTTCGTTATTAAATCGACAATGTCGGTTTGTAACTTAGGTCCTACATGCACAATATTATTAAGCGACAAGTTGTTCGAGGTGCGACTACTGGCATCGAAAACTACGCGCAGACGTGTAGTGACGCTATCGGGACGTATAACGCAATGATGAGGAATAATATATCGGTCAGATAAAGATTCTGTAGGCTGCATGTGTCCTAGATCTTCATACTGCCTAATAAATTCTTTGTATTCAGCCTTCAAATCCGGCTGACTACTGAGACGCCGTTCTAAGTTTAGAAAACGGTTAAAAGCTTGACGGGATGAATCTCCCAAGGGGGGAGCGTCATCTTTAAGCATAATTGGAACAACATAGCGACCCTCGGGGGTACGATATGTGCCCTCTTTATATTTCTGTTCACACATTTCGTCTTCGGGACCGGAAATTTTACATTTCGGCGGTTCCTCAGACTCCCAAAACCGTTGAACGATGTCGTCGAGCGCAGTAGAAGACGCGACGAGTGACGTAACGGCTGTGGCCGGAGTTTGAGCCACTGTGTTGATCAGAAACTGACCAGTTATTACCCAGCCGAATACACTGGACAATGCGCATGGGTATCCGGGACCGGGACTATAACGTGAACCAGTATAGATTTTGTCGAAACAATCTACTCCTAACAACAGATCGATCGGACCCGATTTATCGAAATCGTAGTCGGCGAGATCTAGATGCTTAAACTGATCCTTGACGACCGTAGGTAACGGATTCGAAGGAACCATTGAAGTAATTTTAGGTAAAATTACTAATGGTATGTCAAATTGAGGTAAGTTACTCGACTTAGGTATTATTGAACCTAAGGTGTAACCTTTTATATTACAAACAGGACTTTGTCCGAGACCTGTTACACTTAAGTTACATTTATTTATTTGAAGCCCGAACCGACGCGCGCAGCTACTTGTTATGAATGAATCCATCGAACCACTATCTATAAGGGCGCGCGCATACAGATAGCCGTCATATGTTTTCAAGCGAACAATCGCCGTACCAAGTATTTTAAAATTAATGGAAGTACTGTCGCTTGGACTAATACAAGTCAGTGCAGTGGTTGAATTTGTATTATTATTCGATGATCCCGACTCGACGGTATTCGAAAGTAATGAATTGTTTTCAAAATGTAATAAAGTATTATGTTTCGCGCTGCATTTAAAACAAGTTAATTTTGACTTACAGTTCTCACTAGTGTGACCGGTTCTTAAACAATTTTGACATAAATGCAACTCTCTTACTAACTGCTGACGTAAGGGCAAAGTCATAGAATGAAATTTACTACATCGGTAAATGGGATGTTTTTCATTACAACATACGCACGCAACTTGAGTGAATTTATTACTATTATTATTATTGTTATCACTTGATTTAGTCGAAGCAATTAATGAGGACCTCGGTTGACGAGAAAAGTTAACTTTACTATTGCGAGTTTGCTTATTCAGAGAATTCGACGGAAAACACTGTTGACTTACTTCTAGGGCCTTTATATTATTTTGTAAATAGGCAACCAAGCTATCGAATTTTGGAAATTCCTCTGTATTTTGTAACTCGAATCGGTTTCTAGTATCTGTGTCTAACGGGCGCGACGCAAGATAAAATAAAATAAATTCACTTAAATTTTCAATATTTAAACTACGCAAGGCGTTAACACATTCATAAAGAGTATTGGTTAATTCCGAAAGATTTAATAATGTCGATTTATGAATAGGGTTTAATTTAATTAATTTATCTAAATAAGCAGTCGCGAGAATCCGTTTGTTGTCATATCTATCTAGTAACGCTGTATAAACCACCTTATAATTCGCCGCCGTTATAGGTACGCCCTTAGCTAGTGTTAATGCGTGGCCGGATAAACACGATAGTAAATAATAGAATTTCTCAGTATCGGTTAACGAAACATTATAGTGAATGAGTGGCGTATAACTATCCCTGAATGTCGGCCAGTTTTCTATATTTCCGTCAAATTTAGGTATTTGTAATTTAGGTAGATTAACGTTCGAGTTAGAATGCGCGTGACCTTGACCCGATTCCGAGTGAGAGCTCGTACTCGCGTCGAAAGAATCCGCAACTTCGATGACAAAATAATATAACTCGTCGAATGATAACAACACCTTATTGTCTATTACTAACTTCGGATCGTCTTTTAACTTTAACTGATTTACGTAATCATTGCACTGTATGAAGTTATCACGAACTTGTTCTATCTTTTTAAACCTGGCTCGAAAAGAGGATAATTTGGTTTTGTTTTCACTAACAGTTTTAGCTAAATCATAAAGTATTTGCATGTTTTTAAACTCATATTCACGTTTCTTAATGGCGGACATTAATTCGCCTTCAACATTAGCCTTCGCCATTTTATTTTTTACGAATGGAATTTACGGGAACAATCGTAATTCGTAAGTAGGTAGGTAGGTATTAGCTATGAAATGAATATTACGGCACAGCGTCACTCACCGAATCGAAACAAATAAAGTAGTAAAATAACTTTATAATCTTGGTTTATAAGCTAAAATATGAATACACCACACTTTTACCGGTTTTAGGTAGGAAATATGTAGGTACATATAATTAAATTACGAGCACAACTTACTTGAAATAATCTGCTAGTGCAGAAATAGGCACAATTATGAATAAGATACCTAACGTTATGTTAATTTTAAGTGTTTATTTCTATGACCTAGGTCTGAAAAACTGTTAAAAGCACTAAAATCTGAATATTATTTCACGACAAGTTGAATATAACACGTTACTGTTATGAAATAAACGTGAATATAACTTGGAAATTTAATAGTTTATTATAAAAAGAATTTAAACAAGTGAGGAAGGTCCTTACAGGAGGCACCAAAAATTTAACGGGATGGGTGAACTTCCTGGAGCGGCTACTGCATTCTCCGATTAACCCCTAGAACTTCAGCAGAGAAAAAACACACAGCACTAACCTGGACCTGGATCCAAGGGGACAGGCAGGAATCGAAGGATACCGCCTACGGGACACGTGCCGGCCGGCCGACCGACGGTTCTTCTTTTTTGCTGTTTTACTTGTTGTCACTCTCGATACACTGAGTCCTAGACTTCAGCTATGGAAATCTTGTACGGGATTGACGATCGGTCAGTTATTCCGCCAGAAAGTTTTTTTTTATTTAAGTTGACCGCCCGCGCGCTGTTAAGAAGATTCGGCTATATTTTTTCTTCATACGAGAATCACCGCGAACCGCGAATGACATAGATGGCGCGCAGGGGTGAAGCTGTCTCCCGCGCACCTCGCGATCAGCCAATCACACGGCTTTGTGCGATCGTGTGATGTAGATTTAAAAATTTAAAGGAGGCGGAAGGAGTGTAAGGATTGCCAGGAATTAATGTCCGTACAACAACTCTCTTTACAAATCACAAGCAAACAACCACTTTGATTAAAACATTGTTTATTCAAAAATCATTGCAGACATTTTATGTGCCTGATTTTCGAATCCGAGACCCCACAGTTGACTAATAGCGAGCTTTAGTCCCTGACAAATAGCTCTATTTTCTACGTGACAGGCATTTGTAAACAACTTTGTGCCTTATGCCCATGACATTTAAATCCCATTTAAATTAATCTCACAAGAGCTTTCGAGAACTTTGGAGTGAAATTGTAATGTTCTTATTTTGAAGTCGAAAGCATGTTGATAGTTTTAGAAAAGTTTACAATGAAGTGCTTTCAGATTATCCTTGGAAGTCCGTAGTTTTAATAAAATACATATGTACAATAGATTTTAAAACTTTAGTATATATATTAAATAGTCTATTATGGGTAGATTTTTTAATCATGATCAAGTTACCGTCAGTTAAAATTATAGCGATCAATCCTTTTCATATGTCCAGTCATAAGAGTAACTATGACAGCGCGAACATTAATTCGACGAATACTTTTATACGGGGTTTTAAAAATAGATCCTAAAGATTATTAAAGGTTTGAAATAAAATTTTATTTTCTTTTTGATAAAACCTGGTAGAAGTCTCATGGTGTCTTACATGTGCTTATTCTGGCAATGTGTTTCAGGGACAAGATGTGGTTACCGGCCAGACTTACATAAGGCGAACAACAGCGTCCGGATTCAAGCAAGATTCAGGCATGCTTGAAGTTATGATGTCCATGGGCTGTAACGACCACTTAACGCCATGTGGCCTTCATGCTATTGACAAAATACCTCACTTTCTTAAAAATTGCTTTGGTAAGAATGCTAGCTCAAATTGTTACAAATTATTGCAGCTGGATAGTGTACAAGCACTTTATTGTGTCCTTCCTCCCGTTAATGGAGCTTTTAATATGCCATCTGCTTTTAAATGTCGTTTATGTAAGTGTAGTTGTTTGGTACAATTGCCGAGAGATCTTCATAAATAATGCAGAAAGCCCTTGAGTCTTCGCATTCTTGTTTTCAGTAAAATTAGATACTAAAATTGGATCTTATAAATCATTCCGGACTTCAAGATGGAATGTAGGTTATAGGTAGTGTGCTTTTAATAGGTAGAATAAAGTAATACTTTATTATATTATTAACAATATCTATTCTTATCTATCTTTCTTCTATTCTTTTTCAGCTCGCAGGCAGCACCTGTTTATAAGTGAAACAAATCTACGTATTGCGTTTCGTTGGAAAGGTGCGGGGGCCGGCCAAACTTAGCTCAAGCACACGTGCAAATTAAGACTCGCAAGTTACAGCCGTCATCATGTAAACGTCAAGCAAACCTTGCTTTGGGTGGACGTATGCATTTGAGCTGACCTGATATATCTAAAAGTTATGTGGGATTTGTTACCGCACTAAATCCCCCCCGGTGGCCTACCTCTGCGCTTGGGGAGGGCTCCGGGATCTCCAGTGGAACGCACTGGTGTCCTCCACGCGCGGCGCCCCTGAACGGGCCCATCCTCTGGAGAGCAGATGTTTTCTACTGCACTTTCCGATGCTTACGGCGGCATGCGGCCACGCACACACCGCTGTCCTTCCCGGGGCCGCTGTCTGAATGGATCGAGCTCCCACTCTCACCACCCACAATCCCGGAAGCCCCCTTTTAGTCGCCTCTTACGCTCAGGCAGGGGATATCGTAGCTCTATTCTTAATCTCGAAGCTACAGGTACTAAAGATTTATCACCTACAAAAACGTATGACTTGAGTTACATTTCGTGTTAGGTTTATTTACAATATAACTTATATCGTAAATAAACCTTATATCATATAAGGTAAAAGTCCATAATGTCGATAGCGTACTAGAAAAACGGCCAACCGGTACACTTTGTCTATGAATGACGAGTACCGGGACACTAAGAAAAACTGACGATAGTACGGACGTTCACCTTACTTTATGAGCATTGTCCTACTTTTCTTTAACCTACGTAAAAAATTGGTTCTGGATTATGGAAATTGAACAGAAAATGAACTGATAATTAAAAGAACTCTCAAAAATCTCTGCACCCCACGACATTTGGTGGAGTTCCACCACGCTGGTCCAACCCGCATTGGAGCAGCGTGGTGGAGTAAGCTCCAGGCCTCCCCAATAATGGCGAGAGACCCGTGCTCAGCAGTGGGACGCAAAAAGGGTTGCAGCCCACGACATTTAAATGCCATGCTCTATTTATTATAATCTCCCGCTCGTTAATGGTAAGGAAAAAAGAACAATAAATAGTATTCCACTTAATATGTTAAGTCGACTTTTGGCGACTGCATTTTGTGCATATTTTGTATAATTCTTACCTTTTGCGTTACGTTTTCTTCTTCATTAGCGAGGACAGACTGTTATTATTTTAAATTTATAACAGTTTCGCAGCAAAATAATTTGATAAACTAAAGAAAGCTCTCAAAAATCTCTGTACAGAACGACATTTAAATGCCATGTCCTATTTATTAAAATCTCGCACTCGTTAAAGTTAAGTGAAGGAAAAAAGAAGTGGAAACAGTCCTCCAGTCTTATGTTAAGTCGACTTTTGGCGACTGCATTTTGTGTTTAATTTGAATAGTTAAATTCCTACGTTTTGCGTTGCGTTTTTCTTTTCTTTAGTGAAAACTTTCACACTGGTATTCTTTTGAATTTTTTTGACAAAATTAGTAAATTGGATGTCCTAGTGCCATCCAGTTGTCAAGGCAGTATTTTAATAGTACAGTAAATATATAAATATGTCCTATTCGAAGAGAGAATAGAATGGAATTTGAGGCTCTATTTGACGTCGCACAGTATTCCATTTTTTTGTCACTAATTCAATGTCGATATTTGTCACTACCTAATAAGTTTTCTTTTTTATATGATGTAAAAACATTATATAAAAACTTACTCATTAATACTTACTCAAGAACAATGTGTATAAATCTTCATGTGTAAAAACAAAAAAAGTGCTGTGTCAGTGGATGCGTTCTTCAATACTATGTGTATTAGCAAATTAAGTTAGCGTAAAATTACTCATTAGTCACTATAAGGCTAGATCGTAATATTTATGAATATTAATGTATTCCTAAAAAAAGGCCAAACCTCTTTCTCTTGTTTTATTTAAATACAGTGGGAGAGAGCAGGCCACGTGATGCCACTGCAGCCCATGGGTACGACTCCCCTGTCTTCAAGTCCTCAGTTTAATTTCTATCCCCATTCTTGAGGCAAATCTTTAGTGTTTACGGTAATATTGTTAAGTGGTCGCTGGTAGGCAGGTAAGTCTTGTCTGAGGTCGTATGCAGTTGCGCTGCTACTCCGGAGGCTGCCGACAGTCTCCGAAACTAACATTGTTAAACCTTGCTAGAGATTATAAGTATATAGAAGTCCATATACTGCTATGACTGCAGTATTACTAAGGAATTTAGAGGGAGGATAAGAGCATTAGATCACACTAGCGGCCTACGTCCACGACGTCCGCGTGGACTTTGGTATAAGTCACAGCATGATTTTATATAACCTAAAGCCTTCCTCAATAAATGGACTATCCAACACAAAAATAACTTTTCAATTCGAACCATTAGTTCCTGAGATTAGCGCGGTCAAACAAACAAACTCTTCAGCTTTATGTATTAGTTTACATTATCATAACTATTCTACCAATTGTTATCATACTCACAAATGAAAATGTTTGAGTTTGAATAAAAAGTGATAATTAAGATATTTTTTTTTAAATAACGCTACACACTCATAGCCCCACACTAGGATTCCCTGTGTCGTGGGTACTATGGACACACACAAACACAGAAACACAAACACCCAGACCAAGTACAGAAATTAAAACTCATCATTTCAATTTCTGCCTCGCCGGGAATCGAACCCGGGACGCTCCGATCGGCACTCCGGCATGGTAAGCTTTGCGCCACACGGGTCGTCGAAAATTTCAGAGATGTACACACGAAGCCTGGTCATAAACATGTTGCATAGTTTGATAAAATTGTGGGTAGTCGCAAAAACGTTCGCCGACCGAAGAATCAGTTCGTTTTGTGAGCTCACGTCAGTGGCGACAAAGCGTACTGATTCTAATGCCGACGTGCGTCATTCTCGTTTCTTCTCTCTTCTCAGTATTCTTCTCTCTTCTTGTCTCTCTTAGAATATTTAATCCCACCGAAATATTTTCAGATAAAATGTTACTAAGAAAAGAAAATTTGGGTCACACTGTCGAAAATCAGATCTCATGTAGCCAAGTTTGTAACTCTACACGTCATAACGTGTCATAACTCTACAAGTCCAGTAATTATTAAGTAAGGTGTAGATTTTGTGAAATAAGGGTTTGTATAGATAGTCCCTGTAGCTTCAAGATTAAGAGGCAGTGTGTGCGTGGCCGCATGCCGCCGTGACCATCGGAAGGTGCAGTAGAGACATCTGCTCTCCCAAAGATGGGCCCGTCCGATGTGCCGCGCGCGGTGGACAGCGGTGCGCCGTGCGTTCCACTGGAGATCCCGGAGTCCTTCCCAAGCGCAGAGGCATGCCACCGAGGGGATTTTAGTGCGGTACAAATTCCACGTAACTTGGTATCCTTTCCAAGGTGCCTAGTACCTTTTGTAGGTTCTCCCCGATACCAAAAAAAGGGCATAATATGTTAAGGCCTGTATAGTTAGAAGATTGCCTGTAAATCAGATCCCATAACATTTAATCAAGGTTATCAAAAAGGTCAGCATAGGAATAAAACAAGTTTAGCTTAAACCAATTTGAATTTTTCTTTAACCTATTTGAACAAGTTCTTGCAACTATTACTTTTTTTTATAAATAAACTGTACAAAAAGGCAGACGGGCCGCGTGGTTTTAATTCTGACTTTAAGATCTTAATAGTGTGGAAGCTCCTTAAGAAGCAAGAAAGAAGAAGAAGGCCTTTTCTGGATTTTCTATCATATTAAACCTATAAAACGATATATACCTTACTACTATACTTAGAATGATGACAATTTGTAGCTCGTGATATATTATTTTGCTGCAAAAATCTGTAATATTTGAAAAGGTACTAGTAAAACACTCATGATGTGTGATAAATTGGTCTTTATTTAGCTAGGAACAAAATGAAAATCAGCACTGTGTATGTAAAATTGTACATTTAATATTGCTATATGTATACTCTTAACTAGGTTTATTGATAACAGGCGATTATTGACGAATTCCTGCATCATAGTGTTCCGAAAACTTACTAAATTAAAAAATATGACGTTTATATTTAATAGCAGCTCACATGGCCCGACATCTAGCATAGAACGCAAGCGATTTACACAGTTCAGTCAAAAGGACGCGGTCGGGTATGAGATGGGTGATCATTAGTGGCAAAAATTTCATGCACGTTTCCGTGCTTCAAGGGGACCCCATCGGTCTCGGTTGATATCGATTGAATATAACAGTCGTTAAACATTGATGCTGTAGACGCTATCGAAGTTTTCTGAATATCCGAACATATAATGTACAAGCTCCGAAATGAGTCAGTTGGAGCGCGGGCGCTCCCCGGGCATGACCACATCGCCCGGCTGGAGACCTTCCTTTGCCAAAATGCCATTATGTCTGGTTTGAAAACATCCGATTGATAATTTACTACTAACCTGCATCTCTACAAACTCGCATTGGAACAGCGTTGTGGAGTAATCTTAATAATTGGGAGAGTGCCACTCTATTGCCCAGTAGTGGGACGCAAAGTGTTGCAGCCATTGTAATTTTTTAATCCGGGCTTCTACCGCTGCTTTGTACTGCTATCATAATTCTTTATTATTTAATCAGTAGAAAGAAGATTTTTCATATTATTGTGTTTTTAATTAACTTTACTTTCTTTTTCAGGTTCATCTACGCTGACACAGATTTCTTTATATCTCGCTCTGTTTCCTCAAAGGCAAACTAACGGCAAAATAACTGGGACAATTAAAACCAGTCTAACTGTTTTGTTTACTGATAAATTGCAAGCGAATAAAAACAACAAATTCCTACCAGCTTAGATTAAACCGACTGTTCTAGTGAAAAATGTGTTTATAGAGTTACCATGTGCTTTAAGCAAAATGGGACATTCCGTTTTATGACTCAGGTCTTTGACAGATTTCAGGAGCGGTATCGACTCGTTTATGTCCCACCGATGAGCACAGAATTGAAGAATTTAGGTCATTTTTCATCACGTGACACAATGCTGGTTGGTGTACATCATGCCTTTCAAGAATTATAAGAGTAGAATTATTATAAGAAGTGTAATTGTCAGGCACGCACGATGATAAATGTTAAAAAAATGCCATTAATTTTCATAGAATTTTATAAACAATTTAACAAAGCATTAATAGCCTATCAGTAAAAGACACCAAACTTTTACGCCGGTAAACTGGGTTAAATACGCGCCTTTAACTTGACAGAAAATTGGTTACGCGTATTTACTTTTTACTTGCTCCAAAATGTAGAAAAACGATATATTTCTTTCCAACATTTACTATTGCCGTGCGGCAATACACGGGTGAATTATGCAAAGCTTTTCAATCGCACTTGTGATGGTAGACTGTGGCCTGAACCCTTATCAATTCAACTCAAATGTGATTTTGGCAATTCGACCTATAATTGCGTTACTTACCTAATACCAACCTTGAGTCAAGATTTGTGATTTCTTCGCTTATTTCAAAAAAATATTTTTGAATTTTTTGAAGGTTTTCGGAAGTCCATTCTATTAGCGTTTGTAGGTATTAAAATGCATAAAATGTTCTTCAAAAGCATGGTTACACTACTTAAAACAATTTCAGCTGCATCGCTTACTGCTAAGTTTTTTAAACGTGTGCTGTTTTATGCGAACGCCAAATAGTTATAACTACTTTTGCGGAACAGACAAAAGAGTATATACCTACGTGTCCTTTTAAAAAACAAAGGTTCGGAATGGAACGAAACCTGACGAAACTTGATACAAAATTACGTAAACGAAGGTCATTGGTCATTAGGGAAATTAACGTTTTACTGCGTTTAATAAGCAAGCTAGATTTCCCTGGCAAAATATAATCAAAACCGCGGAAACGATAAATTGATTGTTGTTATAAATTTAAATATTGCTATCAGAGCAGTATATATATATATTACTTTCAGAGCATTCTAGCTGTAACCCTTTTTGCGTACCATTGCTGGGTAGGTACTGGTCTTTCGGGAAACCTGAAGCTTACTTGCGCTGCTTGTGCGAGTTGGTGAAGATGCGATGCATAAATACCCACCCCGCTATCGGATGTTTACAAACTGCCTATTAGACCACTGTCAAGGTTTGACGACTGCTAGCTATCGATGATAACCGGGACCGATGGGTACACCTGCCCTCCGAAAAACGAAAACGCGCATGATTTTTACAAGCGGACGCTCATCTCCGACCGCGCCTATTTTGCTTTGCTACGTAGATCACTGCAGATTTACAACTCAGAGTTTCAAAGATAAAATCTATTCAAATATACGAACAAATTACGGCATTTTAGGCAATAAACATAAGTAATAAGAAATTAATAGAATCAGGCGTTACTTTGCGGAACTCCATTGTTATAAAGTTAGGTAAAAACTACTTTGCAACAATTCGCAATCAGAACGTATACTTTTTTTTATGCAATAGTACGTAGACTTTGCGAGTAACCGTCGTAGAGTCAATAACCCTGATGATGCTCTGTTTTGGGGCAAAACACGTGTTGGTGGTGGTACGTATGTTGGTGTATATTTTTTATTGTTGCATGTGCATGTGTCCTATGTGGGAGGGAGGGAGGTGTTATTGCATGAAAAAATTATACCTACACCATCATGTTCTGATTGCGGATTGTTGAAAAGTAGTTTTTACCTAACTTTATAATAAGTAATAAGAATTTAAAAAACTGCGCTCTCGATACTAACCCAATACTTATACCCACCTGTTAAGGTAGGTATAGTAGACCTTCGCCGACCCGTGGATTTACGATCGCCATCCAATTTTCATGTTCATTGGTCTACAAAAAACGACTCCTAAGTTTGTGGGACCATAAAACGCAGGTTGATCGGCCATTTTTATTTATATTCCGCACTTGGACCGTATGGTAAAGTAAAAAAGTGTATATACGATATAGGCCGGATTCTAATTTTCTCGAAATGGGATACCCACTTCTATAGTTAGTATTATTACTGCGTATTAAATGTTATGAATATATACAGGAATTCGCCAATAAAATTCTTAGTAGAAGACATCAAGTGCTAAGTGTCAAACAAAATTATTTTTTCACATAATATCTTAATAGTAAAGAAAGATTAAAAATTAACAGTCTTTTTAAAAATACCTATACTTTTTACTAGTGTATGTAGGTATTACACACTATATCATGTTGATCAAGACTAGAATATAATAATACAATTAAATTCTGGAAAAAAATACATTTTGAACGACACTCAATAGTTAATAATAAACATCATTCCCATCCAAATTATTACGCTATTTTAGAATACAATTCCAGATGGTTTAGTTATAGAACCACAATATTTGAATAAACTTTGAAGATAGTACAAACTATAGGCGTAACGTCTATTTTGTTAAATAACAATAAAAATAAATAGATTAAGATAATTAACACTAAATAAATATGAAATATAAAGCTATATTAACTATGTTTTAATAACTTTCTTAGAGATAAACTTTAAAATATAAGCCTAAAAGCATCAACGCATCTTTGGCAAAAACTAGATCAAAAATATAAAACTATCGTAATAATTATGAGTACATTATTATTTTACTTCCCTTATTATTAATAATGATAAAATATTTGAAAGATTATTATTTTAATGCAACAATAATAATACTGTCTTTTTAAATTTTAATGGTTCAACTGTATGATTATTGGAATTTAGTCCAATACATAATCAATTTATACATTCAATTATAAAAATGCTTTAACAAATAGGAAATTGATTAGAATTTAAAAAATATACGTAATATTCTTAAGACTAGAAGTGATTTAGAATTTACTTACATCACCTAACCCTATATCATTAACAGTAATTTAGAATAATTCAGTTTCTGGTATATTTAGTGATAGATCTATAAAGCGTTCATTTAGGGTGACTAGGGCTTAAGAAATAATTGATTGAGGGTGTATAGTGACAATAGTTTCAACCCCTTTTGTGTTTTACTGCACAGGTATCTCTTCTCGTTGACGGATGTCTGGATATTGTTTTATTTGTTAATTTTTATTGTAAACTAGCTGACCCGACAGACATTGTCCTGTCTTAACACGTTAACTGCGTTACCGGACGTATATAGCCGGTAATGAACTCTCCCGCGGTGCGAGCGCCAAAATCTAGTTTTTTTCGCTCGTGCGGCGTCATTTTAGGTACGATATTCTGTGAGTTAAAAAGGGACAAATAAACATCATTGCTTCTTACATTCAGATGGTCTTATTACAATAGAAAAAAAGTACATAGCATATTTGACCTGTACGCACAGAACCAAAAAACTTTGCATTCCATGCGTTACCGGACGAATACGACTTGTATGTGTATGTCCGGTATCGCACTGTTGGCTAGGACGTATGCATTAGTGAGAAACGGATGTTATTATCGTTTAGACGTTTGTCGACATTTGTTAACAGTATCGACATTTATAAACAATAGGTACTTACTTTGTTACCTACTGGCACAGAAAGATCTATCAAAACATCGTTTGTCACCGCGTGCAGTATCTTAAAATTATTAGTTTAACTTATTTAAATATAATTTAAATATATAATATGTTCATTTTTGAAGCAGTCGGGTTTTTGTTTTTATAATAATAATTTAATTTCAGATTTTTTAGTTTTTTGAAGATTTTTCTTAAAATATAATAGAAATTTTAAGAAATGATATATACATATTTGAAATAGTCTTTTCACTAGCTTTCATTTAATACCCATATTGCTGTGGTTAGAAAAAAAAACAACCCCCCACTCCCCTTTTTTCAAATTTGCCATATTGCTGTGGTTAGAAAAAAACAACCCCCACTCCCCTTTTTTCAAATTTGAGGACGCCATTTTGAAAATTTATATAGCCTTTGTCACTATGACAATCCTAACAAATTCAACGACACCACATATGTTGAAAACCGTCCAGCCGTTTGGGCTGTGCGGAGCGCCAAAGAAATGGATATACTTACCCACATACATACATACATACATACATGCATATGCTCGAAAAACATAACCCTCCTTCTCACGCAGTCGGGAAAAAATGCCTAATTTACTTTATAAATAAAAGTATTATCGATAAATATTTGTTTTCTTATTTAACACCACTACTGTTTATCGACTATTTGAACATTTTCACCACTTCTTGTGCGCCACATGACATATAAGTCCGGTAAGACGTTTATACCTATAAGTAAAAAAATATTTGTCCAATTCTAGAACTAAAAGAAATGTATATAGTTCAAAGTTTTTAGATGTTGATAAAAGTTAAAGAATTGCCAGAAAGTAAAAATTTTATGAAAAAAAAAAAGTTTTAAAAAGAATTGTGTACCGGACACATTTGTCTTGTTTCGCACTAGAAAAAATAACAGGACATGGCAATATTGTCCTGTACCGCACTAGAGTGGAATATTATGTTTTTGAGCTTCGCAGTAAACGTGTTAATAATTAATATTTAATTCTAATTTTAAATGAAAAAAATTAATATGGTGGTAACATATTCTTTAATTTTCTAACCTTCCGCGCAACTTCTTGTTTTTTTTTCTTTCATAAGAACCTTCTTCTGGTAATAACAAACATAACAAAAAAAGAATTAGCGAAATTGGTCCAGCCATTCACGCGTGATGCCGTGACGAAGGAAAATAGGGATTCATTTATATATATATAGATATAAAAGAGAACAAAAGGTTAATGGTATTCTCTGCCAGTCAATCCCTTACTTACTCCACTTTTTTTTGTAATGTTACTTATTATTATTTTGTAGCTCATTTAAATTTACAAAGAAGCAAGTAAGTCAAGCAAGGCTTGATTCTTGTCTGAGATTATTTATAGTTGCGCTCGTCTTCGAAATTCTGATAGTTGCTTCCATCAAAAACCAATTTAATTACAATTACCTGAGGGTAAAAATGTGGCTGGTGTTGGGTATTTGAATTAATTAAGCTTTGATGTTACATTAACATTATCACGATACACCTCAACGAATTGATATTTCTTGAGCATTACAATTACATTTAATGATGTCATAGCAAAATTGACACAATCTAAGTCATTATTAGTAGTGAATATTATTTAAACAAGTACTATAATAATTATAGTATAACAAATTATTGCTGAAATTAAGCAATTTACTGCTAAACCTATAAATAAATAAAATATTCTACACCTTTATATCTAATTTTTAAAACAAAAAAACAGAAAATGGATAGATTTTGCTATTCAGGGGCAAATTATACATTTTATGTATAAAATGGAATGTCCTGTATAGTACAAGAGAAACATTGACAACACAACGCAGATTTTACATTTAATGGTTTGATTGACTTGATTATTCCTACTAATAAAAATATTACTCAAAATAAATGAGTATATATAATGGGTATTTTACCATTAAAGTCATAGTACGTATCATAAGTTCGTCTGTCTGTCTTTGAATTTGAAGCTTAATTACAGACTCATTAAGGACCAGACTGCTACAGCGCATACACAAGTCATCAGTAAAAGAGTAGAATTAAAACTGGAGCGAGACGAGCGCTTAGTGGCAGGTATTTGTTTGACTATCAGCGAGTACTATGCGATCAACTAAGAATAGGATTGACTTTCTGCCATTATGTATCTTAGCCACAGTTATGAAAGAAAGAAAAAATTAACGTGTATATTTTTTTTTATCAATTGTAGGCACTGTATTTGATAGTAATTATTACGACCAAAGTAAATAAACTGTCCAATATTTTAAACCAAATATTAAATTAAATAATACTTTACACTCGGGATTACCTGTGTCGTGACTACCTTGAATACACACAGAAAACGGAACAAAAACACCCAGACATACGATATAACAGTTTAGGCTCAATTTTCTTCTCGTTGGGAATCAAAATCCAAAAAAATCATTACCATTCTGCCATACGAACTATTACATATTTACTTCGGTTAAACCGAAAAAGAATGTTTTTCAATTTTCCCATTATTATTAGAATTTTAGGTGTAACATTTAACATGTCTTAAGCCTTTAGTTTTAACATAGTTGAATACGGACAGCCACCGCAACGCGTAACTCTAGTATTTTCTTTGTGACTCGCAGCCTATAAGCTAAGTATGTTGGAATAAAGACTTCAGCATTCTACTATGCTTCCATGAATCCAACCTAGAGATCACAGTACACACCACCAGCACCACCAAATCGCCCACAAAATTAGTTTATCGCTTTCAGTCTTACAAGAGATTGCGATGAACACTGCGGACTACATTTTCAATGTTCCCTTTGTGTACAAAATGCAGCGTTTTCCGGATAGGTTTTGAAATTACATTTTACATACAAGGATTTTATGATAGCTTCAATTTATAGCCGCTTTCCCTGCTACCGTAAAAGTGCTCAAAATATAACATTTTTGGTGAATAACGAGCTTGTATTGCAGATTGTTCGTTGATATAAAAATGAACTATCTATTGCTTCTACAACTTTTGTTAGCTGAAAACTTTCTTTGGAAACCTTTGAGAAATTACCACCGCTGCATCTATATCTAGGGATCGTAAACCAGTTCTATAATTTCACGCTACCATCAATTTGTAGCTGTCGGCTTTCTCTTGGCTGCAAATCTTTCTCGCGTCTCACTGCTGGGCACGGGTCTTTCCCATTACTGGTCTTTCTCTTACTTCACCACGCTGCGGTGTCAGTCCAGTCCAAAGGTTGGTGCGGGTAGGCTGTCTCTACTGTGCTATAAAAGTGCTGAGAATATACGCTCTTTGTCCTCGTAAATAGCCCATCATTTTACTGGCAAACTTGACTTTGATCAAAAATGTTAACAGCATTCTTCATGAAGCGACATAATCATTGAAATAATGCCATTGCAGAGTTTTTTACAGCCTAAAAATTCATTATGATTTTTTTAACATTTTAATTTTGAACCTTATAAACCATTTTGTAGTTCCAGACTTTTTCTACTGTGCTTAGAGCACATGCCTTGTATTGGCTTTTCGAAGCAACAAAAATTCATTACCATTATTATGAAATAAATAGGCCAGATTCAATTTTTCTAATACTATTAATTTAAGCAGAATAATCGTAAAATTCCTAGTGATTTTTTCTTTGTTATGAATAAACTGTTTACGTCTCAAAGGAAACTATGTTGAGGCGTTCTTTAGATCTTGTATTTGTGTGAGTCCATTGGATATGTTGTCCATAACATAATATGCAATCCTAGTATGAGGCTATCAGTGTGGGACATTGTTAATTACGCCCTCAGTTTTGACCCATCATAATCTATGAGAGCGTCATATTATTTTTTTTGTCATAATTGCTTTTAAATTGAAAAGATCCTGCTCACTTGAGTATGCTGTCTTTATTAAGCAAGCTATAGATCTTCAGCTTTATCTGATCAATCAAAACTAGCATTTTTATATTGTCAGATAAACTGTACAGTTCTCAGTTTTGCATGCATACATATAATTGATGTAATCAGTTCGATTGCACAGTTAAAACTGTACTGAACTATACTATCCTAAAGGCTCGTATAATAGGCATTAAGTTCACAATTAGATAACTGCAATGGCTTCAACGAGATTTAGAGAAAAGGACAGATTCGCACACAAATTGTTTAGGTTTATCGTTTGTTATTGATCTTGATATTCCGTATTTCGTAGGCCCTACAGTTTGATACGTTTTGATATAATTTTGTTTTTAGACCCTAATTCAATTGATTCATGAGCACTCTGATAAATATCAAAAATGTCCGAAAAGAACATTCAGACATAAAAAAATATTTTAGTCTGTAAGGTTCAAAACAAACTTGACTATTCATGCTGAAAAATATGCCAATTACTCGTATATAATGTCTTTTGAAATTTTCAGTGGAAAAACTTCGTTCCAATTTTACTTGAATTAATTTGATGCTATGAGAATTTTGATATTTATATTTTTTTACATTGATTCCTCACTTTCGTTGTCTATTCATGTTATTAATTATTTATTATTATGATTGTTTATTCCTAACATGTCAGTTTTTATAATAAAAATGTTAGTAATCGTTCATGGGAATTATAATTTGGAAAGTTTTAATATAATTTTGTGTCGATAACTGGATAATTTCGAGTTAAAAATTAAAGTTTTAAACCACGTCTCATATAAAATTACTCATACTTTTAAATTTAACAAAAGCGCATTAAGTTATAGTTAAAGTGATTTTAATTATTTCTAATAATGATTTTAGAATTTATTGATACATTTTAATTATATTTTATCCATTGCATGATTATCTACAATAATTAATAAGATAAAAACTATCGCCCTCGTCAGAAATGGTCTTGTTACACAATATACTATTGTTTATCTTTCCAGAATACCGTAATTCTATGTCACGAAAACCGTACGGCTATGAATGTTGTGAAGCACACACATTGTATTAGTGTTTACGCACACTAATACAATGTGTGTGTACTTTAAGAACGCTCAGTATCATAGAGTCGAGTAACGTCATCATGACAAATAAGAGAATTTGTTCGTAGTGACTTAACATATTATACATACATTTGATGGCTACTCAATAGAAACAAAAAGTCTTAAGTCAAGCAGTTGGTCAAACAAAATTGCTTCTAATGGTACAAAAATAAAGTTGATTACACGAGCGGTCAGCGGGCAAGGATGGCGGTGAGGGCTACGGTGACCAAAATTGTAGGAGTTGCAGGACTGCTCACGAAGCCACTGTTGCACTCGTCCGAGTCGCAGCAAAACGTGCGGGCACCCCACCATTCTGTCAACAAAGATAATAGACAATAGTTAGTACGATATTACAGAAATTACGACAACGTAGAGGCGTACAGTCAGAAGCATAAACATTAATACATTTAAGTTGACGACCTGAACAAGAATGCGGGAATCAACTGGACTGAGAGAGCAACACATATTTTACAAAATAAATGGATTAGAGTTTGTTTAAAGTAATGTATTCGAAAAATTCTGCCGTAAATATACTGTCTCTTGCAACGGTTCCAAGCCAGTCGATTTATCTGGACGTGCACTTTCATTTTGGCAAAACTCTACTTCGGTTTATTCCGGCGTTTTCGTACTCGAACTGGTGTAAATGTAGCACCTGTCGTAGTCACACACAGCTGACATACGAGCTTATAAAGGCATCAGCGCTCGGCTTAGTAATAGTTACTACTTTGTGGCTTGGCCGAGTTAACGTATAATGATAACGTTTACCCTTATAGCCCCATAGTAGGGTAGTTATATATATGTATACCCTGTGTCGTGGGTGCCATGGACACACACAAAGACAGAAACACAAACACCCAGACCGATAACGGAAATTTTAAACACATCATTCAAATTTCTGCTTCGCCGGGAATCGAATATGTGTGTGTGGCATAATAGTTACCATGTCGGTAACCACTATGCCACACAGGTGGTCGATCATTGGTCGGGTTAATTACCAATTTACAATTATCATAAAATAATACACGCTTCCAAAAACAAGATTTTACGAGCGTATATTACGCTTCTAACTACATATACATGTTTTTAAACAATCAAGTGGAATATTTCAAAGCATAATGATCCAAAAATTATTCACCTGTATTTAGAGTGTCATGAACTTGAATCATACATTTTCTCTCGTCTGTACCACTATAAGCCAAAGGTATTGCCAAGAAAATAATCTGAATTTCTAAATTCAAATATGAAAGGTACTCGTAAGTCACTTTAACTGGCATATTAGGTTTGTTATTTTTGAAACCAGTACTCCTTTTGTAGCCCCAGTACAGAAAAATTACACGTAAAACCTAAAATAGAACGATAAAGAAATCAAAAAGCGTAAGAGCGTATTGTAACATTGGATTTTATATCAATACGCTTTGAAAATTTTACGTTTGATATATATCTTTTAGAAACATTGCGGATTCATAATTTTATGAAAAATAGCTATTTATAAAAATACTAGCTTTCTGCTTGCTGTTTTCCCTAAAGAATTATTATATTTTGCCCAGAAAAAAGTAGTCTATGTCACTCTCCAACACCCAAATCATCTCTATACAAAATATCTGGTCAATCCGTAGGCATCTTTGCGACTTAAAAGAAGTACAAACGAACGAACAAACAGACATACTTTCACATTAATAATTTTATTTATTTAATGGATCACCAACGTAAGAAACAGTAGTCACAGTGTAAATGTTTACATTTCATTATTTATAGATTCTTACTGTTCCTACAGTTAAAGGTAATCACAGCATGCTTTGTGTTATTATATTAGTTAGAATATTAGTATGGATGCAATTTATATCTATACAATTTAATAGAGAACATACTAAAATGGAAAACAATTTATTTGCATTACTAACTTTGATAGAAAATGTATGTGTAACCAAATAAAACAAACTAAACGCTAAATTGTTTTAGTTTACCTTTGAAATTGGTCAAATAGATTAATATTCATGCACTGGCCAATTCTGGTATCAATCGTTGGAATCTATTTCAATTTATTGTGCCTTATCTGCACTGCGGATACCGTTAACACGAAATACTGTAACGATAATTATTTAAATACATGCGAGCCTGCAATAGGGCTGTTTGTCAATATAGATACACGGCAGTGCATATGCCAAGTTTAGTAGTTAATGGCAACAATTACGATATTTATTTATTTATTTATTTATACTCTTTATTGTACATGTACACCATTACAGAAAAACAGCTTTTATACATTAATTATGTGGTACAATTGGCGGTCTTATCGCTAAGCAGCGATCTCTTTCAGACAACCATAAAGATAAGGAGTTAAGATTGGAAATAATAGTAAAGAGGTAGGGTGTACATAAGATATTGTGAACAAATAGTGTATAGAATAGTGATAGATGATAATAATAATAGCAGATAATAGACAGGACTATGGGAAAATCAAGTCAAAGATTGGAGGTAATGTGCTTGACTTGATTTTTAAAAGATATTACGATATTATCTACTTAAAAGAACTTTCATGATTCGGTCGGGGAAGTACGACCCTTCCTTTTTTTTCTTCAGCCTTTTTTATGTCCCACTGCTGGGCATAGGTCTTCACTCACAAGTGAGAGGGATTTAGGCCATAGTCCACCACGCTGGCCAAGTGCGAATTGGAGGACTTTCGGAGAGAAATTATGAATTTCTCTCAGTCATGCACGGCATCGTAATCAATTGTATTACATATCACGATATTTTCCATAACCGTGGAGCAGCGAAAAATGCGCACATTACAAATTTCTTTGTCAGAGGTGCGCGCCAAGGATTTGAATCAGGGATTGCGCCAATGCTTCACCGTTACTTGCCGAGAAGCAAGTCTATTGTGCTTCGATTAAAAGATGCTAGTATCTGGGAATCGAACCTATGACCTGCACATCGGCGCAGCATGGTTACAGAAGCATATAGCATTGTGCAGCCACGAAATAAGCGATCAGAAAAAGCAAATAAAAACTCCTCGCTTAGAGTAGGACAAAGATTCAAACTTGGATTATTAGGTAAGTATATTGTGGGAATAAAATAAAGCCATAATAAATGTTAGTAACAACATTAAAACAGCAACAGCTTTTCCACGAAATTTCTATCACAAAATCACAGATATGAATCTCTACAATCGATTTACAACAGCCGAAACGTTGTTTCGAATCCCTTAATCTTGTTTTGAGCCTGAAAGTTTCAAACACGCGGATTGTCACAGCAATTTGGATTGCCACTAAAATTAATTGGAATAGCTCTGGGCCAATAATTGGCTGTATCGTGACGTCTTGTTGTTGACCTGTTTTGGGTACATTCGACCTGATTGGAGAAAGGGAGAGATCTCTTTGAGGTAAGATTAGTTTTGGGGTACTTGGAAATTGCGCAGAATCTTTTGTTCCCGTAAATTGCATGTACTGGACTGCCAATTGAAGATCACTGATTTAAATCCCGGCAAATGATGGGTTAAAATTTCTGTTTTCATTCTTAGTGTTTTGTGGGCGTCCATTCAAATTTCTGCCTTACTAAGGATCGATCCCGGAACGATCGATAAGTAGTTCGTCATGACAACCATTGCGGCATATGGTATGGGTCGTCGTAATGAAAGTGGGCTAGACGCCATTTTTAGATCTAATGCGTGCTATATAGCGAACATAAATTAATTTTATACTTGTTTTAAATTCTCCTATCAGAGACACAATAATCTAGTTTATTTTATTACATTTTCAAGATAAAATATTTCCATAAAAAAACCTTTTTGCAATTTAGTTTCAGGAAAGAGCTATCATCAACTTATTGTCACTGTAAAACAAACGAGTAATAACAGCCAAAACATTGTTTAAATCCCTTAATGTTGTTTAGAAACTAAAACTACCCTGCTAAAACTTTCAAACACGCGGCTTGTCTTGTCAAAGCTATTTGTCATGGATTGCCACTAGAACTAATTGGAATATCTCTCGGCCACTCTCGGCCAATAATTGGCTGTATCGTGACATCTTACTGTTGACCTGTTTTGGGTACAATCGACCTGATTGGCGAAGGAGAGATATCTTTGAGTAAAATTGCTTTTGGGATACTAGAATCTACCAAGAACATGCAAACTATGGAATAAGCTTCCCTCTGAAGTATTCACGTTGGGCTACGACATGGAGTTCTTCAAGAAAGGCGTTAAAATAGCCCTTGAAAACAATGCTGGCAACGCATAGGCGACTCCTCTGGTGTTGCAAATGTCCATATTCATATGTCCACGTTGACCACTCGCCATCAGGAGGCCCGTATGCCTGTCTGCCAGTTACTTTTTACATAAAAAATTAGGCTCTTTTTCTATATCTTTTTGTAATCTCAACGATATAGGACATGAAAACGTACGGTACCTATGATTAAATTAGCTTTTTCCAGTTTTCAGAGATGAAGAAAAGCGCGTCGACTTTTTGTATGTCAAAATTAATTAATTTTAATAACAATAAAATACCCAGTGCCCCTAATTTAATAAAGCTACCAAAAATATAACAGTTACGTATCGGATACATGATTATAAAATTCCCCTAATTCATTCTTCACAATCAACCTCCAGGGAATGCCAACGGACAAAGATATTAAAAACTTAATTATTACAGTTTATTATATTTTTTCAAAAGAATTTCTTGCCAGAGACAAAGCTGGAAGAAATTCATTAGATTCTTTATTATCTAATATTGTTACTGAGCCGGGTTAGGGGTATTAGAAATTTTTATATTTAGGTCGTTTGTATAAAAAAAAATTCATGTAATAACTATGTCTTATTCTCTGAACAAATTAAAAAAGTAAAGATACAAATTTCCCATTCGCAATGCATTGTTGAAGCACAGATTTTATGTTAAGTCGACATGTATAAAAAGAATGTTTCTTTTTTTTTATTAGCTTTTTTTGTATATTGTTTACATGCGTTTCTTGTATATTGTTTACTTGCTGCTCTATATTATGTGTGCTTCATGTAATATAGCGAATAAATTTGTTTTCTTTCTTTCTAAATTTGCGAACAATGATGTGAGGCCAGATAAAATTGCACTTCCTCGTACATACACATTGCACTCACACACTTACTTAGAAAACTGCTTAAAACCTTGTTTTGTCAGTTAAATATCCCGATGCATCTAGCAAAACGATTACAAAAATCTCAAAATTCACAAAAAAAAACTGCCGAATTGTGTTCTGGAAGTCGCCTGAAATCTGGCCGGTAGCATTTTTTCACTTAATTTATAGTTGACTCATTCTTTCTCATCTCTTTTCTAATAATGGGATCGAACTTTTTCAACCTTTTTTATTTTCCACTGCTGGGCACAGGTCTCCTTCTCACAAGTGAGAGCGGTTTATAGCCAGCCAGCAGCCACCACGCTGGCCAAGTGCGGATTGGTGGACGTCATGCTTTAGAGAAGTTATGAATTTCTCTCAGGCATGCACGGCGATGAAGAACATCGTAATCAATTAAATGTCACGATATTCTCCATCATCGTGGAGCAGCGATAAATTAGCACATTACTTTATTTGTCAGAGGTGCGCGCCGAGGATTTGAACCCGGGGTCGGTCGCGTAGAAGACCACGGCTTTTACCATTCGGCCATCGCTGCTCAATAAGATCGTACAATCTTTTCATATTGGCATTATCAAGTAAAACGCTTAAATCCAATACCTGTTTCGTTCAAACGACCGGCAAGATATGAGCCCTAATCTTCGTCATATTATTATGCCCAGCAGTGGATTTGTGGGAACGGGCTATTCCTCATTATCGGGGAGGCCTGGACAACGCCACACTGCTCTGTGCGTGTTGGCGGAGGAGCAGGTAAGTGGCCAAACTGTTGTCGGACGTTTTCAAACCGTCCATAAAGTCTCCGACAAGGTTTCGATAATATCCGGAACCACGAGTTTTACGTGCCCTCCGAAGCACGTACACTTGCATGAAATTTTTGCTACTAGCTGTCACCCATCTCACATCCGACCGCGCCCGTTGGGCTTAGCTGCGTAGATTTATTCAACGTAAGCCAAACCCAGTCTTCAACAACAGCGAATAACACAGTTTAAAACATACAAAGCGAAACGTGACGTATTCAGTTGTCATTAAGTAAAAGCGCGGCAAAGTAACAGACTCATTAGGGCTGGCTCTGCGAGTGGTTTAGACCTCGATCCGCTAGGGCGCTCACTGTACTTGTTTGACTACGACATTGTCAACTTGGAGATTTTCTTTTGTTTAAATTTTATTATTAATATTTAAATTAATGATAGACTAATATAGATATGGGCGTATCCAGGCTTGGTAAGAGTGGGGGAGGGGCAAGTTCTTGGTCAGGATGGGGCTTTAGGTTCTTGGTCATGGGTAATTTTTTTCAAGCTGAGTATCACGCGTAAAGCTTTCCACGTTACACGAAGACACGCACACAAAGTATTAAACAAAGGAAACGGTAGGAGGTAGCATATTTAGCTTATTTTTTAAGGGCTTATCTTTTCGTTTTGGGAGATTTTTAGGGATTTTTGAATCCCTGAATCTGGACCTTGATCTAGGTGGGGGCAGCTGCCACCCCCCCTACCCCTCCCCCCGGTACGCCCATGAACCTAGTGTTAAATGGTCGCTATAACTAATTGATCTACAATTCTACAAACATGCTTAGTTGATTCTGCTTCCTTTGGCTGATGGTTTCCTTATGTAAGTCTGCTCAGCAACCATTGCTTTCCACCGAAGCAACAGACTTTCTTCACAGCCGGTGTTACTTGCCTGGTCGAAATATGAAAGTTCTACGTACTACGTACTACGTTCTACGTACGTAAGTTACGGGTCATTAACATAAGAAACAGATAACACAACTATAAGATATACAATGCATATTCATTAACTAGCTGAACTGTTCTTACACTTAGAGGTAACCAGCATGCTATGTGCTTAGAGCATAACGGGTGTCATACCCGTCAATATCTTGATGCTTTAAGGCTATGTGTTACAAAAATTATGAGTTTTTTGTTCTATTATAATTTCACAATCATTCGATTTGGTTGTTTGTTTAGAAGCTTGATTTATTGTGTGTTGTTGCAGGTTGCTATAATCAGTCATAAGCTATGAGGATAGAGGTATGGTAGAGGTACGTCACAATTTACAAGTTTTGATTCAAAATTAGCGCTTCTGTTGATATTAATATCTATGTCTGCGACTAATCGATGATCATGAGTTCGATGATCACAAAAATTAATATTATTCGTTCATTAGACGTTTCTGCGTATTATTCACGGCTTTCAATACTAGAACGACCATCAAAGTAATAAACAAAGAACATCCAACGCGTCGTATAAACAACTTCACAACGTTCGATTAACATAAAACGAACGAGGGTCGATCCAGTGTTTCCGACTACCCACAATTTATACGACTGCTCACAAATTGTTCTTTTATAGCCAACTAGCCTGTCGCCAGCGGCTTCGCCCGCGTGGACCTGTTTTATAGGTTCATGTACGATAAAAAACATCCTATGTCCTTTCTCAAGGTCCACTTTTTCTGTTTCCCGAATTTCAGTAAAATTGGTTCAGTAGTTAAAGTGGGAACATTAGCGTTGGTTGGGAGCGTTACAGATAGACAGACAGACAGAGTTACTTTCGAATTTATTTCTTGCTAGTAAAACCTCAAACTGAAATGTTTACATAATGTTAACATTTAACTATTTTACCTCTAGTTACCACATGGATCGATACCCGGCGAGGATTTAAAAATATGAGTGTATTTATGTTCTATGTCTGGGTCGGTTTTAGTGTGTCCATGGTACCCACGACATAAGAATTGGAAAAGGGAGAATTTTACTTTATGAACAACTTTGGAAGCCACAAACTCAACAAAACTCAACATGAAGCGCAATAAACAGCGCAACTGCATAGTAGCTCGATGCAAATGAGCATAGAATGCATGACCAATTAATACCACAGGCTTACCACGTGCATGCTAATAAGCATGTGGCAACAAATAAAACGTTTGATGCTGCGTTTATTTTATATTATTATAAGGTATTTGTAGTGTATGTTCTACTACATTCGATGACTCTGGCTCGATCAGTCGATGTGCGCAGGCGGCACGTCCGCTCTCACCCTTGGTTCGCACGGTACTCACGCTGCAAAAGTGTCAAAGTATTTTTTTGAAACAAAATGCCATCAACCAAGTGCGAGTCGCCCATGAAGGGTTCCGTAGCAGCAAGTAACATAATATAAAAGTTCTTGTATTTTTTTTAATTTTATTTAATATTTTCCCGCCACACCATGAGCACGAGACAGTGTTTATAGCTATTCATATAGTTATAGTCTACTACAACACTACAGTATTTTTTTAAATGCGTCTACACCCAAGTTATATCTATACAGAACTATATATACAGAACAACCAACATAACGTACAAATCATTACAGGTAGTTCGATTACCATAAAACAAACGACGGTCGGCCCACAAAACGTGCGACTACCCGCAAATTGTACTTTTATGGCCTATTTTTCGCCAGAACAAATGTTGAATTCAAGAAAATGTTAATGCTTTACAGTTTTTTTTTTGAAAAAGAAGCTTTAAAGCAATCCACTATTTAACAAACTTTAAAAATATTTTATAGAAAGTTTGTGGTATTTCCGATATGCTGGCTCCATAAAAAAGTCATTCTTTTATTGGGATGACCATCAGGATATATTATAATAGAATCCCAATTAAAAATTCAATTCCTGCCTTTAAAACCTATAAAAAAGACAGTCAAACAAGTCCTCTGCCGCAAGGCTTACTATAACAGTAAGGACTATCTTAATGATAAAGGAGCGTGGGAATGAATCTCGCTCACACAAGGCTATTCTAAATTAAATGTAATGACAATGTAAATGACATTCATTAAGCGAATATTTTGTATTTCTAATATAAAATAAATATTTTTGATTTTAATTTTGTTTTATACAGTTCGACAAAGCACATGGACATATTTCTGCAATTAGGTCGTTTTTAAGAAGTAGGGAAACGTTATGTTTGCCAGCCAAACTTACATGAGGAGACCACCAGCCTCCTTATAAGCAGGTTTAATTTTGCGATAAAAAAGGCTTTTTATAGATTTTTTTGCAGCATTCAATTTTACGAAAGAGTTGAAACTACAAACTCAACAGAACATTCAACATAGGTAATATAAAAACCATATAGAAAATTCGACTACCATAAACCGAACGATGAACGAACGAATGTTAGCTCACAAATTGTACAACTACCCGCAAATTGTAATTTAATGGCCCATTTCTCACTAGAACAAATGCCGGTCGTCGAAACGTTACATTGGTGCTATGCATATTTAAAGGTGAGGACATTTTAGTCAGATAATAATGTTAGCTTTTATTTATTTATGAAGAATATTGTATTAGCTAATTCCGTATTATTATGATATTTTTAGTAGCGGTAATTCCATTGTTCCGTTTCCGACACGTCAGTTAATCATAGCCAACTTCCGGTCACATGAATTGTCGTTATTTTCTCCGACCAAGCTGCAAGCGTTCGTGTTGGAAGCACTGAGGGATCGAGACGTGTCTAAGGAAAAGCATTAGTAAAGAGTAAAAAGTGTTAACGCGTAGACAAAATAATAAGTGAAACAAGTAAAGGATTGAAGGAATAATAGTTAAGTTGATTGTTAATATGTAAGTACTCCATTTTTGTTCTGTTGGTGGTTTATTCGTTCTTGAAATATTTACATATTATTATGTGATTTGTATACTGCATAACTACGAAATATACGTGCAATTGTAAAGTGTTTTATCTTTTATTTAACAAAAACCCGCATTCTGAGCTGTGAGCCAACAGTTCAGAAGTGGGATAATAAGAGAATTTACTGTTTTCTTTCACGTCCACAACGGCCAATTCTGTAAATACTCTGATATATTGAAGTTTCTTGAATTTGCTGGAATATCGAACCGGTGAACGCTTAGGGGTGAACGTCAATTATTTTACAACCACATGTTTTATTAACTTTTATTGTAATAAATTTGCAGTATACTTATCAACCCACTTCAAAGTGAAGTTTTATTTTTTTATCAAAATATGAATAATTTATGGAAAAACGCAGATATTTAAAGAACTAAAATACGTAATTTATGAAATCAACTTAATTTCTTTTCTCTGGATCGGAAACACCGCCGTGGTGTATATATAGACTTAGATATAAATATTTGAAGACCTGAGAATAGATGTTACGTATATGTTTAGTGCGTTAAAGATTTATATATTGTTTTAGATTAATAAGATGCATGATTAATGATATCTTTTTACAGCTGTGGTACACTAGATGTGAACAACTAGTTTTGATGAAGGCTTTTATAAATGTGACTTTTCTTTTAAATTTATTGCCCTTACAGGAAGTTGGTACCCACTTTTTTTTACTTTTTTTTATAAGATAAATGAATATACAATGGCTTGAGTTGATCTACCTTATTTTACCAACACCAACAAAAAGGATGAGGTTCTCATGTTATATTTAGTATTGCATCGACATAATCCACATATTAATTGAAATTTGACATTGACCTTTGTAAATATGAATGGAAACTGAAATTCTTATTTTTTTTGTTTTGCGATAATAAGGATACAATAAAATGCTGAAATTATACGAGTATGTACACTTTCCACTTATTCTACCTTATCTACATGTAAATTGATGTAATTTTACAGGCAGCAATCGCTATATATTCTAGGAAAACGTATCCACTGTGCCACAATGCCAACTAGGACCTAAAATGATTGTAAGGCAAAAATTTGAATGTTTCGTGAATTCGGTAACACTGTATTTTTTTACATAATTTCAATCTACAAGGGGGGTGCCAATAACATGTTTTCTGCGGTTCTATTGGTAACGTAAATTTTGTCGTAAATTTATTCAGATATCTATACATACAAGCATGAGACTTTGATATACAATGAAGGTAAGGTTAAAACTTAGTGTTTAAGAAATGATGGCTTACAGATTTGCATATCCTCAATTATTTTTTGTGGTGGGTGCTGTACTGCACCTAGGGGTGCTTAACATGAAAAAAATGATGGTGTTGATGGTGATAATGATAAAGACAACGATGATGGTGATGATAATTACGATGATGTCATTTTCGAGAAAAATACATTCCATTGTCTGATTATAGACATATAGAAGTCTGGTGATGTTTTTCTTTAGCTTTGGATAATTCAATACTATATTAATTTGTTCTCTTTTTACTTTTCGATTCTAAAGTCGATTTTAAATAGAATATGTACTCAAATATGTCACTTTTCATTTTTGTTAACTTTTATTGTGATTAAAATGGAATATGTACTCAAATGTGTAATTTTGCAGATAATAATATTATGGACGAATACCCCCGAGAAAGACTACCTAGGATTGGAGGTACGATCAGGGCTAAGGTAAGCACACGTAAGCCCAGGCCTAAGAGCCAAGTGACGCTCAGGTCGAGCAGGAATGAGGGACTTAAAAGGGATGCTCTGGTCGAGCAGGAATGAGCCCAGGTCTGAGCGCCAAAGGATGCTCTGGTCGAGCAGGAATGAGCCCAGGTTAGAGGGCTAAAGGACGCTCAGGTCGGGCAGGAGCGAGCCGAGGCAATGGACGCTCAGGTCGAGCAGGAGTAAGCCCGGTGAGCAGCAATATGCGTAGGATGGAGGGAGATCGAAAGCCTCTGTTAGAGGGCATAAGATTATTCAGGAGCAAAGCAGCGATAAGGTTTGCAGAGGAGGCCTTCAAGACTCAACAACGCAACTCGCATCGTCTTGGTAGAGGGAAGCAGCATCTGAGCGGTAATTTGAAATGAAATGTAATGAAATCATGAAATGAAATTATTTATTTGCCAAAATGTGGTATATGAATAGTTGGTTTTGTTTAGAAAATTATAGTCTCACATTAACCAAAATTTAGTGAGCAAAATTACAAAAAAAAAAGAGAAAAAAATTGAATTACATAAACATTGGTGTGCAAAGTTTCTATTTAACATTATTTTAAATTATAGTATTACAAACTATTTTGTAATAATATTTATATACTATATATTTATATATGTATTTGAGCTACGGTGAGTTGTAGTGGTAGTCAAGGGGATTTTGAAATTGAGATAATTTTAGATAAGTTCTTGTCAATCCTAACGTATAAAATTTAGTCCCGCTGACGCGTCTTTCTGTCTGTCTGTCTATATAAACTAGGTAGTCTCAAACTACCTAACAGATTTCAATGCGCTTCTCACCAATAGTGTGAATTTTGAGGAAGGGATAGGTGTATAAGTCATTAGGGTTTCGTTTTCGAACTAATTGTAGTATAACGAGGCTTTGTTGGGAGCCTTGCTTTTTGGGAGCTTTGTATGCGTGCACTGTGGTCTAGCAGACATACATTGGGGTAATGTGCTGGGGAATTGCACATCTACAATAACGCTGAGAAGGAGTTCATGATGTCTCTATCTCCTGAGGTTGACTCACAGATGCTGAATGTTTGGAATATGAATTCGAAGTACTGCGATGTTTTCGAAGCTGTTTTCTTCCCGTCACCCGTCACACTGGGGTTGCATATTATGTAACGGTGGTACGGCGTTGAGCGGAATTCTGAATCGCAGTGGCGTTATACGTACCATGTTAAGGTGGTGTAGAGTTTGTTGAAATAGGTAGGTTCCGTAGGTTATTTAAGTTAAATTGGTGAAGTTTTTTTTAGTTAAATTGGTAAAACTGGAGTACCTGTCTTTGAGTCGCCCTGGCTGGGCGCTGATTATAAAATCTTTTAATAGCGATGTAATACCGGACTTTGATCCTTTGTGTAAAGAGCAAACCATTTTAATCTGGATTAAGAAGGTGGAAGAATATTCAAAAATATGTGTATAAGATGGGGGGATATGATTCGCTGCTCTTTTCCAAAGTTGGTCGGGCTTGGCAATGTTTGTAGAGAGCTGTAAGTAACCTTATAGTCGCAGTCAATTCAAGTGGCCAATTTACCGAACCTGGGCGGGTGCGAAATTATTTTGGGACAGTCACTGTGGGACATCGAAAAGTGTATCAAACTTACGGTATTGAATGTAGGGTTGAAGCCTTCAGCGGTATTAATCGAAGCCTGGTACCTTCTTTGCAAAACGCTAATATGTTTTTCATTGTGGCGAGATGTTGGCAAAGTGTTCTTTGTGTGACGAGACTAGCTTTGATTTGGTTTAAAAGCAGAATAGGTTCAGGTCTTTTAAATTAGATTCACAAACTGATAAAGGTGAGGAAGAGGTATTGCCACAAATACAATTGTACCGTTAGGTGTGAAGGGCCACTAAAGTTGCTGTAGTGCAGGTTATTGCATATTATTGGCGAAGCAATTGACTTTTATGATGTAGATGATGTAGATGAGTGTTTCAGATTGCTTAGTTCTCTATAGAAATAACTGGGAGTTCGACATTAATAATTATTGATAGGATGAACATAGAAAGTACACCAATCAGAAATTGGTAACCATCCGTTTTGCATTTTAGAGCGAATCATGAACTGATTTTTATTGCCCTAGTTTTTAGTTTGTCTGAAGGAGGCGTTTATAAACATGGATTGCTCGGGGGTGTAGAAAGCAAGTGTAAGATATGGACGGTCGATTTACTGATTTAATGGCGTCCTCTCTGGTGTTGTGTAATCATATTGCGTAGCAGTGGCCTGTTATTTTACAGATTGTGGGACGTACATACATGAGAGTTGTTTAAAACTCCTATTTTGGTTGTAATAGTGTTTATAAGTAAAATGTATCTCTGATACGGGGAGGGAATTGGGGTATTGACTGATATTTTAAACTGGTTTGATCTTGGTAGGGGATTTGGCAATTTTGCTGTAGAGTTGGCGCCTAGACATCAAACATATAAATTTGAGAAGTGTATGTGCGGGATGTGATCGTTTCAACTTGGAGGGTAGAGAGAAAAGTGCTGGTTAGTGACGTCGCTAGCCTGTGTTATGGTACGGGATGTTGGTGGGACTCGATTTACTAGAAAGCGATAGATCAATAATTAATTATGTTTGATATTCCAAATATTTGAATTTATGTGATAGTGGGTAGCCTGTTTTCGTGTTTTGTTTATAAGTGGCACATTCTGGACATCAGTTAACTACCCAATTATCTTAGGTGGATGTAATAGATACTTATGGAGTATAGTGAATCTCGAGAGTAGTAGAGGTTCGGCATTAACTGTTTGTGCGTCCAAGTTTGATGTAAACATTTACGGGGATTCACTTGCAGCAAGGGCTTACAAATGCAGGGGATTGGGGAGACTATGAATTGCGGTCAAGTGGTTATGACTGGCAGTAGGAATGCAAGCGGGCACTGAGATGCGGTAAGGGTTAGGACAAAAAGGCCGATTTCGCTTGGAAGTTTTAATAGACAGGGATTGCTTCTCTACTTGTTTGAGGTACCTTGGTTTTACTGATATTGGTGTAAAAGTTGTTTAGACAAGGACTAAAAATTTTTGCACGGATTGATGTGATAGTAAGGGTTGTTCTTGTATATTTAGTTAGCCGTGTTTGCCTTCATGAGGCTTGCACATATTACAGGGATTGGTCACTGATATAAAATTGTTTGTTCCCATTATGCACTTCTTGAAAATGGATTCTTGTTTTTTTCGGGCTGAACCCGATCCTCGGCTTTGTGAAAATAAAATGATAATAAAGTGAAATTTGTCTGTTATGGGTAATGTAGTTGCGGACTGGGTCTTTCATCTGAGTGAGAAGGTGTCTCGCATTAGTCTTTGTAAGTAATTTTTGGACATGTTTATTGCTTTAGAGTTGATTGCTATGAAGGTTGAGTAGAATATATAGTTTAATAGTTCGCTGTTGAGACGAGTGAGTCGTTTAAACACATTTGATCGGGTTTTTGAAAGAAAAATTGACAAAAGGTCTGACGGGAAATGTGGAATTGGTGACTTTGTTGTTATTTAAAGCTTTTAGTGGAGTTCTAGGGGCCATAATAATATAGTAATGGGATGGAGTGAAAGTGCCCCGGTGGAGGGGACGAGGGCGAGATTCAATAACTTTTTCCAGTTTTGAATGGGATCCTTTTTGTATCACTCATGTGGGGTCTTCAATTGAACATGTTTATGTAACTAATTCGACTCCAAATACAAGACCAAAAATTATATAATTAGGTAATGGGTTCTTAAGATAAATAAACTAAGGCCAATTTATTTTTGTGTAGTGTGTAAAAGTTCCAAATACAAATCCAAATATTAGGTATATAATTATTTTATGACTTTATTTGAGATTTCATGATTATTTTTGACATTTCATTTCAGATGTTAATATGAAGTAATTTATTGCTTGTTTACGGGTAATGGATTCTTAAGATAAATAAACTAAGGCCAATTTATTTTTGTGTAGTGTATAAAAGTAATGTTCTTTCTACTTATAAAAAAAAAGATTACGGTATAAATGAGAAAGCTTATGTTTGAAATTAAAAATACGATTAAAAATATATTATAATGATTTACTGCATTAATTGCTATTAATACAATTATTGAGTACAATGAACGTAATTTCTTGTTTTTATTTTATTTTATTTAAGAGCTTTCGATAAATATAAACTACATTGTACATTATGCAGATAATTAAATAATGTGTTAAAGAATGTAATTTTTAGTAATATTTTTAGAAAATTTATAGTACTTTTGTACTTGTAAGAAAGCGTGAGGACACGCTATAAGCAGGATGGCCGAGCTGTTAGCTTTTATTTATTTATGAAGAATATTGTATTAGCTAATTCCGTATTATTATGATATTTTTAGTAGCGGTAATTCCATTGTTCCGTTTCCGACACGTCAGTTAATCATAGCCAACTTCCGGTCACATGAATTGTCGTTATTTTCTCCGACCAAGCTGCAAGCGTTCGTGTTGGAAGCACTGAGGGATCGAGACGTGTCTAAGGAAAAGCATTAGTAAAGAGTAAAAAGTGTTAACGCGTAGACAAAATAATAAGTGAAACAAGTAAAGGATTGAAGGAATAATAGTTAAGTTGATTGTTAATATGTAAGTACTCCATTTTTGTTCTGTTGGTGGTTTATTCGTTCTTGAAATATTTACATATTATTATGTGATTTGTATACTGCATAACTACGAAATATACGTGCAATTGTAAAGTGTTTTATCTTTTATTTAACAAAAACCCGCATTCTGAGCTGTGAGCCAACAATAATAAAAAAATTGAATTGACATTGCAATGTATCCCATTGCTGGGTACAGGTCTGTCTCAATTAATGGCGAGGCCTGAAGCTTACTCTACCGCCGCTGGTCAAATGCGGGTTGGTGGTAGAGTTACCATCTTTTTTTACAAGAATTAAAGTATATTTAGGTCTGAGAAGGAAAATAAACAGTATTTTACAAAAATGAACAGTATTCAATTTTTTGAAGACATATATTTAGTGCTTCTCGCGAAACTTATCAATTTTGTCTTCTTTCAAAGCTTCGTAAGCCTTACCACAATCAAAACTATAGTTAAAATAAATAAGGAGCTAATTTTTTATTAAATTAATTGAAGCTAATATTACGTAGTATTTGACAGATTCGTTCTGAAACGCTCGATTGTAGGTAACTGCGCTGCACTAACTTAGTGTTCGTCTGGGATGTTGATGCTGAAAACAGTATTTTGTATAATTTATTTTTGTTCAACAGTAAAATGAATAATGTAGTGTAAAACAGTATAATACTGTTTTTAACAGTATGGTTGACAACCCTAGTTGGTGGAGATGCGGAGTAGTGGCCAACTCACTGTCGGATGATTTCACACCGCTAATAAGGCTTCCAACCACAATATAGTTCAATTTCTCCAACATGGGACCGACGGCTTAAAGTACTCTCCAAAGCCATCTATTTCACCCATTATACAGCCAACCGCGCATCTATCGGTTAGCTGCGTAGATCGCTTGTGATATACCCAGCCGCTAGGCCATGCTCTCTTCAACAATATGATTTCAAATAATATCACAAACTGATCTAACTGTTAACTGTAGGTGGTAGAACTATTATGGTTCGCTCGGGGAAGTACACCGCTGCACCCACTTCTGCCGTAAACCTATTCTATTGTGTTTCGATGGAAAGGTGCAGTTCTCGGCCACACTTACATGAGGCGACCACCAGCCTCCGAAGTAGCAGCACAACTGCATACGACCTCAGTCAAGACTTACCTATGCTTGCTTGAGGTTGTATGTAGATGTCCATGGGCTGCAACGACCACTTAACACCACGTGGCCTGCATGCTCGTCTGCTACTCCATTCAAATTAAAAAAACCTCCTACTTTTTAAAAACGTTTAAAAAGGCTCGTTATTCGACGCGTAACAGTAACGTAACCAAAGCACCTTAAACCCCTCGTATCTCAGGTTGGAGCAATCAGGAGCGATGCGGGCGGTGTTTGTCTTTCAAAGAGCGGTGGAATTAAGAGGGAAATTTCGCTGTTGGGTGTTGTGGGAATGATAAATTAATTTAAAGTGCTTACTTGTTGTTTTTCTTCTCATCTCTAAAGATAAACTGAACATGTTTTAAGACATACCTAGTTACGTGTAAACATTCTTTGCTTTAATTTCGTGATATATAATGTGTAATGCGTACTAACGTTGGCCTCTCTTTTTTCAAATTTAAAAATCACATCAAAGAACCGTACCTTAATGTTAAATTTTCTTAGTTAAATTCTGAATGAATTAATTTTTATTTGGTGCTAGAGTACATTTACATCTCCAATAAAACCACCGAACAAAAACTATCGTTTTTACTTCCTCAAAATGGCCGAAATCCTTCTCAGTTGTAAGTCAATAGTAGCAAAATTACCAACATAATAATCTAAATAATCGTTAAAGACCTGGATCTTTCATTTTAACATTTTAGAGTAAGTGATAAGACTAAACTTATTATCCATGGAGATTCAGATGTAAAAAAATTATCTATTATAACAGCTTTTATTTAAACTCTAAAACGCAATGCGCCAAATACTCCAAATAGAGCAAAAAGTTAAAATTTTAGAGGTAGGTATCAAATTAAAGCTAAGAGCTGGTTTGGGAATAACTTTCAAAATGTGTTTGATTCATCTGTAGGCGTGAATTTTTTTTAAAAGCGAATAAACCATACAGCGGGCATCAAAATAAAATTCATTAAAACACAAAAATTACATTTATATTAAAATTTGCTTTAAGTGGACAGTTAGAAATTTTAAAAAACATAGATATTGGAAAAATAAAATAATATTTTTTTCTCGGTCATCACCTTTAGGTGCCCGTTAACACTATTAGGGCAAAATGTTGATCTGAGACAAATAATCGTGGCGGAAAATAACTCCCAGCAGCACTCTTTTGAATAAAAACCTTGGGGTAGAAGAGAATTTAGCAAAGTAGGATGCGGGAGAGGTGCGCATAAAAGCTTAAATTTAAATATAAAAAAAAATATCAATAGACACTCATATATATATATACTATACACACACACACGCACACACACATATTACATTTATTACATTATTACTTGCAAGAGACATCTAACGTAGTGACCACTGCAACATGCGCGAGGTAAAATTTTCAAAATATCCTAAGATAATAGATTTTATGTTCATTTTTTTTTCATAATAAAATGAGATCCTCTAAAATAAGGCAACTGCATGCAACCGCAGTAAATTTAAATTATGAAAAATGACCATTTTAGTGAAGTTACATAGAGAGTTAGTTGGAGAGCCTGCCTGAAATGAAACTGACGTATTCTATGATCTGTCAGTTCTATGGTACCTACAACGTGAACCGTAATCCATGTCCATGGTCTATTCGAAGGCGATGTATACAGCTTTTGAATACGCTTTTCAAAACTCCCACAGACCAATTAGCAGAATTTTTAAATAGCGAATGAACACAAACTTTGAGATGTAATTTTCTCAATTTGCATGACTCTCTTTCGTTTCGAGTATGCTGGCAGAATGTTTACGAAGCGTACAAACAATTTTACTTTGGAGATTGCTTATGAAGTTTCAATTTTTTTGTTCGTTTGTTCGGGTTTTTTAGAATAATGAAAAGGCCCGGAAATTTGGTGAAATTCCAGTTAACATTAGCTATGGAATATGAAAATGCAAGCAATGGACGCAGTCAGGAGTGAGCTGAGTGCTAGCGGTCACCTATCTTACACATTTCTGTTGTGTTATGTTGGAAAGGGTGGTTGTCACTCAAACTTACATGAAGCGACCATCAGCCTCCAGAGCAGCAGGGCAACTGACTTGGCATGTCAATTTTAGGTGGCATGTAGATGAGTAGCGACCACTTAACACACTGAAGTCAAAAAAGTCACATGCTGAAGCCGCACAGAAAACCAGCAGTCGTGGCTTATACCACGACATGCTGAGTGCGGTCCTATTCCATATTGTGGTTCTGCGGCGTTTCACCTTTTTTTTTCTCATCTTCGTTTTAAATACTTACATTTTTATCATCACTTAGCAGCTATGTATTATTTTTATTGTTTTTGTTAAGTATAGAATAGCATAAATGTATTGTTGCAGAACTTACAAGATGTAATTAAACGTTTCTTTCTTTCTTTCTTCTTAAACACACGCTCGTCTGTTACACTAATTAAAATTTTAAAATTTAGACAAAATCCTCACCAAAATGAATGAATAGCTATGATACTATGGTACTATGTATATCTTTTAAATATGTGAAAACTTTCGAGCTAAAACTTGTTTGCTTTCCGCTACAACTTCCTAAAATCGGAAGACGTGTGAAGTCTACCAAATAGCACTTGAGTGGCGCGATGAACTGTACGGAAAATTGATAAGTACCTATAGGGTTTTTGCACGAATGATCGAACTTTTACATTGCGTAGGCTCGGTTAAGCTAATAAAGTCTTCGATACACTCGTAGTATAGTAGACTAATATACAGGGCGTACTAAGACTATGGGACATGAACATGGGACATTAAATGAGGCCGCGAGAGCAAGAACGGCCTAAGTAACATTTTTATAAAAAATATAGTTAGTCATCGTCATCAAAAATCTGTTTTTTATAGAAGCAAAATGGCCTACCACTGATTTCTCGATCCATCAAGAGATGGCGTTAGTATACACATTTATTGCATTAAACACTTTATTCAAAATCTGTGTATATAAACGGCCTAAGTTAGTTGGGTCGTTTTTGCACTATGGCTACACTAAGTGAAGTGTGACTTAGGCCTATGTCATATTCAGATGTTTGTAAAATTAGCAGTTTCGTACAAGTTTTTGTTATTTACGTGTTTGAATGAATTAGTTTTATGAATTGGAATTCTTCTACAAATTAAACAAGTGAAGCTAAAGTAGCTCTTGTCATAGATTTCACTAAAAAAATTCCAAAGTATGACTCACATTACACTCTCAATAAATCAACTAGAAAATACTTATCACCTGATTTTAGCCTTTTGACAATATCGTATATAGGATATTTTACTGAAAGAAGACTTTATGTTATTTTTAAAAGTTAGTTATTTTGTGCTTTTTGTACAAATTTATTTTATTTTATTTGAACCGTATGTGGTTGACCGTCATCAACTTTGGGCACCATGATGGGTTTTTGTACGCTGAGATAAAATATTATGCGATGATGGAACTCGATTGTAACGTGCTTGTAGAAAGGTGGAAAGTTTTAATAAAAAAATGCCGCTTCACATTCATAGCCAAACACTAGAATTCCCTATGTCGGGTGCCATGGACACACATAAAGACAAACACCCAAACATTTAGAAATTTAAACTCAGCATTGAAATTGCTATCACGCGGAGAATCGTACCATAAGAAAACCGGGTAGGTACCTACCTATAAGATATAGTAAGATCTCCTAGGTGTTACCTACCTGCTCATACTTACCTGTTCATAACTACAAAAATCATCACCTATTTTTATTGGAACACCAGGACTATCTAAATATATAATTATAAAATCACTAGCTGTGCCCCGCAGTTTCACCCGCGTTATTTTTTTTAAAGTATCCTATTTTACTTCTGATAACTCCAAGAATATATGTATAAAGTTTCATGATGATCGGTTGAGAAGTTTTCGTGTGAAAGAGTAACAAACAAATTTACTTTCGCATTTATTATATTATTGTAGGATGAAATAATACTGTTTAGCAAAAATGTTCCTTTTCATTGAAGCCGGTTAAAAATTCGGCGAGAAGCTTAATAATTTTATTGGTTTTGTGAAACTTAACGAAACTTTTGCCAACTAATTATGTTTTAAATAAAAATTATGTTGCTTTAGAGGGTAATAACGGTAGTAAGTTCCTTAATATTTACTTTAATTCAAATTAAAAACTAACGTTTTTGGAACTTATTACCATACCTACCATTTATGCTCCTTACTCCTTATGTAATTTCTAAAAATTGTTGTCTATAAAAATAAACAAAAAAGTTTTAAGCTCATATGGGCTATGCTATCTATCCCCTAGTAATGGCTAGGCTATCCCCACTAGTAAGTCTCTATCTACTATCTCTACTGTCGTGGGTACTATACACACAAAGACATGAACTTCAATACTCATACAGTGACCGGATATATCACTCATTATTAAACTCTGCCTCGATCTAACCCGACATCTTCGATCGCCAGACTTATGTTAATCGTTACGCCATAATAAATTATGATCGTAAAAATCTACTTTCGAGGCCGTATACGAAATTTTGCCGATTTTGCTCATTTTATACAGGAGATTTTGCAGTTAAAATACAGTATTTCCATAAGTTTTATTGCACAATATGACTGATCATTTCAATTATAAACTATTAAATGAGCCACTTTTTAATTTTTATTTCGTTATTTTGCTTAATAGACCTGAAGCCGGTGATAATTTTGTAAATATTACTGTAATAGGTATAGAATATCACCTATTTCTGGATCATTTTAAAGTCTAAACAGATCGAAAAAATGCCATGTATTGCTATAAAAATCACATACATAGTTTATGAGCCACTTTTTGTCACTCTCATACAAAAGAAATTACTAAAAAAACATTGAACTTAGTCAATTTTGAGAGAAAATGGGCCTAAAATTGCATTTGATTTCGGCAAAATGGAATAATCTTTCGTAAAATTTATTTGACATAAATACTCTTCAGTTTATAATCAATCCGTTTCCTGAAAAAAAAAGTCTTATTAATTATAAAGATTCGGCATTAAACATCTTTTAAAGTAACCTAAATCTCGCATTATAATTCTTGACGCAAGCTATAAAAGTGTCTAATGTATTAGATTATTATTGAAATGAAAAGTTATATTGTGCAATGATACTTGTAGAAGTACTGTAATTTATCTGCAAAATCTCATGTGTTAAATCGGGTAAATAAGCAAAATTGGCAAAATTTCGTATACGGCCCCTTAAAGCCGGTTTACCTACTAATTGTATCACTAGAAACTGAATCGGAGGAAATTCAAAATTAAAAAACCTATGGAACCCTGCTTTCATGAACAGTCATGAACTAAATACACAAAGCTACTCATATTATTACGTAAGTACATTATTCTTAGTCTAAGCATATTATACATACTTTGTATATAAATTGAAAAATGACTCTCCTCTTTTTAAATTCGTCGTGTCATCCTAAAAATTGAAAACGTGTTGGAACTACGAGTACATAGCCCTGGCACCCACTGAAAAAAGTACTCGTGGTGAACATTGCATGTGTATTTATCAGAAACAACCATCATTCACCATCGTTCACCATCTCCGAGTAAAGTGTTGATTAGTTACGTCCCGAGTAAAGTTAATTGGCAAGTAAAAGCTATGAGTACGGGTCAGTTTATCATAATAATATTATGATTAGTGCTACTCAAGCATCGTGAAATTGAAATTGTAGTTTTGGGTGACTTTATTTGGCTTATGGGCTGAATTAGCGTACTTGTCACTTTATTTGAAAGTGGTGAAAGAGGCCCTAAGATTCAGTAATAAATAAATAACGCTCATAGCCTCACAGTAGGGTAGATATACCCTGTGTCGTGGGTACCATCAACCATGGACACACACAAAGACGGATACACAAACATCCAGACCGAGATACCTCGCCGGGAATCGAACCCGGGACTTTCCGATCGGCAGTCCGGCATGGTAACCATTGCGCCACACGGGTCGTCAATTTATGTCTTCTATAGGTATCTCTTTTTTGTCCAGTACGCCTTAGTGCCTGAAGTCCAGTTTTCGAGCAGTGTGTATTGAAAGTGATAACATATGTATGTACGTCGTTAGATTTTTTCACAGGCTCAAGACAATTAAGTGAGCGATGGAGAGAGCTATGCTTGGCGATAGAATCCGTAGTGGTTAAATAATAATAGTTGTCAAAATTGGCCAGCTAAATTGGCAGTAGTTACACATTGGCGTAGTAAGTTAAAGATTTTATTTTTATAAATCTAATCTAATCTAATTTTTATAATTTTTTTTTTCTGTCTAATAGCCTGTTGACTACTACAGCCTACCTCGCACTCTCAACATTGCCCAGGGTGGACTGGTAGACAATGCCAATGGGTATTAAGTTTTACCCTTTGTGACTCTCATTTTAAGGTGTTTCACAGAAAAAAATAAATAAAAAAATAAGGTCCATCTTCGCTTCTAACTCATCAGTTTCTAATTGGAAACGAGTTAGACTCGTGTGGTCGCGACACCGACGATTATCGAGCAATTGTAGCCACGCGGCCACGCTGTGTTCGACATTAACTTGTGGTGCAATTAGATACGTACCTACAAATGTTAAAGTTCGAATGGTGAAATGGAGCGCCTTTCTTGAAAGCCTGGGTCTCGCCCACACTTATACTTGTAACAAATATTTTATCGTTTGCTTTAGTAAAGAAAAAATGCTCAAAAAATATACTCTTAAAGAGAAAAATATTGAAAATAATGAGACACTTTCATTAAATCGCCTCAGGAAAAGACTTCAAAATGTTTATTCTAGAACAAAATTGCATCACAACAGTATATTTTGTATGGGACCTAGCATTTATAACTAAAGAGCAACGCTTTTTGATCCCCACAGCTGGGCTCGGGTCTCTGCCCAATATTGGGGAGGCCATATTAAATGCTTGTCATATTAAATGTTCGAATTCCGAATTTAAACACAATAATTTAAAACGCTATCTAATCAAAAAGATTACTACTCTTGTTAACGAATTTTTAAATGATTAATCACAATTTAAACCATGACATTAAAAATATTACTACAATTTTTAAATTAAATGTAATTTATTTATTAAGAAATTGACATGTAAGCGAATTGAAATCTTTATTGACCTAGTTATTATAATAATATTATTATAATAATATAATAACTCAAAATCAATTATGAATGTTTAGATTATTTGATATATTTTGATGGTATATTTCGCATGCCTAAAAAGGCAGAATTTGGCAGTTAAATATACCAATTTTGTAACCATTTCCTACCTATATTCGTGCAAATAAAGAATTTCTTCGTGCAGTCTTCTATATAGCCTTTGGTTAAGTTTTTGACTTTAGAAGCCGTATACGAAATTTTGCCGATTTTGCTGATTTGCCTGATTTAACACGAGAGTTTGCAGTTAAAATACAGTATTTCTATTATGTTTCATTGCACAATATAACTGATCGTTTCAATAATAATTGTACATTAGCAACTTACATGTACACTTACATGTACATTAGGCACTTTTAGCTTGCGTCAATAATTATAATACAAGCTTTAGGTTACTTTTAAAAAGATTTTTAATGCCAAAATTTCATTATTAATTTGTTTTTCTTTCAGGCAACGGTATGACTATGAACTGATGTGTATTTAGATATGTCAAATAAATTTTATAAAATATTATTCCAATTTGCCGAAATCAAATGCAATTTCCGGCCCATTTTCTCTCAAAATTAAACAAGTTCAATGTTTTTTACTATTTTTTTTTGTATGAGAGTGGCAAAAAGTGACTTATTTACTATATATGCGATTCTTACAGCAATACACACCTTTTTTTTTCGATCCGTAAAAAACAGTAAAATTCACAAAACGGTCACCGTCTTCAGGTCTATCAAGCAAAACAGCGTAATAAAAATGAAAATGTGGTCAACTTAATAGTTTATTATTGAAATGATCATACATATTGTGCATGTTATGGAAATACTGTATTTTAGCTGCAAAATCTCATATGTAAAATCAGCTAAATCAGCGAAATCAGCAAAATTTCGTATACGGCCTCTTAATAACTACGAGAAATAATTAAAAAACAGTTTGCCTCCCTCAGCTTCGGCCAAATTTATCAGTTTGTAATTGGAAACAACTAAATGAAATGGAAATAACAACGAAAAACAACACTGACAATTTAAATCGGGCGATTGTAGCCTCGCTGTGTTTGACATTAACTTGTGGTACAAAATGCTAAAGTTCGAATGGTTAAACAGTCTTTTATTCTTTTATATATCAGACATGGACATATTTTCCATCAATAGCACGAATTGATAATTTATAAGATATAAAGGACCTCGGTACGGTCTTCAAACATGTCGGGCGCCCGAAGTAATCCGCGAGGTAAGCCGTTTATAAACATATTTTGATTATAGACCGGGAAAACAACATTATTATAAAATCCCCACGACAGTAGTTTGATGAAAAATGCTTAACAAATGTAAGAATAATATACTAGTACTTGCGATTTTTTTCATATCTTCATTTAGGAAACCAGTAAATAATTCCTGTAAAAATTGAATCTATTCCAGAATTTAATTCATCCGATAAAAACTGAATTCGAGAGCATTGATTAAAATTATATACCGTTCGAGAGTTAGGCCATCATTAGCATGAATACTTCTGGGAAACTTTGTACAGATAAGAATTTACGCCATCTTGTTTTTGTAATGCAAATCAGCCTGATTACCACAGATTTACGAATGCAAAACGCAGAATATATTAGAGTCTTGTATGTTGAGCAGTTTTCATATACCTATTACAAATACATGCTGTATTTGCTTTTGACGTCTCTTTGTAGGAAGTTTACGAATATTTTATCTGTAAGAATGTTTCAAGCAAAATTTCGTTACACATTGGCGTAGTAAGTTAAAGATTTTATTTTTATCGAAGCGAAGCGCGCATGGCCCGGCGCTTAGCGTAGAACGCAAACGATCTATGCAACTAAGCCAAACGGGCGCGGTCGGGTGTGAGATGGGTGACCGCTAGTGGCAAAAAAAAATCATGCGCGTTTCCGTGCTTCGGAGGGCAAGTTAATCCGTCGGTCCCGGTTGTTGTCGATAGATAACAGTCGTTAAACCTTGTCGGAGGCCTTATGGGCGGTTTGAAAACATCCGACAGCGGGTTAGCCACTAACCCGCATCTCCACCAACCCGCATTGGAGCAGCGTGGTGAAGTAAGCTCCAGGCCTTCCCAATAATGGGGAGAGACCCGTGCCCAGCAGTGGGACGCAAAAAGGGTTGCGGCCAAGAATGTTTCAGACTCGTAAAACCTGTTTGCGTGTGTACGCGTGAAACAGCGAGATTGACATTTTCAGGTGCAAAAGTAGCACACGTGTAAGCGTGTATGCCAAAACAACTGCGCACGCGCAGTAAATAAGCTAGTTTGAAACCGTCCTAAGAACCAATGATATTTAACAGTGATAAAATTTCGATACGTAGGTATGGCAAATTGGGCCTTTTGAGCATACGATTTTGAAGATCAAATTAATTATTTTTATATCATCAATAGTAAAACCATTAAGACGAAAGAGTGGCCATATTTTAAGAGCTTTTTGATGAACAAATGGATAAATTTAGATTAGAATTTTAATAAAGCTTACAAAGACGACGATAAATCTCCCTTTTAAAGGTAATAGAATGTACATACAATTTAAGAGCGTCAGGAAATTTATGACAATGAAATTTATGGTCACAAAATTGTAGCTATCCTTGTTCCAAAATCTTTAGAACTAGGTGTAACAAATTTTATTGGTTTTTTCTTTTGAAATATTGTAAGAAAAGTACGTAATAAACTGCTTCTAAAGCTCTGATTTTATTACAAAAAGTAAATTAATTTTACAAGTAAGAAGCACTTTGTCATTATAAATTAAGTAATGGTTAAGTCGATTATAAATTAAGTAATGGTTAGCTGTTGGACTTTTGCATCAATCCTTCCTAGTGATAAAACAGATCACCACTATTGAGCGCAGATTAAAATAGTTTGCTTGACTTTGAAATTTGAAGATGGGGAAATTTTATTTTTTATTATTAGTCAATTATTTTTTTAAATTAAAATGAAACAAAGGTTCGTTTTAACGAAGAACTTTTTCTCCGATCATTTTTGGATAAAGATTAATCTCAAATAGGCCAGGCATAATTCCTTCTAACTTTTTCTTTAATTTAATCCATAACACATTAATACATTTTGAAGCACACAATGACGCAACACAAACGCACTAGGCGTGACGTTAATACCCGTAGCAACATGAAAATGCATATATTATGTGAGTATTGTCAGTGCCTGCTTTCGATAAATCGACCCATGGAAATTATGCCTATTCACTCCTGTATTGCAAATCTCAATAGATACACAATTTACCTACAATAGGCCCTTTAATGAAATAATACTTACAGAAAACGTTGGAAAGTATACGAGATGTGTTCATTTCGGTGTAGGTACAACTTAGAGCAACGACTATTACGAGCATGCGCTAGCAAGGAATATCCTTAGTGGCTTTTCCCTCTCGCTCGAAAATGTTCATGGTAGAAAAATCAAGATTGTTATTTTAAATTAGTAGCGAATGGCAACTATCAATATGGAGGTTAGAATGATGTCCATATGCAGAAAATGACTTTACCTATTATTATTTTGTAAATATTATGTGCTTTTGCACATGAGTTTAAAAATTAGTGACCGTAACCGTTAGTAACAAACATTTGTTGCCCGTTTCCATACTTGCTGTCGGTCGCATATCATCCATATAATAATAGATAAATCTTGTCCGTCCAGCTCCGTGTCAGTGGAAACGCAACCTTATGGTCAGTTTGAAAATAGTTAGTGAGCAACCCGCTTTTTATCATTTCCACCAACCCACATTGAAGCTGCATAGTGCAGTAAGCTTTAGCCCTCTCAACTAACGGAAGGGAAGACTCGTGCCCAGCAGTGGGAAGCAAAAAAAATTGCAACCAATTTATCGAAGTATGGAAGGCTACGATCTATCTATCAGTTATCTAGCTAGCAGCATTCTATATAGAATGCTGCTCCATTGACGGGTTTGACGGTCCATATCTTTGATGCTCTAGTGTACAACCCTTTTTATTCCGAACATCCTATAAAACCTCTAATTTACGGCCTTTCCCGAAATACATAGCCCATAAGCCTTAGAGAAACCCTTTCGAGTGTGACAGGCGGTTCTATCAGGCCCTAAAGTAGACGAAATATCTTGTTTGGACCTACTAGAACATGACGTTTCTACATGTCAATGATAGTGATCAAGCCGAATAGGGGTTCTGGGTTTATTAGATAGTTCATGATGTTGCAGAGCTAGAATACTTACTAGAATTTAGCACATATACAAGCATATATTTTGGGACACTCGCAAAAATAAAGTAGATACAGAAATGTAGATTGGTAAGCTCTTTTCAAAGTTACGGTTTTAGAGATGCTAGATCCATACTAATGATTATAACGAAAGTGTGTTTGTTTATTTGTTCGTGTTTTACAGTGATGATACTGATGATATTATAGAGCAAAGAAAAACACAAGAGATGCTGTAACCTGCTACTTGTACCAGAACCAGAGTCACAATACAAAGAGCGCCAGAGTTTTCAACATCACACATTTTCAAAAACCGTGCACATTACAATACATAAAAATATTGATATAATTGGCCACATTTTTTAAACTTACCTTCATCAGCAGCATCAAAGTGTCATTACATTAATATTCAACCTGCGATTTTAAAATAAGAGGTGTAAGATTATGTTTTTGTTTATTTTTTGCCATTTCACTTGCAACAATTTCGCATAGAAAACAGAAATTCAGCACCTAGTAGGTACCACTTGTCGATGCATCTAACGTAGTGTTTAATTTCTCTATGCATCTAGCCGCTAACAACAAGTGTGTTTTATTTAATACGTTTACATTTATTAAATAAGGTTCATAATATTTCCTTACACTTTTATACATAAGTGAATTTTGAATCGAGAATCATTGAAAGAATCGGTCAATATTGGCAGAGATATAAACGACATAAACATTCATAGTACGTTGCTCGTTCTGCTCAGTAACGTAATCTGTAAGTCAAGCTTGACATGCAATGTATTTTGTGCAAATAGTACAGTCGTTATGATATGATACGATATAATATTATTATTGTTAGTGATGTTAGTATTTAGTCCGTGTCGTTTTTTTTTTCAACCTTTTTATGTCCCACTGCCGGGCACAGGTCTCCTCTCACAAGTGAGAGGGATTTAGGCCATAGTCCACCACGCCGGCCAAGTGCGGATTGGTGGACGTCATGCTTTCGAGAAATTGTGAATTTCTCTCAGGCATGCACGATGATGGAGAACATCGTAATCAATTAAATATCACGATATTTTCCATCACCGTGGAGCAGCGATAAATGCGCACATTACAAATTTCTTTGTCAGAGGTGCGCGCCGAGGATTTGAACCCGGGATCGGTCGCGTTGAAGACCGCGGTTTTGACCACTCGGCCATTGCTTGCTTTTATTTATTAAACCTTTAACCTTCAGGAACTTACTACTGTAGGTAGACTGACATACTAAAGTAGATAATATCACGTTATGTTCAAATTACACGCGTTACAGGTACGATAGCGAGTAAGTCGAATCTCGCGAGATTCGCAACAAGCGGCATACTCACCTTATCTGAGGTCACAGGGCTCATCAAATGTGTAGAAAATTTTCTCCTGTTCATTCACCTTTTGATTTTGGTTGCGATTTTAAACAACATAAAGAAATAGGTAAAGCAATAGATTTTAATTTGTTAATAAGTTCACTTTAATAATTATCTATTGACATGACATGTTTTACTGTGTATTAAATGAATTTTCTTTAATAGTTAATTATTTATTGGTTTATTTTATTTTTATTGGTTTGACATTTTTGTATGATGATTATAATGTATATTTTTTTGTAAAATTTGACATATATGTACATTTTAATTTGATTTTAATCTGTTGTGACATCAATTAATATTGTATTAGAATAATTTTAATTTTGCTTCTAATTCATTTTTATGTTTTTTTTTTTTAATTTTTGTACGCCCATAGTGGCAGAATAAGAGCGACTGTCATAATATTATGTTATTATAATCCAACTGTGTAACCTTATTCGACAAATAAATTTGATTGATTGATTGATTGAAAGGGTTTTCTCTGGCTCAGTCTGGGTGCTGGAATAAACGAGCCACCTTTACACGTGACTTTTTTGACTTAGATAGAAACTTAAAATTTAAAAAAATGTATTAAAACACAAGTAACAGAATACATTTAAATATCGTAAGTTTGTAGCTTCATCGTACAAATGATTTAATCCTTTGGACAAATTTTGTATTCGAAATATAAAATACCGCAATTTTTCCTTTATCTGTGCTATAAGACGTTGCTTCGTATCTATCAAATTTCAAGATCCTGAGTTCATGGGAAGTACCCTGTAGGTTTTGATTCCCTTCCGAGTTTCGAAAATTTGCAGAAATTTGCGGCATAAACGGCTGCATCTTTTGATTGCGCTGGCTTAGAAGTTTGATTTTTTTCACAGCTCTAAGAGACAGTAGATTTGAGTATTTGATAAAAATTCCAGCTTGATATTTTGGTAATGGGAGATCTTCCGCCGGGCTAGGTGGTCATGCCCGGGGAGCGGCCGCGCTCCAACTGACTCAATTCAGAGCTTGTATATATGGTAGGATATTCCGAAAACTTCGATAGCGTGATTCAGGAATACCCGTGGGGCATCTCTTGATGAGTAGCAGAAGGTCGCTATAATATCTCCACGCGTTCCTGATAAAAAGGGTCTTGACAGATGGACGGACAACAAAGTGATCCTATAAGAGTCCTGTGTTTTCCTTTCGAGGTACAAAACCCTAAAAATTGTAAAAGCTCCATTCCTAGATTCCTTTCATTCCTTATAAAGAGGTCAATGACCCTTCCTTTGACGTAAAGGGTGATAAAACTGAAAACTACTTTAAATGTACATTAATTTTGCGAGTCCGTTCATATTAGTTCAGTTTATTGCCGAACACGTGTCAACGCATCCCATTTATATTCATGAGTATGACCGCACCGCTATAGTTGCATTTAATTATGCAATGAGTATGGACACCGCTTTATGTAATAACGTTTCACACTCAGCCCATAGTCAGGTTTATTTAAGAGCCTCCGCACAGATAACCACAACGTTATACAACAACCTGTACACATTCTCATCTTTTGACGTGTTTTATCATGTATTTTTGTGTACTAAATAAATATATAAATATTTGACACTCATAGCCTCACAGTAGCGTAGATATACCCTGTGTCGTGGGTACCATTCACACACAAAAATGCTGAAATACAAACACCCAGATCGAGAACAGAAATTTTAAACTTTTATGTTACCTACTTTTTGAAGCGGCGATCAGCGATTTGGCGACTGCTACGATGACGGATGTGGATATCGGGGCGGGTAGAAAATAATAAATCAGTCTTAACCAGGGTTGCCATCTCTAAAATTTGTCAACTAGGACAAGACGCGTTAAAACCCCGGATTCTAGAGCCCGAAACCCGGACATGTCAACAGCGGGGGGACAGTGAATTTAGCGAGTCGGTTCATCGGTTGATCGCGACATGGGCACAGTGCGTGTGTCGCGGGCGGCCCAAGACTTTATATATTTTTTAAACCTGGGCTACAAATGAACTCCGGCCTGGACGCTCCCCGGACGCCCTCTAAACTAGGACAAATCCGGGGAAACCCGGACGGATGGCGACCCTAGTCTTAACCTAGCCAGACTCCAATCCAGCCCTCGAATTGTGGGCACAGCCACCCAAAGATCGGTCAAGTGCGAGTCGGAGTACGAACTCTCAAATGAACAATCAGACTTAGCTGAACGATTTTTTCATATTTTTTACATCTTCAAATAATAAATTTGATGACAAACTAAATTATACACCATTTTATATCATGTTTATATTTATGTTATTTCATGTTTATATATTTCATATATGTTTTTATGTAAACATCAGCCTATCGATCTCAACAGATCGTGAAAGTGACACTTTTCCAGTTACAACTAGTGAATTAGGGTTGTGAGCATGCCCATAGTGCCCATATGGTGGATCCGCGCCTGAACTTAGCAGTCATGGAATTTCATTGTGTTCCCTAAAACAACACATATAACATAGCACAGTAGGTGAAAAAAAGACGTTGTTCATTCAATAGAATTGCGATACTTTCAGCATTGTCAAATAGAATTAATTTTAGACCGCGATACAGGCTGAGTGCGGTCCCATTTCATCTAGTGGTTCTGCAGCGTTCTACCTTTTGTCTTATTATTTTTTATTTTAATTTATTCACTTTTGTTTTGTTTACATATTTACAAATGTTATGTTATGTTTTATTTTTATTATATTAGTATATTATGTTTTTTTTTTGTTGTGTAGTATAATTAGTGTAGTATAGTTGCAGAATTAACTGGATGCAATAAACGTTTCTTTCTTTCAATTAACAACTACTAGCCTTCCGCCAGCGACTTCGCCCGCGTGGACCCATTTTAGAGGTTCCCGTAGGATAAAAATCATCCTATGTCCTTTCACAAGGACCACTCTATCTGTGTTTCAAATTTATTAAAATCGGTTCAGTAGTTTAAGCGGGAAAGCGTAGCAGACAGACAGACAGAGTTACTTTCGAATTTATAATATTCGTAAGGATTAGTAGGGATGAAATGAAATAAGAAACATCAAATTTTTCTTTTCATTTGATATTGAATGGCTGAAAATATTTTTATACAATGCCTTAAAACGAATTAAAAAAAAGAAACATAAAAGACAGACATGACACTTTTGATAGCTGCGTCAAAATGTAAATAAACAAACACAGAAAGTAAATAATTTTATAAATAAATAATAAAGGAAAAGCAAAGTATAAGAATAAAACGGACGTGAATGAAGTAAGTAATAACATGAAGTGTATTTATAACACTACACGGCGCATTTCATTTGCTTCCCGTGGGAATGAGATATTTTTCCGCGGTAAAAAGTAGCCTATGTCCTTTCTCAACGTCCTTTCTATGTTTATGCCAAGTTTCATCAAAATCAGTTCTGTGGTTTAAGCGTGAAAGAGTGGCAGACAGACAGAGAAACAGACAGACAGAAAGAGTTACTTTCAAATTTATAATATTAGTATGGAAGTATGGATTGAAATTGATGACCTGCGTGGCGCAATGGTTACCATGCTGGTCTGCCAATCGAAGGGTCCCGGGTCCACCCAGGCTCTGTTCTCGGTCTGGGTGTTTGTGTTTCTGTCTTTGTGTGTATCCATGGTACTCACGAGTCACGACACAGAGTATATCTACCCTACTGTGGGGCTATGAGTGTGAAGCGTTATTTATTTATTATTTTAACAATTGTTAAACAATAAATAATTTTATTTATAGATTTTCGTCAGTCAAGTCAGTTCGGCAACGAGTAGGTATGTGGAGCGTGCACATGTACATTGTAAATTTTACATAAACAAAGTTCACGCGGACGAAGTCGCGGGTGGTCGCTAGTCATATGTTCCTTAACCGAATGAACCAAGTAGGTTGGTGTAAAAATGATATAAAATAAAATTAATTAAAAAAAATGTAATATACTTATATCCTCTTAAAACTACTTTGAAAGAATTATTACGGCGTAAGTTTTGAAATTAGAAACTAGGGTCAATTTATTTTGCCAATAATATTGTTACACCAGTAATGTTGTGGATATCACATCAAATCAAATCCGATTAAATTATTTGTTTATACAATACATAATTGTAATGTCGAGCATGTTTACTCAAGGCACTTCGTACCACAATATTTATTAAGACACAGTAACCTAATCTAGACATCTCAGGTGTCTGACAAACAAGATAAATTAATAATGCCTTAACTAGCTTATTAGATTAACTCACACGTACTACGTGTCCAACACATGAACTTAGTTAACAACAAGAATAAAACTCTAGGTTAAGAAATAGGTATATTTGACTTCAGTTGTATTTATTAGTCTAAAATTGTAGCTTATAATAATGAAAGTTTTGTAATTTTATTAGTAAGTTAGTTCTAAGGGCATTATTCATAAAATCCCGTTCAATAGCTTTCCAAGCATTATTGAACTAATTAATGCTTAATTTAACAGATATTTAAGACCAGTGGCGGCTCATCCTAAAGAGCGCTGGTGCAGTGCACTCCCACTTTAAAATTTAAATATTACATAGGAAAATTACATAGGTAATCTATATTCCTTCATAATACATACTATCCTTACATTACATCTATCATCTATCCTTACTTACATTATATCTACGCGTACATTTATCGTCATATTGTACGAGTGGAGCGCCAGCGATTGCGCTCCTAATGAAACGAAGTTTAGTACGATTCCTAGCGCTGTATTCAATGAGTGCGAAAGAGAAACATCGCAGCACATATCCGACGCGTGAAACAAAAGATTTAGTATGAGAAATTAACTTAATCTGGAGCGCCTCTCACGCGCGACGTTGCCAAACCGTGGGTTCGGCCGTGACGCGTGCCGTGGGGCGTGGCCTCAACCTGCTTATGCGATGTTGCCGTTCTTATGTATACAAACAAACGTGTCGTCGGCTTTGACAGTTATATCGCAGTTTTTCTTTAAATTAAAATTAAAAAATAGTTTATGCGCGACATTTTGTTTTAAAAATGGAACAGTGTGTATCTTTTATTAAAAAGTGTCAAAAACTATAGAAATACGCCTTGAACTAAAAGCTAAAGGGTCCTCAAATTGCACTTACACAAAAATGTAATACAAAAACTAAATCTTTTACGCGTGTTTTTAAGTTTGAACAATATTTTAAAACTCCTTGGTTGTGTGGTTGTAAAGAGACCAATAAATTATTTTGTTTTCCGTGTCTGGTGTTTGGAAACTGACACCGGCAGTGGAGGTGAATCTGCATGGATTACAACGGGTGTTGACGATTTAGCGCATCTTTCAATAAAACTGAAAAAACATTCGCAATCTCGATTTCATATGTTATGTGAAGTGCAATTATTGGCATCGATTGGCCGATAAGATATTCATAAAGCGCTCGATTCTGCGTATCGAAAATCTATTCGAGAGTTCAATGAACGTGTTGATGAAAATCGATATATTTTACGGCGTTTGATAGATTGTGTGGTATTTTATGGTGCATTTCAAGTTGCTTTACGAGGGCATGATGAATCTACGGAATCCCTGAATCCCGGAATCTATAGAGGTTTGGTTAATTGTGTATTATTTTAGTTTTAATTTTATCTATTGTGAAATGTGTATTATTATATTGAATTTATCTGATTATGACATGAAACAACATGATATTCTGACATGACATAAATTTAATTAGCTATTTAATAATTTTGACATTTTGACACGAAAAACTATGGCGCAAGAACGTCTCAATGCATTATGTATGATAAGCATTGAAAAACGATTAATTAATTCTATATCTGATTTTCACAAGAAAGTCATAGATGTCTTCGCTCGTCAAAAAGACCGGCGAATGAATTTTCTGTATAAATAAAATAAATGGTAAGCTCTAAGTTTTTTTTTGTGAACCCCCATCAAAAAATGTCACGAGCCGCCTCTGTTTAAGACGCAGATTTCTTATAATTTAGAGCGGATTAAAACTAGCGGATTTTCAGCACGTATAAGAGCCCTTGTAGACTACAGTTTTTTTTTCGATTACGGCGTTTTAGCCGCCCGGTGAAAAACAGTGCAAACTTGTAGATAGCAACTACCGGTCTAGACTACGGCCAGCTGCCGCTCTATTGCGACTGTTTTACACCAAAAGTCCTTGCTACGAATGCTTATAAGAACCAAAAGAATCCTAGCTTACTATGTATATGTAAAACTGAAAAAAAAATAAGAAAAAAAGAAGAGGGTACTACAAATTGTATTCCATTTTTTAAGTACTTAATTCATGCAGTTATAGTTAAGAACTTAGTATAACACGTGAGTTAGCTTTAAGCATCCATGTTAATTGGCTAATCCCGTAATGCCAACAGGAATTTGGCTAACAGTAATTAATTTACATAAGGTTGAGTTCGGGTTCAAACAAAAGGTTCTGAAACCCTGCTTTTTGTGTTACCGGAGTTATTTATGACTATACCTACTCTAACTTTTTATTGTAACTGAGAAATATAGGTATTAAAATGGTTAACTTGTTTTTATTTTGAACTTTGTTGCAATGGTTTTAAATTCATTTAAATTAATGGCTTTAAACTCAAATAAATACTATACTACGCAGATACTTAGCAAAAAGCTATTGGAAATGCAGGATCCAATCATTACCCAGGTGCGACTTAAATTGTAATATGCATATCGAGTAAAATCGGATTTTCTGATCGCCAAATGCGTTTGGAATAGTAATAATGAGAAAATTGGGTTGAATCTCTTACAAGAAGATTGTTAGAGTACTTACAAAATATTGTCGTTAGCTCAGTGTTTCTTGATATTTTACGCGTAGTACGTCGTGAATGGATGCCACCTTTTTTGCGTCCCACTGCTGGGCACGCGTCTCTCTTCATTATTAGGGATGCCTGGAGCTTACTCCACCACGCTGCTCCAATGCGGGTTGGTGGAGATGCGGGTTTGTGGCCAACCCGCTGTCGGATGTTTTCAAACCGCCCATAAGGCCCCCTACTAGGTATAACGACTGTTATATATCGATTACAACCGGTACCGACGGCTTAACGTGCCCTCCGAAGCACGGAAACCTGCGTGAAATTTTGCCAACCGAGCCCGTTTGGATTAGATGAAATAAAATAACAGTGAAATAATTAAATATCAGTGCGAAAACATTTTTTTTTTCATTAATTTTCCGTTTACATCCAAAACTCCATCGGACACTTTCTGGTAAAGTGACCATCGCTTTACTGGAATATCTGACTAACTTGACAGACGAAATTACTGATTAGAATTTTACCTATATCGTGCGATTTCATAGGTGAAATGCACAGACACGACGCCATTACTGAAAAAAAGGCCAAGTGCGAGTCGGACTCACGCACGAAGGGTTCCGTACCATTATCTATCAAAAATCACGTTTATTGTATGGGCCCCTTGTATGGCCCCCTTAAATATTTATTTTATCCTATTTTCAGTATTTGTATAACAATAGCGGCAACAGAAATACATCATTGCCTTTGATTATCCATAGAAATCATTGCATTAAGATTGAATGAAAGGTAAATTGTGGTTTACGATTTATGACGTATTAAAAAAAAACTACTTACTAGATCTCGTTCAAACCAATTTTCGGTGGAAGTTTGCATCGTAATTTACATCATATATTTTTTTACTTTTATCATTTTCTTATTTTAGAAGTTACAGGAGGGGGACACACATTTTACCACTTTGGAAGTGTCTCTCGCGCAAACTATTCAGTTTAGAAAAAATGATTTTAGAAACCTCAATATCATTTTTGAAGTCCTATCCATAGATATCCCAAACGTAAGGGTTTGATGAAAAAATAATTTTGAGTTTCAGTTCTAAGTATGGGGGTATTCTAAATTTATTGCTTTTTTCTATTTTTACACAGAATACATCTCCGTACCGAGTTTCAACAGTATAATTCTTATAGTTTCGGAAAAAAGTGGCTGTGACATACGGACAGACAGACAGACAGATATCACAAATCCATAAGGGTTCCGTTTTTTGCCATTTGGCTACAGAACCCTAAAAAACTATGACAAAAGGGAAAACAGCGTCCCCAATTCAGTGCATGTTCTTTTGCTCTAGTAGAATCTAAGAGAAACATCAAATTATTTGGCAACGGTTTCGAAATACGAGTAAGATAAATTCATATCCAGATAAAAGATATTGCAGATACTTGAGGAAAAGCTATTTCGAATCTTATATAGGCCCTACAAACGTTTTTAATGCAGCTTAAAATATGCAGATGTAAAATTGGAATATGGAACTAGTAAATATGCTAAAAATTGTAATAGTTACAACATAATATGTAATAGTTCAAATACATTTCATCATTTAGCGAATGCACCATTAAAGTCAAATTCCCGGCGAGGCAGAACGACGGGTTTGAATTTCTGTTATGTGGGAGGGAGGGAGGGAGGTGTTATTACATTAAAAAAGTATACACCATCATACGGTGGTACATACGTACCTAATGTTGGTGTGTATTTTTAATTGTTGCATGCGCATGCATATATGTGAGAGGGAGGGAGGTGTTATTGCATGAAAAAAGTATACACCATCATACGTTCTGATTGCGGATTGTTGAAAAGTAGTTTTTAACCTATCTTTATAACAATGGAGTTCCGCAAAGTAACGCCTGATTCTATTTATTACATACCTTACAATTATAATATTAAAGTATCAGGGTAAGACATGTATGGATACAATCCAAGAAATTTACTCAGCTATGCGTATTTCGATGCTCGCCACCCGCAATTTATTTATTTATATTTTTAATTAGGCAACAAAGACCCACACAAAAATATTTGTATGCAATGGAGCAGCGTGGTTAAGTATGCCCAATTGAGAAGAGTGACCAGTGCCTAGCAATGGGACGAGTAGCCATATTACATAGCTAAAAATATTAATATCAATACATAATATCTACAGACTGGATATCTATCTTCACTAGCAGAGACTTGAAAAGCTGCTCCAAATCTTATGTGGGCACTAAAATCAGGTTTCTAATACGGATTGAAACATGCAGATCTGTTACATTTGTACGAATGCTGGAAATGTGATGAGAATAGTAATGATCAGGACGTTGAATAGTGACTGCCTTATCTTTGTGGACGTTTAGAGAGCTGGCACACTTTCAAAAGATTTGAGAGGTGAAGGAGCTGCTATGAGGCTTTGGTTAGGGTCGGTTGCATATCACGTGGTAAAAGTAAGGTTAAATGTACATTTCGGATAATGTTAAATACCATCGTCGAAAGAAAGAAAACTGGAATGCAATAACCAACTCTAAGGGCCACCTTCACTTCACCACCTTCAAGTAAAGTGACATGTACGCTAAAGTAAGGTTAAAGTCACCCGTAACTTCAATTTTAATCTCACGATGTTAGAGTACCACTAATCATATGATAAACTGACCTGTACTCATAGCTTTTACTTGCCAATTAACTTTACTTGGGATGTAACTAATCAACACTTTACTTGGAGATTGTCAACGAGGCCCTAAGGGTTATGTTTGAGTCCCTTACCCCCCTTGGAACCCTAGCGGTGACAACACATACGTGTAAACGGTAAGCGAATTGTAGTATAATCTAAAAGGCCATTAATGAATTATATGATCATTGAATACAGCCTTGTTATTACTAGGGGACAGACTTCGCGCGGCACGTTTGCTAGAGATGTACTGCGACGTCGCTCAACTTTAGTTCGTAGCACGACATATCTTGCAACATTACACGACTTATAAAATTAAGAAAAATGTCGCGTGACAAGATTTCTGGCGAGTTCAGTCAATATAGCACACCCGATATCTTTAGCGATACCTGTCGTGGGACTTTTGTCACCTTTTGTCCCCTAGTGAATAAGGAGCTTTACGATACAATATTTCGAGCGTGAGCTTTCTTTGATATGATGTAAAAAGTAATATAGATAGATCAAATTGGTGACATTTCTATTAGAAATACGTAAGTCACTTCTATGTGCTGAATGAAAATGATTACTTACAAAAAAGAAGATTACAGTCTATATCCAATACGCAATCACAAATCCTTTGAACAGGTATCGTAGGTACGAAAATGAAAGAAGAATAAAAGATTAAAGAGATTTGATTAAAGATAAATGACTACTTATCCTTTGTACCGGTACGAGAGAAGTATAATGATGCCTTCAAAAACACGGCTTCGATTTTCTGATATCAACTTTAGACATAATTTTACAAAATTTTCTGGATCATGCGACTTGGATAGTAGGTCTCCGGCTCGGTGTCGAAATGTGTGAGCCTCATATTTCCCCGTGTGGGAAGAGGGTGGACAGGTTTGGGCGACATGACCTGTCCGATATCAGAAGCACCGGTAAACTTTTTCGCCACGGTACCCATAATAATTTAGTCCGTCGGGCTCTTGCCACCGCTTCAATACCAGCTACAATGGAGCCCTCTGGTATATCTCGAAGCGATGGCAGGAGACCTGTTATAAAGCAAGCGTAATAACTTACCACTGGCCAAAAAGCCAAATGAAAAATATTTACCAATATGTTAATACTATCATAAAATAAACCTGACCTTATCATTAAAATAATTTCATAAGACTATTACCAATCTGCGCGATGATCGTTCGAAGAGTGTTAACTTTGGCACTACTACTGACATCTGTCCAAAAGTCTAGTATACATAAGTATGATAGATGGCTCTCTTAGGCAATTATTATTTTACTAAGGACCTACAAATAAAATAAATAAATAACTCTACACACTCACAGCCCCATACTAGGATTCCCTGTGTCGTGGGTACAATAGATAAACACAAAGAAATGAACACAATCACCTAGACTGAACTTAACCCTCCAAAGGAAGGAAATTCGCATGAAATTTTCCCCTAGTGGCGACCGATCTTAAACTAAACCGGGATTGTTTCGCTGTTATGTAGATCGTTTGCGTTCTACGGTAGTCGCTGGGCCATATCCGCTTCATAAAAATACATAAAAAAAGTCCATTAACTCTTACACTACACGGCCTAATTAATTGCAATGTTGTAGCGTGAAACTTGAAAACTATAACCATTAATAAGTACTCTTTTTAGGGTTCCGAACCTCGAACGGAAAAAACGGAACCCTTATAGTATAGTAACATTTTGTTGTCTGTCCGTCTGTCTGTCAAGACAGTCCTCTTTTCTCAGGAACATGTAGAGATATCAAGCTGAAATGTCTGCTGTTCCTTGGTGCTGTGAAAGAATCAAACTTCTAAGCCAGCGCAATAAAATTTTCGACACTCGCAAGGGAATCAAAACCTACAGGGTACTGCTCCGTGAACTCAGAATCTTGAAATTTGGTACGAAGCAACGTCCTATAACACAGTATAGTTATAGTCTTGTAGCGACTTTCCGCTACTCATCAAGAGATGGCGCTTGAATCACGCTATAGAAGTTTTCTGAATATCCGACCATATACACAAGCTCCAAATTGAGTCAGTTGGAGCGCGACCGCTTCCCGGGCATGACCACCTCGCCTGGCGGGAGATCTCCCTTTGCCAAACTGGTGACCCCGACGTGATTTGAACATGCAACCTTCTGATCACGTTCATACGATTCAGGAATACCCGTGGCGCCATCTCTTGATGAGTAGCGGAAAGTCGCTACAGTCTATAGACAGCAAAAACTGTAAATTTTTAGATATTAAAAAAAATACGGAACCCTCGGTGCGCGAGTCCGACTCGCCCTTGGCCGGTTTTTTAAACAGTAGTGCAATAACAAGGCATAATAAATTAACATGAAACACGGACTGCATACATTAATTTGTTTCTTAGAAAGTGCGGTAAAAATGGTAGGTCGAAAAGAAAAATGTTTTTTAATACAGTTGCTCAAAAAGTGACGTATTGCAGGGACGTATAGCGTGCGGGAAGTGCATATTACACACTCGTGCTTTTTTTACCTTTTCCGCACTCGTGCGTTCTCTTTCCCAACTGTCAAAATAATGTCTATTAAAAAGAAAAAAACCAACCACGAAGTTTTTATGATTCATGCAAATATTTCTAAAAAGAAGCTACTAATTTGTTTCAATATCAGATTTAATGATTTGATTCAATGAGTTAGGTTAGGTTTCATTTCATTTCATCTCATTAACATTTTCATTTCATATCAATAAAAAAAATCTACTGAAGACTTGGCTTTATGGGCATAGTTCCGTTTGCCTACCCAGAATGGGTGAAGAAAACAAAAAAAAACTCTGCATATAGGTATTCTTTTACGGTTGGCGCCATTTTTCAAAAATGTTCTTTGCGAGTTTTTATTATTTTATTAAATTGCTTCATTTTTCGCAACTGTATTAAAAATAGTTGTTCAGTACACGTGCGGAACCGTCATTGGAAGGAGTTCCGACTGTCAACCCACACCTTCGGCTGCGCTTCGGCTCGGGTAGACATTTGTCGGAACTCCTTGCAATGACAGCCTTTCCGCACTTGTAATGAAATATACTATTTTGCTACCTGCTATTATTTGCAAGAGAAACAATCCATAATTTCTACAACGTGTTTCTTTAAACTGGGTCTCTATGCAAAATTCGGTAAACAGAGTTTGGTGTTAAGTGGTTGCTGAAGCCCATTGACAGCTAGATGCCTGGACAATTTGAACATCTACACACAACCTGCTGCGAAGCTTAGTCTTCCTGAGGTTGTATGCAGTTGAGATGCTCCGGAGGCTGATGATGGCCTCATGAAAATCTCCCTGGAAAGCGTAACAACGCAACAGAATTGCCTCACATCAGAGCAATATACATATGCCGTACTGCCTCGGTTGAACCACGAAAGTCCAACCACATATATGTACGTAATTCATTGACTGCCTACCAATATAAAAATATAGCTAGGGGCTATGTAGGACGACCCACGTGGCACAATGGTTAACATGCCGAACTGCCAATCGAGGGGTCACGGGTTCGATTCCCGGCGAAACAGAAATTTGAATAATGAGTTCAAATTTCTGTTCTCGGTCTGGGTGTTTGTGTTCCTGTCTTTATATGTGTCCATGGTACCCACGACACAGGGTATTAATTTTTTTATTTGAATGGAGTAGCAGACGAGCATGCAGGCCACGAGGTGTTAAGTGATCGCTGCAGCCCATGGACATCTACATACAACCTCAAGCAAGCATAGTCTTGTCTGAGGTCGTATGCAGTTGCTCTGCTACTCCGGAACGCAGATGCTCGCCTCATGTAAGTGTGGCCGGCAACTGCACCTTTCCATCGAAACACAATAGAATTGCTCACGGCAGAAGTGGGTGCAGCGGTGGAACTTCCCCGGGCAAACATAATAATTCTATCACCTACAAAATGTAATATAATACAGTAATTACCTTACAGTGGGGCTATGACGTAACGTTTATTTATTATTTCCTTATTTATTTATGTTTTGTAATTTGCGTTTAACCCTGATCCCTGAAATTACAAATCTATTTATTTACCTAACAATACACGGGGGATACCTCTGATCGAGATCGGTTAGCATCAAGTGGCGCAAGAAACGAGATTTATTTCCACTTGTCGCAGTAAGGGTCTCTGGGGCCTGTGACAGGAGGAAAACTCTTTTGACGTCACTTAAGACCCTCGTGGGACACGTAAGACTGATAGATTTAGAAAGAAGGAGGAGTATTATATCCTGAAATAGAATTTCGTCGAAAAATGTAATTCTAATTTATAGATGGTAACGTCCCACCAGCGTGCTCCAGCAGTGGAGCAGCGATGGCCGAGTGGTAGAAAACCGGGGTCTTCGACGCGACCGATCCCAGGTTAAAATCCTCGGCTCACACCTCTGACAAAGAAATTTGTAATGTGCGAATTTATCGCTGCTCCACGGTGATGGAAAATATCGTGATATTTCATTGATTACGATGTTCTCCATCTCCGTGCATGCCTGAGAGAAATTCATAACTTCTCGAAAGCATGACGTCCACCAATCCGCACTTGGCCAGCGTGGTGGACTATGGCCTAAATCCCTCTCAATTGTGTGAGAAGGAGACCTGTGCCCAGCAGAGGGACATAAAAAAAGGTTGAAAAAAAATAACGTCTCACCACATATAAATTTGTTTATATGGTTCGACCCAGAAGTAGCGTCGTTGAACCCAATTTTGAAGATGGATAGCGACCACTTTGTATTACATGGACTGCAAGCTTATCTGCTAGATTAATAAAAACCGGCCAAGTGCTGCTCGGTGATAGTTCGCATGGTAATGTACATCATAATAATATATTTTTTTTAGTTTTATTATTCTCTTATTTTAGAAGTTACAGGGCACACCTTTTTTTGGAAGTGTGTCTCGGGCAAACTATTCAGTTTAGAAAAAATTATATAAGAAACGTCAACATCATTTTTAAAGACCTATCCATATATACCCCACCCCACACGTATGAGCTTTATTTAAAAAAATGAGTTTGTGTTTTATGTATAGGAAACCCCCAAAATTTATTGTTTTTTTTTCTATTTTTCTGCGAAAATCTTAATGCGGTTCACAGAATACATCTACTTAGCAAGTTTCAATCGTACAGTTCTTATAATTTCGGAAAAAAGTGGCTGTGACATACGGATGGAGAGACAGACGGACATGACGAATCCATAAGGGTTCCGTTCTTTGCCATTTGGCTACGGAACCCTAAAAATAAAAAGGACTTTTTTTATTTTATTTTTATTTTTATAAATAAACCTAACAATAAGGCAGACGGGCCGCGTGATGTTAAGCGATCACCGTCGCCTATGGACACGGGCAACACTAGGGGAGCCGCCCGAGCATTGCCGGCTTTGAAGGAGAGCTTTTTTTACAGCTTTCTTGAAGAACCCCATGTCATAGTCCACTGGGAATGCCTCAGCTGGAAGGTTGTCCCATAACCTACACGTCCGTGGTAAAAAGGAGCGTGCAAAGCGGACTGTGGAGGACCGCCACGAGTCCAGATGGTGCCGGTGGAACTTTAACCTTCGTCTGGTGGTATAATCATGGAATGGTGATGTAGGCATCAATTTGAAGAGTTCCTCGGAGCACTCACCATAGTAAAGTCTACTTGGATCTATCGGACTTTCTATCAGGGTTTAAAAGTAGCGTAGCCTCTTTTGGTATATTTTCACCCGAACGCTTCAAGCATTCTTAACTATGTCCTTAGTTCGTGTTATGTGCTCATGGAAGAAGGTCATATCATTATGTGAGACCGACAAGTTGACGTGATTTTTGTGAAAATGCTACTCCACATATGCATCTTACTGTACATGGATATCTGGGTGCAACCTTTGCGTCCCACTGCTGGGCACGGGTTTCTCCCCATTATATGGGAAGCCTGGAGCTTACTCCACCACGCTGCTCCAATGCGGGTTGGTGGGGTTGCGGGTTAGTGGCCAACCCGCTGTCGGATGTTTTCAAACCACCCATAAGGCCTCCGACAAGGCTTAACGACTGTTATCTATCGACAACAACCGGGACCAACGGCTTAATGTGCCCTCCGAAGCACGGAAACGCGCATGATACTTTTGCCACTAGCGGTTACCCATCTCACACGTGTGAGATGGGTAACCGCTAGCTTTAGTTGCTTAACTGCGTAGATCGCTTGCTTTCTACGCCAGCCGCCGAGCCATACGCGCTTCATGCATTCATGGATATGCCGGAAAAAAAAGTATCGGTCATATATAAAGGTTCTGTAGTGTAATCAAGGACCGATTCACCTTAATCCCGACATTATAAACCTATAAAACGTCTAACAATTCACAGGAGAAAGTCCCAGTTCAAGATTGATCGCTCGTTTTCAAGGGTTGCAAAAAACTTGATATACGAGTTTTTCCACTTGCTGTAAAAAGGGTTTGTAAGGATCTAGTGATGCAGGAAATAAACTCGTATGAGGTCACTCGAGGCATTTCTGGAATCAAAATGTTAAAAACATGTTTTTTTTAATAAGAGAAAGGCTATACGCTATACACAATTCAATCAAAAGAGGAAGCTTCCAAAAAACATCTTCACTTGCATTGCATTAAATTTAGCGGCTCACGTATTAAAAATAAAAAGTATCGAATAAAAGTCATCCAATTGTGTATCGAGTGTGAGAATACACCAAAATAACAGTTCATAAAATACAATATTTTAAAGTTTGGTATCCTTGGCAAGTGCTTGACCTAATAGTCAAAAACAACTAATTTTGGGGACGCCCCCTTTAAAAGCCCTTTTGATAGTAATAACGGGTCATTTATAATAACAATCACTGATGTCTATAGTAATATTATAAAGCTGAAGAGTATATTTCAGGAATTACTGGTTCAAATTGTAAACATATTTTTAGCCCATTTATTGAGGACTAACGGACATTACGATGACACGGGTGAAGTCGCGGGGCACATCTAGTCATAAAGCTATAAAAGTACACAGGGAAGGTCCTTGGTCATGATTGATTGCTCCTCCTGGTCAGCACCAAGTGCGTAAGCGAGATTTATTTCCACTTGTCGTATTAAGGGCCTTTAGGGACCCAGCGACGTGGGAGCAAAACTGCTTTGTAAGATAAGAAGATTTATTTTTGAAATCAAGGGCAGGTTTGATCATGTTAAGATAAATGTTAAGATTTTTATTCTTAAAATTGTTGGTGAAAAGTTTGAAATCACTGTCCTATGCTTTAGCTTTCGCTGTGTTGCATAAGGCTCTGTTTCTTCCCCTGGAAGGCGCAAGAAAGTACCACAGCTTTTCGCTTGATGGGCCCGTTTAGACGTAAGTGAAGACACTTGTGCGTTTCTCGTGAGATCGTGAAGATCTTCCAAAGCTCAGAGGCAGGCCACTGAGGGTGTTTTAGTTCGGCAAAAATCCCATATAAACCGGTATCTCCCCAAGGTATCGGGTACCTTTTCAAGGCTTCCCCCCGATACAAAAAGTGACAGGTAAAGCTGTACATTTAAAAAAAGGCGTTATTGTATATTTTGTGTACGTTTTATAAGTACTGAGCATCGGTCGTAAAAATTTATGCTCCTTCAGGATTACACCTGCTGACGACGATCGACGCAAAAATTCTTTAAGGAAGATTGTTTTTGTCTTCTTCATATTTTGTTGTATTACTTACGGGAACTGGATATGTGATCCACGCACTTTTAAGTTCAAAAAAAGATGTATGTAATTTTGGTGGACTTAACCGTAATAATAATCACTATAGTTCCTTATTTTGATATCAATAATAATATCGTTTCATATCAAAATAAAGAACTATGGCGATTATTATTACGGTTAAGTCCACCAAAATTACATACATCTTTAAACTTTATGTAACAGACAGTAAGAACGAATGGATGGTTCATCCATTTTCACGGTTAGCCTGAGCAAAATTCTACAAAAGTGAAGTGTATTGCTTTGTTTGTTTGCTCTTTTTTCACTTACACTTTCTTTGGAGGTATAAGTGACATGATAATTTTTATCCGGCGAAAGTATCTAATTCCTATGGGAAAGAACGTGTTATTCCACACGGGCGGAGCAGATTGCGGGTGGATAGCTAGTAATCTATATCTGTGTCATATTTTATCAAAATAAATTCAGTCGTTCAGGCAGAATGACGAAATATCAATCAATTTTGTGTTCATAATAAATGTAATATGAAAGTGAATACAAATGTTTACAGTCAGTGTATACAAAACATTAAAACGGTTGAGAACAAAAATTTTCATCAGAATAAAGGCCTGATGCAATAATACGAGTGTAACTTTATAAACAAACTCTAAGTATCGTCACTTTTTAAAAGCAAATAGGTAGAACATAAAACGTTTCTCAAACAAACCTGCACCCCCTTTTTTTTCGGGGGAGAAACCTTCAAAAGGTACCCGGCACCTTGGGAGAGGGTACCGGGTTATGTGGAATTTGACCGTGCTAAAACCCCCTTCTCCCCCGTTCCCCTTATCGGCCTTTTGGCTAAGATCAAAGTAAACCTACACCCCTACTTTACATCCTAAGGAGTTGATTTTCCAAAATCATATGTTGCATCAATATAAGTAGGTACATTAAATAAATCTTTAGCCTTACTTTAAAGGAAGCAATATGTTTCTAATCTCCTAGATTTTCATACAAATTTTCAAATTTTTATCCTAGAAACATGTCTATTATGTCTGGGGATACACCCCATAGACATGTTTTTTTTCTTCAATTAAGGCATCGCAAACTCTGCATATTGCCGTCTGGTATAATTTTTTCATCAGGGTTTTGCCAGTTTCGGTGAAACTGGACGAGTAATAACAGGTAAAGTCAGTAAGTCGTTAGTAATCAGTCAGTCAGACATTCAAGTAAAGCGATGGCTTCTTTACTAGAACGTGACCAATGGAATTTTGGAGGCAAGCCGAAAAAACATGTTTTCGCACTGTTATTTTAATTAACAACTCTCGTGCACTATAATTAACGTATATCGAATAAAATGCCATCAAATTTATCCGATATAACTCAAAAACACACCAAGAAAGTAAAAATAAAACAAGAGCACAATATGTCTTTTTCGACTTCCCGCCAAAACTCCAGACATGTTTTTTTATGATGACATTTTAAATTTTGATTTTGTCCCATGTCCTTGAGGCTGAAGCGCGTATGGCTCAGCGGCTAGCGTAGACCGCAAGCGATCTACGCAGTTAAGCCAAACGGGTGCGGTCAGATGTGAGATGGGTTACCGCTAGTGGCAAAAAAATTCATGCGCGTTTCCGTGTTTCAGAGGGCACGTTAAGTCGTCGGTCACGGTTGTTATCGATAGATGACAGTCCTTAAACCTCGTCCTTAGGGGTGGTTAGGAAATCAACCGAGAGCGGGTTGGCCACTAACCCGCATCTCCACCAACCCACATTGGAGCAGCGTGGTGGACTAAAATCCAGGCCTTCCCAGTAACGGGTAGAGATCCGTGCCCAGCAGTGGGACGCAAAACATGGTAGCTGCCGGCTGGCTGGCTATAGATAGTATACACAAGTGAATCTATCGAGTAAGTAATGGCATATAATGATGTTATAGAAAACCATATAACCCTTAAGTGCTAATGGAAATTGTCCTTAACATGTTTCAGACTTGTACAACATAATTAATGGACTGGTTCACCATCCGACCGCTGACCTGATTTTCGCGATGTTCAGATACTCGGCATGAATTTCAATATAATTCTGTGTTGAATTTTGCGGTTGTCAATTTAATTTATTATCATGATCTGCGCGCTCTTTTTACCTGACTGCCCAGGAAGGGTTGTGTTTTTTGTATGCAATGTGTTGTTTGTATGCAATATTCTGTAGTGATATTCATGAGAGCTATGAGTATTAGCTTGAGATATATAAATGAGTAATGGTAGCAACCCTTTTTGCGACCCACTGCTGGGCATTGGTCTCTGCCCATTATTGGGGTGGCCTGGAGCTTACTCCACCACGCTGCTCCAGTGCGGGTTCATGGAGATGCAGATTATTGACCAGCCCGCTGTCGGATGTTTTCAAACCGCCCATAAGGCCTCCGACAAGGTTTAACTACTGTTATCTATCGACAACAACCGGGAACGCGTGCCCTCTGAAGCAAGAAACGCGCATGAAATTTTTTTGCCACTGGACCGCGCCCGTTTAGCTTAGTTGCATAGATCATTTGCGTTCTACGCTAACCGCCGGGCCATAGGCGCTTCTAAATGTGTAATAGTTTGTATTACAAAAATTTGTGAAAAAAGTACAAATAAGATAAATTCACGTTGACAGAAGGAAATCATTTAAAAGTTTCTTCAAATTCCTCATTAAGACCTATCTAATTATGTGTCCACGTTCAAATTTAAGCTTAAAAGGAATTTGCACTTTCAGCTCTACTGGAAGAAATTTCTTATGGAACTGGAAAATAAGTAGTACCTTTGCACAACCTTTCTTTTGTTTTTTTTCGTATTTTCTTTCATCTCGTATGTATGTAAATCAATCAATCAATAACAGGACTTTTTTATTATTTTTTAATGCTTTAATTGTTCACCTAAAAACTAGGCTAACAATGGGCGGACTTAATGCCTACGGGCATTCTCTCCCAATCAAAAAAAAAAAAACACACCCTAAATATTAATGAATAATTTGTAATGTACAAAATTACCATGGCATAGTTTCCTTTTGCCAATTTTTCGAAACAGACACAAGCGAATTATTTAAATATCTTTCAAAAACTTAGGACATCTTCCTAACGGGCTTCTTAAACAATTAATGTAAAAGTATATCTTAGGTATATGTGTATATCTGTGTAGTTTGTACCTATGGATGAGTGAAACATTAACACACACGGGCTTAAGTGGAAATCAAGCCTGTCCGAAACATGTTACGGACGTTGTGTAACAGAATTAATGGGTTAGTTACTCGTTATCCGCCCTTTCACATAGCCGTGTATCCATTTATAGTGGGTAAAGAAGGACCGGAGTCTGTATTGTTAAATAAGAGGTATAGAGTGGAGCCAACGTGTAGGTACGTATGAGCGTAACCCCCATAACATTGGTAAATCTACATTTTTGAGAAAAACGAGCTACATCTCGATTTTACTGAAGTGTAAGGTATTTAATAGATATAAGGTATTTAATAGATAGAATAAAAGTGTAAGGTATATAACGCGGAAGTAACTCTGACTCCCTGTGTGTGTGAGTTTTCTGTTACATTGTCATCCCTAAAGGACTGAACAAATTTTAATGAAATTTGGTACATAGAGGTTAAGATAAAGGATGAAAATTTGTATGAAAGATTATCATCGTCGAAGATAAGAACATGAAACTTTGTGTTTAGGCACTGGATAGGAAGTATACGAAAATTTGTACTAGACCTTTGACATTTCTACTTACATGGGAGTAGAAATCTACACTAATATATTATAATAAAGCTGAAGAGTTTGTTTGTTTGAACGCACTAATCTCAGGCACTACTGGTTCGAATTGAAAAATTATTTTTGTGTTGGATAGTCCATTTATCGGGGAAGGCTTTAGACTATAACATCATGCTATGACTTATACCAAAGTCCACGCGGACGCAGTCACGGGCGGCCACTAGTGGGAGATAAATATTTGTATGGAATAACTGAATTTCACGCGAGCGAAGCCGCTGGCGAGAAGCTAGTGAGTTAATATGTAAAAAGTTACGTAACGTAAATGTCGTATTAAAATGTGGTCAATTACTTTTTACCGCGGGAAAATGCTTCATTCCTACGTGAAAACTGGTAATAGGGTTACAACGCGTTTGTAGCAACTGGCTAAACGCTTATGATTTTAATATAGCAATGAAGCCTGGAATAGCACATAGGCTATTTTTTATCCTACGGGGACCCACTAAACGGGTCCACGCGGGCGAAGCCGCTGGCGGAAGGCTAGTATAGTTATAAACTATATCGAGTTGGTCCTAAACATGTTACCGATATTAACTGATCAATTAATTGGTGGGTTAAACGTTACGACTTACTTAACTAACAATATCGCCTTAGGTAATTATCAGTTTTATACATTGTTTACTCAGCTGTGTTGAGATAGGCCGGACAAAGGTTATGTCATGATTTTGCCCATACAATAACAGCAACAATCACAATTCACACTCATAGCTCCATAGTAGGATACGTGTGTCGTGGGTACCACGTCACAGGGAATTAAAGTCCGTGTGAGGCATGATAAGGACTTAAAAATACGAGTATAAAAATACCTATATATACATGTGTGCAGGCTAAGTATGTAGAGATATCAGAGTGTGTAACGCACCAGTTTCCGACAAGGCGTTCCCGATTCAATTCCTGCAGAGGCGTATTTATTGCTGCACCGTGGTATAGCAAAAACTTCGTAATTTTTTTAAGGATGTTTTCTATCACCATGCATGTATCTCAAATGTCATAAGACATCGACAACAGAGCAAAGAAAAAACAAATTGTTTTTCGATTTCTATGGCATCTACCATCGTCCATCTACCGACATAGCTCTCAAAATCTGCAAGCTGAAGTGACAATAGACAGGGAACATATTTAGGAAGACCTACAACTAATTACTAAGAACGGTCGTCGAATGACGACCACGTCTCAGCAAAAGGAGAACAGCCCTCCAACCAGGTGGATTGACAACCTAAAGAAGACAGCGGGAAGCCGCTTGATTTCATATTCGTAATTAAAAAGAGAGAATATTCACAATAGTTACAGTTTTGTAGTAGAATATAACCTGGTTTTTGGAGTCGGTTTAATTTTTTAATTTTATCAAATACATTTAAACGAGCCATTCTTGTATATACCTAAATATATTTTTTGAGTCTCGGAAACGGCTCCAACGATTTTGATGAAATTTGGAAGGTACACTGGTTTCGGGGGTGATAAATTGATTGATGGTTTTATTTTTAGAAATTTTAAATTATAGAAAAATATGTATTTCCAGCAATAATCAACTTAAATATAAACTGAAAAATACGACTCTATCTGACATCAATTGGAGAGTATTGATAACATTGTGTCGTAGAAGGCCGTCAAACGCCATCCGTCAGTCCGACGTTCAAAGAGATGACAATGTCGATTTCAAAGAGCTGTATAAAAATTTTGTTCATTGAATTGAAGCTACCTTGTACGAATGGTTACGTAGGTTGACTGCGGAACTAGAGAACCGGGTTCAAGCCTCAAACAAGACCATATTGCGTTTTTTTTTTGTGATTTTTTATTGGAAGCTATTTCAGATGACGTTAATTAACACTATGCGTGTTTCGTTTGAAATGAAACCTGTGATGAAACCTAGAAAAAAAACTGTAAGTTCCGAGCAACGCTCGGTTGTCCAGGTACTTATAGTTATGGTAGGTTAATATTAAAAAGATATAACGATGAATTACCTTTTTCGCTGCAAGTCGGCACGCAGTCTCTAACAACAGTTAGTTCGCTCACGTATTTCTGAAACAAAGGAATTATAATTAGTTATTCTTCAAAAATTGTCAAAGGTTTCTAATTGCATCTGTTTTAATGGAATAATAAATGTTTTTTTTTTTGTAATTGGCAATCAGTTTATTTTATTCGGGATTCTGTCATTTTTGCTTAAAGCATCAAAGGTACTAATCCTGACTTACCGTCAGTGGAGACGGCATAGCGCGTCGCTTCGATACATAATTTTTGTGCCAAATCTGGTGCGGGGGGAAGAACGCACACATTTTTATTGTCACACATTGACAAATATTCTTTCATCGCTACAGACGCATACATTTCTAAATATGTCAGTTTCAATTAACAACGTCATTTTCTATTCACCGACAACACTGGCACCGAAACACTAGTTGTACATATATCACTAGAAGGCACATTTTATTATATATCGAATCGTGAGTGTAGCTTAACATGATAGTTTATATACGACTTAACTCACGTGACATTTTTTCTCGGAACGAGGCCGACTAGTTTCGGACCTAAACGAGGTCCTTCGCATCAGTCATCGGCGCGTCCTCCGAGCGACCGACCGCGACGGCTCATGAAGAAGGACCTCGTTTAGGTCCGAAACTAGTCGGCCTCGTTCCGAGAAAAAATGTCACGTGAGTTAAGTCGTATATAAACTATCATAGAAGGCACATTGTGTATGCACGTTGGGGTTCGCCCGTAAAGGCAACTCCTCTGACGGGTGTCATACCTGTCAGTACCTGTGATGCTCTAAGCATTTTTGTTACGTTAACGAAGTCGATTATATTAAAACAAAAGAAACTAAATTAGATTTAGCGACATCACGTTGCATAATTGATGATGCTCAACTAGTTTCGAACGTAAATTATAGTTAGCTAGCTGACCCCGCGAACTCCGTATCGCGTTTAAATATTAAATAATAATAATAATGGATAGCATATAAACTTTCTCCGTGAAAAAATACATATACATACCAATTTTCATAATAATCGGTCGAATAGTTTCTGAGTTTTGCGATGTCATATATACAAACATCCTCTTTTATATGTATATAGAAGAAGATAATAATAAGTTATAAGTAAACGATAAGAAAGGCAAAAAAGGTGCACAAAAATATGCGATACTTCGGACTAATCCACTAGAACCTCTGAAAAAAATTCGGTTGTCTGTAAAGTCGGTTTACTGACGATAGTTGAACGTGAAAACGTCATAAGAAAATACTTTTTGCTATAAACAATTGACACCACATTCACTTTTCACTGCACTTCATACTTGACGAAAACATGTAAATGTATTATTGTATAGCAGCTATCCACGCGGACGCATCACTCACTGAAGTGGAGAGGAGAGAGACAGATGTCGGTCGAACGCTGCCGAACGCGGAGGCCGATTCTGCCTCTTTCTCGCTCATTCCGCGCTCTCGCTTGCACTTCAAGCCTTAAAGGGAACGCCTCAGAGCGAGGTAACGCCGCATGAGTCATGTTTTTTTCGTTCGTGCAGCCGGCTCCATCGATAAGACGTTGTCACGTCAAAAAATCTTCTTTTTCACATGTAATGAAAAACACACAATCCTCAGCCTCGGCTTTTTCTGAGTAGCGCTGCTCCGGAGGTTGATGTCTATCTCCCTCCCCCCGGTGGTGGCCTGTAGGTTGGAGGTACGGGGGTGCCTCCACCTGCATTGCACAGGCCATCACTGATGGACAGGAATGACCCGGCGCTCCCGGTCATTCCTGTAGCCTCCCCACAAGGGGAGCGTGTAGGGCCTGCCAAGATAGGCAGGCAGTCGCCGACGATGTTGTGGAAGCAAAGGCTCTGCCGATTTCCCACGACATCGTCACGATGGCGATGGAGGAGCGCAGTAGGGTTTAGTGGGTATACTCCTGCCTCGTAACGGCAGGGGGGAGTCCCACACACCTCCCTCTGTCCCCTCGACAGAGGTCGAGACGGTGCGTAATAGCATTCCCTACTTAAAAAAAAAAGGTTGATGTCTATCGTCCGCGAATTCATCCGCGTGGACTTTAGTTTTAGAATATTTTTAAAATAAAAGGAGCCCGTAAGGCCCGTCAAAATCGGTCCAGCCGTTTCAGAGATTAACCGGAACCAAGACAGAGACAGAGAGATAGACAGAAAGACAGACAAAAATTGTAAAACATGTTATTTTGTATATGTACCTTATATAAATTCATATGCATGTAGTAAAAAGCGGTTATTTTAATATAACAAACAGACGTTTCAATTTTATTTATTTATATAGATATATATATTTTAAATAAGTGATCATTTATTGTTATCACAGTATCAAATTCAAGCAGAAAACTATGGAGATACCTTAGCTGTTTTTTTATATTTAATTATTTGAACGGAGTAGCAGACGAGCATGCAGACCGCGTGCTGCTGCACATGGACAAAACCTTGAGGTTTTGAAAGCATAGACAAGTCTTGTTGGTCGTATTTAGTTGCGGTGCTACTCCGAAGGTGCTACCCCCCGGTAAGTCTGGCCGGTCATATATTGTAGAAGAAAAATTGGTTGTCAGTTAAAGTTGGTTTACGGACGATAGTTTAACGTGACAACAAAACAATGAAAACCACATTAACCTTTCACTTCATTTTGTAAACAGTCGACAAACGGCGCAAGCCGAACGCTCACACCTGAACGAAACGTTACAAGCGTGACGTTACGTTACAATGAGTCATCCTTTTTCGTGCGTGCAGCCGGCGTTCATCGATTTGTTAGACGTTGTCACGTTAAGGACGCGTTTCCAAATCACACTAAAACTTTCACAAATAAGCAGTTTGTCGGTGTATTTTGCGGCAAAATGAAAGTACCTAAACCAAATGTAACTAATAATTACCACAGATAGATTACTTCTTCATCTATAGGTAAATGGTATAAAGTTATATATTTTATGTAAGCAGACATGTTAAACTCAAAAAGGTACAAAAAAAACTATTAAAATGTTACAAAAAGTCTCAGAAAAAAAATCACGTCTAGTTTTTCCACAAATTTTGCTATAACGCATGAATCTTAATGACTTGAATATAAGGGTTACTTTACTTGTCACTGTCTTGATTTATTGCACAAATATTTGCAATGAAATATTTGCGAATAAAAGTTTGTACCATTAATAGATGAAAGAAGTAATCTATCCGTGGTAATTATTATTTACATTTGGTTTACTTTCATTTTGCCGCAAAATGCACCGACAAACTGCTTATTATTTTGAAAGTTTCAGTGTGATTTGGAAACGCGTCCTTAATAATCCAATTCTAGAAAACTGAATATTAAGGCACATTATTAATGTATTAATTAATAATTTTGTCGTTTCCTGTTTTATTTCTATGAAAATAAAACTTCACAATTAAGTTTCCATTATTCTAATATTAAACAAGCACATTCCAAGTCATACGCATGCTGGTTGTAATTATGAGTGCATTGTTTAAAAATAAGAATGAATATTTTTAACCAGATTTTGTAGGAAATGTATGTTGCACTAATGATTCTAAATGAGTTTTTATTTTTACTATTTTTTTTGTATTATATATTTTGTATTATATGGTATACAGTCATCGTCGTCATCAGCCTATATCAGTCCACTGCTGGACATAGGCCTCTCCCAAGGCGTGCCACTGAGCCGATCTTCGGCTCTACGCATCCAGTTACTTCCCGCCTCCCGGCGCAGATCGTCGCGCCATAGGTATCGTATAGAGTGACTTAAGTTAACTCACGGTACGTTTAAATTTTATGGGGGAGCCCTATTAGTTTCGGACCTGAATGTGGTCCTCCCGAGGTTCTTTCTCATTTCTCGAATTCTTCAGAAACTGGTACGACTCCCCTACTTTACTGTAAGTGTTGCCGGTTATAAATAATCTTGTAAAGTTACACTCACGATTCGTTGTATAATAAAATAGTTAAGACTTTCTCTTAAATTGATCACCCGCGACTTCGTTCACTTTTTCAGAATACCCTATTGTTACAAACACAAACACACACACGAGAATTGAAATATATTCAATTTTGAGAAGAAAAAAGGTAGCTCTCTAACAAGTTTCAATTATCGAATTTTTTTTTAGTTCCTGTTCACAGACCTACTGAACATTTACACAAAATTTCATAAATAACGGTCGATCCGTTTTAGTGATACAAGAATTGTATATAATATTAGAAAGAAGGGTGTAAAATATTGCTTGAATCTCTAATTATACACATTAAAGAACGATTTAATCATAAAAGTATGAAACTAAACTGAAAGCCGCTTGTCCGTAATGTATTTGAAGCGGTTTGCGGGTTAAGCTGAAAGGTTCAGTCTGTTCCATTTATTTACAGCTTTCAGTATTAACAGGGCAATATATAATGGCTTGCAGTAAATGGGAGAATGTTATCGGAATTACAAATAAAAATCAAGTGAGCGGTGTTATGTGAGAAAAAAATAAAAATGTCAGTCATTAATATTTATATTCACGTTTTAGCATGTTGGCGAGCGGTGGCCATACATCAGAGTTATTCATGTAGGCAAGGAAATTCAATTAAAAGACGTTTAACAGAAAATTACAACAATAATTATTCATTTCAAAATCAACTTACAATCACTTACAGAACATAATAATACGTAACTTATCTAATTATCACTTAGATATCTCTCAGGATTGCTTGGATCAACAGCGATTCGTTGCTGACGTGGTGCACAAACCGTTCTTAATGTCTCCTTCAATAAGAATCTAGGAATGACACTATGGCTGTCACGCTACCATCGATACGACGCTCCGCTAGAGCAACTCTCTATGGTCACTCTCGACCCTAGCGCCACCGATGTACCGTCGTGCCGGCGAAAAGCATTTAAAATGTTTGTTACTTTTTTTCGATGATTTATTTATAAACACTAAGTGCAATAAAACAAGAAACAGCTGCTTAAAACCTAAAAACCTGTTTTGTCTTTAGGAGGAGAAAAGTATTTTGGTCTACCGTAAAAAAACCATTACAATCTATTAGAAACAGGCAAAGTAACCGCTTCGTTTAATCCTTTTCAGAGTCAGTGAATCGATTAATCAATCATTCAAGAAGTGGCTTTACGCAAATTCCCCTATCTTTACTCAGGCCATGATAACTACCTATACGCTACCTTTATCAAACTTTCTAACTAACTTCAAAGGATATTGACCCCACGAAACTTTAACCACTTAAGTGGTTTCCAATGATTACATTAGCAACCCAAGTACATAATATATTATAGTAATAATAATATGTATATAGCTTAGTTTGCTAAAGTCAACAGATGGGACCTAATATATTGTAAGGTTTGAGGTTGAGGGTAGGAGACAACAAATGATGGTACTAATACCCACATTTAGGACGGGTTATTTCCATTATGTGTGTGTAAGTGTAACTTGGAGAACTCAAACATTATTAATGGTTATTTAAATGAGTTTTACGTTTAAATTATTACATACATGAGATGATGAGATATTTAAACTATCGCGTAAATAATTTTAATTATAGGTACCTTATTTAGAAAAAAAGTCAAAAACTTTTGAGATATTATCTTTCTGAATTTAAATAATTGATAAACGTTTATCTCATACCTTTAAACGAGCTATTCTTGTATATATATAATTTGAATCTCGGAAACGGCTCCTACGATTTTCATGAAAAATAGTATGCAGGGAATTTTAGGGCGCTGAATAATAGGTTCCATTTTCAGAAAACGTCGTTTTATCCGTGTTTTTAGGCAATGAAAAACTGGTACAATATCAATTGAATACGATGGTTTTCGTCCACATCTACAAGGTTAAATAGCTCAGGTGGGAAATCGGGTGGTCACGAAACCTAAAGACCCTGGCTGGTTGGTCAATCTGATTATTATTTGTTCTCTTTTTTTAAACTTCCTTTTGAGATTAGAATAAGAAAACTGTTTCTATTCGAGCAAAGCTCGGCTATCCAGGCACTATTTTTAATACATGATATAACTACAACCCCTTCGTGAAGGATGAAATAAGAAAGGTTTGTGCTATAAATTTAACTTACTTATTTGACAGGCTGTATCTCTATGGTACACCAATCGGCACTTGACCAGCGTGGTGAGCTATGACCTAAATCTTGTGAGAGGAGACCTGTGCTCAGCTTTGGGATATAAATAAATATCTTTCTTTGGACAATTCACACAACACCATCTGATTCCAAACTAAGCAGAGCTTGTACTATGGTAATCAGAAAGCTGATAAACATACTTATAATAATATAATTCTAAATAAATACATATATAGATAAATTAACACCCAGACACAGAACAAATAGTTATGTTCATCACACAAATATTTGTCCTGGGTGGGAATCGAACCCACGACCTCAGGGTTCGCAGTCGGCTCATCACCCACTAAGCCACGGATGCTGTCAAAAATAAAAAAATCTATTGCGATTTGATCAAAGCTAACTTACTCGTTTAAATTTATAAACTCCTTTTATCTAACGTAAGATAGGCGATTCTTCCTTCAAAGGCTTCAAAGCTTCGGCCCATAAATGTACATCGGCAGTCAATTTGGTTAAAGCGCCGTTACTTTGTGGCTCAGAAGCGATATTATTGATAGAGATCTTGACGTCAAAGCTCCACTTTATTTCATTTTTGCTGGAATATTTTACATAATCTTCGCCATTTCGTTACTTTAGTAAGATAAAAGTTAGAATAAAAGTCACAAACGCCTTCGTGTAGCTAGCGAAACAGCGAAGCCACAATTTTTGACTGACAGCCAGATATTCAAGAAGCATACTAACATAAGTAAGCAGACATCGCAATTTGACGTATGTTCGTATGTCAAGCAATCGATGCATTTCCATTTTGACAAAGGCATAGTATCAGGCTTCACTCAAGTATCGTCTGTTCATTGCCCGTGTCTGTGAATTCGTTAAGATGACCCTATGCGTTGGCGAGCACTATGAGACCTAATAGTATTGTTTATGAATACGGGTGTGAGATGCGGGGTTGGCGTTAAGGCATGTAGATTTAGGAGCTTGGTTTTACATGAGATCTGACATATTTTTCACAGCCATTTGCTCTCGTCTTGGCATCTTTTACATGAAAATATTTTTGGTACAATGTTATATTGTAAGATAGATTATTAGTATTTTCTAGAGTGACACACAATAGACATAAGCATAATGAGCTCTTTGTATTGTGGGTGTGTTGTCTGTGTGGCATACTTAAAGCAACACACGCGCATTAAGCGTGACGTCGCACATTGCAACATGAAAATGCATTTTGTGTGAATGGTTGTAGCATTTTTTCTTTATACAGAGTACGAGTTCTTTTTTTTTATTTGAATGGAGTAGCAGACGAGCATGCAGGCCACGTGGTGTTAAGTGGTCGCTGCATCCCATGGACATCTACATACAACCTCAAGCAAGCATAGGTAAGTCTTGTCTGAGGTCGTATGCAGTTGCGCTGCTACTCCGGAGGCTGGTTTTCGCCTCATGTAAGTGTGGCCGGCAACTGCACGTTTCCACAGAAACACAACAGAATTGGTTCACGGCAGAAGTGGGTGCAGCGGTGGTACTTCCCCGGGCGAACGATAATAGTTCTACCACCTACAAGTTGCCTCCCAATTCTGAGAAAGTCTGAAGATTACTTCTACACACTGTTCCAAAAGCGATTCGATGTTGTCTAAATCGTTCGTAAGGCCTCCGGCAAGGTTTAACGGCTGCTAATCTATCGATAAAAATCAGACCTCCGGCTCTTAACGGCTTAACGTGCTCTCAGAAATACGAAAAACTTCTATTCTTGTTATTTTTAACCTTTTTAAACGACTTCAAAAAGCAGGTTATCAGTTATTCGACATGTGGATATGTTGTGTGAATAATGATAATTACACTGTTCTGTAAAATGAAGTAAATGTAATCCAATAATTCCGACATCTAGTTCGGAAGAAAGTGGACAAACCTCCCTTTTTTGGTATCGGAGAAAACGTTCAAGAGGTACCTTAGGAGAGGATACCGGGTTATGTGGGATTCGACCGCACTTAAACCCCCTCGGTAGCCTGATTCTGCCCTTAGAGAGGACTCCGGGATCTCCAGTGGAACGCACCGGTGTCCTCCACGCGCGGTGCCCAGAATGGGCCCATCTTCGGGAGAGCAGATGTGCTCTTCTGCACCTTCCGATGCTTACGGCGGCATGCGGCCACCGTAACACACGGACACACCGCCGTCCTTCCCGGGGTTGCTGCCTGGACGGACCGAGCTCCCACTCTCGCCGCCCACAACCCCGGAATCCCTCTAGCTCTATTCTTAATCCCGAAGTTACAGGGAATAACACCACGTGGCCTGCTCTTCTGCTGCTCCATTCCAATAAAATAAAAAAACCGTTTCTGAAGTCTGCTATGAATATCGGAGGCTAAAACTGCAGTTATCATAAAGGCATTCAAACAAATCTTCAAGCGAAAAGTTTATTTTATTCACCCAAGATTATCTTCCGATGTCAGATTGAGAATAATTAACTAGAAAGCCGTTCCGAATGCTTTATTGTGTTCAGCTTACATTTTCTTGTTGGGTTGTGGTTTCCAGCTTTCTTTAATTGTTTTTGTGCTTAAATAGTGCAATATTTCAAGATTGCAATTAGGTTTTGTAGAAAGAAGCAGTAAAAAATGGATGACTCGTGTGGTGCAATGTTTACCATGCCTGACGGATTGAATGTCCCGACTTCCGAGTCGATAGACCGTTCGGCGAGGCATACATTTGAATTATAACTTTAAATTATTGTAAAAATGTTTGGAGGGCACATAGCCCCGCGGCTAGTATAAAATGCAAGCTATCTACTCAGCTAGGCCAAACGGGCGCGGTCGGGTGTTAAATGGGTGAACGCTAGTGGCAACATTTAATGCGCGTTGCCGTGCTTCGCAGGGATCTTTAGGCTTCGGTCTCACCAAGCCTCCCCAATAATGGTGGCAGTGGGACGCAATAAGCGTTGAAGAAAAAAAACCTCAATGAAGTGTTTCCAGTATAAGTTTCCTCTAAATCAAGTAAATATATTTACAAGTATAGATTGCGAATCAAAAAATGAATACGGAATCTGACCACTTGAACCATATCACCTGGACGAATGGTGTTTAATGTTCACGTGTAAAGGAAATGTAGGTCATCTATTTCCGAAGCTTTATATTTTGTTCGAATTCAAATTTCTCTAAAACTACCGAAGCGATTTACCGATTCCTTCCGACTGAGCTGACATTCGTGAATAGTGAAATATTTATTCTATTCGAAAACGGTAGAATTGCCAAGAATTTGCTTAAAAAGGAGTTCAACTTTTTATATTTAAATCGTGTTTTTACCGACTTATAAAACACAGGATGTAGTAAGGTCTTAAAATTAAAAATATAGTGAATGGTATGACCACAAAGGTATCAGTATCCCCGTAGTCATATCGATATGACAAACTAGTATCACCACGAGGAAACGCCCGAGAGTTGTACAATAGGGAATATTGACGTAAACCGTATATATTTCAATTAGAAAATTGCAAATAATAATAAGAAAATGGAAAAAAAATTCGAAAACTCCAGAATATGGAAATATGAAATATGTTTTTTTTTGTTTTTTTTATATATTTCTTCCAAGAATGTTTTTAATATTTTCAGAATCCTTATAACTAAATTAAAAACCATAAACAACTTAGACAACTTAAACTAAAAAACTAAAACAACTATATAATAAAACGCAATTTTTAACGGTTAAATTTGCAAATCACTTGTTTTACTCATAGTGTTTCGCGGACGGTGACGTCATATCATTCGTTTCGTTTGGTTTCGTTAGTTAAATAATGCGGTTTGGGCCGTTTTCAACGTTACGCGGTGAGGTTTAACTTTGGCTCATATTTTTGTCTTTCGGGGTGCTCCAATCGATGTGGTCCTTTAGGAACACTTGATCCCTTTGCCAAATAGGATCAATTGGTACAATAAAAAAATGCAAGTTCCCTTTACTCAGAAGTATGTCTTCTACACCAACTTGCACTTTACCATCCTGAGCTATGACTTAAATTCACATTTGAGAGAACATAGACACAGGTGTCCAGAGGGCCTGCACTATATGCATCCGTCCGTAAGTTCTAACATTTTCGGAATAATTTTTGGCATAATCAGCTCGAGTTTTATGTCACGAACTTATTAGATTAGCGTAGTCATTGGTTAAATTTTAGCACTAAATCAATAGTATTGATAGAATTTCTTCAGTCATATCTAAAAATGAGGCAGGAAATTCGTGAAGATTCTAACACGGACGTAGAAAATGGGTCCTCCGCAATGGCAAATCATGAAGGGTTGAATAAAAAACATATTTTTAGATTTCAAAAATTGGGTCCTCAGCAATGGCAAATCATGAAGAGTTGAATAAAAAAAAATATTATTCGATTTCAAAAACTCAATGGCAAATCATGAAGGGTTGAATAAAAAAAACATTTTTTCCGATTTCAAAAATACATTATGAAGGCACCACAATTTTTTTCCTATCACACCAACTACGATATATCATAATGCCGATAATATATCTTATTTCTATCAAACAATAATAATAAGATAGTTTTATATCCGCTGATAAAGTATTGGTAATAATCAGTTGCTCCTAGTCCCACTAACTTTCCCGGAGCAAAACTGCTGGTGCGATAAAACTACTGCAGTTTTCAAACTAATAGTAGTTGGCAGTTGAATTGATATTATAACTAATCCCGTTATATATTTAACACGCTTATATTAGCTTCACCTGTATGATTGTTTGTCTGTGAGTTTGTGACACATTTAATTCAAACTTTGGACACTTATCAAGAATCGATATTTGGCAATACAAAAATTTCATGAGTTTATCTAATTCCTAGAACAATATCGAATAAAAAATCGCTCTGTGCCATATTTTTCGTATATATAGGAACAACCCACACTTTTTCACAATAATACTAGTAATTGTTTTCTTTATTTTCTGCTTATATAAAGGATTATTTTTTAGTTTGATGTGCAGGCGTGTTTTTTTATTGCTTGCGTAAATATATCCAGTATATATAACAGTGGAAAATTTTCTGAAAAAAATTAAATAGATAGTTAACGTTTAAGTGAAAATTACAGAAACAGCTGTTTTCTTCGATAAAAAAAATACCAACCAAATCCAACTCTAGAATTTCGAGATATATTCGAGAAAATACCTAATAAACGAGAAAACTCTGTTCATACATAAGTTTATCCTAGGCAAAAGTTATAAACAAACAAACTTCTTCGTTTCGTACACCCACGTATAAGCATGCTTTATAGATACTAAAAACTGCATGCAGAGATAAAATTGTGAACTAAAACTGGCGCAGTTTGACTTCAGGTTAAACAAACAATAATCAGTTCGGTGAGACAAGGTCTCATAATGCGGGATTGCTACCGAAACCAAATACAAGCAGATGTTTTTTTTTATTTGATTAGAATTTTAGAGGAGCATGCAGGTCACAAGATTATATCTCTACCTACTACCTACCTACGCGCGAGCCATCGGATGTTATTTCCCGTTAACAAAAATATTATAGTATATGCCGTTTCACGACAAAAGCTTAAATATATTTTAAAAACTCTCAAATAATACCCAATCAATGGCCGGAATTACAACTGAAAAGGTGCGGCAGTGTCTTCTAAAGAATTTCATTGTTTTTTTTTTATTTTGCTTATTAATTTTTAAGATAACATTTGATAATAGCTTTTAGAAATTGAAAAAAAAAAATCCTTAGGAACAGCCAAATTACGTGTATCATAATCATAAGCCATGTACGTTTTAAACAGATAAACTTCAACAGATTTGGTTTTATAGATACTGACAACTACGCGCAGAGATAAAATTATGAACTAAACCTGGCGTAGTTTTACTTCACGTCAAACAAACAGAAATCAAATCAGTGCTTTGATCAAGGTCTCATAATGCGAGATTGCTTACCAATGATACCAAACATCGGATGTATTTATTACTCACGGTCAATAACAGACGAAAATATGAGGTAGCTCTTATTAAAAATACACTGCAATTTGCTTCCGAAAAGAATATCTACCCAATTTTTGTAAGTTTATTTTTGAATTTTAATATCTATATTTTGAATGATAAATAAATTATAGTTTAAAAAACTGAAAAAAACACGCTTTTGTGAAAAATCGATCGATCGATCCAGACGAAGGTTAAAGTTCCACAGGCACCATCTGGACTCGTGGCGGTCCTCCACAGTCCGCTTTGCACGCTCCTTTTTACCACGGACGTGTAGGTTATGGGACAACCTTCCAGCTGAGGCATTCCCAGTGGACTATAACATGGGGTTCTTCAAGAAAGCTGTAAAAAAAGCACTCCTCCAAAGCCGGCAATGCTCGGGTGGCTCCCCTGGGGTTGCCCGTGTCCATAGGCGACGGTGATCGCTTAACATCACGCGGCCCGTCTGCCTTTTTGTTCGGTTTACATATAAAAAAAATAAAAAAAATCGATCTAAAAAGGAAAAAATAAGTATAATAATATATGTTGTTGTAAAAAAGGATGGGTGCATGTTATGAATACCTAGCTATAAATATGTATATATTAAATATTCATATATTTATAATAATTGTCATTTTGATATCTCAAAAAGCACCCCACACTACTTATTTTTAAATAAAATATTTATTTTTTCTTATTTATATTTTTTTTAGTTAGTTTTTCACAAAAGTGTGTTTTTTAGTTTTTTAATAATATCAATTCATGTTTAATTTAGTAGTTTTTTTTTTCATATTATTGCATTGTCATCGGTCCTTGATAAGTATGTAAGGTTTCAAATTGATCCGATTCCGTCGGTCAAAATCACGTTCAAAGTTTCCGTTAGGTACAAAAAAAGATACATACCTACATACATACATACATACATACAAACATACGACTGAATCTAATAAAAGCGTGTTAAAAATATTTTTCATATTCAGATATTTTGAATGATGAGTTACATAAAGCGACCATCAGTCTCCGAGATCCAAGTTTCATAGTAGGTAAGTAACATACTAATAATATCAAAGTATCAGCAATATTAATGAAAGGCAATAATTTTGTCGCAAATAAGTAATATTTATTGCGTGTGGTTAATTAATTACTGAATCCATTACTCTGACATAATTATGGGCTAGGATTAGGTACCTACTTAATAACATTTTATGAAAGACAATCTATGAAAAAGGTACGGAATATTTTCCCAGTATAATATTCTAGCCAAGACGATATTTCAAATATTTAGTATACCTACTTTTTATGAGACTAGTTTAGAATTTAGGGATATGAATTAGCAAAATTTATGTTTATAAGATATTTTTGTGTACCTATATTATATTATACCTACTTATTTATTGTTTATAAATAGGTACGGGTGTAAGGCTTGCTTGAGGTAGTGTAGATTTTTATGGATTGCAGCGACCACATTGTGGCATTTATGCTGGTCTTTTTCTGCATTTAAATACAAAACAGAGTAGTTCTCTACCAAGCTGGTCATACGAAGTGTATAATAATATGAAATAATAAAACCGTTCAAAAATTATGCTAGCTATAAGTATGTTTCGGCATAAACACAACAGTTAAACAAAGCTTAAGGCTTGTTCATCTTAATAATAAAACCGTTCAAAAATTATGCTAGCTATAAATGTGTTTCGGCATAAACACAACAGTTAAACAAAGCTTAAGGCTTGTTCATCTTAATAATAAAACCGTTCAAAAATTATGCTAGCTATAAATGTGTTTCGGCATAAACACAACAGTTAAACAAAGCTTAAGGCTTGTTCATCTTAATAATAAAACCGTTCAAAAATTATGCTAGCTATAAATGTGTTTCGGCATAAACACAACAGTTAAACAAAGCTTAAGGCTTTTTCATCTTAATAATAAAACCGTTCAAAAATTATGCTAGCTATAAATGTGTTTCGGCATAAACACAACAGTTAAACAAAGCTTAAGGCTTGTTCATCTTAATAATAAAACCGTTCAAAAATTATGCTAGCTATAAATGTGTTTCGGCATAAACACAACAGTTAAACAAAGCTTAAGGCTTGTTCATCTTAATAATAAAACCGTTCAAAAATTATGCTAGCTATAAATGTGTTTCGGCATAAACACAACAGTTAAACAAAGCTTAAGGCTTTTTCATCTTAATAATAAAACCGTTCAAAAATTATGCTAGCTATAAATGTGTTTCGGCATAAACACAACAGTTAAACAAAGCTTAAGGCTTGTTCATCTTAATAATAAAACCGTTCAAAAATTATGCTAGCTATAAATGTGTTTCGGCATAAACACAACAGTTAAACAAAGCTGAAGGCTTGTTCATCTTAATAATAAAACCGTTCAAAAATTATGCTAGCTATAAATGTGTTTCGGCATAAACACAACAGTTAAACAAAGCTTAAGGCTTTTTCATCTTAATAATAAAACCGTTCAAAAATTATGCTAGCTATAAATGTGTTTCGGCATAAACACAACAGTTAAACAAAGCTTAAGGCTTGTTCATCTTAATAATAAAACCGTTCAAAAATTATGCTAGCTATAAATGTGTTTCGGCATAAACACAACAGTTAAATAAAGCTTAAGGCTTGTTCATCTTAATAATAAAACCGTTCAAAAATTATGCTAGCTATAAATGTGTTTCGGCATAAACACAACAGTTAAACAAAGCTTAAGGCTTGTTCATCTTTAGCATCACACGTCTGACAAACTCGTCTGCCATTTCAGTAATGATAAGAAAAACTGAAATACGTTCTGTTTAATAATAATAACGCATCACACTCATAGCCCCACAGTAGGGTAGATATATCCTGCGTCGTGGGTGCCATGGCACAAAAACAGAAACACAAACACCCAGACCGGGAACAGAAATTTAAACTCATCACTCAAATTTCTGTTTCGCTGGGAATCGAACTCGGGACTCCTCGATTGGCAGTCCGGCATGGTAACCATTGCGCCACGCAAGTCGTCAATTTTGTATTAACTACTTAGTTATGAACATGTTTTGCTATTAGTAATGTCCTTAATTTACCAGAGGGTCGCCAAATTTGTGAATCATAAACACAAAATTAGATTGGCCGGATAATTTCGTTAATGCTTTCTTGCAACAACAAAAGGGAAGATTGTTTTTATTTATTTATTTATTTATTTATTTATTTATTTATTTATTTATTTTAAAGTCAACAATATGCTAACAGTGCATGACCAGACGCATATGTGATTTCAAATTATACAGGTAAAACATAGAAATAATAAAAGATAGTAACTGTATGTATACAAATCAAACAATAATAATAATAATAATAATAGATAATTATGTTTACAATAAAGATTAGGATGCAATACTGCTGCTAATGACCATAGCCTCAATGAAGCGACTTGCAGCTTTACGGAAGCAGGAGGGTTGGCAAGCGAATAGGTCCAGATTAGGATTGCTCTTAATGATCGTGTTGACTAGCCTAGCCGCCCTTGCCAGGGGAGCCCAGTGTCCTAGAGCAGTACGTGTCGCTGGTATCGCAAATACTCGATGTCGGCCGGAACGAACTGAGCTCCAGGTTGGCACCGCGAATCTGAGCCTACTCAACAGTTCCGGGTTATAGGTTGTGCCCCGGGCCAAGCCATAAAAGTACATTACTAGGCTAATATGCCGACGTACTTCTAACGATTGCATCTCCATCATGCCTAATAGAAAGTGCGTGGGATAAAGATAGGGATAGTACCCATAGACTTGGTTGTAAGCGTACCGAACGAATCTTTTTTGTATTTTTTCTATAGTCAGCTTATGAGAGCGTGTGGGTTCCAGATTATGGCGTTCGTTTCGAGCCTGCTGCGAACAAATGCACTGTAAAGCGTTCTCAAAGTGCAAGGCTTATGAAAATGCTTAGACTGACGGATAACGAAGCCCAAATTTCGTCGTGCATTATTTCGAAGACTTTCCATTTGTTGGTGGAAAGTTAGCTTACTGTCGTAGATGGTCCCAAGGTCTTTAACTACATTACCGCGCTTTATGGGGTGTCCGGCAATATTATATTGCATGATCAATGGCTTGTGTTGCCGCGTGTATGACACTATAACACATTTATTGATGTTAAGCTGGAGGCCGTTGAGCACCCCCCAAGCACTCACGTTGTTAACGTCTGCCTGAAGACGAACCCCGTCATCGACAGACGATATGGGCAGGGCAAGCTTAACATCATCTGCGAACATGAGACAGGTGCAGTGGCTGAGTTCCTTTGGAAGGTCATTGATGAAAATCAAAAATAGAAGAGGGCCTAAACAACTACCCTGCCCGATGCCCGATGTGACGTCGTATTGTTTTGACTTAAAGCCGTTGTACTGGACATACTGCTTACGGGTTGCAAGATAATTAGAAAAAAACCGAGTCAAGTTGGTCGAAAATACTGTAGCCAGCTTACGTAGCAGTATTTCATTCTCCACTTGGTCGAATGCCTTTTGATAGTCCAAGTTTGGACTTCTTTCGGAGTATCTATGTATTGTATGTATGTTTGCGGAGGCTTGTGTTCAATGTTTCTGGACCACGATGCGTCTGCGAGCAGCGTTCCTTGTGAGGAGGGTGCGGGACAGCTCCAACAGAGTTCTGATTATGAATGCAGACAGATTGGACTGTCCATTTTTGTAGCACTGCTGCAGTTTATATATTGCTAGCAGTGTCTCCTAGGGTTTTGAAATTACTAACATAAGTAGGTTACTTTACTTATCCCTGTAGCTTCGGGATTAAGAATAGAGCTAAGGTATCCCCTGCCTGATCGTAAGAGGCGACTAAAAGGGGGCTTCCGGGGCTCTGGGCGGTGAGAGTGGGAGCTTGATCCGTCCAGCCAGCAGCCCCGGGAGGGACGGCGGTGTATGCGTGGCCGCATGTCGCCGTGAACACCTGAAGGTGCAGGAGAGCACTCTGCTCTCCCAAAGATGGGCCCGTTCTGCGGTGCCGCGGGTGGAGGACACCGGTGCGTTCCAATGGACATCCCGGAGTCCTCACAAACGCAGAAGGAAGGCCACCGAGGGGATTTTAGTGCGGTCAAATCCCACATAATAACCCGGTATCCTCACCCAACGTGTCGGGTACCTTTTGAAGGTTTCCCCCACATAACAAAAAAAATTAAGCTTTACTTACAAATTCTAATTGTAATAATTTAATTTAATGTATGTAATTTAATTTGAATTGATTAAACGACCCGCGTGGCGCATTGGTTATCATGCCGGACAGCCAATCGAGGGGTCCCGATTAAATATAAAAAAATACTTCAGATAACTTGAAAACAAGTTATACCAAGTACTTAAGTTAAGCAGACAATAAACAGCTTCAAGCTTAGTCACATAACTCCTTAACTTGAAAGAACAGCGAACAAATGTAACAGCTAAGTTATCCGTATCAGAGTAAGGAGAGTTAGTACTCGTAAGTTTAAAATAGGACGGCAAAGTTTGTCTTTATTTATAACGAGGTTGGATACGTTTCAGATATTTTTCATAAATAATAAATATGAAAATACTAGCCTTCCGCCAGCGGCTTCTCCCGCGTGGATCCGTTTTATATGTTCCCGTAGGATAAAACCATCCTATGTTCTTTCCCAAGGTCCACTCTATATGTGTTCCAAATTTCATAATTGGTTCAGTAGTTTAAGCGGGAAAGCGTAGCAGACAGAGATACTTTCGAATTTATAATATTAGTAGGGATAGAAAGAAGATTAGAAGAACATTATATTAATTTATTATTTAAAAATAGAAGCGTGAAAGAGTAGCAGACAGACAGACAGACAGACAGAGTTGCTTTCGAATTTATAATATTAGTATGGAAGTATGGATTAACGAAGGTAGGATTTGAATAGCTGTAAAAAAACTATAATTTGATGCTCTAGAAATTTAATGCCAGTGTTATTTTATTACACTCTGTAATAAATGTAACATTCACTTGTGTCCCCATTATTGGGGAGGACTAGACCTTTGTCTCACCACGCTGCTCCAATGTGGGTTGGGTGAGATGGAGGCTAGTGGCCAGTGAATCGAACCCGTCCATATCCCGGATGTTATCGGTAACCTTTACGTCCCCTCAGAATAACGGAAACGCGTAAAAATTTTCTCTACTGGCAGTCACCCATCTATCACACGACTGTCCCCTTTTCGCTCAGCGGCTTAGAGTGTGCTCCTACGAAAATATTGGAAAATACAGGTTTTGGATATTTAATAGGTAACGATTATTTTGGTTCATTTTACTAAAGACAAAAACAATTTCGGAGTTATAAATAATCAAGCTATCGTAAAAAGTCATAATATTAAATGCCTAATGTAAATCATATTATCCCAGTTCCTAGTGGGTCCGCCAGAGTTCCAGTCGTAACGACACACAAACACACATACAAACACACACACAAACACACACACACAGTACTGGAACTCAAGCGGACATACTGGGAATTTATTAATATTATGACATTTTTAATGTTTTACGACTCCAAAGCCATGCGCCTCTTCAATATTACTCGGGATACTCCATGTCAGTGTTAAAAAACGATAGAAAAAAAAATGGAGCACTTTCGAGGTGGAGCCCTGATTTGACAAATTTACCAGATATTTCCCCGGATGAAAATTAGCCTATGTCATTCTAAAATTCTATTCCCAACCTAAAAAGTCAGGTATGTCCAGTTTTCTAAGTTTGTGTGGATATTGGTAACTTCAGAACTGATAGCAGCATGTACCTTTTTTACCAAAATAAAGGGGGGGAAACCTTCAAAAGTTACCCCGCACCTTGGGAGAGGGTTACAAAGATGTGGGATTTGTATTGCAATAAATACACCTCGGTGGCCTCCACGCGCGGCTCCTCAGAACGGGCCCATCCTCGGGAGAGCAAATGTGCTCTCCTGCACCTTCCGATGCTTACGGCGGCATGCGGCCACACCGCCGTCCTTCCCGGGACTGCTGGCTGGATGGATCGAGCTCCCACTCTTACCGCCCACAAACTCGTTAGGCCCCTTTACTCGCCTCTTGAGACAAGACCTGTGCCCAGCAGTGGGACATCAAAAGGTTACAAAAAAAAAACTCGCCTCTTACGATCAGGTAGGGAATACCGTAGCTCTATTCTTAATCCCGAAGCTACAGGGACTAGCAAGATGTACCTAGCTAGTTTCCGAAATAGATATTTTAAAGTTAAAAAGATTTCATTTTAAAACTAAAACATTAGCCAATTTGGTTTAAATCGAAAGCATTTATTCAACCTGGTTGAATCTAAAGATAGCAACGATTTATAGAGAAAAGATTGGACACCAAGAAATCCGTGCCTTTTGGCCGAACGTTGGGCAAGGTTGAAACTTTTTCAATTATAACTTTCGCCGTTCAGCCATTGTATTGATCGTAAACAACCTTATTTTCTAATCTTTTTCCTTATCTGATAGTATCTATGATTGCTGTGATTGGGGTGAAGTCTGGAATTGAAATGTCTGTTTTACTACAATAATATTTTCGTTCCTATTTGAACTGTTTATAAAATTGGGTAGTGGAAGTTTGTTGTAATCGTTTCATGTACCTAATTACTAATAAAGACAAAATCTATTTTAGGATTGCATTGCAAATAAAGTAAGTTATGGAATTTAAATACTAAAATCATTCCGCAAGAGATTCAAGAGAGATAATATAGGTAATTAAAAAGCTTTGCCCGTCCAGCCATGGTTATCATTAGTAAAACGATTTTTTATTTCTTATCTGGGTATGTGGTTTTAAAAGGTTGAATCCCTGAGTGTATTTCTTTTAACTTTAAGTTTATATTCTAGCTGTACTTCCTAGCATTACTAACGTCGGAAGAAAATTCACGAAGTGAATATTTTCAATAGACCTCGTGTCACTCAGAAGTAAAATAATTCGAACGCAATGTGATCTTTACAAACACGCTGAATATGAACAGTTTATAAACAGTAACATAACATAACATACAACTTATAATACTAACTATACTTATAAATTTATAAAATACTTTATAAATTTATATGCTTAGCTAATGAACCATTTATTATGAAATCCGGTAATCGGAGAGAGCAGACCTTGGGAATGGACATAGAATGATTTTTAGTTTAGTATAATAATGTAAACCAATCACCCAAGCGAAGCTGGTCCAGATGACTAGTGATACTTTTATAATCTGTGTCTTATTTCTTAGCCACAAATAAGCAGTAGAGAGACATATTTACCATTGAAAATAACTCAGCAACTTCTTCATTTTTCTATATTGAAAATATTAGTCTCACTAATACTCTCACTATATAGGTAAATAAACACATTTCACAAAACTCTAAACACATTTCGAAGCGCGTATGGCCCGGCGGCGAGCGTAGAACGCAAGCGTTCTATGCAACTAAGCCAAACGGGCGCGGTCAGGTGTGAGATGGGTGACCGCTAGTAGCAAAAATTTAATGCGCGTTTCCGTCCTTCGGAGGGAACGTTAAGACGTCGCTCCCAGTTGTTGTCGATAGATAACAGTCGTTAAACCTTGTCGGAGGCCTTATTAGCGGTTTGAAAACATCCGACAGCGGGTTGGCCACTAACCCGCATCTCCACCACCCGCATTGGAGCAGCGTGGTGGAGTAAGCTCCAGGCCTCCCCTATATTGGCGAGAGACCCGTGCCCAGCAGTGGGACGCAAAAAAAGGGCTGCAGCCAAACACATTTCATACTTCATCCCCGTAAGCCACAAAGTTATTGTAGCGAGGCGAGTTTATGAAAATGTCGCTAAACTTTCTTTTTCCGTATTTTTCAGCGAAGATTCAGGTTCTATAAGGGCCATTAAAACTTTGAGAGCAACCCGCATCTCTTTAGCTGCATGAAGAATTTTTGTTTCTGAGCTTTGTTACTTTTATAAACAACTACTTTTCGGCGCAACTCTGTCTGCCTATGTTTAAAAATATTATTCACTAGCCTTCCGCCAGCGGCTTCGCCCGCGTGGACCCGTTTAATGGGTCCCCGTAGGATAAAAAATAGCTTATGTGCTATTCCAGGATTCATTGCTATATTAAAATCATAGGCGTTTAGCCAGTTGCTTCAACCGCGTTGACTCTATTACCCGTTTTCACGTGGGAATTAAGCATTTTCCCGTAGTAAAAAAGTAGCCTATGTTACTCAGGGTGAATGTAGCTTTCTAGTGGTGAAAGAATTTTCGAAATCGGAACAGTAGTTTTTGAGTTTATTCATTACAAACATACAAAAATACAAATCTTTTCTCTTTATAACATTAGTATAGAATAGTATAGATATTTAAAAGCAGTTTTGCAGAGCTCGTAGCTAAATAATGTCCAGTATGGTCAGATGTCGAATGGATGACTGCTAATAACTTTCACGTACCTTTATGGGTCGCTTGAAACAACCACCAGTGGGTTGGTCACTAATCTGCGAGGAGGACTCAACTCCAAGCCCTCACAATTTTTTGTACACGTAAGGTATGTAATACCGTGGGTGGACACATACAAAGGCAGGAACACGAACACCCAGATCGAGAACAAAAATTTTAACTCATCATTCAAATTTCTTTTTCGCCGGGAATCGAACCTGGGACCTAAAAAGATCCTAAGGTTTTTGTTGTTGAAAATTTTGATATCATAATCTAAATGTGCTCGTATATATTTCTTGTGTGCGTGTGTATATCACTGAACTCCTAAACCGAACTGGACCGATTATGATGAAATTGTTTGTTTGTGTTCAGGGGATTTGATAATTGTTTAGACTCACATTCGGTCAACTGGAAATTGTTTCTTTAAATATTTTTGTATTTATAAGAAGTTTTCCCATATAAATTGTTCCTACATGTCAATCGTTTCTATTTCGTACCGTGGCGTTCTAAACTTTGACACAGTCAGAATAACAGGACATTATTTGTTTTATATTTTTGTTTGGCATTAACATGAATCTCTTTAAGATAATAAAAAAACGAATCCTCGTTCTAAAGTGTTGAACGAGGATTCGTTTTTTTAGGCACGGCAACGTCTGCAGGGCCCACTTGTAAATTTATGAAAACCTTTGAATCACTAAGGCATTACCATAAGAATAAATAATAATTTTATTCGCGCATTACACTAATTGTTATTACTGCAATTTCGAAGAAAACTCTTTGTGGAATCAGTTTTAAAAGATTTCAATCTCAAATCTCTCCAATTCCGACTTTCGTGCTCATATAATTAGCAAGCGTATCTTCATTGCCGTCTTTAAAAACTTGGTCTTGAGACTGTTCTATTTTCGTCTTTTCCGAAACGCAGGTTTTGAAATTAAGTTATTAGAATTTTATTTAGGTATCTGCTGTGTTTGTTTAGCAGAGATGAGAGTGATAAAGCAGCGATAGCCGAGTGGTGATTGGATTTATAAGATATTCGCATGCCAGTCATGACGAACATGAGTGCTATATTATATATTAGAAACTGTACTACCCTGTAACCAAACCATGTTCTGTGAATAAATGATTATGATTATGATTATGGTAAAACATCGGTCTCCGATACGGAGATACCGCGTTCAATTCAGTGCACCTTGGAAAAGAAAGTTGCTCCACGAAAAGCTTCACGGTGAGGGAAAACATTGGAATATTTTATTAATTCTCTCCCCTTCAAATTCTCCTCGTCATCGTAGAGAAAGGATAAATACTCAAATTTCTTTAATTGGGCACGCCGGATATTTGAACTCGCTATCTCCATGTCGGAGTCTGCAGGTTTTACTGCTCGACAATCCGCGATGCAATATTTTGTTTATTTGTTTGGAATATTGATAACCTCATTTTTGAAGTTTGTAAAAAGAGAGTACAAATGTAAAGTGAAATATTAAATGTAAAATATTTTCAGCGCAACGTTTCAATGATGTTTGTATTATATGGACCACCCTTAATGATAACATTGAATAACTAGAGCGTAATCACAACAGTATCATTAACCCAAATCTACCCGAACCATTAATTAATTTCTTTGTAGGGTTAAGTTTATAATCGTAAGGTTGAGTAATCATTAATTTTATTTGACTCACTAGTTAAGAGCATTAAGTCCAAGGAGGTTTGAGCAGCAATCGATAAGACATCGGTTTCCGATGGGGAGATCCTAAATACAAACCTTTGACTAAGGAATTTGTCGAAAACGGTGAAAACATTCTGAGCTGCAACCCTTTTGCGTTCCACTGCTGGGCAAGAATCTCTTTCCATTATTAAGGAGGCCTGAAGCTTACCACGCTGCTCCAATCTGGGTTGGTGGCCAAAGTAGATAAGATTTAAAGGTCTGCAATCTATCAACTACAACCAGGACCGACGGCTAAGTCCCTCCGAAACACGGAAACACGCTTGAAATTTGATTCTAGCGGTCAACCATCTCATACCCAGCCGCGCCCGTTTCGCTGAGCCAAGCATGCTTTAACACATAATATATCTAATACCTTTAAACGAGCAATTCTTGTATATATCTAAATATATTTTTTTAATCTCGGAAATGGCTCCAAAAATTTTGATGATATTTAGTACCTACCCTAGTTTCGGGGATGATAAATCAATCCAACAAATTTTTTTTGATAGAAATTGTCGTTTTATTTAATGTTTATGCCTTTAAATATAAAATTACTCTTGCTGACATCTATTGGAGAATATTAATAATATAGTGGCGTAGAAAGCAGTCAAATGTCGACCGTCAATCCGCCCTTCAAACAAATGATAATGTCGATATGAAAGACCTCTATAAAAATAGCTTTCTTGGTCGAATGGTTACGAAAGCTGAATACGGAGCTAGAGACCCGGGTTCAACCCTTAAGTAGGCAAGTTGCGTTTCTTATTAATTGTGTCTTTTTTTTTTTAATTGGGAGCTAGGTATTTCAAAAGGCTTAACAGCTTAGGCGTAACACTAAGCCAATGACTGTTTTGCTTAAAAATAAACCAAGAAAATCAATCGTTTTTATTCGAGCAACGCTCGGGCGTCCAGGTACTAATATATATTAAGTTTTTAACAAAAAAATAGAACCGACTTCAAACGGTAAAAAATAAAATTGTTCAGTACCTACTTCTTCTTGCTTATGGTAATGACTCTTAAAACTATTTTTGGAGTCGGGCCCTTACTAAAATGTCGTACCATTCGTTCTAAATGGGCACCGACAGTACAGACAGTGGGACAGTACCTACTTCTTCTTGATTATGGTAATGACTGTTAAAACTATATTGGAGTCGGTGCCCATTCAGAACGAAAGGTACACTATATTTACTAAGACAGGACATTTTACTAAGGGCCCGACTTCAAAAATAGTTTTAAGAGTCATTACCATAAGCAAGAAGAAGTAGGTACTGAACAATTTTATTTTTTACCGTTTGAAGTCGGTTCTATTTTTTTGTTAAAAACTTAATTTATTTCACTCTTTTTAGTAATTTTAATAATTCTGTACATATATGTATAAGCATATAATTGGAATTTTTTTCACTTAACTTCTAAACTTTAAAGAGATTTACCTTATAAAATCATGTTTATCTAATAGCCATCTTATAGCCTGAAATAATACTACTGTCAGTCCACCTGAACGTATAAATTAATGAAAGAATTTGCTCTCAGCTCCTAACCGTTGAGGAGTTGTACCTTCAATCATCAGCTTAGCAACATCAGGTGATAATTACCGGGCATAAATATTTGTATTTTGTTAAAAAATATGAATAAAAGAATGTGTGTGCCTATTAAGTTTCAGTGTTTCCCTCGATTTCCCCAGTATCACATCATCAGATTTTGACATGGTGACAGTTGGATCACCTCAGGAATGTAAGATTTCGAACAAAAAACCATTTATTGAAAGAATTTGCTCTCAACTCCTAACCGTCGTAGTACCTTCCATCATCAGATCAACAACATCACATGATGATAACTAAACACAAATGTCTTTTTTGCTTTAGTAAAAATATGAAAATCATTTGTTGTACTATAAAATTTGAATGTTCCCCTCGATTTCTCTGGGATCCCATCATCAGACTTTGACTTGGTGACAGTTGGACCACCTCAGGAATGTAAGATTTCGAACAAAAAATCGGATGTTTTTAAACCGTCCATAATACCCCCAGTAACTATACGACGGCGATAACCGAGTCCAAATTTTTTGCCACTAGCGGTCATCTATCTCACACTCGATCGCGCCCGTTTGACTCAGCTGCATAGCCGCTTGCGTTCTACGCTAAGTTGACACATTTACAAAACAAAAACTAAAAATTTACAAGATAAAGAGTACTAGCGAATATTTCGGACCACTTTCAGGTGGCCGACAAATGGCCGCAACCCTTTTTGCGTCCCACTGCTGGGTATGGGTCTCTCCCATTATAGGGGAGGCATGGAGCTTACTCCACCACGCTGCTCCAATGCGGATTGGTGGAGATGCGGGTTAGTGGCCAACCCACTGTCGGATGTCTTCAATATATATCAATAGGCCTCCGACAAAGTTTAACGATTGTTATCTATCGACAACAACCGGGACCGACGGCTTAACGTGCCCTCCGAAGCACGGAAACGCGCATGAATTGATTTTGCCACTAACGGTCACCCATCTCCCTTTGGCTTAGTTGCATAGATCGTTTACGTTCTACGCTAACCGCCGGGCCATGCGCGCTTCTCATACTCCTTACTTATACACATTTACAATGAAACCGACCGATAACGACTTCTCCAAGCATCAATATCTCATTCTAAGGGTATTTACCTTGAAACATAGTTTGCGGGTTGGGTACCACCCTACCACCCCTTACTAATTCAATAGTAAACAAGAACAAAGCATTCGTCTTAACACGGCTGCCGTGACCTGAGGGATTTTCTCAGAATTAGGACGTTCTGTTTTGTATGTGATGAAAACGTTAACTTAGGCGTCAATTAAGAGGCTGTATACAAAATTTTGCCGATTTCGCTGAACATAAGATCTTGCAATTAATTTTTTTTAACGTTACGCACTCAGCTCCACAGTAAGGTAATTAATACCCTGTGTCGTTGGTACCATGGACACATAAAAAGACAGGAACACAAACACCCAGACCGAGAACAGAAATTATAAAGTTAGGTAAAAACTACTTTGCAACAATCCGCAATCAGAACATATGATGGTGTATACTTTTTTCATGCAATAGCACCTCCCTCCCTCCCACATAGGACACATGCACATGCAACAACAAAAAATATAACTACACCAACATACATACCACCACCAACACGTGTTTCGCCCCAAAACAGATCATCATCAGGGTTATTGACTCTACGACGGTTACTCACAGTCACTTTGCTTTAGGCTAGGAGACCGCCCAGTAGTGGGACATCAAAATAGTTTTAAGTGCTTACAAACACAGCCAAAATTTCCACATCTATACTGATATATAAAGCTGAAGAGTTTGTTTGTTTGTTTGTTTGAATGTGCTCATCACAGGAACTACTGGTTCGAATTGAAAACTTATTTTTGTGTTGAATAACCCATTTATTGGGGAAGGGATTACCCTGTGTCACCTATATAAAAAACCGACCAAGTGCGAGTCTGACTCACGCACGAAGGGTTCCGTACCATTATCTATAAAAATCACCTTTATTGTATGGGAGCCCCCTTAAATATTTATTTTATTCTATTTTTAGTGTTTGTATAACAATAGTGGCAACAGAAATACATCATTGCCTTTGATTATCCATAGAAATCATTGCATTAAGATTGAATGAAAAGTAAATTGTGGTTTACGATTTATGACGTATTAAAAAACTACTTACTAGATCTCGTTCAAACCAATTTTCGGAGGAAGTTTGCATCGTAATGTACATCATATATATTTTTTCGTTTTATCATTCTCTTATTTTAGAAGTTACAGGGGGGGGGGACACATTTTACCACTTTGGAAGTGTCTCTCGCGCAAATTATTCAGTTTAGAAAAAAATGATATTAAAAATGTTTGAAGACATTTTTAATGACCTATCCATAGATATACACGTATGGGTTTGATGAAGAAAAAAATTTTTGAGTTTCAGTTCTAAGTATGTGGAACCCTAAAAATTTGTTGCTTTTTTCTATTTTTGTGTGAAAATCTTAATGTGGTATACAGAATACATCTACGTACCGAGTTTCAACAGTATAGTACTTATAGTTTCGGAAAAAAGTGGCTGTGACATACGGACGGACAGACAGACAGACATCACGAATCCATAATGGTTCCGTTTTTTGCCATTTGGCTACGGAACACTAAAAAGGACTCAAAAACCATTTGATTCCAGGAAAATAGCTTTAAATTAATCATTATAATAATTTATCCATCTGCTGGGAGTTCACTTAGTCTAGTCTAAATCTAAGTATAGGTGTTTACAAAGTTGTTTATATAATTAAGGTATATTCAGCTCGCCATATTTACCTTCTTGAGGTTTGCAAATATTACAATGGAAAAATATAAAAAATAGGTAGGCGTCTGCGGCTTCGCCCGCGTGGACCCGTTAAATTGGTCACCGTAGGATAAAAAATTCCGGGCTTCATTGTTATATTTAAATCATATGCATGTGACCCTATTACCCGTTTTCACGTAGGTATGAAGAATTTTCCCGCAGTAAATAGTAACTTATATTACTCAGGGTGAATGTAGCTTTCTAATGGTGAAAGAATTTTTGAAATCGGAACAGTAGTTTTTGAGTTTATTCATCACAAACATACAAAAATACAAATCTTTCTTCTTTATAATATTAGTAGGTATAGATAGATAAAAACTTAATTAAAACACATTTATAAAATATTCATTAAAATCCATTTTTTTATTTTTTTATTTGTCCAATATTGCGCCTTAAATTCTAACTTTTTTACATGAGAGATGTTTTATGGTATAGTATAGGTATAAAAGGTTTTTACGTGTCGTAGCTTCAAAATGCCACCACAGCCACAATTGCAGTTCCGCTGCAGTGGAGCCCATTGTCTGAGGCGTGTCCCACATGCGCTATTTTCGAGTCTCGCCTTTGTGTCGGTAATTACAGTGTGTCTTGAATGCACTTTGCTTAGTGTGGGGAACTTACAAGCACAATAAAGATATACCTAAGTATAGGCAGGCGCTCCTTGTATTGTGTTACAAGTGACATACGAGTATAGTATGTGTAGATGATACGCGTTAGTCGTAAACAATAAAAAAATAATGTAGTTAAAAAAACTAAAAAACACGCTTTTGTGAAAATACGAACTAAAAAGTAAAAAAATAAGAAGAAAATGTATTTTACTGTAAAAAAAGTGTGGGGTGCATGGTGTCAATAGTAACTTAAAAACCACCCCACGCTTTTTTTTACAGTAAAATACATTTTCTTCTTATTTTTTTACTTTTTAGTTAGTATTTTCACAAAAGCGTGTTTTTTAGTTTTTTAAACTACATTATTTATTTTTAATTTTTTAGTTGGATTTTTATTCTCATATTATTGCATTGTCATCGGCCCTTGACCCCTGTGCAAATTTTCATGTTAATCAGACGCTTAGACGTGTTAAAAATATAAAACTTTATATTTGTTTCATTAAGTACCTTAGGCCACGAACTTATCAGCCGCCCATCGTATATTTTATTTTATCCTGATGATCCTAGTTACGACTTTAATATAAAGTTATGAGATTATTGTATTGTCATCGGCCCTTGACCCCTGTGCAAATTTTCAAATTAATCAGACTCCTAGAAGTAAGTGAAAATGAAGTTAAAAGATTCCGTTACATACATACTTACATACATACAGGTCAAGTTAATAAAAGCGTGTTAATAAGGGTGGTTCGCTAAATACTTTCTTCCCTTAAATGTTTGAGAAAATACATTAATTACTCAGAACGATCGGATCCGATCCGAAAAATAAAAATAAATAAAAATTGCTCAAGAAAAGGCGCAATATGGGTACAAATAATGATAATACTAATAATATAAGTATAATATAATAAAGAAATCTGTTTCAATTTCAATCTATACAAATAAATAAAATTGGAGTGTCTGTTTGTAATATTGAAATAACCGCTTTTTACTTCATGCATATGAATGTTTATATGGTACATATACCAAAATAACATTTTTTACAATTTTTGTCTGTCTGTCTGTTTGTTCCAGCTAGTCTCTGAAACGGTTGGACTGATTTTGACGGGACTTTCACTGGCAGATAATAAGGAGTAGGTAACTTAGGCTACTTTCATTTCAGAAAAATTCGAAAACGAAAGTCCACACGGATGAAGTCGCGGGCGTCCGCTAGTATTTTTATATTTGTAATTAGTTAAGTTTTAATTATTGTAATATTTGCATACCTCATGAAGGTAAATAAAGCAAACCAAATGTATAAAAACACCTTTGTAATCACCCATATTTGTGCAAATAAAATTCTTTGTCTTTGTCAAATAAAAATGTAAACATAGAATTCTCCGAGCGACTCAGTGAGGGCGATTAAAACAGCACCTTACCGTGTACATACACATTACATGCACACACAATAAACCTGCACCTTGCTTTTCCAGTCGAGCAAAATGTAAAAATATAGAAAAATTCAAAAGAAAAATGCCGAATTGTGTTGTAAAAGGTCTTCCTACCGCTAAGCCCTTTGCCGAATTAAAGAGGGATAAAAAATACGACCATTTTAATAATAATAGCCAGCACCATAATCATCAACGTGACATCAACAATCTCATTTAGAGGCGAGATGTATGAGAACTGGCGCCATTGAAATGATAGGGTTTAATTTGGGAACATTCATTAGGCGTCGAGTGTTGCTAAACGCTCTACGCCTTATGTCTTGAAATTATCTATACTAATCTGAGATACTAATATTATAAAAAGGAAAGTTTTGTATTTTTGTATGTTTGTAATGAATAAACTCAAAAAATACTGTTCCGATTTCAAAAATTCTTTCACCATTAGAAAGCTACATTCACACTGAGTAACATAGGCTACTTTTTACCGCGGAAAAATGCTTCATTCCTACGTGAAAACGGGTAATAGGGTCAACGCGGTTGTAGCAACTGGCTAAACTATAGCAATGAAGCCTGGAATAGCACATAGGCTATTTTTATCCTACGGGGACCCATTAAACGGATCCATGCGGACGAAGCCGCTGGCGGAAGGTTAGTGTTTAATTATTATGTTCTTTAATCTTTATGTCTCCTATTTTATAATCGACACCATGAATCGGGGTATGAATGCAAAATCAATAGCGTGGTACCAAGCTATATAGCCGATGGTAGTTTATTAAATTGACATGGTAAAGAAGGCGAGCATGTCGTGCTAACAAGATACTATTAATAACAATAACGCTACATACTCATAGCCCCACACTAGGATACCCTGTGTCGTGGGTGCCATGAACACACACAAAGACAGAAATACAAAAACCCAGACCAAGTACAGAAATTAAAACTCATCATTTCAATTAGACTCTTGTAAACCGCACTTTAAAGAATTAAAAATAATGACGCTTCCCTCCCTATACATATATGAAATATCCCTAATGGTAAAAAAAGATTTAAATAACTATGAAACTCTAAAATCAAAAAGGCATACTAAAAATTGTGTTCAATTGCATCAAAAACAAAACAATATAACAAAAGCGTCTTTTGCATGGGACCAAAAATATATAATAACTTACCTGAATCCCTCAAGTCTAAAACAATTTGTGATTTTAAACGAGCACTTAAAACGTTCTTGTTTACAAAAGCGTACTATTCGGTATCTGAATTTTTAAACGACGAACTTTAACTTCGTGAGGGATTTCGGGTTTACGGGACTAAAAACCTGCGAGGTTTTTTTTCCGCCGGCTTTTTTTCCTCTCAGTGTATAAAAACCCAGTAAATTGGGTGCCCAAAGCCGATGGCCCGGATAAAAATATAACTCGTATTAAACATAAACACCTTTTATCATTATAGCATAATTGATTTAAAACATCGCAATAAAAACCGCAAAATATGGGTTTAAATAAAATCAACGTTGTCTTCAATTACTTATAATAAATTTAGTTATAAGTAATTTTAGTTATACTGCTAACTTATGTTTTAATTCTGTCCTCCAAATTTGCATACCTCGCTGAGGTAAATATGGCGAACTAATAAATGTTCATAAAACAACTTTTGTAATACCCATATTTGTGCAAATAAATTATTTTCATTTTCATTTCATTTTATTTTCATTTTCAATTTCTGCCTCGCCGGGAATCGAACCCGGGACCTTCTGATCGGCAGTCCAACATGGTAACCATTGCGCCACACGGGTCGTCAAAATGATTAAGATTATTTCAAACCGGCCTAACTCACGTTACATTGTAGGAAAGGTCCGATCGGAAGCTAATACACTAAACTCCACATTACCTTATCTTTTGCAAGCGAAGATATCTCTACTTAACCAGCTTATTCCATCCCGGAATTTATAAACGTACGGAGGGACATCAAGAAGCGGGAGAAACCGGGCAATTTCCCGCGCAAATGTTATCCGCTGCCATTTTGGAACGCCGCCGGCCTTACAAGATGGACGCCTTTTCGAAGATGATTAGGATTATGCTATCTTTCGGAAAAGTAAATTAGAATTTAATTGGTTTATTTTCCTTTAATATTAACATTAAAATTAGTTAATAACTGTTTTTCCAATCGAGTTTTGATAAAAATATTGCCTACTTCCCGATTATTTTATTATACTGACATCAATTAAAAAACTAAAAAACCCGATTGGGTTTATGTGTAATTTGGAAATGTAAAAACTCTAAAACAAGACAGGTCGTCATACCGGATTGCACTAAACTTAAAAATCGACTAATAGGGCTAAGTAAAATATAGAGAAGGAGTTCATTGTATATTTAACAATATTTTTTAAAACAAGAAAAATTATAGAAGTCAGGACCCAGTCTACAAATAGAGCCTTTGTGAATTCAGAGCGCTTACCTACCTATATTACATTGCAGATTTAGACGGCTGACTTTCTTTTTTTTTATATACCCAGTGTCACTTTCACAGTAAATACGAATCTAACGACACCACTCAAGCTAAAATCCATTGAACCGTTCAGGCTGCAGAGCGTGCCAAACAATTGAATTTGGCGCCAAAATCCGCCATTATGTTTTTGATTTTTATTTTGATATACCCAGTGTAACTTTCACAGTAAATTCTAATCTAATGGAACCTCTTAAGAAAAATCCATCGAGCCGTTCAGGCTGTAGAGCGTGCCAAACAATTACATATAAATATACATATATGTACCTATACTCTCAAAAAAGATAACCCTCCTTCTGGCGCAGTCGGGTAGAAAAAATAAAGACGTACCTACTCGTACATTTGGAATAGCAAGTAATACACCAAATAGTGTTAATTACAAAAAATATACATTACGTTTGCAACTCAAAACCTTTGTAAACCTTCTTGTTCTTCTGAGATCAAAAGCAGTGCAAAGTCTTTGCGAAATTTGCTCAGACTTGAGACATTACATCGTTCAGACAATGCTTATAAATGCCAATGTCGAAGCGTTCTGGTAGGTATGGGCTAAAAGTACATGTCATATTTGAATAAATTGCAAACTTCAATAAGATAATGTTTTTGGAGATACAAGTCTGTTCTTTTTTTATCTACTCCCTTCAACGTAGTCGGAGCCTGTAATAAAACAAAAAAAGCCTGGTCATTAAAATGTGCACAGACCAGCGGCAGTAGAACACATACCATGAACAAAACATGCAGCTAAGCCAAAAGGGCGCGGTTGCGTGTAGGGTGACCTCTAGGAGCAGTGCCGAATTTAAGCATAGGCAACATAGGCAGTTTCCAATGGGCCGTCACCACACCACAAAAAAAAATCGATAAAGGCTCAGTACAGTACAGTAAGCTCAGTTTAATTTTATATAGCTTTTCAGGCAGCGCTTTTATATTTTTAAGAATTATAATGTTATATATGTGTTAGTAGTCCACCAATCCGCACTTGGCCAGCGTGGTGGACTATGGCCTAAATCCCCTCTCACTTGTGAGAAGGAGACCTGTGCCCAGCAGTGGGACATAAAAAAATGGTTAAAAAAATATGTGTTAGAACTACTATCATTGTAAATCTCACAAAAAGCAGACCCTGAATCGCTTATCTAGCGCAAATTATAATGGATTTGTGGGTGTTTATGACAAACTCAACATTCACGAAGTTCACAAAATAAACACCTCAAAGGAAATCTTGTTACATAAGTCTCACGTCCGTCAGTACAAACGGCTATGTGTGTGTGTGTGTGTGTGTGTGTGTGTGTGTGTGTGTGTGTGTGTGTGTGTGTGTGTGTGTGTGTGTGTGTGTGTGTGTATGAATGTGTGTGTGTGTGTTTGTTTAGTGAATAAGCAGTTCTGTTTCTTCATAATTGAGGCTAAGCAGAGTTTTTATTAGCAAATTTTTCAATTGAACACAAGTGAGGGGAAAATGTGTGTGGGTGTGTTAATTCAATTCTGACTTCGGATTCGTAGTGCCGGACTGTGAGGTACTCACAGGAGTATGACAATAGACTTCCTGGTAGAATAAATTAGGAAATAATTTATTGATAAGAGAGCGTTAAATACCGCGGTCTCCGACACTGAGATATCCTATATGCATGTATGTAGATAACTTTTGGAAAGATTTTGCTTATTTACTTGGAATATGTTTAAACATATAAATCATAAACATAAGCATAGCAATGATACTACTATGATCAGCCAGGATTACCTGGTTGAAATTGCCTCTCGATATTAAGTCCGCCCTTTGTACAACTTTTTTTTTTAAGTTTTGATACGAAAGTATAAATAAATGACGTCCACCAATCCACACTTGGCAGCATGGTGGACTATGGCCTAACTCACTCACTTATGGGAGGAGACCTATCACCTGTGCCCAGTAGTGAGACCTAAATAGGTTAAAAAATCTTATGTTTTAAAACGTTATTTTTTATCAATAGCCGTAGCCTTAGTAACCGTATATTTCTAAATACTAAACTTAGTTACGTTGGAAACTTTAAGTCGTCTTACATTATAAAAAAATAGCCTTCCGCCAGCGGCTTCAATACGTGGACCCGTTTTATAGGTTTCTGTAGGATAAAAATCATCCTATGTCTTTTACCAAGGTCCACTCTATCTGTATACCAGATTTCACTAAAATCGGTTCAGTAGTTTAAGCGGAAAAGCGTAGCAGACAGACAGACAGAGTTCTTCGAACTTATAATACTTTCGACTTTATAATATTAAGTAGGGATTTATTTCATTTCAAAATATAACAAGGCAGTAAATAGTAAAGTATTTAAAACCTTTGTCTCCAGGGAGTATTGTTGTAAGCCAGCGAGAACATGGTTTTTGTTGTTAAAACAACAACGTTGTTTCCCAAAATTTGCGAAAACATACAGTATTTTGAATAAAGTATGTTGCTTCCATTGTTGAAAATGACATTTAATTAATTATTGTTATTGTTGTTGTTGATTTTGAAATAGCATTGTCAAAATATAAAACATTTTTTGTAACCATGAAGAACAAGAGATTTACCGTATTTTAAGTTGTACCTAATGAATTTTATTTTGATGACCAACGTGGCGCAATGGTTACCATGCCAGACTGCCAATCGAAGGGTCCCGGATTCGATTCCCAGCGAAACATAAATTTCTCGAGTTTAAATTTCTGTTTTCAGTCTGGGTGTTTGTGTTTTTGTCTTTGTGTGTCCATGGTACCCATAACACAGGGTATATTCTGCCGTAGTAAAACAAAGAACAGCGTGATTCAGAAACTATACTAATTTGGTAAAACTTGGCCCAAACTACTTTGTGATAACCATGGCTTCTCAAACTACATAAACGAGTACAAAGTAATATGGGAAGCCAAAGCCATGCACGTAGACGTCACCGCGAAAATTGGTGTAACCCGGCGAATTAAATCTATACTAATAATAAACCTGAAGAGTTTGTTTGTTTGTTTTAACGCGATCTCAGGTACTTACTACTGGTTTGAATTGAAAAAATATTTTTGTGTTGAAAAGTCTATTTATTGCGGAAAGCTATAGGGGCAAAAGACTAAAGGTCACGCGGATGAAGTCGCGGATGGACGTTCGTATTTCATATATGTAAAAAACCTATATCCTTTCCTATGATCATGGATGTTATCGTGCATATATCTATAATTATTTTACAGTATAACTTCAGTTAAATGCCAATAATAGTCAACAGGATCCGGAAACCCTACTAAGCGTCACAGCAATTACAAGGACATTGCCATCATCCTTATCATTTGCGTTTGAATTTGTCGACAAACGTAATGGTCGACCGTTCTCCGTTAGGGTCTATTGTGATTTGTACAATGAATTTACATACCCTTTTTTCATAAAGATTGTAGTTTACGTCATTAGTTATATATTTACTAACATAGTTACTAACTAAATACGGATGTACATAAATCCGAAATAAATTTATTAATTACTAGCCTTCCGCCAGCGGCTTCGCCCGCTTGTACTCGTTTAATGGGTCCCCGCAGGATAAAAAATAGCCTATTTGCTATTCCAGGCTTCATTGCTATATTAAAATTTAAAATCATAGGCGTTTAGCCAGTGGCTTCAACCGCGTTGACCCTATTACCAGTTTTCACGTAGTAATGAAGCATTTTCCCGCTGTAAAAAGTAGCCTACGTTACTCAAGGTGAATGTAGCTTTCTAATGGTGAAAGAATTTTTGAAATCGGGACAGTAGTTTTTGAGTTTATTCATCACAAAGATACAAAAATACGAATCTTTCCTCATTGTAATATTAGTATAGAAGTATAGATAGATATAGATTATTATAATACTTTATGTATCTAATCAAAACCTGGTTACAGTCCATCTGAGAAATAATGAAAACACATAAATAATACTTATAAAAAATAATTAAAACAAGTAAAGCAACAGTTCCATGCCTATTCTAATTCTAATTAGACTCAGGTTTTTTAATTTCTAAGATCGAATGATTATCGGGTTTTATAAAGTCAAGTAAGAGTTTTTTTTTCGAGTAGTTTATGTACCATGGAGTGTGTAGACCTATCTTGGTCTACCTCTAAGAACTCGCGTTGTATCTATGTATCACCATGATCTACGGTTAAAGAAATGTTAACCTATAAGTAAGCCGCCATTTTAAGCCTTAAATCTATTATAAGAACATTGCCATCATCATAATATTAATATCATTTGCGACAAACGTAACGGTCGGCCGACTCCTGTTTTTTTCCTGACTTTTCAAATTCAGAAGCGGTATCAAAAATTTGCACAATTTGGATAACTTTTTGTTAGGAATAAAATTCAAATTTTATAAGGCAGTCAAAACTGCCTTCAAACAGTTCACAGACTCGCTCTCTGGATTTTTACAAACGGGTCAATGATCTGCCCATAAATTGTATCGATAACAACGGCGCATATTTCGATTGATGAAATAATAATTTCATTAAAAAACTTGTTTAACTTTTTTGATACTGAACGGCAATTTCATATGGAAGGACCTAATATATAGATAAACGCATTACAAAAGAAAATGATCATTAAATATCGCTTAACATATAACCCTTTTTATTCTACTTGGAACATTATTTTTGAACATAATACTTTTATGACTGGTCGTATATTTTCACACAGTGACGTTATAATGCGCAGCAAACCTTCATAATGTCTTAGACTGTCAACTCTTACAGGACCTAAGGATTAGGGTGATGTCTTCACAAAATATTACAGAGAGCGTTAACACTTCACATACATTACGATTAACCAAAATGAAATTTTATTTCGGGGTAACTCAGTTTCGCCAACTAAGTTAAGTGAAACGGGCGTAAGATGAGTGACCGCCCGTGATGGTTGGTTTAAAAACATCGGATTGACGTACCCCATTTGAAGCGCGCCTGGCCCGGCGGTTAGCATAGAACACAAACGATCTATGCAACTAAGCCAAACGGGCACGTTCGGGTGTGAGATGGGTGACCGCTAGTGGAAAAAAATCATGCGCGCTTCCGTGCTTCGAAGGACACGTTAAGCCGTCTACTCCGGTTGTTGTCGATAGATAACAGTCGTTAAACCTTCTCGGAGGCCTTATGCGCGGTTTGAAAACCCGCATCCCGCATCTCCACCAACCCGCATTGGAGCAGCGTGGTTGTGTAAGCTCTAGACCTTCCCAATAAAGGGGAGAGACCCGTGCCCAGCAGTGGGACGGAAAAAGGGTTGCAGCCAAATAACGTAACTGTATGGCTTACCTACAAATTCTATCATCTACAAATTCAATCGTGGAGGAGAAAGCTACAAGTGTCCATACAAAGCTACAGTGTTTCACAGAAGGATACCCTATGTCATAGGTGCCATGAACACGAACAATGCCAAGAACATAAACTACCTACCTAGACTACTACTACCTAGACTAAAAAAAGACTACTAAATTTATTTAAAACTTTAAAGACACTAAAATTAACTGAGAAATAAATTGAATGAGTGAAGTTATTCTGATCTAGTTTCATTTTCATAAGCAAAATATTGGTATTTTGTGAAATAAGTAGTATTTCAGAGACCCGGTATTCCCTCGAGAGAGTTGTACGAGCACACAGCCCTAAGGGCAATTTATATCTCTCGTTTACAAACTAATAATGGAAAATCCGTTAATTGGGGTGTAACCCTACATTCATATCATCAACTATGGACTGAAAATGCTTTGTGAGTGGGGTAATATATAAATTTGTAAAAAAATAATTAATTAAATAAAAAAATATACACAGCCAAATACAGTAGGTACCTACCTCCTCCTTTTGAAAGTCGGTAAAAAATTGTGTAATTCTTTAGTGATTTTTTCCAGAGTATATTCACAATATACAAGGGTATATTTCAAATGGAAAAACACAGATGGTAGAACTCGCATGGTTGCCGCCGTGGAAAGATGCGGTTGCCCAGACTTACATCAGGCAATCATCAGTCTGCGGAATAGCAGCACAACTGCGTACAACCTCATACAAAACAACACTTATATTTTTCCATACAAACCCCTCCCGCTACAAAACATCTGTCCATTGCTATCAAAAATAAAGCCAAAAAATTACGCTATGAAGTTTTAGTTTCCTCTAAACCTACACTTTCCACCAACCCGCATTGGAGCAGCGAGGTGGAGTAAGCTCCAGGCCTCCCAATAATGGGGAGAGACCCGTACCCAGCAGTGGGACGCAAAAAAGGTTGCAGCCAAACCTATACTTGCCCAAAATAAAGATCCAAAAATAGAAGGGTATGCTCACAAAAAACAAATACATAATATAATATCTACAACATGAACTCTGACCGAAATAAACAGTGTCAACTGTCAGTGGCTGACTGTACAAACATGTACAGATTACAGGAGCCCGGAGGGAATGGTAAATCCCTTGTGATACGCCTGACTTGCGATTAACTTGTACGGGATCGACCTTGGTTAGCCACGATTGAGTTTGATGAAACAAGGATTACGTCTTAAGAATTAGCTGCAATACTTTTTTGCGTCCTCCTGCTGAGGAAGACTGCTCCAATGTGATCTACTGGAGGTATAGCCTAACCAGGTTCGTGGTGATTTCCAACCGCCCAAAAAACCTCCAAAATAATGTTTAGTGACCGATAGCTACAAAGAACAACTAGATTCGATGACTTTTCATGTCTTCTGAAGCACAGAAATTTGCCGCTAATGGTCACCCATCGTACTTCCGACCGCGTCTGTTTTGCTAGGAACATTGCGTTCTAAACCACGTGCAGGGCTATATGAGCTAACTAAAAAAAACTATAATTCAATAGACCCTAATTTTGATACAAGATCACTGCCTTCTGTGGCGGATCTAGGATTTCAGTTTGGGGGAGGGGGAGGGGGGGGCTTAATGGCCGAAATTTTGGAGGAGTCCAAAAATTTTGTCAACGGAGGGTAGCTGATAAATATTACGTGTACTCGGACTGCGCCTGGTTTGGTGGAGATTTGAGGTTTGTCAAGGGTGAACCCGAATGGTTAGGGGGGCTTGAGCCCCCTAGCCTGCCCCCTGGATCCGCTAGTGATAGCCGCTACTGCGGAGGTAAACATAAGCTGTCTCCTTTAACCGAGGCGGCCTGGTCCTTACTCTGCAAAGTTACGACTAACTGGGCAACTAGCTGTCAGATGCTCGATGTACTATTGCTAAGTTTAGCACTAGCCCAACTAGGGGCAGAAACCCGTGCCCCGTAATGAATCGCAAAAACTATTGTTGGTGACCACTATTGATCATAATTTTGGCTTAAAGTTTTGGCTGCGTACATCGCATACGAAGCGCGCATGGCCCGGCGGTTAGCGTAGAATACAAACGATCTATGCAACTTAGCCAAACGGGCGCGGTCGGGTGCGACATGAGTGACCGCTAGTGGCAAAAAAAAATTCATGAGCGTTTTCGTGCTTCGGAGGGCACGTTGAGCCGTCGGTCCCGGTTGTTGTCGATAGATAACAATAAAGGTTTAACACCTTGTCGGAAGCCCGACAGCGGGTTGGTCACTAACCCGTATCTCCACCACCCGCATTGGAGCAGCGTGGTGGAGTAAGCTCCAGGGGAGAGACCCATGCCCAGCAGTGGAACGTAAAAAGGGCTGCAGCCAGGTCGCATACGTTGTAATACCCCAAAATATTATAAGAAACTAACAAACATATACTAAGGTATAATTTGAGTAGCCAAAAAACAAAAGGCAGAATAGATCTTGATTTCTGACCGAAATCACTGTCGCACACTGTCAATCGCGAAGACTGACAAGCGGCGAAGCCTCTACGAATTACACGCCAGAGGGAACGAAATGGTTTACAGAAAGAAATATTATTCTTAGAAGGATTAGCAGATCAGTTAAAATGATGACCACATTTGCCCTATACGCGCTTTCATTCTCCTTTTTTTCCTCCGCTGTCCATCCGTCTGTCTGTCATCAGGCTGTATCTCATGTACCGTGATGACTAGACATCACAAATTTCACAGATGATGTATTTCTGTTGCCATTATAACAACAATTAGTAAAAATTGAATGGAAGAAATATTTAATGGGACTCTCATACAATAAACGTGCTTTTTATAATGATACGGAAACCTTCGTGCGTGAGTCCAACTTGCTCTTGGCCGGCTTTTTTATATTGATTCGAATGGAGTAATAGACGAGCACGCAGGTCAAGTGGTGTTAAGTGGTCATTGCAGTCTAAGAAGTCTTGACCACCGGTCGTATGCATTTGCGCTGCTACTCCGAAGGCTGGCCGGCAACTGCACCTTTCCATCAAAAGACAACGAAATTGCTTCACTATGTAAACGGTGGTACTTCCCCGGCAGTTCCACCGTCTTAATTTCTCCTTGTCTTCTACTCCTTAAACATGATGTCTTGCTATAAAAGCTGAACAAATTGGTTTGAAATGGATTAGACTTTGGATATATCCAATATGAAGCGCGCATGGCCCGGCGGTTAGCGTAGAACGCAAACGATCTATGCAACTAAGCCAAACGGGCGCGGTCGGGTGTGAGATGGGTGACCGCTAGTGGCAAAAAAATCATGCGCGTTTCCGTGCTTCGGAGGGCACGTTAAGCCGTCGGTCCCGGTTGTTTTCGATACATAACAGTCGTTAAACCTTTTCGGACGCCTTATGGGCGGTTTGAAAACATCCGACAGCGGGTTGGCTAATAACCCGCATCTCCACCAACCCGCATTGGAGCAGCGTGATAGAGTAAGCTCCAGGCCTTCCCAATAAAGGTGAGAGACCCGTGCCCAGTAGTGGGATGCAAAAAGGGTTGCAGCCATGTCTAAAATGCTGTCGTCAAATCGTCATATGGATTTTTGGATTTTATTTTCTTATTTTCCCTATAATGTACGACGCTTCAGTTTCTTATTATTTCCATTACTTGTTATGTTTTTGCGTAACTTAAGGATGAACTCAAACAAGCGCCATAAGAGCAATGAATCAAATATAGATCACACTAATCCAGAAAACTATAATCCCTTGTGAAGCGTAACTTGCGATGAACCCGTGATTGATTGAACTTGGTAACTCGAGTGAGACTGCGGAACCAAGTATGAGCACCTCAAAGATTAGGATATTAATGAAGGAATTGAAGTATAGATGATAGATATAAGTCAAAAAAAATATAAAGCTTATCACTGAAAACAATCATACACATTAGTTAAATATTGACGACCCGCGTAAATAAAAAACAAAAAATAAAGCATAAACAAAAAATAAAGTAAAATATAGTTTAGCTTACTTTTACCACACACTCATTAGTCACTAAAAGACAAATAATCAAGTGTACATATAAAAGTGCCTTATTAGGTAATTATGTTATAAAAGGGCCATTGGAGCATTAGATTTAATTACTGTCCTTAATATACTGATTAGTCTGATTACACTAGCCCGAGGTTTGTCCTTCCCTCAGGCTAGTGTAATCTCGTGTTGTTCGCATGAGTTGTGACGCGACGTAGTTTTGTGACTTGAGTGATTTGGTACACTGAAGAGTTGTTTTTTAAAGATTAGAGGATTGGTAGAGGAAACTAAGAAACGTAACTTTAGCTGGCCTTTTCGTGTCACACTGGTCACAGATCTCATAGCAACATACCAGTGAGTGCTGGCAGTATTTTTCACCGCATTTTTCTTGGAGCATAGCATATTAAGCAAAATCACCTGAAAACGATTATCAAGAAAAAAATATTGATCATCACAAAAGTATTGGCAATCCTAATACGATATTTTTTTTGTTTCTTTCTTACCTTTATTTAAAGAGATGTATACTTACTCCTCTACACCGATTAACGGTTACGATTAAAATCCAACTTCTCCGTGTCGCTTAAAACTGGACATACATTGCCTTTTCCTCTAACTTTGGATAACTTATAGAATATTCAATAGACAACAATTAAAATAAAATAGATGTAATTATACATTTTTGTAATTGTGTTATAATTAAGTTTTTCTCTTCTATATTTTAATCTTTGTAATATTTGCATACCTCAAGAAGGTTAATATGGCGAACTTAATAGTATATAAACAAATTTTGTAAATACTCTTATTTGTGCAAATAAAAGACTTTGTCTTTAAATAGTGGAGTGAGATTTGCTATTACGTCTTAAATTCATTGGACCCATACCACAACCGAGAATAACCGTGACAAGAAACATTAGATTCAAGACAATTGAATCTTAGTTGCCCTTTGTCACAGCCATCCTTAATATACGGATTGCAGCCTAAGGGAAGGATAATCTCTTCTGATACGCTTGACGGGATGCGGGATGTATCTTGGTAGACCTCGAGTGATTTTGTGTTTCTGATTTACGTCCCTTAAAAGATTTGAGGATTAATGTAATTAACGATAAACAATACTACACCAACTACACATTTTCTGCTCTTGATAAATAGAGATAAATCAACGAGACTGAAGTTGAGTTTTACACATCAGAGGCCTTAGTGTAAGTCTGCACAGGCGAAAACGTTACTAACGCTTTTGCTTTTATTATCGACCTTATTGCTTTCAGGTTAAGATCTATCTATCCAATTTTAACTCGGACGCAGTATTTTTTTTTAGCTTTTTTATAGATTGCGCGTTTACAAACTTACACTAAGGGCTCAGGCTGTAAGGTAGTTAATAATTCAAAATGGCTTCAATATTTTAAAGCCTCTGAAGCTGACAATTCGAAATGAAAATTCTATGATCCAAGTAATCCTAAAATAATGTTAAAATGTGGAGTTCCCCAAGGTAGTATGTTTGGGCCTTGACTCTTCTTACGACTTGTCAAAAGCTCTCGCGTGTTGGTCGTTCTGAAGTATTTTTTCATTCATTTCATTTTCATTTGTTTAGTAGTGCTTTAGGGTCTTGAGCGGTCTTACGATTTGATAAAACTATCGCATTTCATATTTAGTTTTTCGTAACATATTCAAGAACTGTTAAAAACCCAATGCAGAACCTCGCAATAAATATGTGTCTAACATTATTATTTACAGTATTAATTAACAGTATTAATGACATTGTTTAAGTGTAATCAGTAAAAGTCAAAATAAGTATGTGTAGCAAATAATGGATGCTATACCTATATATAAAGATATTATGTACTCACAATGCAATATTTAGCATTACTAGGACAGTCGGCGAGGCGAGTGGCACTCCTGTTGTTGCACGGCGTGATGGAGCCAACTCCATCACTGTACTGGCCACATTGCCAGCACTTGATGCCGTTAGCGGCCGCCACCAACGCCAGCAGAACGCATACAGTTGCTAGTCGAGACGTCGTCATATTCTGTAACAAAAACTGTAATTAATTAGCAATCAAATTATACCAGATTTTGTTAAACGCCTTGCCAAACATTACAACGCACTGTATAAGCATCTCTTTCTTTCTCTCTCGTAGCAAGATTTACTTGAAACTCTACCCCCGTTAGAACAATGAGCACTAGAGTATAAATAAAATTGTAGCTCCAGACAAAGTACTGTTTTGCCGGGGGCTAGCATAGAAAACATCTATGCATCTATGCAGCTCACCCAAACCGTTTCCGTGCTTCAAAAGGGAATGTTAACCCATCGGTGTTTTTATCGATAAATATCAGTCGTTATAACTTATCGGAGACCTAATGGGAGGTTTGAAGACATCCGACAGCATGTTGGCCATTAACCGGCCTCTCCACAAACCCGCATTGGACCCGTGTCCAGCAGTGAGATGCTAAAAGGGTCGCAGCCAGACCACGGCTTAGCGATCATAAAATTCACTCATTCTCCCTGATTGAAACTCACTATGAACACTTTTTATAGCTTCATACAATGCATAGCTGCGTAGTTTCCTAACAAAAATAATAATTGTTGTACAAAACAGTAGTTAACGTACTTATTTATAACATTAGTAAATTCAAGTAAATATTGAGATTGTTGAAATTATCGAGATATAATTCGAAAATTAAAGTACGATCTTACAGAACTTTTCTTTGTATTTCACTGTTACTAAGCAATCAATTATACGCGTAGTCAATATTATATTTAGAAGCACAGGGCGGTGTTATAAATCATCGCAACTTTATAAGAACCAATATTTGCTCAGCCAAAATTAAATGTACGAACAGTAAATAATCTTTATGAAAAGATGGAGATAAAATTTATAATTCTGCCAAATGTGAATTTAATTTTTTGTCGGTGGATAGGTATGTAAAATAAAAATATACGATATTTAGCACAAAATTAAACGGAAGCCTTTATTATTTTATTACTCAGGAACGGGAAGGGCTTTCAAAAGATCCGTCAGTTGAGAAATACCAGGTTATGTAGAATGTTCATGAATCCGCACTCGGCCAGCGTGGTGGAGCCCCTCACTTGAGAAAAGAGACCTGTGTCCAGTAGTAGGACATAAAAGGCGCTCCTATGCCCACATATCCGATACTGCAGTTCATTTATAATACTATGTAGAGCTACAGGTACCTACTATATAAAATATAAAGGAAATTCATCTAAAATCTAATAAATATTAAGTAAAATACAAAAACCTTTATCATCCACCAAGACATGTTCCAAAGATGAATTACACGACACTCTCATTTGCAGACGTTGTTCTAATTTAGCGGAAAATTATATTACTCCTCAGAAAATGATATTGTCGACGGCTCTCTAAACGTGTAATGTATGCAAATTAAGGGACAGCGCGTCCTCTGGGCTGAAAATACCCGTTACGTCTTAGCCACTTGTTCGACTGTTAGCGTTGGGCAATTTAGCCGTTCAGGTAAAAATGTCTCATTTGCATTTTTGGTGCCCTTTATAAAATACAGATCTAATAGATGCTACAATTTTTGGGTATGAAAAAATTTATAGCCGAATGGTTAAGGACTACATCTTATAAGAAAAAGACATTCGTAATCATTCATACGCAGTCGATTAAAAATAAGTCCTTTATTATTTGCAGCTGGAAATGAAATGAAATAAATGAAATGAAATAAAATATTCTTTATTCACTGTACGGTTCATTTACAAACTGTTAGTGAACGTTATTTTTTGTTCTGTCTGCTCTGGGTGCGCTTAGGCAATGCTGAGCTGAAGAAAAGAGCAGACGGAGAAAAACTTCAGCCCTGTTTTAATATATGTGGTATACAATAATTAGCTTTCTTACAGAGTAGCTATGGGCAGATAAGGAACATACGCGACAGCTACCGCATGTGTCAATGTCGTCCCACAGCTATCTGTTAACATTGGCAGCTGGATCGATCACGGAGCATTTTGTATATGGTACTCGTAAAACTTTCATGGTTCGTCTGGCGTCAAACAAGCCTGTCTCGTTTTTCAGTTACTTCGGAGTCTAATGGCAACTTTCCACCGAAACACAATAGAATTGCTTCACGGCAGATTAACGATGAAACTACCATGTAGTGTACAGCCAGAAAGAAATCTTGGAACTATTCTTTCTAGAATTTATTTTTTGTAGGTGGTAGAACTATTATCGTTCGCCTGGGGAAGTACCACCGCTGCACCCACTTCTGCCGTGAACCAATTCTATTGTGTTTCGGTGGAAAGGTGCAGTTGCTGGCCATATTTACATGAGGCGACCACCAGCCTCCGGAGTAGCAGCGCAACTGCATACGACCTCAGACAAGACTTACTATGCTTGCATGAGGTTGTATGTATATGTACATGGGCTGCAGCGTCCACTTAACAATTCGTGGCCTGCATGCTCGTCTACTACTCCATTCAATAATAATAATAATAATCATCTTTATTGACAGCAATTTGTACAGACTATATTGTGAAGTCTCTGGTCTCTGAGGTAGTTAAAACTGTGTTTCAGAGACCAGCGTCTTCTCCCATTTTTGGTGCTACAATAGCTAACAAAGCAGATATAATAAAAAGTAACTTATCTTATTAAATTGCAAAAAAAAAGAACTAAAAAGAACAAAAGATAACAGTTTATAAAATTAAAATTAAAATTAAATTTAAATTAGGTATCTTAAACTACAGTGTGTATTTGGTGTGTGTGTGTGTGTGTGTGTGTGTGTGTGTTTGTGTGAGTGTTTGTGTGAGTGTGTGTGAGTGTGTGTGTGTGTGTGTGGTGTATGTGTGTTTGTATGTGTGTTCTACTACCTACTTCCCAATAAAGTTTCCACTTCGTCATAGTTCATGTCATTTAGCCACCTTATGACAACTTTTACGAAATCAAATTTTGTCATTTTTTTCACTTTTACTTTGTTATTGAGCTTATTATATAAAGTTGGGGCAATAACATCAAAGTGTTTGCGCGCAATCACGCAGTGGGCACGCGGTACTGGGCACCGTTCAACTCTTTTGTTTACAGCAGGTAAGTGTGGAACTGTGTTGGCGTGGTATCTTTTGAGGACCTGTAGTATGAATAATTTTCTGACAGACATTACTTTAGCTCTTTCATACACATCGCTCGTGGGATGTCTGTACGGTAAGCGTAATATGACTTTGAGCACAGCTCTTTGTGCTCTTTCCACAGCAATCAGATGCGTTTTCGCTGCATTTCCCCACGTACATATACAGTAATTGGTAATGCTTTCACACAATGCTTTGTAAGTTTGGATTAGTAACTTCGAGTTTGCAATAGAACGTAAGTTTTTAAATATATAGATAAGTTTCCTAATCCTCGTTGACAAGACATTTGTGTGACTTATCCAATTTAGACCAGAATCCACTGTAATTCCTAAGTATTTAATCGTTTCTGTTCTGACTAGTGTTTCACAGTTGCACGATCCACGTGTGCAGTTTGTTTGCCGATTACAGGGATACGTGTGTATAGTTAGTTTAAAGTCATCAGAAGGGCGGGCAACTGACGTCTTGCTGAAACATATATATTTGGTCTTACCAACATTGAGCGATAACAGGTTATTTTCGAGCCATGTGGTAACGCTAGCAAGACCGTCCTCAGCTATCTTAGAGACCGATTGCCAGGTTTTTGCATGGAAAATAAGTGCTGTATCATCAACAAACATTAGGAGATTCATGTCAGGGGCCACAATTTTGCTCAGCTCGTTAACGTAGACTAGAAACAGAGAAGGGCTTACCGAGCTGCCCTGTGGCAAACCGAAGCAATTAGATGCAGCATCACTCTCAAAGTTACCTACTCTTACTCTCTGTTCTCGACCAATTAGGAAAGTTCTAAACCATTCTAGAGCAACGCCTCTAATTCCGTAATTTTCTAGCCTAGTTAAAAGAATCGGAAGTGATACTGTATCAAAGGCTTTTTGTAAATCTAAAAACACTCCAATACAACGTTCACCCCGATCTACATAGTTTTTGATCGTACGAGTCAGATAAAGTACGGCATCTTCTGTGGACCTTCTACTTCTGAATCCGAATTGATTTTTGTTTAATAGGTAATTTTTTTCAAGGTAGTTTAACAGTCGCTTATTAGCTATCTTCTCAAATATCTTCGACAGACTACTTAACAGGGAAATAGGCCGATAGTTCGTGGGATCGTGTTTATCTCCATTTTTATAAATTGGGCATATTGTTGCTACCTTTAATATTTTCGGGAATATGCCCTGTTCAAAACTTAAATTACACAGATATGAAATTGGACTGATTATGAAAGGTGCTATCTGTTTTAGTGTAAAGGTAGTTATCTTATCTCTTCCCGGTGCACTAGAATTGCGGAGCGAATTGATTATAGATTTAATTTCGTGTTCATCAGTCGGAAACATTGTAAAAGAAGATAGTGGTTTCTCCGGCTCTGTACATAGTTTAATCAAATCTCTTTCTTTTAGGTCAAGTTTATTAAGTATGCCGTCTGCCAAGTTTTTACCAACTGATGTAAAGAAACGATTGACCAAATTTAATGACTCTTTTGGATTCGTGTTTATGTTTAATAGCTCATGCGGAACTGGTTTGGTGCTATTTAAGTTACATGCTTCTTTAATTACCTTCCATTTTTCTTTTATATTTCCGCTATGTCTAACTAATTTAGATTGGTAATATTCTTGTTTTAAAGTTTTTATTATTTTGTTGCAAATATTTCTATAATCTATGTAGCGTTTTTTAGTAACGTTGTCTGCAGGGCTTTTTTTCATCTCTTTATATAATTTGTCCCGCTTACGAATAGATCTAACAACACCCGTAGTGATCCAAGGCTTAAGAGGCCTTACTTTATTAGACAGCTTAATTATTTTTGATTCTATACTTATGTAATTCAATAGCCGAGTAACAAAGAGATCTAATGCCGTGTTTATATTATCAATAGTGTAAAGGTCCGACCATGTCTCCTTACTAAGTCGATTTTTAAGACTTTCGTAATTAATTTTTAATTTATTTAACACAGTAGAGGTCTTGTTAATTTTTGCTTTGTTGATATAAAGCATAATTGGTGAGTGATCGGTAAGCGATTGTTCAAAAACTACTGTTTTCCAATTGTGACTACATCTAACCATAAAATGGTCGATGCATGAGCTAGCTCTTGTTGGCCGAGTAATGCCCTGAATGAGCCCGTACATAGCCATTAAGTTTAGGTAGCAATGGGCATAGGTACTTATTTGCGGATTACTTGGTAATATATCAATATTTATATCTCCAGTAAAGATAACATTGGCTGTGTTGATGCTACGCAGCAGTTGATCAAGTGAATTTAAATAGTTAAAAGCGTTTCGAAAACACGGAGGTCTATATGAGCAAATGATAGAGTATTGGTTCCCTATTGTGATAAGCATACAGTTGCCTTCGGTCACAGAGGGTTCTATAAAAGTTGCAGTAATATCTTCGTGGACATATACCACCACACCATCATTTTGGTTTATATTATTTTTGGTATATGACATATTATAGTGATTGATAGTTGGCGGTGGTCTATTTTTATTAATCCAGCTTTCCGTTAACACTATAACATCTACTCTTATTTCCAAACTAGATATAAAGGCTAAAAACATATCCATATTACAATACACGCTGCGAATATTTACACAGATAATACACAGTGATTGGTTTTCTAGTTGTTGTGTTAGGTTCAGGGTTTGTGTGCACAGCTTAGGGTCCCTTAGTAGTAAACATTCTACGTTTCCTGAATTGTCTACTTCTGATGTTAAAAAGTCATTAGGGTTTGTACTATCCATTGATCGAGTCACATGAGAGTACCTGGGTGCATTTTGCATATATCTTTTTTATGAACATAGGTAAGAGTGCATTCGCGCTGGTATTTGTTTTTGTAGTGGTGCCGTGTTCTTATTATAATGTAATAAAATGGTACTAGATCATTTATCTTAATAATACTGTATAGGAGTCTGTTTCTTGTGTGTGTATAGGTTTTGGTAGTATGTATGTAATTGGGTGAAAGTTTTTGTGTGTTGTAAGTATGTGATGTTAGTTTTATGAGTATTTGTGAGTGTGTGTAAATATGGTGTGAAATAGGTATGAAAGTGTAGTCTAAGACATTCCATGCTATTTTTCTAAAAACTAGGGTTTTAATATTAAATTTGAAATTATTTGTGACAACAAAAATGTGAAAATAAGAGAGAAGTATTATCCATAGATAGCAAGTAATCGGATGTAAGGCTAGTCATATTTTTTTCAGCTGGTCTAAGTCGCTTTCCTTTTTAATTTTAATAAGAGTACCACCGTCAGACCTTCTTAAATAGATAATCCCTCTGGTTGTCCAACAATATTTGTACTCGTTTGTTTTAGCAAATTCCCTGGCCAGAAAGAAAAGTTTTTTCCCTTGTAGAGTAAGACTTTCCGATATGTATATTGGTTTAGAAGGACCTTCCAGTTTCAGATTCGAGGTGCTGAATTTTGTTGTTGAATATTTCTTGTTGTACGTTTTAACCGAACTAATAATTTGGTCTCTCTGGGTAACAGTCGAGAGTTGGATGACTATGGGTGGTCCACTTTCACTTTTATTGTTTATTCGGTATACATCGAAGATATCCGTTGAATTTATTGGAACATTTAATTCTTCTCCAAGTTTTTGTATTAAATTTACGAGATCTTTTTTTGTTTCGCCGCTTTTTTTGGGGACGTTGCGTACCTCGAAACTTGAACATTGGAGGCGACGTTCCACGAAATCTAGCCTGTTTTCAAGGGTTTTTATATACATCTCATCTGATGCTGATTTTTGCTCCAACATATTTATTCGGTGTATTGCCTCCTCGTACTTTTGCGACAGGAATTCTATTGAGCTACATATATTATTATTTTGTTCTGTATGAGCATTTATTCCAATTCCATTCAAAAAAAAATGTTGCGGTTTCTTAAATAGCAAAATTAAATGGAGTATTTTTTTAGCTGTCATGAGTTATAATTATTTTTTCGGGTCTAATGGAATAATTTTAATATGCGATAACATAATACAGCTTATCTCACACCTTTTTCAGTACAACAACTCCCAGACGAAGCCGTCAGATATGCCCTTATTACACCAAAATAAAGTTTTATTTCGGCATGTTTTGTTTTATAGCCACAAAAAGTTTTCAAAAACATTTTTTATTCTACCAAAATTGTTTGCAGAGTTTAATAAGACATTTTCTGCTTCATTTGCCAGAATAACTTTATTTATAAAGCCGATAAGACTAAAAAGTGGAAAAGATGATGTTTTTAAATTTTAAACTATAAACTTAAATTAAACTTTTCTGATTTTTGGTTTTGACAATCAGTTTTGCTTGATGTAAGTCTTAGAGCATCAAAGATACTGACTCACCGAGTGTCATACCTGTCAATGTTGATGCTCTAAGATGTAAGTAAACCATTTTATAATATCAAAGAACAAACAGTATAGAATCCTGAAAGTTCCTTTCAACAGGCTGTTAGAAAGTCGTTGAAAGAAAATTGCGAATGTGGCGAAAAAAAATAAAAAATAAAAATATAATACATAAACTCGCACACACTCACACGCATTCACACACACACACACACACACACACATACACACACACACACACAATAGATTTTGATTAAATTGTATGTGTACTATTTAGATTTACTTAGTGTAATCATTCAGTTAAAACCAAAAAATGAAAATCCGTAATTGGCTGTCAGTTAGTTTGTAAGTTACATGTATACTATTCCTTGGAGAGCTGTGGATTTTTTACTAACAATAAATAAATAAATAAATCAAAAAGTTTAAAGTTTTTCTAAAAACAAGTTATAAGATCCCTGCAATGAAATAGGTATTAAATAGATATAGGCTATGATAGTTATTAACTAGCTTCAAAAAACTGTCTTATGAAGCTAGCAAATTTTTTGCAACAATATTACAAATTAAACTACAAATTAAAGTTCAGGTTTAAAATACCGAGCATATAAAACAGAACCTGACAGATACTGTCGGCGCAATTATTAAAATGCCAGACTATTGTTTGAAAGGTCCTGGGATCAATTCCCATAGAGTCCGATTTTACGAGTCAGTATTTATTTGTCCTTGTCTTCCCATGAAATCTGAAACCTGGCTCTAGCCATTAACTAACAATCGAAATGGCAACTGCGTCATATAGGTCATCAAATTGTAAACATGACATCTATAATATGTTTAATAACAACTCCGTAACAGTAACAGTAACTGTTACGCACTGAATGCCATACGCAATTAATTTTCCATTTCTATTTCTATTTCTATATATATGGATATAGAATTTATTGCATTTATTTATTGCATAAACTTCGTCCCGAAATACATTTAGGGTTGTCAAAGTTTCCTGGAAGAGTAATCAATCATCATTCTTCGGATATGAATTATGGTTCCATTTCCAATATCGGTACCATTAGGATTTCTTTGATAAGTTTAGAGCTCTGTTTCGCTATTACTATTATTTAGAACCATTTGGATTTTCGGCCTTGGTTATTAAAAAGTCAGAAGCTCTGTTTTTCTAAGATGGCAGTGTCTTTATATAGCGGCAGTATTACTACCATCAAATGCCAATGCCATGGAAATATATGGAAACTTCTATCAGCGTTTTAACGGCCACCTATTTGAAACTTTAGTAGTATCTGATACTGGAGGGTAATGGCCGGCTTTTATTCAGATGTAGTTTAGATGTGACTTGAACTCTAATAAATTACTTAGAGTATGAACTATCATCAGAAGAGGAAAATAGTTGTTTGGAGGAAGATGATTTATGCAAAGCTCGTGGTACACAAGTTAAAAATAGAATTGAAGCTTGTTCTTGCTGCTCCAGTTACAGTTGGAACTACAATATAGAAATGGCTTCAACGCTATCGAGAAATACCTTTAACGAAGCATCCAACATCACATAAGACGGCCATGATGAAAATAGCGGCACCGTTTGCTGACAATAAGGCGTCAAAAACCACACACTAGAAGACTGTTATTTTGTTTTTTTTATATATAAACCGAGCAAAAAGGCAAACGGGCTATGTGGTGTTAGGCGATCACCGTCGCCTATGGTCACGGGAAACCCTAGGGGAGCCACCCGAGTATTGCCGGCTTTGGAGGAGAGCTTATTTACAGCTTTCTTGAAGAACTCCATGTCGTGGTCCACTGGAAATGCACGGCATGAAGATTGTCCTATAACCTTCACGTCCATGGTAAAAAGGAGCGTGCAAAGCGGACTGTGGAGGACCGGTGGTCTGGTGGTATAATCATGGGTGGTGTTTACATAGACAACGTTCTATGTCGTCCGCTATGAGACGGTACCATTTAATTAGTAAACCAGAGCTTTACAGCATTAAAGGTCAGGACATCTGTCAGTGCATGCATCCAACCTTCGTTTTTCAATGAGAAAAGTTCCTCAATACATATAATACATACAATAAAGTGCAAAATTTAATTGATAAAATTACAAAAAAATGCAGGGAATTGTCGAACCATTAAAGTCCCTCCCCTAAAAAACTGTAAGCATGAAATACAAAATTACTTTTTCCATTTTCGGCTGTCGTAGTTTCCTTTAACAGTAATTAATTAATCATAAGGATTCGTTCGCATTATTTAGGTATGAGAATGTTTCCGATTCCAATTTAGGAACCTTTTACGATTTCTTATGTAATGTAAACGGGGAAACCATTCTAATATATAGAATAATTTTAATAATTCAAATTTTCCGCCCACTTTTTTTTCCTAGCCCATATAATCCTTAGCGCACCAAAAGCGGATGAAAGTCAGCCGATGGCCGTACAACATTGAGAAACATCAAGACAAGTGTATATTATTAGCCAGGATATCAATAAACTATTTCATTTCATTTCAATAGAATATAACAGAAATATATTTATTTCTTAAAACTACAAAGTGCATACAAATAAAAAAATCAATAGGGCCAGAATTAATTCATGCTCGTCCTCCCGAAGGGAGACCGCTCCCTAGGGAGTTCGTACGGTTAGCAGAGTCCTCCGAAGAGGAGCACTACTGACCGAACGCAGTCGGCGGATGACGACCGAAGTCAAGCCCGTTAGGTCCGCCCAACAGCCGCCCGGAGAAATATTCATCACCTTGAGGCCGTCGACCTCATGAGTCTGCCCGGGCAAAGAGGAGCCCCTCGTGTTCCGCAATCCCTATAGAATACTCCTCCGCGGGGCTCTAGTGGCTCCAATGACGGTATCCTGAGTCAGTCAGTTAGTCAGGGCCAGAAACATAAAAAAGCAGCCAATGACTTTCAGTGTGATGCTTTTTATAATGGTACATGCATGAGAAATACACAAATGTCCAACAATTGGTTAGCGTGGTGGACTATGGTTACAAACTTTATCAATTACAAGATAAAGTCCTAGTCCCAGTAGCGGGACTTAATAAAGGTTAGAATAAAATATTTATATTATATCCCAGCATTACATTTTTATCTAATATTTTTATTATATTAAAGAATATATGATTCTTCAAAGTTTTTTTTATTTGAATAGAGTAGCAGATGAGCTTGCAGGCCACGTGGTGTTAAGTGGTCACTGCATCCCATGGACATCTTCATACAACCTCAAGCAAGCATAGGTAAGTCTTGTCTGTGGTCGTATGCAGTTGCGCTGCCACTCCGGAGGCTGATAGTCGGCTCATGTAAGTGTGGCCGGCAACTGCACCTTTTCACCAAAACACAACAGAATTGGTTTACGGCAGAAGTGGGTGCAGCGGTGGTACTTCCCCGGGCGAACCATAATAGTTGTACCACCTACAAGAATTATATTCAATGTACCTAATTGCAAATCACATTAAGATCAAAATAAAAGAAAACTGTAACGCTTTTATTTACACATTGCACATTACTTAAATTTTGCCGCCAAAAAATGTATAAATTAAAATTCAATAAAATAAAAGAAACGCATAGTTTGTTCATTAAAAGTAAGACAGTACGTTTTCAATTAATTAAAATATTACTTATATTTCAATCTCGGCTGAAAGGTTTTGTCCTCCGACCGTTGAAGGCACAATGAGAATGATTAAAGAGAATACAGTGATTGATGACAATTGATTGTTGAAAAGATCCGAGAAGCCATTTTGAAATTGTTATGGCGATGGTTTTAATGGACAAAGAAGTAACAACAGTAGGTATTATTGTGATAAATTACACCTTTTTAGGTTTGGTTCTGCTAAATAGTCACTGCAGGCCATGGGCTTCTACACACAACTTTATATCAGCCTGGGTGCCGGTGCAGGCACGGTCGCAGCCTTTAATTTGGGGGGTGGAGGTCGCCAAGGAATTGGGGGGGGGGCGCTAAGAAATTTGGGGGAAAAGGTGTCCCAAATTGGCTTGTCATGGGGGGTCATGTCCCTGTGACCTCCCCCCCCTGGGACCGCGCCTGTCTGGGTGATGCGTGAGGTTACATGCAGTATTTTTATTACTAGCTAGCGGCCGCCCGCGACTTCATCTGCGTGGACTTTAGTATTAAACATAGCATAATGTTATATAGCCTTCCTCAATAAATGGTCTATTCAACACAAAAATATTTTTTTCAATTTGAACCAGTAGTTCCTGAAATTAGCGCGTTCAAACAAACAAACAAATTCAGCTTTATATATTTGTGTAGATTTAGAATTTTTTTATGGCAATCGATTTGTCTTAGCATTGAAAATGTCACTAAGCACTTTTCTCAATATTTGGGAGATCTGGAGTATTTTCACTGCTGGCATTCACTGCTTTTACTAATCCAAACTAATTGATTGCGTTCAAGCCGCGGGGCTTTACGTATTACTAATCGCCGATGTTCAAAGTATTCACTCCGTTGAGTTTTAAACAGAGTTCCTTATGTTTAAAACTTGCGTGTAATTCTGGATCTTAATTAAAAGTTGCCGCACCTCATGTTTATTCAGAGGCGGGAAAACTAGGTATTCGCGTCTTTGGGTTGTTGGAATACTTTAGATTTATGTACTGCTTTTTTTTGTTACATTAGCATAAATAGCGTTCGTTATTAGCATTAGACATTTTTGTTTTCACTGTGGATATTTTTCAAGTTTACTTTGTGTGTGACTGTGACTTATTGCTATTGCTGTTAGTAGCGACCTGTGCTACTCATCAAGAGATGGCGCCTCGGGTATTCCTGAATCACACTATCGAAGTTTTCTGAATATCCGACCATATATACAAGCTCCGAATTGAGTCAGTTGGAGCGCGTCCGCTCCCCGGGCAAGACCACTTCGCCCGGCGGGAGAACTCCCTTTGCCAAACTGGTCATGACGGCATGTCTTCAATCTTCTCACTGTCGGGGAGGTCTGGAGCTTAATCCACCACGCTGAACACGGGTTATTATGATGTGGGTTATTACTGAATTGCAACTTAAAATTTATTTATTATAAATCATCGATGTTTAAGGTAGCATGCGGAGACCCGTAATTAAATAAATTAAAATATCGATCTTAATTTGTTCCTTTAAACCTACTCTTAAACATTTAACTCAATTTAGTATGAAATTTCCTGTTAAAGTAAAGAACTTTTATAAAAACTAAGGCTCTTCGATGCTTCATGTTTTTAACATGCTGCAGATTATAATGCTATAGATTACAGATTAACAGCCGTATTCAGGAAGCAACTTACTTGAATAAGCAGGCAACGCTATGCAACGAGCGCTACTGGTATTTGACGTTCATTCGTTATATCAAGCCATCGATTCAGTCGATTTTGACAAACGTATAGTAGCAGGCTTCACTCAAGTCTATAAATTCGTTTAGATGACCCTATGCATTGGTGAGCACTATAAGACCTCATAGTATTGTTTATGAATACGGTTTTATGTGTATCCAGTGATGGCCTTAAACTTATTTTAGTCAACTTAATTAAATGGAGTCTACGTAATCTTTACCAGCCAATTGACATCAACACATGACCTCAAGTAAGCTTTAGTTGTCTAAGTTGCGCTGTTTTTCCGGAGACTGATGGCTTCCTGTGAGATTGGATGAAAACCGCACCTTTTTACCGACACACAAAAAATGCTTTGCGCCACAAATGGGTTACAGAATATGGTTTTAGGGTTCTCAAAATCACCTTCACACAACATACACATACACACTCATAAAGGTTACACGCACTGTAGCACTTGGCTGCAACCCTTTTTACGTCCCACTGCTGGGCACGGGTCTCTCCCCATTATTGGGGACGCCTGGAGCTTACTCCTATAGGTAGTACCTATTAGGACAAATTACAATTTAGAATTTGAAAAACACAGGGATAGTTCCAGCAAATACGTGTCGCCACGTCCATTACTCTCACGTAACAACAATGATGAATGAACAATGAGGTTTAGTGTGGTGCTAAAGTGTAGATTTTTAGATGGTTTGCGTAGGGACGGTAGTGACGACCGATAAATGACAGCCTTGGCCAAAAAGCTCGACTCCCACGTCAGCCAGCAGGCACCGTTGAATTTTTTCCGGAGCTTAGACGTTTCGGGGTCATTACGCGTGTGCGCATCAGCCCAGGGTTTGAAAGCCTCTTGTCTTAGCGCAAGACCCATTAAATCAGTAGATTACAAACATTGAGATAAGGCAAATATCTGATTCAGAGTACAAGGCAAACGCATAGGTCTTCAGACAGTACTTCACAAAAACTCAAGAAAAAAAACTTTGCGAATTGACTCTTTTTTATGGTATAACTATTAATTCAATCGTTGAATCAAATTTACTATCTTAGCACCATTTTCCTATACTTAAGAGAGCTGCAAAGTTCACTCCCTCCACGATAAGGAGCAATATTTGTCACCAACATACAACCAATAACCAACATTAATCACCAACACAGCTGTTCAAATTCAAACTAAAGCAATTTCCAATCACATCAAGGTGAAGGATTCCTTGTGTGTCCAGGATAGAGTTTAGATTTGATTAGCGGAATGACTGGCAGAGTGCCAAAGGGAGGTAGGGTGAAACGAAATTTTCAATAGGCTTTTAGGGCCAAATGACATATTGTATTATCGGAACTTATATTTGTGGCAAATTGTCCTTGCCTTTAAATGGAAAGAAATAAACCCTTGTAGGATCACTTGCGAGTTGTATGTCTGTCGTGGAGTGGCGTAAGCTCCTGACCGTGGTGAAGTAAGCTCCTGCCCTTTTTAATAAACGGGAGAGACCCGTGCCCAGCAGTGGGACGCAAAAAGGGTTGTGGTGCATAACCTAAGTACCTAACGCTGATGTAACGTGCTGCTTACTCAAAAAACTTGCTATAAAAATGCTAAAAGTCTTTTCCAAATCTACCTGGTACTTCCAGAGTTCCGCACGTTGAACAAACAAACAAAACCATCTTTAGTCCTAAGTGACATAGAGACAGAAACACAAACACCCATTATTCAAATTATTGCCCCAACAGGAAATTAAGCCCCGTGGTAACCATTACGCCATATGAAAATTACGATCGCATAATAATATTATAATGCGAAATAACTCTGTCTGTGTTTGTGTGCGTGTGTGTCTGTTATGTTTGAAACACGGATAGAGTGAACGTTGGGAAAGGACATATCGTAGTTAGTTTTATTGCTAAAAATATGCTTAAAGGGGTTGAAATAAGGGGTGTAAAATGTGGCGCTGGGTGAGTGGCCAGCTCCTGAAGAGCGCAACGCGGTGAGGCGGGATGCGCGCGAGGCTATGGTCCAACTGTGGAAGGAGGACCTAGCCTCCGCGCAGTTTGGACGCCGCACTCTCGACGCCCTCGGTCCTGTGATCGAGGCGTGGGAGGAGCGGCCGCATGGGTTCCTCACCTTCCGGCTGGTGCAGGTACTTTCCGGACACGGATGTTTCGGCAATTACCTGCATCGAATCGGAAGGGAGGAGTCCCCGTCGTGCCACCATTGCGGCGCGGCGGAAGACTCGGCGCAGCACAGCCTTGAAAGTTGCCGGGGCTGGGAGGAGCAGCGCCGAGTCTTGTGCACCGTTGTCGGCCGGGACCTTTCGCTGCCGAGCATCGTTAGGGCCATGCTCGGAAGCGAAAGAGGCTGGAAAGCCGTTGCCTCCTTCTGCGAGGAAGTCATCTCGCATAAGGAGGCGGCGGAGCGGGAGCGAGAGGACGATCCGTCCCAACCCCCGCTCCGCAAACGCAGAAGGGGAAGGAGAAGACGGCAATACGACCGTTCTCTCCCTCCCCCCGGTGGTGGCCTGCAGGTTGGAGGTACGGGGGTGCCTCCACCTGCATTGCACAGGCCATCACTGATGGACAGGAATGACCCGGCGCTCCCGGTCATTCCTGTAGCCTCCCCATAAGGGGAGCGTGTAGGGCCTGCCAAGATAGGCAGGCAGTCGCCGACGATGTTGTGGAAGCAAAGGCTCTGCCGATTTCCCACGACATCGTCACGATGGCGATGGAGGAGCGCAGTAGGGTTTAGTGGGTATACCCCTGCCTCGTAACGGCAGGGGGGAGTCCCACACACCTCCCTCTGTCCCCTCGACAGAGGTCGAGAAGGTGCGTAATAGCATTCCCTACTTAAAAAAAAAAAAAGGGGTGTAAAATGTTGTAATTGTATTAGGGCGTTGGATAAGTAGTAATTTATTATTTGTACTATAGTTTATGACTTTACGACTTAATGGGGAAAAAAAGGGAGATAAAAATTCGTATATAATGATAACTAAATTTCACTTAGGCGGAGTCGCTGGCGTAAAGCTAGTTTCTAATAATGTAGATTGTTCTATCACGATATCAAAGTTTGGTGCCAAGTTTAGGTAAGTTTGTTCCATGATCATAAGTTTCAATGTTTCAGTGATTCTATACGATATTTGATGTGTAAGGAAAGTTTATTGTCGTTTTTGTTTGAGCTTCATAACTTTCACAAAGTAAGGTAAAAGTTATACCTACCTAACTATATATCGAGTAAATGTGAATAATAAGTATCGTAGGACCAGAATAATAAACACAAAAAAATTACCTAATTTAAGTTACCAGACAAACAAGTAGTCCACGTGAAGAATTTGTAGCCCATGGACATATTTTTTGTATCGGGGGAATCTAAAGGTAAGCCCGCGCATACTGGAAGAAATACCGGGTTATGTGGGATTTATACCGAAATAAACCCACTCGGTGGCCTGCCTCTGCGCTTGGGGAGAACTCCGGGATATCCAGTGGAACGCACCAGTTACCTCCACGCGCGGCGCCCCAAAGCGGGTCTATCATTCAGAGAGCGATGGTCTCTCCTTCACCTTTCAGTGCTTACGACGGCATGTATCCCCGCACACACCGCCGCATTTCCCGGTGCTGCTAGCTGAACGGTCGAGCTCGCACTCTCGCTACCCGCACCACCGGAAATCCCCTTTAATTTGCTTGTTACGTTCAGGCTGGGTATACCGTAGCCCTATTGTTAATCCCAAAGCTACAGGGACTAGCCCTTGGATACTACACACAATGTCAAGCAAGCCTGAGTCATGCTTGAGGCAGTATGCAACGCAACTACGCTTCTACTCCTGCGGCTGATGGTCATATTTGAACTTATCTGTAGCTTCGGGATTAAGAATAGAGCTACGGTATCCCCTGCCTTCCGGGGCTGTGGGCTGTGAGAGCGGGAACTCAATCATTCCAGCCAGGAGCCCCGAGAAAGAGCGCGGTGTGTGCGTGGCCGCATACCGCCGTAAGCATCGGAAGGTGCAGGAGAGCACATCTGCTCTCCCGTGGATGGGCCCGTTGTGGGGTGCCGCGCGTGGAGGACACCGGTGCGTTCCACTGGAGATCCCATAGTCCTTCCCAAGCGCAGAGGCAGGCCACCGAGGCGGTACAAATCCCACATAACCCTATATCCTATCCCAAGGCGTCGGTTATCTTTAGAAGGTTTCTCCCCCGATACCAAAAAAAATTTAAATACTTATGGATACCCTCTATCATTACTAACTAAACTAACTAACATCTATTATATAACAATGGTCTTAATATTTATATTCTCAGTCTATTCTAGCGAAATTTCACATACGATTTTAAAGGTGTGACAAATGTTCTATTACGATATCAAACAAACTTGGGCTCAAAGTTCAGGTAAGTTAGTTCACGATCATATCAAAGTGTGCTTCAAATTTCAATCTCAGAGATTTTACACGATGTTGGATGTGTAAGGAAACTTTATTATCCTGTTTGTTTGATCATCACAACTTTTACAAACAAAGGTAAGTTAAGGCAATGGAAAAAACCGGTAAGTGTGAATCGAAATAATGCAGGTATATTTTTTTTATAAATAAACCGAACAAAAAGGCAGACGAGCCGCGTGGTGTTAAGGGATCACCGTCGCCTGTGGACACGGGCAACCCCAGGGGTGCCGCCTGAGCATTGCCGGCTTTGTAGGAGAGCTTTTTTTACAGCTTTCTTGAAGAACCCCATGTTATAGTCCACTGGGAATGCCACAGCTGGAAGGTTGTCCCATAACCTACACGTCCGTGGTAAAAAGGAGCGTGTGACTGTGGAGGACCGCCACGAGTCTAGATGGTGCCGGTGAAACTTTAACCTTCGTCTGGTGGTATAATCATGGAATGGTGATGTAGGCTTGATGCCTACATCGAAGAGTTCCTCGGAGCACTCATCATAGTAAAGTCGGTAGAACACGCAGAGCGAGCATATGTCTCTATGGCAAGCTAAGCGGTTCTAGCCTGTCAGTCAACCTTGGGTCGTTGACGATTCGGACTGAGCGCTTTTCAACGGAGTCAAATGGGTGTAGCTGGTACTTCGGCGCTCCTGCCAAGAGATGGGAGCAGTACTCCAAGTGGGGTCTGACCTGGGCCTTATACAGCGTCAGGAGTTGCCCCGCAGTGAATTATTATAGAGAACATAATAAATAGCAGTAAACTTCGACTTTTTTAATGTTACGGTTTCTAAATTCTTTTTTGAACGCCTTTAGAGTGCCATGTTTTTCTATATATTGCATTACTCTAGAAAAGAAAAGAAAAATGATAGGGTTCCTTTTATTATGAGCGACCTACTGGAACCTTAGGACAAAATAAAATACTAAAATCTTCACGGTATTAGTCGGTGCAGCATAAAAGTGGTGGTTACTTAGTGGTTGAATTATGAAAGTTATAACTCAACTAATTTTATAAATTCGAAAGGAACTCTGTCTGTCTGTCTGTCTGTTCCGCTTTCCCGCTTAAACTACTGAACCAATTTTAATGAAATTTGGAACACAGATAGAGTGGACCTTGGGAAAGGACATAGATTGGTTTTTATCCAACGGGAACCTCTAAAACGGGACCACGCGGGCGAAGTCGCTTCCGGAAGGCTTTTTTTATGTCCCACTGCTGGGCACAGGTCTCCACTCACAAGTGAGAGGGAATTAGGCCATACTCCACCACGCTGGCCAAGTGCGGATTGGTGGACGTCATGCTTTCGAGAAATTATGAATTTCTCTCAGGCATGCACGGCGATGGAGAACATCGAAATCAATTAAATATCACGATATTTTCCATCACCGTGGATCAGCGATAAATGCGCACATTTCAAATTTCTTTGTCAGAGGTGCGCGCCGAGGATTTGAACCCGGGATCGATCGCGTCGAAGACCGCGGTTTTATACCACTCGGCTATCGCTGCTTCTGCCGGAAGGCTAGTTTAGAAATAAAGTCTTTTTAATTTGACCATCCCTGGATTAGAATAGAAATGTATCGTCACATCGGTCCGGGTTGATTAATGTGGAATCGTTTCGTCGGGGGTTGACAAATATTTGTCCGGTGTATAGATACAGCACTTCGGGTCACGTCCCTAAAAGGACGGTACGAGTAATATGACAATAGCTTACATATAACTGTGTTGATAGGAGGGATCTTTATAGGAGGAAAATATAACAAGATTTTCGAATGAAATGAAATTAGTATATTTCATTACAAGTGCGGAAAGGCTGTCATTGCAAGGAGTTCCGACAAATGTCTACCCGAGCCGAGGCGCAGCCGAAGGTGAGGGTTGACAGTCGGAACTCCTTCCAATGACGGTTCCGCACGTGTACTGAACAACTATTTTTAATACAGTTGCGAAAAAATGAAGCAATTTAATAAAATAATAAAATCACAATACACTCAACTAACTAATCATCTAAATTCGCAAAGAACATTTTTGAAAAATGGCGCCAACCGTAAAAGAATATAAGCAGAGAATTTTTTTTGTTTTCTTCACCCATTCTGGGTAGGCAAAGGGAACTATGCCCATACAGCCAAGTCTTCTGTAGAATTTTTTTATTGATATGAAATGAAAATGTGAGGTGAAATGAAATGAAACCTATCCTAACTCATTGAATCAAATCATTAAATCTGATATTGAAACAAATTAGCAGCTTCTTTTTAGAAATACTTTCATGAATCATAAAAACTTCTAAAACTTCGTGGTTGGTTTTTTTCTTTTTAATAGATATTATTTTGACAGTTGGGAAAGAAAATGCACGAGTTCGGAAAAGGTAAAGAAAAAACACGAGTGTGTAATAGCCCACTTCCCGAACGCTATACGTCCCTGCAATATGCCACTTTTTGAGCAACTGTATTAAAAAATTCTTTACACTCACAGATTGGTTTTTCTCTCACGCTTACTTACCGCCGGCGCTAACGGTCGGCGCGTAGCTAGTTAGCGACTAGCGTGGGTCGGTCAGCTCGGATCATTTTTGTATCGCGCTGATCAACGTGAAGTATAGACGCAATGTCGATGTTAGTATTGTCAGTTCAGCGCGACATGAAAATGCTCACTGAGTGTTGAGGCGCGTCGGCGCCTGTTGGTCAGCGGCGTCGACGCGCGTCGCGGACGCCCGCGTATAGCTCAGCGCTGACAGCAGTCAGCGCTGAGGAATCTGCGCCACTCGTAAACGCTACAGCTACATATAACTACACACATATTGACCTATCAGCGCCGACCGTCAGCGTGCGTTCAGCGTGCGTTCAGCGTGCCAGTAAAACCCGCCATAGTCCCACAATAGGAAGTTGTGGGTGCCATGAACACACACAACAATAAGAACACATACACCAAGACTAAAAATTAAAATAAAGTAGCAAATGAGGGTGCAGGCCATAGGAGCATGCATTTTTTAGTGTCGCTTCCTAGGAATAGGTATAGTTCCTGTAGCTTCGGGATTAAGAACAGAACTACGGTAACCCCTGCCTGATCGTAAGAGGTGACTAAAAGGGGGCTTCCGGGGTTGCGGGTGGTGAGAGATGGAGCTCGATCCATTATAGCGATTACAGAACGGTGACCAGCAAAATATTTTTTTAAATGTAATTTTGAAGCTTAACCTGATCGTAAGAGGCGGCTAAAAGGGGTCTTCCGGGGTTGCGGCCGTTGCAGGTGGTGAGAGATGGAGCTCGATCCGCTATAGCGATTACAGAACAGTGACCAGCATAATATTTTTTTAAACGTAATTTTGAAGCTGAATATCAAAATTGTTTCATTAGCGAATAATTTTCATTTAAAGCTCAAGCTGCCCTATATTATACAGAACGTGCTAAGAAAAATGAGTACACTACACGCGATAAAGAAACGTTAGCACTGCTGTGTGTTACTTTAATTAAATTCCCTCTTTGTTTAGAGGAAATATGAGGGAAAATGTGTTTTGTGCTGCAGTAAGAGGAAAAGATATGCCACATTTAGGAGTAACGTGCTGTGCCTCGCGGTTTCACCCACGCACAAGTCACTTCTGTTCATGTCATGTAGTCTACGACGCTGGTCATGAATGGAAATGAAATTTAATATTGACAATGTTTTACCTCACAGTGGAGCAGCGATCAATATGTACTTTTTAACAAAATACATACTCAGCTGGTTGCTGGATTTACAACTCAGCAGCAAAACACTTATTGTAATAGAGATGTTCTTATAGCGGTTACCGTACGGTGGACAGTAATGATAAGCTTAATATTTTTTAATGTTTTAATGTTTTGTGTTGCAGTTAGAGAAAAGAATTACCACATTTAGAAGTAACAGTGCCCCGCGAATTCACCCGCGTTTTAGAAGATCATAACTATGACCTGAAAAAATCTTTGGAGATTTAATAGGACCAAATTTTAAACAAATCCCTTATAGGTTTTAAGGGTTATCTTTACCATAATAGTACTACTACAACTATACAGTCGTAAATTTTATTGATGATAATACAATAAAACATTAAAATATCGATCTAGGTAAAGTGTTTTGAACTTAAATCACTACTGCGGGTACTTCAATTTGCACCTCAAAATGGAATAATTTCGGCTGAACCGCTAAAAACCATTGGAACGATTGTTTGAATAAAACTCGAACCAAATCAAATTCCAATTTCGAATTCGTTTTCGATGCAAGATTAATGCAGTTCTCTCCTGTATTTTTTTTCACGGTAGTGTGGAATGGTTTTTGAATTAAAATTCTTTTTTTCCATTTTTTAATCAGGTAGGTAGTTGATTTTTTTCTTGATAATATGATTATACATATAATATATAATAGTATTTTTAAATCATGTTGTATATGACTATAATGTAGATACCACCAATAGCACTCTCACTCATCACACAAATTTTGGGAAGTACTTACTTTCGGCTCATATTATTGCAAGTTTCATTAGCAACGCTTATTTATTGGAAAATAAATTAATGCGTATGTGTTTTTTAAGTATTTAACTTTATTTTGATTAAAAAACAGATAACAGACACTGGTGGTGTAAAACATCGGAACGAAATATTACAATGTTTTCGATAAATATGCACATAATATTTTTTTATTCAGACGTGCGCGCCTGAATCCCTGGAACTCCTGACTGGGAGAACGGGGTCTAAGACACTCTGTTATCTCTGCTCTAGTTACTTTCACATCCATCCATCCATTCATCAGCTTTCCATAGTCCACTGCTGAATATACTCCCCTAACATTCGCCACTCCATCCGGTCTTGGGATGGGTGGTGGGGTTTCCCCGCTGTCTTCATCAGGTAATCCATCCACTTGGTTGGAGAATGGCCTGTGCTCCTTTTGTTTAGACGTGGCTGCCATTCGGGGACCTTTCCCCCCATCGGTTGTCACTTTAGCTTCTATATTTTGTGAGCGTCGATAACCTTCGTTCTACGGATTTAATCATTTCCAATTCTATCGCGTAGAAGAATACCAAGCTTATTTCCCCTATCGACAATAAACACATTCTACATAAAATATGTATATTCTATTCATATGTTACGTGAGTATGCTTACAGGTAACAGGTGTGTACATCTTCATCCCTTTATCATTCTAACATTATTTCTGAGCAGACAATATTTCAGAAACCAGTAGATCTACACAACGGTTATCTTTACCTTACCTTGGAACCTTACCTTAATCTTACCTTGGAACGTAGATGTTAAAAAAATAGTTTTATGTTCGTCTAGTAATTTGAAGTGCTTTGGGCGTTACTGCCATGCTTCTTAGTGTTCTATTTCAACATTTCGGTATTCCAAAACGAAAAAAGAACCCCTTATTTTTTTCAAAACTTCAAAAATACTGAACTTGTTCCAATTAAATATTACCGGTGATGTGCAAACATTATTTCCAATAAAAAAATGTGGAATGAATGAAATGAAAATAATTTATTAGTTCACCATATTAACCTCAGCGAGGTATGCAAATTTGAAGGATTAAACGTTAATTTAATGTTAGTAGAATAACTAAAATTACTTATAATTAAATTTATTGTAATTGAAGACAACTATCTATTACTTTTATCTCAGAATTTTGCATTTTTGCAGCTAAATATAATAACATTAAAAAAACATTTTTACCACATTTTCGGCTTTAGGCTTTTACCCATTTTAATGAGTTTTTATATTATGAGAGAGAAAAAATGCCGGAAAAATACGACCACTGCTTTTTCACCTCACCGAAAAAAAATTAAAACTAATAACACTAACTAAAATACTTCACCTCCATTCCGCATAGTATTTTACAACTGTACCAAAGAATTTTCCTTTGCAAAAAGCTAAATTAAAACACAAATAACGGACGCAACTCTAAACACGCGGATAAGAATGTTTCATCTCGGAAATATTAAAAAACACTCAAGAATTTTATAAGGCATAATTGGCAGGCGCGTACATTTTTTGTTGAGACATTTGCAAGTTTTGTAGATGTTTTGGCAGCCAGGCAAGGTGGTCTCACGCCTGGGAAGTAGCCGTGCTGCCTCTCTTTCATTTCGAAGCTTCAAGATACATATGTATACATATATGAAGCGCGCATGGCCTGACAGTTAGCGAAGAACGCAAGTGATCTATGCAACTAAGTCAAACGGGCGCGGTTAGGTATGAGATGGGTGACCGTTAGTGGCAAAAAATTCATGCGCGTTTTCGTGCTTCGGAGGACACGTTAAGCCGTCGGTCCCGGTTGTTGTCGATAATAACAGTCGTTAAACCTCGTCGGAGGCCTTATGGGCGGTTCGAAAAAATCCGACAATGGGTTGACCACTAACCCGCATCTCCACCAACCCGCATTGGTGCAGTAAGCTCCAGGCGTCCCCAATAATGGGAAGAGACCCGTGCCCAACAGTGGGACGTAATAAGGGTTGGAGCCATACACACATATTTATTTATGTTTTGAAAATGAATGTTTTTGTAAGTTTTAATTTGTTTTGTTAAAAAATTCTTTAAAAAAGAATGCCTATACAGTTTTTAGTGTCGTGAACTGTAACAGCCGCGTAACAAATTGATTTCCGAATTTATTATTTAAATAATTCAAATTTCCATGCTATTAAAATATCGATCTACGTAAAGTGTTTTGAACTTAAATCACTACTGCGGGTACTTCAATTTGCACCTCAAAATGGAATAATTTCGGCTGCACCGCTAAAAACTATTGGAACGATTGTTTGAGTAAAACCCGAACCAAATTAAATTCCAATTTCAAATTCGTTTTCGTTTCAAGATTAATGCAGTTCTCTCCTGTATTTTTTTTTCACGGTAGTGTAGAATGGTTTATGAATTAATTTTTTTTTTCGATTTTTTGACCAGGAAGTCTTTAGGTAAATAAATTTAAAGATTAATTAAATTAAAATTTTTGAAAAATTGTTATTTTTTGGAATATGTACCCCGTTACCCAGTTGTGACAAAAACGATTTCTGCTCTCGTCATATAATATTACTTACTTACATAGTTAAATACTTCAAAATTAATAAAATAAAAGACCACTTGAAAAGTTATTTCATAAAGTGGATGAGATGGACTTGTTAATTTACAGAATCCATGTGTTCATGCCCTTTAGAATTTCCAGAGAGTATTACTAGAAATTTCTTTCACAAAATTCTTTTTGAGTAGCTATTACAAATCGGAGAAACTTGTCTTTCATATTTTATTTTACAAGTAGGAAATATGTTATAAATATTTATTAACATGTAGCTTGACATGAGGAAGTGAGGTCAAATGCTAGCTCAATATAAATGGTAATAATATCAGGGAAGTTTATCGAGTTCAAATCAGAAAAACTGTTTTGCCATTTAAATAAAGTATTTTCCAGTCGATCATCGTTTCGGTAATTTAATTGTTTCCTCAGAAAGTTTATAATACTTTTTTCCAATGTTATCAAGGGTTTTACATTAAAGTGGAAAAGAAGGAGTCTAAATTGCACACCAAGTGATCCGCATAAGTTGTATAAAGATAAATAAATTGTAGAGTATGTTAAGTTTATGTTTATATTAATAGAGTGCAGCCAACTTTATTATATTATTTGGGTGCTTATATTAACCTTGTAATAGCTAAATTTAATACAGTATTATTCGGACACGCATGGGTTTCATTTCTCCCAACACCGCACCTTGGCTGCAACCCTTTTGCGTCCCACTGCTGCGCACAGGTCTCTCCCCCCTATTGGGGAGGCCTGGAGCTTACTCCACCACGCTGCTCCAGTGCGGGTTGGTGGAGATGCGGGTTAGTGGCCAACCCGCTAACGGATGTTTTCAAACCGCCCATAAGGCCTCCGACAAGGTTTAACGACTGTTATCTATCGACAACAACCGGGACCGACGGCTTAACGTGCCCTCCGAAGCACGGAATTGCGCATGAAATTTTTTGCCACTAGCGGTCACCCATCTCACAACCGACCGCGCCCGTTTGGCTTAGCTGCGTAGACCGTTTGCGTTTTAAGCTAGCCGCCGAGCCATGCCGCACCTTAGAAAATGATGAAATATGCTTCCGGAATAGCAGTACAACTACGAGTACATGACCCTAGCATCCCATTGCTAGCTAAATTTTGACATGGTGATAGTTGGACTACCTTAGAAATAGAAGTTTATGAACAAAAAAGATTTGATATGATAATATAGATATAATAATATAGATTATGATTTACTTTATTGCATTGTATTTATAGTTCATTTATTTATTTATTTATTTATTCTTTATTGCACATAAATAAAGTACAAAGGGCGGACTTAATGCCTAGTGGCATTCTCTGCCAGTCAACCCGTGGCGTTGGTGTGAAGCTGTGGTAGGTGCGATAAAATAATGTATAAATTTGTATATTTTTGCAATATAATACATATAGTAAATTATCATGATGTATATGGTAAAAAAAAATCATGCCTGCATAATACATAAAAAAAATTATAATATAATATGTTGATAATATATAAATTCATAAGGGTATAAGATTCATTTTGCTGTTAATATTTTACTGTTTTGTTTTGCTCATGTTTTACAGCCATCAAATCTCTCTGTACTCCCTTAGTTAAGCTGATAGATAATTCCATTAGGCATTAAGCTCGCCTATTGTACCACAAAATTTTTTTGGTTCAATAAAATTTTTAATTAATAAATACTTCCCTGGGTGTTCGGTTAAACTGACGTAAGGAAGGGAACTTTATCGCCTGAGGAAGCTCTTCGCCTTCGGAGTAGCAGCGCAACTGCATACGACCCCAAGCGAGATTCAAGCTAGATTGTGCGATAAAAAATAGAAAAGGCACGCTTCGTATTGTTCTCAATTCGTCAACGTCCAGGAAAATCACATCCGTTCATTCACGATACGCCAAATAGACACTATCGCTCACGTTACGTCATGCGACTAACTGGACGAACAGTTGAATCGTGAATTGCTAGCGAGAAATGTGTCGAAATTTTGGAAGATTTGTCGTTGAAAACAAGTGAAATACACTTGTGAATTCAACACGATATTTAAATGTAGTATTGTAATTGGCTAGAGCAGCGATAGCCAAGCGGTAAAGACCATGGTCTCCGACACGGAGATCCTGGGTTCAAATTCTCGGCACACACCTCTAACAAAACTTGTAATGTGCGTGTTTACCGCTGCGCCACAGTGAGGAAAAAATCGAGACATTTAATTAATTACGACGTTGTCCAACACCGCGCATGCAAGGTAAATACTTTCTCAAAGCGTGGACATATAGCTAGCAAGGTGGACAATGTCCAATATTCCTCTAACTTCCGCGACCATTGCCCAGCAATGAGGCAGTTATGGTTTTAGAATTTATTTTTCAAAAGAATACAAATACAGATATTCACTTACAAAACTTACAGAGAAATAAAAATTTAGCTTAAGTCAATAAACATTTAACACATAGAGGGTACATGCACAATTTTTAACATCGTTTATCAGCTAACTTGAATAGCGGACAAAGATGTCAAGAAAAATTTACTGGAAGCGACACAGTGAGCGTACCAATCATCAATATTAATTTTTTTTAAAACATTGATTTTTTATCGTAGTATAGTATGTTTTTTGGTTAATTAATAGCAGATGAATTTATATTTTATTTCTTATTAATTAAATATTAAATATAGCTATATTAAAACGATATACAGAATATTAAATTGTTTACATTATTTGTAAGTGCTAATGATATATAATTTATGGCCTATGTCCAGCAGTGGACTTTAAAAGGCTGATGGATGGATGAATGATATATAATTTAGTATTTTTTGTATGAAGACATAGTTTTAGAGTCTTAAGCTATTGCATAGCTTTTATCGCGGGCTTTGAGCGCGGCGACTGAATCAAGAAATTCCGTAACGAAAAAAACCTGACACTCGTCTTAGTTCGGCAGACTTCGGCTCGGCATGTATGTCGCAGTCAGATTACATATTATTCGGATGTTTTACATTACGGCTACGAGCTGTTTTGTAATGCGACGCATTCTCGACCAGACGGATTGCTTTCAGCTTAATTAAGGCGAATCTAGTGTGGTCATAAGAATGATGGGTGTCAACAAAGTTAAGCAATGTCGAGTGCGGTCAAAAGTAGAATGGGTGGCAATTCAGCAACATTTAGTGTGGTCAAAAGTAGGATGGGTGGCAATTCAGCAACATCTAGTGCGGTCAAATTAGGATCGGTGGCGATAAAGCTCAGCAATGTCGAGTGCAGTCAAAAGTAATGTTACCTAAAGTAATCTTAAAAGGTGGCCATTCAGCAAAATCTAGTGCTGCCATAAGGATGGGTGTCAACAAAGCTAAGCAATGTCGAGTGCGGTCAAAAGTAGGATTAGGTGGCCATTAAGCAACATCTATAGCGGTTTTAAGAAAGATGGGTGGCAATTCAGCAACATCTAGTTTTATGTACTATTAAATGGCAATGAATGCAGCGTCGACACTTCTCCAGTTCGACGGTGGTAGTTCCACCAGCTAGAGCGGTTTTAAGAAGGATGGGTGGCAATTCAGAAACATCTAGTTTTATGTACTATTAAATGGCAATGAGTGCAGCGTCGATACTTCTCCAGCTCGACAGTGGTAGTTCCACCAGCTAGTTCCTACACTATTATTTTTCTATTACAATATCTCGACAGAATCTCTATTCTTTTCGCCTCATTTTTCCTCGTCCCTATGAAATTAATTGCTCGTTAATTCTGGCGTTAATGACAGCGCCTGGGTTGTGCGATTTAATAGTTCTCATGGGTACGATATACTGTACGATATATTGTAATATGGTCCAGTAAATGCAGATTAACTAACACTTTGTTGCTTAACAAGACTTTAAATGGTATAGGAGGCCACGTAAATCTTCGACAAGGTCTACAGCTAAAATAAATTATTATAAAAGTAAATTATTATCGGTATTGCGACTACGCAGCCACTGGGTTACAATGATGGATTGCTAAACGTGGGTCTCGGGCTTGAATCCCATCGAAAATATCCGTTTTAGTTTCTGTTCCTAGTGAGGGTAAACTATCTGTAGGTTTGACAAGAAAGGTTTAATTCCGCATTTAAGCTCCATTGAGATACGCTCATTATCACTTACCCAGTAAACCTACCACACTCTCAATCTTTTTTAACACAAGACTCATTTTCAGTCATTGGACAGTTATTTTATAATGTTGTGGAAAAAAATCTTTGAACCAACCATTGAAATTTAAAGTCCAACTCATTTTTAATAAAGAATTGAACATAAAGGACACTGAATGTGAACAGAAATATTTTTGATTGTTATTCTTTATTTGTTAATAAATAAACCGTACAAAAAGGCAGACGGGTCGCGTGGTGTTAAGCGATCACCGTCGCCTGACACGGGCAACCCCAGGGGAGCCACTCGAGCAATGCCGGCTTCGGAGGAGAGCTTTTTTACAGCTTTCTTGAAGAACCCCGTGTTACAGTTCACTTGGAATGCCTCAGATGGAAGGTTGTCCCATAACCTACACGTCCGTGATAAACAGGAGCATGCAAAGCGGACTGTGGAGAACCGCCACGAGTTCAGATGGTGCCGGTGGAACTTAAACCTTCGTCTGGTGGAATATTCATGAAATAGTGACGTAGGCATCATTTTCAAAAGTTCCTCGGAACACTCACCATAGTAAAGTCGGTAGAACATGCAGAGTGAGCCTATGTATATGTTTTATATTCAATACTAACGGGGAAACAATTTCTAACATACTTTCACCTATTTAATTGTTCAACTGCAACCCTTTTTGCTTCAAGTGGGTTACAAAATGCCCTGCAGTGGCTGGGCGCGGGTCTCTCCCCGTAATTGGGGAGGCCTGGAGTTTACTCCATCAAGCAGCTCCAATGGGTTACAAAATGCCCTGCAGTGGCTGGGCGCGGGTCTCTCCCCGTAATTGGGGAGGCCTGGAGTTTACTCCATCAAGCAGCTCCAATGTTATTTAGCTTTCAATAAAATTGTAATGTTAGATTGTCATATTCAATGCCCTATTGTGATACCAACTCAGTTCAAGTTTATATACACTGAGATGAATAAAGTTTGAGTATCGGACAACACACCACTCAGTGCGCTAAAAGAGTAAACAACACTGTTTGAACGGACTTCGTTACTTCATGTTTGTTCAGATAATGGTTTACCGCCTTAGTAAATCGGAGAATATATTTTATGTACCTTGACCCATATCTGACCACGCTGCTCCAATGCGATATGGCAGAGATGCGGATTAATGTCCAACGCTCTTCGGAAAGTTTTCGAGCCGTCCAAGAGGCCTCTGACAAGGTTTAACGACGGCTGTCTATTAAAAAAACCAGGCCGTCGGTCCTGGTTTTTTACATATCATGCCATCGAAAGTTCGGAAACGCGCATGCATTTTGCCACTAGCGGTCATTCATTTCACACCCGAGTGCGCCCATTTCGCTTAGCTACGTAGATCGCTTCCGTTCTACACTAGTCGCAGGGACATGCGCCCTTACATGTTACTTATTATTTTGATAATAAATAATACCTACTTAAAAGCTATTATTGACATTTTACCAACCTTTGAAATTTATCTCACTATTAATTATTGCTAGTGGGTCGACTGCGAAACATTAGCGTTTATTCAACAACTTTGACATTGGCCAAATGGTCAAACGCCCGATACGTCTTTCAAAAAAAAAAACAAATATTTGACAGATCGTGTACGGCTGGAGTTTTTCAAAATGAGAACATTTATTTATTTATTTATTTAAACTTTACGCCATACAAAAGTATTGGACAGAAGGCGGACTTAATGCTCAAAGCATTCTCTACCAGTCAACCTTAAGGTAGTGGGAGATCGATGAAGGCGGTGACAAAAGGGAAGGAAAAATTAATAAAGCAGCTTTCAATTAACCGAGAACCGAATAAAGAACATAACCGATTTTTATGTGCAGCTATCGCCCCGTAATCACTGGAACAAAAATCGGCTTACGCTATTAATATATAGGATTTTTGGTCAATACACTCAATATAGTAAAGCCAATTAAACATATGGTAAATACATAACTATTAAAAACTAATTACTAAATTTATACATAAATACATAAGTAAACATTAATAATCTTCACCAACCCGCATTGGAGCAGCGTGGTGGAGTAAGCTCCAGGCCTCCTCAATAATAGGGAGGGACCCGCGCCCAGCAGTGGGACGCAAAAAGGGTTGCAGCCAAACATTAATATATTGAGGTGAATAAAGCAAAAAATTGGACAGACTCCGTTACTAAATGTTTGTTCAGATATTGGTTTACTGCCTCTCCGTTTTATTTCATACCATTAGTAGAGTCACAAATTGGGGTTTGACCTACTTCTTATACTTTGGCTACAACCCTATTTTGGACACCACTGCTGGGCACGAGTCTCTCCCCATAACTAAGGAGGATTGGACATTAATGCCTATTAGCCTCATCGATGCCTATTAGAGATAGAAATGTTTGTCTAAGGATATAATATAACTGGTGGCTCCGGCATGTATCGAAAAGCGTGGAATATACCATGACTCCCTTATAATATGTCCCCTCTGTCTTATTTAAATGATGAACTACAATAAGCCGCGATGTAATTCACACTCAGAGACCTACCGACACAATTTTTTTGGTGACGTTGGTGCAATGGCTGTGAATCGAACCTAGGTCAAACAAAACTTTTTCGATAAGTAAACTTAATTTATGGTTTAATAATACATTGAGATAAATAAAGCTTAAAATTGCGCAGTACACCATTCAATCCGCGCTAAAAGAGTAAACAACACTGTTTGAACGGACTTCGACACTGAATGTTTGTTCAGATAATGGTTTACCGCCTGTTCGCTTTATTTCTCTCCATTATTTATTGTAATCCACAACCATAGATATTGTATTATGACTACGTTAGTATATTTATAAAAAATCTACGTACACAACTGATTTAAAATTGGTATTTGTAATAATTGATATGGTTCCGAACGCACTTCGACAATATTGTCGCTCTTGTTTTACCGAATAGATATAAATTTAAATAAATCTAATACCTTTAAACGAGCAATTCTTGTATATAATTTTTATTTGTATAATATTTTTTGAATCTCGGAAGCGGCTTCAATGATTTTGATGAAATTTAGTACCCTGGTTTTGGGGGTGATATATCGATCCAGCTAGGTTTTATTTTTAGAAATTTTAAATTATAAAAAAATATTGTCTGCGATAATCAACTTAAATATAAACTGAAAAATACGACTCTTTTTGACATCTATTGGAGAGTATCAATAATTGTGGCGTAGAACACCAAGTTCAAAGAAATGACAATGTCGATTTCAAAGAGTTCTATAAAAATGTCGTTCAATGAATTAAAGCTTCCTTGGCCGAATGGTTACGTCGCAAAGTGGTAGATTTCTTAGTTTTATGCGACAATTTTTTTTAAAATTCTAGATGTATCTCGTGTATTCGCAATTTTTTTGAAACTAAAATCTAACTTTAAGTATTGTGATACATAATCCGAAACAATATTAACGCGATCGAGGGCGATAGTACAACAAAATGCATTTTGAACACAAAATCTACGTTTTATTTTTGGCAAAAAAAAAACATTCTTTATTTAATAAATTTAAAATATATATTCTAATGTTCTAAGCATAATATTTGGCCAAATTCTATGATCATAACTCAAGTCTTACCTGAATTATTGAAATCCAAAACTTTCAACAGATATGTCGTAATGATATTCTATATCTATATTCTGAGCAGCGATGGTCGAGTGGTAAATAACCGCGGTCCTTGACGCGACCGACCCTAGGTTCAAATCCTCGGCGCGCACCTCTGACTAAGAAATTTGTAATGTGCGCATTTATCGCTGCTCCACGGTGATGGAAAATATCGTGATATTTAATTAATTACGATGTTCTCCATCGCCGTGCATGCCTGAGAGAAATTCATAATTTCTCAAAAGCATGACATCCACCAATCCGCACTTGGCCAGCGTGGTGGACTATGGCCTATTTCCCTCTCACTTATAAAAGGAGACCTGTGCCCAGTAGTGTGACATAAAAAGGTTGAAAAAAAAATTCTATATATTCACTACAAAACACTATGGGCGCGAAAACAAACAGAAAGAGTTGATATGCGTAGTAGGAGACAGTTAAGTTCTGACTACCTTAGTAGGCGCGCGGGTAGTACATTCAAGGTAGGGTGCGGTTTTATTGTTCCTTGGAATGTTGATGGTCCGTAGAAACTATAAAAGTAAAGATATGACAACTTTTGAAATTCCAATAATAATCTACCACTGTGGGTCGGCTGACGGCTGAGATCTGGGTTCAAGCCTCAATCAAAACTATATGGTTTTGATTCGTTTATTTTTTAAGTTTTTTTAAAACATTTTTTTATTGGGAGCTATTTCACATGGCGTTGTTATGTAACACGAAGCTTAAAATGAGTGATTCGTTTGAAACTAAACCAAGAAAATAAATTGTTTTTATCCGAGCAACGCTCGGTCGTCCAGGTACTAAATACTTATATGCATTTTGTGGATTGAACAGTATATTTTCTTTCTCCGTTATTTTGTAGCTACAAATCTCTTCCTAACCCTCACGCCTGTCACAGTGAGGTGTAGGAAAGAATTATATTCATGTGGGGTGTGTTTCGCGGCACCATTATTTAAAAGTAAGAACGTAGTATATTATCAAAGACATATTATCAGTTGTATCAACCGAGAAGCGCGTGATCGGCGGCTGGTATAGAACGCAAATGATCTACGCAACCGGGCGCGGTCGGGTGGGAGTTGGGTGACTGCTGGCATAAACTTCATGCGTGTTTCTGTGCTTCGGAGGTCACGTTAGCCGTGGGTCACGGTTGTTTAACTTTGTCGAAGGCCTTATGGGCAGCTTGTAAACATCCGATAGCAGTTTGGCCACTAGCCCGCATCACCAACCCGTTTTGGAGACCGTAAATACATCCATATTTAGAAGGCGAAAAACTGATCAAACTGGCTAATATTATGGGAGGCCTGTTTGGAGTGAACTACGTAAGTGCCGATCCGATGTGTAGCAGAAATGGATATGAGCTAGCCCTAGTCTTTCGCCTAGTTAGTTGCTGTGATACTTAGAAACGACACCTTTCCTATAAAATCCAATATTATATCCAAGTTTATTTTTGAATGGAATGCTGGGATATGATTCACTTGAATTAAGGCGCAATATGTCCCTTATATCATATTTTTATAATATAATTCGAGTCAATGTACATATTCCTTCTGTGCTTGAAAAAATTGCATTGTTTGTACCAAATAACTACGTGCGAGCACGTAAACATCAACTTTTTGCTGTGCCCCTCTGTGCATTGGTGTCAGGGCGTGAAACACCGTCGTTATATTGAAATGTTTATTATGTAAACAAATTGGATTTTCCAAAATCCGTCATGTTTATATTAATAAATAAATAAATAAATAAATAAATAAAAATGCTACACAATTAATTTACCAAAAGAATCTGAGGAATGGTAGTTTGTCGGTCGAAATGGAAATTCTTCTATCTATCGCTTTAAAACAAAGAAACGGACAAGTTTGATAAACGATATTCATAAAAATACGATTTTCCCTCACATTCCACACAATTTCACCCTTTCTTCCAAACATTTGGCGATAAATCCTTATGACTCGCTCCTGTCTAAAGGCGGCAGTAAGAGTTATGAGTTCGTAAGTGTAATAACTTTCTGTTCATATTGTCGAAAAAGTAAACTTTTTCATGCTATAGCTGGCAATAACTTTGTAATACTTTAACAATGAATGGTAGACTGATTTATAAGATATTAGGGTAAATTAAATACCCCTGTGTCTAACACGGAGGTCTTCAGTTCGAACCTCGGAGTGCACCTCGGACTAAAGATTGAATATGTATAAAGTGATTGAAAAAACTGAAGAGTTTGTTTGTTTGTTTGTTTGACGCGGCAATCTCAGGAACTACTGGTTCGAATCGAAAAATATTTTTTGTGTTTAATAGTCCATTTATTGAGGAAGGCTATTGACTATATAACATCACGCTATGACTACGAGTAATAACAAAGTCTGTATACATACATATCGCTGCTTCATAGTGAAAGAAGTCATTGCAATTTTATTACGATATTTTCATTAACTATAAATTACTATGGTTAATTACAATAATTTTCAATGGTTACCATGCCGGACTGCCGATCGGAGGGTCCCGGATTCGATTCCCAGCGAGGCAGAAATTTGAAAGATGACTTTAAATTTCTGTTCTCGGTCTGGATGTTTGTGTTTCTGTCTCTGTCTGGCTGTCTGTCTGTCTCTACTGTGAGTGTGAAACGTTATTACTAAGGGCTACGAAAAAATTCTCAAAGCCAAGCCAATTGTTTCCTGGGGGATTCTCCTATGTTTTGATGGAAAGCGCCGGCCACACTTTTATGACTAAAATGCATGCATTTTGCTAAAATAAAAAACTGTATTACATAGGGGAACGAACAGCTAGAGAGCCTCAATCTATATAAAAATTACGCGTCACGTTGTTAACTGCTAATTAAACTACTGAACCGATTAGACTCAAAGCACCCCATATTCGCTTTGATCCAACTTTAAAATAAGATAGTTATGTCTTAATTTATAGTCACAATATTATTAAGTACTTCATTTTTAATTATTTCTGATACTTTAAGGCAGGATAACGTCTAAAGGTTCGCTAGCGGAATAATATAAAATTCAGTGTCATCATAAATACACATTCCAATTTTAAATACATATTATCATAATTATTTGTGGTTAGTGGCCAACCCGCTGTCGGATGTTTTCAAACCGCCCATAAGTCCTCCGACAAGGTTTAACAACTGTTATCTATCGACAACAACCGGGACCAATGGCTTAGCGTGCCCTCCGAAGCACGGAAATTCGCATGATTTTTTTTGCTACTAGCGGTCACCCATCTTACACCCGACCGCGCCCGTTGCATAGATCGTTTGCGTTCTACGCTAACCATCAGGCCATGCGCGCTAACAATAAAAAAAAATTCAACCTTTTTTTATGTCCCACTGCTGGGCACTGGTCTCCTTCTCACAAGTGAGGGGGATTTAGGCCATAGTCCACCACGCTGGCCAAGTGCGGATTGGTGGACAACTAACAACATAGTTTAAATTAATCACTAGAGCTTAAAAGATTAGTATGCAACTTGCGTTCTAGCGCTTAGTATTCTGCAGTAACTTTACTATTCAGATTATGATAAAGTTTGACCAAACTAACGGAGAATTGACGCTCATGTAATACTAGTAATACTAAGTAGGTAGAAAACTGGAAGATTTTCCGTTTATGTAAAGTGTAAGTTTTGAAGTTCTGTAAATGTCCTTAAAAAATTGAATTCTGTGAAGTTTGCACAGTTAGATACCGTATCTACCTTTTTTATCTGGGGAAACCTTGAAAACGGCGGCATCTTGGGAGAGTACAAACGGTTATGTGGTATTCGTTAGTAGGACCCCAGATATCTCTATCGAACAAACTACAAAAGCGTTTCGATTAAAAGTACGATACTTTTGTAAACTTGGTCATAGCGGAATCGCACGTATTAGCGACTTTAAGGATGCTGCATCACGATTTTGTGTATCACTAAACTTGAACGCGGTAGCAGAATCACGCATTTAAGCATTCTCAAATGTGCTCGCACGCTGCGTGCGTTTAACCACTAACGGATGTTAGTGGTTAATTCATAAACAATTCTATGATGTCTCATATTGCTCGCCAACGCATAGGGGATGACCCGAACGAATTCATAGACGACACTTGAGTGAAGCCTGCTACTATGCGTTTGTCAAAATCGTCATGAATCGATGGCTTGACATAACGAACGCACATCAAATAGCGCTCTTTGCATACCGTTTGCCTGCTTACTTAAGCAAGTATGCTGTTTGAATACGGCTGTAAATCGCCAATCGCCGATGCTAAAAGCAGCTAGTGCGACTTGGCCCTTAGTCGTGATGGGTGTCGTCATGGGTATAGCACCCATAGTCTCTTTAGCTTCGGGATTAAGAATAGAGCTACGGTATCCCCTGCCTGATCGTAAGAGGCGACTAAAAGGGAGCTTCCGAGGTTGCGGGCGGTGAGAGTGGGAGCTCGATCTGTCCCGCCAACCGCCCTGGGAAGGACGGCCGCATGCCGCTGTGTACACCTGAGGGTGCAGGAGAGCAAAATTGCTGTCCCGAAGATGGGCCCGTACTGGGCGCCGCGCATGGAGGACACCGGCGCGTTCCACTAAAGATCTTCTAAATTAAATTCCACTGAAGTCCTCCCCACGCGAAACCAAGGGAGTTTTAGTGCGATACAAATCCCACATAACCCGGTATCCTCTCCCAAGGTGCCGGATACCTTTTGAAGGTTCTCCGCAAAACCAAACAATGGATATAGCACCCCTAAACGTAGGAAAAAACAAAAAACACACAAACACAACAGGCAACCAACACCTAGATCAGGAATATGACTGTTCTGTATAATTTCTTATGACATCTTATGTACCATATTTCTGCAATAAATGATTATGATTATGAATACAAATTTAAACTCATCATTCAGATCTCTGTAACACATCGCTGGGAATCGAAACCTAGACTCTACGAAAATCAATCTGGTAACCATTGCGCCAAACGTTTCGTAGCATGTAATATTCAACCCGAAAGCAAGCAAAGTTTTTAACGGACTCATCGAGTAATAGTCCGGGAAATTTCGGAGAAAATTGCTACTGAATATTGTATGCCGTCTTAAGGGAGGCTAAGTGTTGGCAGGTGGGTTATTAGGTACATGAATCGTCGAAACATCGTATGTCTGTATACCTTTTTAGGGTTCCGTAGCCATATGGCAAAAAACCGAACCCTAATGGATTCGTGATGTCTGTCTGTCTGTCCGTCCGTATGTCACAGCCACTTTTTTCCGAAACTATAAGAACTATACTGTTTAAACTTGTTACGTAGATGTATTCTGTGAACCACATTAAGATTTTCACACAAAAATAGAAAAATGTAATAAATTTTGAGGGTTCCCCATACTTGGAACTGAAACTAAAAAAAAATTTTTTCATCAAACCCATACTTGTGGGGTGTCTATGGATAGGTCTTTAAAAATGATATTAAGGTTTCTAATATAATTTTTTTCTAAACTTAATAGTTTGCGCGAGAGACACTTCCAAAGTAGTAAAATAATGGTCCCTCCCCCTGTAACTTCTAAAATAAGAGAATGATAAAACTAAAAAAAATATATATGATGTACATTACGATGCAAACTTAAACCAAAAATTAGTTTGAACGAGATCTAGTAAGTAGTTTTTTTTTTAATACGTCATAAATCGTAAACCACAATTTACCTTTCATTCAATCTTAATGCAATGTATTCTATGGATAATTAATCAAAGGCAATGATGTATTTCTGTTGCCGCGATTGTTATACAAATACTATAAATAGAATAAAATAAATATTTAAGGAGGCTCCCATACAATAAACGTGATGGTACGGAACCCTTCGTGCGTGAGTTCGACTCGCACTTGGCCGGTTTTTTTTAAATATAATTAAATTAAGAAACAGTTATCTTCTTGGTTTAATCGAACGTTTTCCTTTTTTTTTAGAATTTAATTGTGACCAATTTCATAATACTACTTAATTAATTCTTTTTTTAATTTTAGAATAACCGCCATAATATTGAACCTTTACAAAAAGCTATGCCATATAAAAATATATATACAAACCAGTCGTGTATTTTATTAATTTAGTGTTTAGAACAGCGATGCTGAAGCGGAAAAGACCGCAATCTTCGACACGTATATACCGAGTTCAAATACTTTTGACAGTAATTTGTTATATTGCGTATTCATCGCTGCTCCACAGTGAGAGAAAACACTATGATATTTAATTACGATGTTTTTTACCACAGCATGTCTGTTTGTTTGCATGTCTGACAGTTACTCATAATTTTTCGAAGGCTTGATGTCCACCAATCCGCACTTGGCCAGTGGTGAATTAATGCCTACATCCATGGGCGTACCGAGGGGAGGGGTAAGTGGGGTAGCTGGATCAAGCTCCAAATTCAGGGAATCCCAAAAGATCTCCCAAATGAAAAAAGAATAAAGAGTAAGCTAGATATGCTACTTCCTGCTGTTTCTTTTGTGGAAACGTGGAAAGCAAATTTACGCGCGGTACCCAGCTTGAAGAAGTTGCCCCCCCCCCTCCCCCTCTGAACAAAAACCTGGATATGCCCATGCCTACATCCCTCTCACTTCCGCACATTCCCACTGTTGAGCACATGACTCCTCTCATGTGCACAGTGGAACATAAAACCGGTTGAAAACACTCCATCAATTTCCCAACCCTCCTGATATATTCATGCAGGTCCACTGTGTCACCCCTTACTCTCATACCTCCATGCTTCAGGATTAACTCAGACGTAATAAAAACTGTATGACCGGGAAAATTGACATTCAATTAATATCTCGTGTTCTTATTATGAAATAAATATTTATTTTTTCCTCACTTATTTTTTATTTTTTATCAAGTGGTCGCTGCAGCCCATGGACATTATACACAACCTCAACCAAACTTGAATCTTGCTTCAGGTTGCATTTAGTTGCCCTGCTGCCAGTATGCAACTGGTTAAAATTGAAAAAAAAAATCATCAACCATTTCTGTACCCCGCGATTTCACCCATAACGTTAGTTACCCACTCATAGTCCCACAGTAGGGTAGATATACCCTGATTACCCTGTATCGTGGCTAGTGGATACCATATACCTACACACAAAGACAGACACAATGTTAGACAATTTTGATTATTTCATTATAATTTATCATTTTAATGGGGTTTTCATAGGAATAGTATGGCCTAGTAGCCTTTTTCACTCTCCAGCCTCCTAATTACTTTCATTTATATAAAATCATTCCATTACGATGTGAAAAAAGAATGAAGAAATAGACACACTGCCGCAATATTAGTATGGATAGCCAACACAAATAGTACGTACGAGTTAGTGCTACTCTAGAGTGTAAAGATATATGGGCACACCCCGACCCTGTCCGGGATAATTGTTTGAGTCTATATCCGTGTAGTTGTTGAGGTCAGGGGTGCCCCTAAATTACAGGCCATTTTTATTCCATTCTTAATTGGGGTGGCTCTGGGTTGAAGGCTTAATGAGCCGGCCAAAAGGTTTATTTTAAATAGGGTTGCCATCCGTCCGGGTTTCCCCGGATTTGCCTTAGTTTAGAGGGCGTCCGGGGAGCGTCCAGGCCGGACCCCCGACCGGATCCCCAGACCAATAACCTACCTGTGAACCTAAAAATTGCCCAAGCCCCGACGGGTACGCCCATGTGTCCGGGTTTCGGGCTTTAAAATCCGGGGTTATAATGCATCTTGTCCTGGTTGATGGCAACCCTAATTTTAAAATACCAGTGGTTAAGAGTTCATTTACCGTGGATCAACGTATAATATTAAAGATTCCCATGGTTGCTGATTAGGGCTTTATATTTTTTTTATTTTGTATACTTGGTGCACAAAATTCAAAGCACTATTCAAATCTATTCGTAATAAAAATGAATTCTGAGTGAATAAAAACTAATGACAATACATTTTAGTTTGCAAGGATAATAAAGTTTCTTGTACGTTTACTATACAATACGACTATACGATGTAGATAGAAATAAGCAGCAGCTAGCTTAGGCTAGTTGTGTGTTGCACTCATTTTGACCTTAAGAAGGCAAATTTACAGTCTGTCTACATTAATTTACTTTAAGATTACGTTCGGGACGTATTCGTCAAACAAATTTGCTTTTTTAATGAAAAAAGTTTTATGGCCTAATTGCATCGATCGCCGTAAGGTTCAAGACGTACAACATACATATTTTGACGGAGTGTGTTCGCACGGAATCGTTCAGGTCATTAAATTTTCCGATGTCAATGCAGGTTGGCCACTTGAAGAGTATTTTGGCTTCTCCTATATCGGAAGAAGCCAAGGTACTGCAAACTGATTGTGTTGGGGCTTTCAAAACATTAGCCTTTATTGATTGGAATTGTATTTGTTTATTATTAATCCTTCACGGGACAATGTGGTCGCACAGCGACAAAGTCCCCTTTAATAAAAAAAAACTTTTTTGGAGCAGCTTTAACGTATTTATACGATTATTGGTTGCGGTGATTATTGTTTTATCTATGGACGACAAAACATTAAGTTTATTAGTTCTAATTACTTCAATTCGGTCAAAAATAAAAACAAAGTAGGTTTCGGAAGCATAATCGAGGATAAGATTCACTCATTGCCTGAACAACTTAATTAAAAAACTTTTTAACCGCAAAAACTAAAATCCACTGAGGTCAATAAGACACATGTTTCACCAGTGATCAATAACTAGGCAGAGATAATGTATGTACCTTCAACTACTGCCCTTTTAGCATCCCACAGCTGGGCATGGGCTTATCCACAGTAATGAGGGGAGGAGACCACAGATTGCTGGAGATGCGAGTCAGTAGCCACCGTGCTTTCTTTTTGTTATTTTATATATTTTTATTTTTATTCTTCGTGGAGATCTGTACCCAGCTAAAGAGTGTTAAATAAAATAACTTATATAGATAATCTATCTATCAGCCTTTTAAAGTCCACTAATGGACATAGGCCTCCCCTAGTGTTCGCCACTCCGTCCGGTCCTGCGCCCTCTGAATCCAGCGGTTTCCCGCTATCTTCTTCAGGTCGTCGGTCCACCTGGTTGGAGGGCGGCCTGTGCTGCTTTTGCCGAACCGTGGCTGCCATTCTAGGACCTTTCTAAAAAAAAATGATGTTACGTTAGAATATTATTCGTTCATCTTTCTTTTTTTATCCTTTTTATTTACTCTACTACGACTACTCCATAGAAGACGAGCATGCAGTCGACGTGGTGTGAAGTGATCGCTGCAGCCCATGGACACATTCTACACACAACCATAGCATAGGTGGTCTTACCTGAGATCGTATGCAGTTCGCTGCTACTCCGGAGCCTGATGGTCACCTAATGTAAGTCTGGCACTAGAGCACAATAAAATTGATTCTCGCCTATCGCTCACCCATCCACCATAAGACACAAGCCGCTTCAAGTTGGCTTTTGTTTCGTGGAATCTGCAATGCCGTTGTATTGTTTAGAAGATTTAATAGTTTGATTGTTAAGAAAGGAACTGCAGTGTCTATATAGCGTAATTAATTTGGAGTTTTCATAGTAATTAAGTATATTACGACTCAATTAGTATCTATAGATTTTTAAAGTTTTATTCTGAAAATAAAATAACTACAGAGGACGAGAATAATTGTTTAACATAACAGACACGGAAAATCAAAATGAAAGAGAATGTTGAGTTTTTATATTAGAGACATTTTTTTACGAAATACTGGTAAAATCTGTTATGGGGATGTACTCTACTGTACTTTAACGTATAACGAAAGCCTCATAGCAACTTTTATAAAACATATTTCTAGCAATAATTAAAATGTTAAGTCTCTAAATATGAAATTTATTCGTATGAAGAGTAATGCAAAGGAAAGTTTTGAAATTTTTCTTAGCTAAAAGATTAGCCAAGTGGTGATGGTATAAGTCATGTAGGAAAAGAATGTAGCAAACATATTATAAATTTGCACACATTTACTGGTTAGAATTACTAGTCATATTCGGTACATAAGACCTTGTATAATGTTATTACTTAGTATTATTACTGAATTCTAATGAAAATAAATGAATTAAAAAAATGTATGTTGAAGACACGCGTTACATCTACACTATTTAATAAGAGATTAACAGATAACTAGAATATTACTGGAGATTATTAAATTATATAATTTAACTAGGGTAAGGCTGTATTTAGGGTAAAAATTAAAATGTCAAACAAGTGTTGACGCTATCATAAATATTCAAGTAAGTGTGAAGACACCCATCGCTGCACGCCCTCGTAGAATGTGCTTGAATATTCTTATGCAACATACACGATGTGAGAATATAACTAAATATAAAACAAATCGTAGTTGAAAAAAACAATTTAAAAGATACCTACGCTTTAATAATACTTAATCGAAAGTCAAAGTAAAAAGAAGACATTTTTTTTTGCAATAATATAAGGTTTTACAAAAGTTATTCTAATTCATAATCACATGCAAAAGATTACAATCTATTTTAAAATGTTAATTTAAACTCTAAATCTTAAAGCACAAAATTGATTATTAATCAATAATATTTATTAGTTATAGAAACATGATAAAGTGTATATTATATTGTGTTATCATTTGCTTATTAATTCTCTACTTCTATAGTATGCGCCTACCACAAGCTCTACTCATCACCCAGGGTTGGCTGGTAGAGAATGCCATTAGGCATTAAGCACGCCCTTGTATCCTTAGTGTAAGGTAATACTATAAGGTTAAATAAATAAATAAATAAATTTAACAGTGTTTCTGTTTTTGTATAAAATGCTAACGGCAAAAGGCCACGTGTCTGCGTGGGTTATCACTTATCACTAACAACATACACTGCTCGAAAACTTTCAACTTCAGGTACTGAGGTGTTCTGGATTAGAAGAAGCTTTGTAGTGCCCCGAAGGCTGCCCAACCGAGTTGGATTCTACGAATTAGGTATCTCGCTCTCAAAGTTAGTGTAACCCATTTGGATTACTTGTTCTAGGCAGATGTACCTACTCGTCAAAAACTTAAAGAGTAACGCAATCAATGTAAAGCAGTAAAGTAACATGGTAAACTATTTAAACTAAAGAATTATTTAAACTAATAACCCGCTACGGCCCAACTCGTACCAAAAGGAATGGGTTTAGCAAGCTAAGCAAAATAAGCAATTACTATGGAAAACGCTCCATGATGTTATATACTTAGTGCCAGTAACATGTAACCGTCTTCCGTTTTGTGTGACAGGAGTTTCAACATATGGCTGCAACCCTTTTTGCGTCCCAGAGCTGGGCACGGGTCTCTATCCCTTATTGGTATCCAGGCCTCCCCTGGAGCTTACTCCACCACGCTGCTCCAATGCGGGTTGGTGGAGCTCCTGGTGGAGAGCATGGAAACCGCCCATAAGGCCTCCGACAAGGTTTAACGACTGTTATCTATCAACAACAACCGGGACCGATGGCTTGACGCTTCCTCCGAAGCAAGGAAATGCGCATGAATTTTTTTGCCACTAGCGGTCACCCATCTCATACCCGACCGCGACCGTTTGGCTTAGCTGCATAGACCGCTTACGTTCTATGCTAACCGCCGAGCCATGCTCGTTTCTACATATAAAATCTTAAAAATAAAAATTCCTCAATACTTTTTGGAGGCCATTACTTAGAGTCGGCATCGGCTTCTTGATTACGATTGTGTCTAAATTTTGTATGATGAATTACGTTTTACATTGAAAATTATTTATATTTTTTCTATTAATAGATACTTTTGTTATTAATAGGAGTCCACCAGCAGCTGAATCTTGGAACAACTGTCAACAACAATATCTGTAGGTGGTAGAACTATTATGGTTCGCCCGGGGAAGTACCACCGCTGCACCCACTTCTGCCGTGAACCAACTCTATGGTGTTTCGGTGGAACGGTGCAGTTGCCGGACACACTTACATGAGGCGACCACCAGCCTCTGAGCAGCGCAACTGCATACGACCTCAGACAAGACTTACCTATGCTTGCTTGGGATTGTATGTAGATGTCCATGGGCTGCAGCGACCACTTAACACCACGTGGCCTGCATGCTCGTCTGCTACTCCGTTAAAAAAACATACTTTACTTTAATTACTTTAAATATGTACCCACTTTTAAGAATTGTGCAATAGAACAAGAGCGTATAGTCCCCTCCTACTCGACAGTTTGGCGGGATGTTTGTATTATTTATGCCTGAATAAACAATTTAAAAAAAAATTAAGACCTTGTTATGGTTTAACTCACAAAGAAAAAAAAATCACTCTAGTCTAACACTATTATTCTAAAAGCACTCAATATCGACATTTCAATACTATAGTTAGCCACTAAAACTGAAAAAGAAGTAGCATTGGGACTTGGGACAGTCAGCAAAAATAAAGGTCGAGTGCTATTTGGACGAGTGATATTATTCTATCGATATCTACTTCAATTTGAAGAATTTTCTACTTTATATTCTTCTTATTTCTTTCTGTCATGAGATGCAATGTTACATCTATATATTGGACATTCTTGAATAGTATAAGCGAATATGTATTAGCATTTTTCTTTTATATTTTGGCGGAGTAAGTGGACTGCAGTAAAGATTTTCCTTTGTGTTTTGAATGTCGCTGGTTCCGTTTAAGTGGTGTTAATTTGTCTTCAAAATAGCAGCAATTCGCTGGCTACCCTGTTCCAATGCGGTTTGGTGAAGATCCCAGATAGTGGCTAACCAGCTTCGGATGATTTAAAACTGCACATAAGGCTACTGATAAGTAAGTATCACAATGGTTGTTGATTATTATGAATTCGTACTATTTCCTTGTACGATTATTTCGAAAAATTTAGTTTAGCATCGAAAACAACAAAGTTGCTGATATTAAACAGTAATGAATAGCAAACGTTTGAACAAACTGCCGCGTTAATCAACCAGCTCTGCGAATATTAATGAACTTATTTTATATTTACTTTGCTCATAATGATTATTGTGGAGTTAGAATATTCTTTCTCTTTGTTATTTTATAATGAGGCCGAAAACCTCATTTAATATAAAAAAGATACTATTTTTACAAAACTTAAAGACCCAAAAGTAAACTGTTTCTGAAAAACATTGTGATGACGTCACAAATACGATGGAATACAATACAATACAATGAACCGTACAGTGAATAAAGAATATTTCATTTCATTTCATTTCGAATCACAGACCTCTCATTTTTTTTTCTTCAATTTATGACCTCGCAAACTCTGCATATTGCCAGCGTCAAGTATAATTTTTGCATCACGTTTTTACCAGTTTCAGTGAAACTAGATGAATAATAATAGTTAAAGTCAGTAAGTCGTCAGTAATCAGTCAGTCAAGTCAGTCAAACATTCAAGTAAAGCGATGGCTGCTTTACCAGAACGTGACCAATGGAATTTTGGAGGCAAGCCGAAACACCTATTTTCGAACTATTATTTTAATTCACAATACTCGTGCACTGTAATTAACCTGTATCGAACAAAATGCCATCAAATTTATTCGATGTAACTCAAAAATACACCAAGAACGTAAAAATAAAACAAGAGCACAATATGTCTTTTTCGACTTCCCGCCAAAAACACCTCTCATCTTAACTACACTTAAAGTAAGTAACACTGACATTTACGTAGAAAAAATGTGATAAATGACAACTTGAAATACGATAAGACAACGTCATAATAGAGTTTTGGCGGTAAGAAGTGTCATATCGTACTCTTGTTTTTTCTTGGTATATTTTTTAAATGTCAGATAAAGTTGATGGCATTTTGTTCCGTATAGGTTACGTACAGTTCCCAAGTGTTGTGGTATTTGAACAATTTAAATAATTTGTTAATACGGCTTTTCGGGTTATCTCTTAAACTCGATTTGACACGTTTTAATAAAGTATTGTAATATCACTTTACTCAGATATCTGACTTGCTTGACTGACTCATTACTGACGACTTACTAATTATGATTATGTACATAGATGTGCCCGTAACAGCGAAAAAAAAACTTCGTGATAAGACACAAAAAAATAAATTTTGTAACTATTAGGGCCTCGTTCACCATCTCCAAGTAAAGTGTAGATTAGTTACGTCCCAAGTAAAGTTAATTGGCAAGTAAAAGCTATGAGTACGGGTCAGTTTATCATACGATTAGTGCTACTCGAACATCATGAAACTGAAATTGAAGTTACGGGTGACTTTAACCTACAGTTAGCGTACTTGTCACTTTACTTGAAGGTGATGAAAGAGGCCCTTATTCTTTCAATTATGTATGGCTTCGCTCAATTTGTACGGATAGCCACAATTACATAAAGTCAGTAAAGTTACAGTAGCTTATTCCAGTAAATTATTCCATACGTCCAGCCGGAAATACAAAAAAAGACTGCTGACTGTGTCTGATGTAGTTTTTGAGGCCCGAAAATCCATTTTGTTTATTGACCATTGGCGCTGAGACTATTGATTTTTATGAGATTTAACAGAATATTTTTTGATCACCTGAAGTAAAACTAATAGAAGCTAACCAATACATTGTTTAATTATCATCAAGACGGACTTTTATTGTCTTTGGAATAGTAGGACACGTTTTAAGGCAGATTATTAAGATTTCTCACAATTTTTTTTTTAATTTGAATGGAGTAGCAGACGACCGTGCAGGCCACGTGGTGTTAAGTGGTCGCTGCAGCCCATGGACATCTACATACAACCTCAAGCAAGCTTAGGTAAGTCTTGTCTGAGGTCGTATGCAGTTGCGCTGCTACTCTGAAAGCTGGTGGTCGCCTCATGTAAGTGTGGCCGGCAACTACACCTTTCCACCGAAACACAATAGAATTGGTTCACGGCAGAAATAACGCATTAATGACATTACTACGCTAAACCCGCCTTGGAGCAGCGTGGTGAAGTAAGCTCCAGGCCTCCCCCATAATGGGGAGAGACCGGTGCCTAGCAGTGGGGCTCAAAGAAGGGTTGTAGCCACACAATAAGCGGAATTACTTTTAAAAACTCCAATTTCACACTACACACGCTCTTACAACTGAAGGTCGGTCTTAACAACATAACAACCCAAGGGCAGTCATTAAGTTCTTCTGAATAACGCTGTTCTTAACATCCGGAAAGGCTAAACTGGAGGTTTTCTGGATTTTAGTAGTATGGTCCTAATGATCGATGATACATGGCAGATCTACAGTATGTAGATTTTGTAGGTGGTAGAACTATTATGGTTCGCCCGGGGAAGTACCACCAGGTACCGCTGCACCCATTTCTGCCGTGAACCAACTCTATTGTGTTTCGGTGGAAAGGTGCAGTTGCCGGCCACACTTACATGAGGCGACCACCAGCCTCCGGAGTAACAGCGCATACGACCTCAGACTAAGACTTACCTATGCTTGCTTGAGATTGTATGTAGATGTCCAAGGGCTGTAGCGACCACTTCACACCACGTGGCCTGCATGTCTGCTACTCCATTCAAATAAAAAAAATGTCGGACTGTCGATGACATCTTTCAACGCAGAAATTTGAATGAGCAGTGGTGGCCAGGTAAAGACCGCGACATCTGACACGGAGATACAATATTCAAACCCCGGCGCGCACCTCTGACAAAAAAATATGTGCGTATTTATCTTTTTTCACGCTATTGCTGATGGAAAATAACGTGATATTTAATTAATTGCGACTATTTCTTGCTATCGCTGCTCTAAAAAAGTAAAATAAATATAATGATAAAACAATTTTTCAAATCGGTCCAGTAGCTGCGGAGCCTATTCAATATAAACAAACAAACAATCAAATCTTTCCTCTTTTTAATATTAATGTTAAATACTAAATTGACCAAAAAGGTGCTCCTGCTGAGGAATTCTTGCCTCTTCTTATTCGCTAAAAAAGTTAAAATTTTAAGAACCTTTCCGTCATGAACGTCCCTTAAAATTTTATTATCCTAGTCAGAAAGTCAAATGCAATTTTACTTTGATGCTGGAATGATTGATGCTTCTAAGCCGAATTTATTACATCATAGAATGTTTGAAAGAGTTAACGACATGAAGTGAATAGTTCTGTTGCAAAATTTTCCCTTATTTTGTCCCTCTGTCTTGTCAAGAGTTTCCAAAAATACTTTATTGGTGAGCTTCTTCTGTTTGATATTAGTTTAAATCGTAACATTATTTGCCTTACTTTCTGTATCGATGAAAACTTTCAAAATTTACCCTCCATTTTAGAGAGGTATGAACAATGTGGGATCTGCAGCGCACTAAAGCCATTAATTATTATATATTAAGGCTCAACGCTTGGAAGGACACCGGGATCTCCAGCAGAACGTACTGCCGATGACTTCTTGGGGACCTCCAAATATAGTGTCTCAAGGGCTTTTAGGAGAAACTTGTAACAACCTTCCGGTGCTTACGACAGCGTGCAGCCTTCCTTGCTAGTCCTTCCATTGGCAGTGGCAGGAGGATTCGAGTTGGCACTTTCGATCAGAAAGATACCATGGCATTGTTTTTTTCTGACATATATGAAACATCTTATGCACAGATAATATGAATAAAAAAATAGTTTATACCAGAGGATAAAATTAAATATAGATCAATTTATACGAATATTATAGAGTTTATTTCTTCGAAAGCGCTAATCTTGGCAACTACTGGTTCGAACTGAAAAAATATTTTTGTAAAGGACTATTCAAAGTTCTTTTATCTAGTTTCATTTTATCTTCCTATGTATATAGCCTGAATCTAAACGACACCTCGGTCTACGATTTTATTCAAGTACCACGCGATAAGGAGTTTCATTTAATTGTAGGAACGTGTAGAATGCTACACTTTCCTACAATTTCAAGGCCAAACTCAACCTCTTGCTACAAAGGGCAGTAATTAAGTTCTTTGGAGGCGCTGAGCACAAAACATGGGTCAAAAGTACTTATCCGCATGAGATGGCTTACAATTATAAATAGATGGTTTAGAATTTTGGAATTTTTCTTAATGTAAGTAAGAACAGTTTTATTCATTCAAAATTTTGTTGCAACCCTATGTTTGAAAGTGTTCGAATCCATCCATCCATCCATCAGCCTTTTAAGTCCACTGCTGGACATATCCTGCCCTTATGTTCGCCACTCTTTCCGGTCCTGCGCCCTCTGAATTTAGCGGTTTTCCGCTATCTTCTTCAGGTCGTCAGTCCACCTGGTTGGAGGGCGGCCTGTGCTCCTTTTGCCGAGACGTGGTCGCCATTAGAGGACCGTGAGTGTTCGAATAATAATAATTGAAGAAAATTTTACTTGTTTTAATTTAAGTTAGTATTTCGCTTTGTTAATATTTCCTCTGAAGCATGGAAACGAACACGAGATTTGCTACCACTACTATTTCATTTATTTAGGGTCAATTATTGTAACAAAAACGTTTTGTTATAAAAGCTCAGGTTAGCTTTCTTGCATATAGCCTTAAAATTTTTGTTACAAGAATTTAAAATTTTGATTGTCATAACAAATTAGGTATGTAGAGTGATTCGACAGCGGAAGTAACTTTTAAACTATTATGCTATAAAGCAATTCTGTTGTTTTTCGGTATATGTAAGTATCTTTCAAAGTAACAATGCAACTGCTTAATAAGTTCTAATCTGATACAATCTTAATTTACATTTCTTTATTATAGATGCAAAGATGTTGCACAACAGTAATGTTAGAATTTGGGGCGCTCTACGTATTGGTATGTTAGTAATACTTAAGTAAGTATTCTATGGTATTGGTCTTCTAATTTAGACAATTTATTTTTTGGTATTTTTTATGGTGTGACATAAAATACATACACCCCTAAATTATCACCCTTCCACCATCAACCCCTATTTTTATTAGCCATAGTAAGCGGTACGGTGTTCGCGGGGTCAGCTAGGAAAATAGAAAGATAATAAGGCCCGTTTTTTAACCTTACAAAACAATAGAAAATATTTCATCAATGGTAAAATGTTACATTTTCGTTGGGCTTAACTTGCACAAAAAGTAAGAAAATTAAAAGCAATAATTTGACTTGAAACAACTTAAAGTATAAAAGTTTAGGAAGCTCGAAAAAAGCAACCTATAAACAGTTTTCTAAGTTGGAAACTTCCCAAACTTACCGGACTCTGCTTAAAATGTTCTCCCAAGCACCACTCGAAAGAACCACAGATGAAAAATATTGACGTAAATTCAAACTTAATTTCGCGGGCGTATTCTCGCGCCGGGTAAAGAGCGTCCGATCTTTACCACTCTTCGGGAGCTACTGAGGATGCCATTGCGAGCTAGTTCAGCTTCAGAGATGTAGAGCGGCCAATATACCCTGACCCCTGCTGGGTATCAAGCTCTCCCTTTTACGCCCTTGCATCAGTATGTTTAGAAGGGGCAGGGAGTACCAGATTAAATTAGACATCAAGTGTGAAGCTGCATTCAGTCATAGTTATCACGCTTGGGAGGGTTTTGGATAGCACTATCAATTTCCTCGTAATGCTAGCTTTTAAATTGAAACTTTTTAAGCGATTGAGGTAACTGATCTGTTTTGGTGACATCGTTTTGGAGTCTTAATGCGTGATTAGCTACCACTTGACTTAAATAACTACACATAGTAAGATTGTGAATAATTCCATTTTTATCTATAAAAAAAAATTGAAGTGTCGTTTTCTAATATTAAAATAACCGCTTTTTACTACATGCATGCACGGTACATACTCGTATACTAAAATATACAAATAAATAAAATTTGACTGTCTGTTTTAATGTTAAGATAACCACTTTTTTCTATGTATCTATACGATACATATACTACTAAAACAAAATCTTTTACAATTTTTGTCTGGCTGTCGGTCTGTTTGGCTGTCTGTTTGTTCCGGCAAATCTCTGAAACGGCTGGACCGATTTTGATGGGAAAAATTCTAAAACTATAGTCCACGCGGACGAAGTCGCGGGCGACCTCTAGTGCTTGATAATATTAAACATAATTTTATTAGTGTGTTTGTAAATAATATGTTACACAACTTATTTAAATAACATAATAATAGCAGTCTGAATTAAAAATGTAATTGGAGTTTACTAGTAATAATACACAATGCCTGATTACTATTATGTTTTTTTTCAACCCTTTCAAAGCCTCAGACTTGGCAAGAGCTTGAACGTACCTTTTTTTGGGAGCTAACTTCAATACCTTGATTATGTGAGGTTTTTATTACACTAAAACCCTCTCAGTAGCCTGCCTCAACGCTTGGGGAGAACTCCAGAGGAGCATACCGGTCCTTGCGCGGCGCAATTAACGGACCCATCATCCGGAGAACCCGCAGCCCGCAACTAATTTTCCATTTAAATTGACGAACATTCCGTCCATGTTGTGATAAGTGGTCGCTGCATATCCAAGCAAGCTTGAGATCGTATGAAGTTGCACTATTATTCCGAATACTGACGGTAGCCTCACGTAAGTCTGGTTGTCAATCGGTTGGCATCTTTCCACCTGAACCCAATTGAATTGCTTCTCGGCAGAAATAAATCCTTACTAATATTATAAATTCAAAAGTAACTCTGTCTGTCTGTCTGCCTGCTACGCTTTCTCGCTTAAACTACTGAACCAATTTTAATGAAATTTGAAACACGATAGATTGGACCTTGGGAAAGGATATAGGATGGTTTTTATCCTACGGAAACCTATAAAACGGGTCCACACGGGCATAGCCGCTGGCGGAATGCTAGTAATAAATAATGTTTCACTCATAGCCCCACAGTAAGGAAGACATACACTGTGTTGGGTGCCATGGACACACAAAGACAGAAACAGAAACACCCAGACCCAGAACAGAAATTTCAAACTCATACAAATTTCTGCTTCCCCGAGAATCGAACCAGGGACCCTCCGACCGGCAGTAAGGCATGGTAACCATTGCGCCATTGTGTCGTCAAATGCCATCGTCAACGTCAAATTGTGAAAAGAAATGGATGCAGCTTTGAGTTGAAGAATGAGTGATAAAACTTAATTTAGATTTCGCATGGTTTTAAATAAGAATAAATTAAATAAATTTAAAGTAAAATTCCCGTTCTACCAAGTTCTTCTTCATCAAGACTCTAACTTCTAAAGTCACAAGTCTGAACTTGTTTTGATTGTGTGAAAGATACGGAAAGTTGTGTACGGTTTGCAGAAGTTCATCTGCTATCATAATATCTTTCTTAAAGTTATAAAGGAATGAGCAGGAAGTTATATAAATCAGCTTGAACAAGCCGTTCGTTAGGTGTTTGTGTAGTTTTGATTAGTTGAACATATAGCAGAAATATAGAGAAGAGATCTTAGAGCATCACAGGTACTGACAGGTATGACACCCGTCAGAGGAGTGGCCTTTACGGGCGAACCCCTCGTCCCAACGTGCATGCACAATGTGCCTTCTAGTTATATACAAATAGTGTCAGTGTTGTAGGTACATAGAAAATGACATTGTTAATTGAAATTGACATATTAAGAAATGTATGCGTCTGTAGCGATGAAAGAATATTTGTGAATGTGTGACAAAATTTAAATGTTTGCGTTTTACCCCCCGTACCAGAATTGGCAAAAAAAATATTTGTATCGAAGCAAGGCGCAATGCCCTCTCCACTGACGGGTGAATCAGTACTTTTGATCAGAGGCGGCTCGTGATATTTTTTGATGGGGGTTCACAAAAAAAAACTTAGAGCTTACCATTTATTTTATTTATACAGAAAATTCATTCGCCGGTCTTTTTGACGAGCGAAGACATCTATGACTTTCTTGTGAAAATCAGATATAGAATTAATTAATCGTTTTTCAATGCTTATCATACATAATGCATTGAGACGTTCTTGCGCCATAGTTTTTCGTGTCAAAATGTCAAATTATTAAATAGCTAATTAAATTTATGTCATGTCAGAATATCATGTTGTTTCATGTCATAATCAGATAAATTCAATATAATAATACACATTTCACAATAGATAAAATAAAAATAAAATAATACACAATTAACCAAACCTCTATAGATTCCGGGATTCAGGGATTCCGTAGATTCATCATGCCCTCGTAAAGCAACTTGAAATGCACCACAAAATACCACAATCTATCAAACGCCGTAAAATATATCGATTTTCATCAACGCGTTCATTGAACTCTCGAATAGATTTTCGATACGCAGAATCGAGCGCTTTATGAATATCTTGTCGGCCAATCGATGCCAATAATTGCACTTCACATAACATATGAAATCCAGATTGCGAATGTTTTTTCAGTTTTATTGAAAGATGCGCTAAATCGTCAACACCCGTTGTGATCCATGCAGATTCACCTCCACTGCCGGTGTCAGTTTCCAAACACCAGACACGGAAAACAAAATAATTTATTGGTCTCTTTACAACCACACAACCAAGGAGTTTTAAAATATTGTTCAAACTTAAAAACACGCGTAAAAGATTTAGTTTTTGTATTACATTTTTGTGTAAGTGCAATTTGAGGACCCTTTAGCTTTTAGTTCAAGGCGTATTTCTATAGTTTTTGACACTTTTTAATAAAAGATACACTGTATTGTTCCATTTTTAAAACAAAATGTCCCGCATAAACTATTTTTTAATTTTAATTTAAAGAAAAACTGCGATATAACTGTCAAAGCCGACGACACGTTTGTTTGTATACATAAGAACGGCAACATCGCATAAGCAGATGATTTTACTATGGTGAGTGCTCCGAGGAACTTTTCAAACTCATGCCTACATCACCATTCCATGATTATACCACCAGACGAAGGTTAAAGTTCCACAGGCACCATCTGGACTCGTGGCGGTCCTCCACAGTCCGCTTTGCACGCTCCTTTTTACCACGGACGTGTAGGTTATGGGACAACCTTCCAGCTGAGGCATTCCCAGTGGACTATAACATGGGGTTCTTCAAGAAAGCTGTAAAAAAAGCTCTCCTTCAAAGCCGGCAATGCTCGGGTGGCTCCCCTGGGGTTGCCCGTGTCCATAGGCGACGGTGATCGCTTAACACCACGCGGCCCGTCTGCCTTTTTGTTCGGTTTACATATAAAAAAAAAAAAAAAAAGCAGGTTGAGGCCACGCCCCACGGCACGCGTCACGGCCGAACCCACGGTTTGGCAACGTCGCGCGTGAGCGGCGCTCCAGATTAAGTTAATTTCTCATACTAAATCTTTTGTTTCACGCGTCGGCTATGTGCTGCGATGTTTCTCTTTCGCACTCATTGAATACAGCGCTAGGAATCGTACTAAACTTCGTTTCATTAGGAGCGCAATCGCTGGCGCTCCACTCGTACAATATGACGATAAATGTACGCGTAGATATAATGTAAGTAAGGATAGATGATAGATGTAATGTATGGATAGTATGTATTATGAAGGAATATAGATTACCTATGTAATTTTCCTTTGTAATATTTAAATTTTAACTCCACACTCCCACACTGCACCAGCGCTCTTTAGGATGAGCCGCCACTGCTTTTGATGCTTTAAGGAAGAGATAGACTATTTTTTAATCCTGCTGAGTACTTGAGTAAAAAAACATTGGTATTTTTTTTGTACTTTACTTACTCGGAGTAGCAGACAAGCGGCCTACATGGCACTTGGTGGATGTCAATCTCCTATACGAGTAAGACTCGTTTCTGCACAGGTCTTGTTTCGGTAGTGAGATGGTTTAGTGCCTTCTCTGCAGCCTTGTGGACTAAGGCCTTAACTGTAATCTTTTGGAACCGATTGGTGGACAATAGACATCATGCATTCGAGAAATTTTGAGTTAGGTACTCTTAAGCATGCAGGTGATGAAAAACATCGTATTAATTTGATATCACAATATTTTCCCTCATCGTGGAGCAGCGATGAATACGCCCTGAACAAATTCCTTTATCAAAGGTGCGCGCCGGACTGTATCTCTGTCTCGAAGTCCGCAGTCTTTGCCGCTCGGCGCTCACCCATCGTTGGTCGTTGTTGTTGCAGTCTGCTGCAGATAAATGAACACAATAAGCTGTATTCAAAAAGGTCTAAGTCGTCTGAGGTCGTATACAGTTGGGCTGTTGTTCGAAAGGCTGATGGTGGTCTCTTGTAAGTAAAAGACTGCACCCGTCGAATGTTGTAATGCTGCAATGAATAGGATTAAAATAGATGAAAGCTAGAAACCTTTGCAATCTAACTCCATATCAAATAGCAGTAGCTCTACGGCGTAGCATCACGTAGCTCACCGCAGTCTACGGCGTAGTAGAGTTGTTAATGCACAAAAGGGAACTTGCATGTTTTTTTTTTATTGTAACACTCGATCCTATTTGGCATAGGGATCTAGTGTTCTTAAAGTACCACATAGATTGGACTGTACTGACTCTGACGACCCGCGTGGCGCAGTGGTTACGATGCCGGACTGCCATTCGAGGGTCCCGGGTTCGATTCGCGGCGAAACAGAAATTTGAATGATGAGTTTAAATTTCTGTTCTCGGTCTGGGTGTTTGTGTTTCTGTCTTTGTATGTGTCCATGGTACCCACGACACAGGGTATACCTATCTTACTGTGGGGATAGGGAAGTACCTATCGTACCGTTATTATTATTATTTTTATTATTATTGGAGCACCCCGAAAGACAGAAATATCAGCCAAAGTTAAACCTCACCGCGTAACGTGAAAATGACCCATACTTACGAAGCCAAAGGTACTATGACGTAGCCCTCCGCGAACGCAGTACCAAATAATTCGGTAGTTGACTGCCAAATCAATTGACATACTTTTAATGAGCTGTCAAAACTCGACATCCTCAAACATTTTGTACGACAAAAATATTTATGACGTCACAACGTAGCACAGTCAATTGACTTAATTATTATTGATTTAAATTGAAATAAAAATAATTAACAAAAATTAATTAACAATTATCCTGGTTTCCAAGCGTAAATTAGTGCAACCTTTTCGAGGTATGCATTTTGAATTTTCCTGTTTATAGTGTCAACTACCCAATTGTATTGTTGTATTCCCATTGGGGAAAATAAGTGATTTGCAATTTTAACTGCGTTTAAGCATATCCATCCATCCATCCATCAGCCTTTTATAGTCCACTGCTGGACATAGGCCTCCCCTAACGTTCGCCACTCCTCCCGGTCCTGGGCCTTCTGAATCCAGCGGCTACCCGCTGTCTTCTTCAGGTCATCAGTCCACCTGGTTGGAGGGCGGCCTGTACTCCTTTTGCCGATACGTGGTCGCCATTCGAGAACCTTTCTTCCCCATCGGTTGTCGGTTCTTCTAACTATATGGCCTGCCCATTGCCACTTCAGCTTGCAAATTTTGAGAGCTATGTCGGTAACTTTCGTTCGTCTACGGATTTCATCGTTACGAATTCTATCGCGTAGAGAAATACCAAGCATAGCCCTCTCCATCGCGCGCTGAGCGACCTTGAGCTTATGGAAAAGGCCAACTGTAAAAGACCACGTCTCAGCGCCGTAGGTCATCACTGGCAACACACACTGCTCGAAAACTTTCGACTTCAGGCATTGAGGTATTCTGGACGAGAAGACACTTTGTAATTTCCCGAACGCTGCCCAACCGAGTTGGATTCTACGAGTTACCTCTCTCTCGAAGCATTTAGTTGTCATATTCTTTTTTCTTGTTAGGTTATAAGGATTTTGAAAAAATATTAAAAACATTATTGGATGTAATGAAAAAAATCTTTTTTTTATGTCCCACTGCTGGGAGCAGGTCTCCTCTAACAAGTGAGAGGGATTTTAGGCCATAGTCCACCACGCTGGCCTAGTGCGGATTGGTGGACATCAAACCTTTGAGAAATTATGAGTTCCTCTCAGGCATGCACGGCCATGGAAAACATCGTAAATAGTTTTAAATATCACAATATTTTCCATCACCGTGGAGCAGCGATGAAATGCGCACATTACAATTTTTTTTGTCAGAGGTGCGCGCCGAGGATTTTAACCCAGCGTCTCCCGCGTCGGAGATCGCGTTTCTTACCACTCTGCTATGGCTGCTCATTTATTTAATAATTTCTACTACTTATCTATGGCACATTCCCAGTTGAAGCAAGCTAGTTTTTCCACGTATTAATTACACCCAGAACCTTTGAAATTAAAAAGAATTTTACTCCCAAAACTTGCAGTGCGTCCAGGATATTGAACTTTTAATACAACCTGCAGGAGAACTGCGTTAATCCCGCGATGAAATAACTTGTTTGTTTGGCAATCTGCCAATAAGCTGTTTATTATGCTGAACTATTGGACGATTAAACTGTAGGATGATACAGCAAAATAGCATTAATGAATGGGTTACAAGTAAGACTGTATTCGTAATGTCGATTCAGCTATTATAGTAATACTAGCCTTCCGCCAGCGGCTTCGGCCGCGTTGACCCGTTTTATAGGTAGGATAAAAACCATCCTATGTCCTTTCCTAAGGTCTACTCTATCTGTGTTCCAAATTTCATTAAAATTGGTTTAAGTGGGAAAGCGTAGCAGACAGACAAAGTTACTCTCGAATTTATAATATTATAAAAAATAAAAAAGTAGGGATTGCACAAGTATATTAATATTGAAAAATAGAATAATAAACAACGTTGTTTAACTGGATTTTACATTTTAACTAGGTTTTACATAATTATAAATCTTTTGACACAATCTTTTTGCCCTCCAACTATTATCGAAATCAAACTATTTGCTTGACTTGTCTAGATGATCGATATTTGTGATTATAGGGCTATAGAATTTTTTCGCTTCGAATGATACGTTAAAGCTGCGGTCTCGAATGTTCTTTACTGATAGTACTAGTAAAGCTTATCAATGCAATACAACACAGTCCTCGTACAGTAAACAATAGAATTTCTTCATGGCAGATTTAGATGCATTAATGGTATTTCCTTGTGTGAACCATGCTAGTCCTTCTACCTAATTTACTTATTAATTACAATCAGTAGATACTGATTGTAATTACCTAGATAGGTACGAACCAAAAATAAGTTTTTACTCTCAAAATCTCCAAGCTGAAGTGGCAATGGGCAGGCCACATAGTTAGGAGGACTGACAACCGGTGGGGAAAGTGGAGAAAGATCCTCGAATGGCGACCACGTCTCGGCAAAAGGAGCACAGGCCGCCCTCCAGCCAGGTGGACTGACGACCTGAAGAAGATATCGGGAAACCGCTGGATTCAGAGGGCGCAGGACCGGACGGAGTGGCGAACATTAGGGGAGGCCTATGTCCAGCAGTGGACTTTAAAAGGCTGATGGATGGATGGATGGATGGACTCACAAAACTAGTATTGCATTCAGGATATTAAACTTTTAATCCAAGTTCCAGGAAAACCGCTTTAAGCCCGCGATGAACGAACTTGTTTGTTTGGCAATCTGCCAACAAGCGGTTTATTATGCTGAACTATTGCTGACCGCTGACAATATTGATGTTAATTGTGGTTCAGCTAATATAGTGTTATGATGCAAAGTAATTTAACTGTGGGATAGTACACACTACAATAGAATTAATTAATAGGTTACACATTAAACTATTGGCACAGCGTTGCGATGAGACTTCCCAGCTGAATCATAAAATTTCTATATATTCTATTATCGCTTGCATTGTTCAAAAGTCACAGGGCTATGCGCATTTTAGTAGCTACGAAACTACGAGCTACATTACGGCTAAAACGAGCGTTGTATCTAGGATATTAATTTTTAATCTACCCTTCAGGAAAACTGTGTTCAGCTTAGCTTATTAATATCATTTATTATATTATTATGCTGAACTGAAGCGGAAATGGCCCGGCGGTTAGCGTAGAACGCAAGCGATCTATGCAACTAAGCCAAAACGGGCGCGGTCGGGTGTGAGATGGGTGATCGCTAGTGGCAAAAATTTCATGCGCGTTTCCGTGCTTCGGAGGGCACGTTAAGCCGTCGGTCCCGGTTGTTGTCGATAGATAACAGTCGTTAAGCCTAAGCGGGTTGACCACTAACCCGCATCTCCACCAACCCGCATTGGAGCAGCGTGGTGGAGTAAGTTCCAGGCCTCCCCAATAATGGGGAGAGACCCGTGCCCAGCAGTGGGACGCAAAAATGGTTGCAGCCAGCCTTGCAGCTATGCTGAACTGTTCAGACCACGAACAATACGGATGCTAATTTTGGTTAACCTAAAGCAATATATTACAAATTAAATAATCTACGGTATAAAAGCCTACCTCACATTCTTAACATCACCCAGGGTCGACCGGGAGACAATGCCAATAGGCATTAGGCACCCTTTGTGAAACTTAGTTTAACCGTCTTTAAACCATCGTAGGCTTTATGGGCGGTTTGAAAACATCGACTTCAAAGCGCAACTCACTGTCGGATGGGCTACACCACCACCAACCCGCATTGGAGTAGCGTGGTGGCTCCAGGCCTCCCCAGTAATCGTGCCCAGTGGACACAAAACAAAAGGTTGGAGCCACATCTTCTATATTTACCGATATGAACTTTGAGTCATACTAAATGAATATTAATGGGCCAAGATATATGTTTACTTCAGATTACTAATAAATCTAATAGACGATTGAATCTCAGATATGCCTTACCCAATCAATGCAAAGCGTACATGACAAGCATGTCATGTATGCATCGCATACCCATCACGGTATAGGCCATTGACTGCTTAGCATGCAAATTGCCTAATCGATTGGGTGATTTTTAAAAGTATTAAATGATGTTACACCTACACGCAATTAAATAATAAATAAATAACATTCGACAGTCACAGCCTTACACAACACAGTGTAAGCACAGGTACTGTTACCTTTTTTTGGTGTTTGGGGAGGGGGAAACCTTCAAAAGGTACCCGGCACCTTGGGAGAGGATACCGGGTTATGTGGAATTAGACCGCACTAAAACCCCCTCGGTGGCTTGGTGTGCGCACAGTACCTAGGGGTACCATGGAGATACATAAAAACGGAAACACAAACAGCTAGACCAAGAACAGAAATTTCAAACTTATCACTTATCGGATCTGATCTGACAAATAAACATAAATAAACTTATAAATATATCACTTAAAAGGTGCAATATGAGTACAAATAATAATAAAAAATAAAATTATAAATCCTATAATGAATAAAACTATTTCAATGTACATTTTTATATATGTAATAAGTTTATATACTTACTAACTAAATATACATAATATATATATTATATATATTTAGTATAATATATATATTATGTATATTTAGTTTTAAATTATTATTGTAATTTGCACACCTCATGAAGGTAAATATGGCGAACCAAATGTATAATAACACCTTTTGTAAACACCCATTTGTGCAAATAAAAGTCTTTTTCTTCGCTGGGAATCGCACCCGCGCTTATAATTACTTACCAGCCAGTCACAAGGATTGAACACTTACGGTATCTAACAATACTTAACAATGTAAAAATAAAAATATCTATTTAAATAATCCTTTGTAATGAGCACGTCCGTAATGAGATTTTGAGCGTTAAAATGTCACTTGTCATCAGTACCAAATTAAAATGATTTTGTACGAAATGTCGCACAATTTGTAATTTGTAAATTGCGTCGCGTTATTATTAACGCAAGAGTAGGTACAGGCTTTCAATCTTGTAATATTGTAATTTTTTTCATTAATAAATGCCCAGACTGAGAAGATTAAAACTTTAGCTGACCGACTGAAGAGACCACTTTTTTATGTCCCACTGATGGGCACAGGTCTCCTCTTACAAGTGCTCCTCTTTCAAGGTATTTTAGGCCACAGTCCACCACCATTCCTTCGAGATATTATAACCTTCTTATAACATGCACGAAGCGCGCATGGCCTGGCGGCTAGCGTAGAACGCAAGCGATCTATGCAGCTCAGCCAAACGGGCGCGGTCAGGTGTGAGATGGGTGACCGCTAGTGGCAAAAAATTTCATGCTCGTTTCCGTGCTTCGGAGGGCACGTTAAGCCGTCGGTCCCGGTTGTTTTCGATAGATAACAGTCGTCAAACCTTGTCGGAGGCCTTATGGGCGGTTTGAAAACATCCGACAGCGGGTTGGCCACTAACTCGCATCTCCACCAACCCGCATTGGAGCAGCGTGGTGGAGTAAGCTCCAGGCCTCCCCAATAAGGGATAAAGACCTGTGCCCAGCAGTGGGACGCAAAAAGGGTTGCAGCCATAACATGCACGACAATAGAAAACATCGTAATCAATTAAATGTCACAACAATATTTTCCATCACCTTGGAGCAGCGATAAATAATAATAATAATAATAATAATAATAAATCATTTATTTTCAGGCAACAAGGCCCATACTATAAATACCTTATGGACTAACATACATATTATTTATATCTTAAAACTAAGGTCACTTTTTTTCGGCGTTGTGAGACGCGATTTCGGTGACTCCAGGCGGTCGACGGCGTCCGCGATATTTGCGGAAAACGACTCCCTTCGGCCATACCTCCTCCTTCATGAACGTAGTCAGAAGGTCAGTCGGAACGCGCACCACAAACGAACTAAAGTTCACCGCATTGCGCGATTCTAGCTTCTCAACCCACACAGTATACTTTGTCTTCGCCTTCACGTACTCCACGACATCGGAGACCTTCGTGGCGAAGTGCAGACGGGACACGTAGATGTGTGTGATTGGGACGGCAGGACGCAGAATCTGATTATTCCCTGTCGGTGCAGTGCCAGATTGGTTGCGGCAAGGAGGCCTCCTTTTCTTTCGCTCCACCTTGATGAAGCCATCCTTGTCCGGTTGTCCAATAGACACCGCACTACGAGGGGGTTCATTGCGGGTATTCCCGCTCCCACTCTCAGTCCTCAGTATTGTCCGCCTTTTGGGTTGCTGGCGGGCGGCAGCGGCGTAGTCACGTTGAGGCGGTGACGAAACTTGCGCATGCAGCACCTCCGACGGGGGAGGCGGGGGACGGGTAGCGGCTACATTAGCGCTAGCACGTGCGAGAACAGCGGCCGGTGAGGAGTCCGATTTCGCTGACTCGCAACTTGACGGCGAAGCGATAGCTGCTCCGCGACGCGTGTTGATGTTGTTGACCTCTGGTGACCTACTGGCAGCCGACGTAGTGCGCAATATCGCAACCTCAGCCCGCAGCTCATTAATGGTTACCTGAGAGGCCTCCAATTTTAACACCACCTCCGCCAGACTTGCCTTTAGGGTTGTGATGTCCTTCAGCAGCCTGGTAACGTCGACGTGGTCAAAGGTGACGGGTGGCAACTTGTGCAGGTTCCTCGCCACAAAGGACGGCACGTCATCCGGATCGGTCACCTTAAGGATTTGAATAATATCCTGAAGGCTCCTCGCTCCCTTATCATCCCTCCTACGGGACGGTATCTGATCGGCCTTTCCGATCAATTCGTACAGGAGGGTCTTGGCACCAGTTATCTCCTCCATCGTGTAGTTGGACGAGCAGATCTGTATGATGCTGACTTCGTCCATACTATCAATTGCGTGCTGGAGAAACGCCAGCAACTCATTGGCTATGAGTTTTTCAGAACCCATGGCCATTGTGGCGTGCGGCGGCAGTCGCCGCGCAGAGCGCGAATATAATAATAATATTCGTAAGTGCAATAATTACGTACGACAACGAGCGCGTACGGCACTGCACTGATAAAGGGCGCAAATTATAAATTTCTTTGTCTGAGGTGCGCGCTGAGGATTTTAACCCCACTCTCCCATATTTGTGCAAATAAAAGGGGTTTTTCTTTGTTCCACATTAGTAGTTTTTCGCTTACGGTACAACATTTCCTTTGCGAGTAAGTGCATTTATAATTAAAAACCTTATCAAAGTTGATACGCTTCTTGAATAAGTCATTTAATTTCGCTAAAAGTGCTCACCGTGCATTTTGTACGTTGTATTTTGTATTTAAGTGCACGTTGAAAATGTTTTATTAAAGTGTTTTTTGTCGTTCGGAAAATTGAACGTAAACGAACACTTTGTATTTTTGTTACTAAAAGTTTCAGCTTTTAACAAACATTTTGCGAGGGAAAGCAATGTGCAAACGTCCTATTTATATATCTGAGTCAAGTATCTATCTAATACCTTCAAATGTCATTAATAATTGGACCTATTTACGCAAACCGGAACCAATCCACACTCATGCCGAAATTGAGTTAAGTACACAGAAAAGCTTAAAATTGCACCTTCTATCGACCCTGTAAAGATCAAAATGATCTGACTATTTTACAGAACAAAACATTTTCATGACATGTTTACCAATCCTCAAAACATCAGTTGTCTAATACATTAAACGGCTTTTTCTCAAAGCCATCATCATCATCATGTGTGGGTTCGTTCCGGTTTGCATTTTTTTTTTCAACCTTTTTTATGTCCCATTGCTGGGCACAGGTCTCATTCTCACAAGTGAGAGGGATTTAGGCCATAGTCCACCACGCTGGCCAAGTGCGGATTGATGGACGTCATGCTTTCGAGAAATTATGAATTCCTCTCAGGCATGCACGGCGATGGAGAACATCGTAATCAATGAAATATTACGATATTTTCCATCACCGTGGAGCAGCGATAAATTCGCACATTACAAATTTCTTTGTCAGAGGTGCGCGCCGAGGATTTGAACCCGGGATCGGTCGCGTAGAAGACCGTGGCTTTTACCACTCGGCCATCGCTGCTCCCGGTTTGCATAAATATAGGTCCAATTTTAAACAAGCAATTCTTGAGTTTATACCTATAGTTATTAAAGGATTACAACTATTGTGCACGAATATTGGTTTATTGCTTTTATCAATCACCTATACTGACCTATACCTAGTACAAGTAGTCGTACGTTCTATAAAATTTAGTATGCAGGGGTTTCAGGGGCGATAAACTGATCTAGCTAGAAAACGTCGCTTTATCCGTGTTTTCAGGCAATGAATGAAAAACTGCTAAAATATCCTTAGAATACGACGGTAAATTTCGCCTGCATTTATAAGTTTATAGTAGCTCAAGTGGGAAATCAGGCGGTCTTTTTATAAGTTTATTTTTGAGATTAGGCCAAGAACATCTATTGTTTTTATTTGAGCAAAGCTCGGTTATCCAGGCATTTTTGATAAATAATAAACGGTACACACTCATAGACCCACCGTAAGGTAATTTTATTAATACCCTATGTTGTGGGTACCATGGACATATACAAAGACAGGATCACAAACACCCCGACCGTGAACAGATATTTAAACTCATCATTCAAATTTCTCTTTTCCTGGGAATCGAACCCGGTACCACGCGAGTGATCAACTAAAAATTTACTTTTTAGAAAGTAGCAAGTAACCGAGCGATTTTGTAGGTGGTGGAACTTTTATGGATCGTTTGTGGACGTACCACCGCTATACCCACTTCTGCCGTGAATCAATTCTGTTGTGTTCCAGTGGAAAGGTGCAGTTACAGACTTACATATATGAGGTGACCATTAGCCTCCGGAGTAACAGCGCAACTGCATACGACCTCAGACAAGACTATGCTTGCTTGAGAATTCTTTTATAAAAATGCTATAATTAACAATGTTTTCTAACAATATTATTTCATTATGATTTTTTATCACACTAAAATTTGCATATAAAAACAGAGATGGCGTTGAACGGAAATCTGAATCACGCTAACGTTTGTAATAATAGATACTATTGGAGTAAACTTCTTAGTCGCTTATCGTTAGAAACTATTGTTTCATAAAGTTAAAATTTCAAGTTGATTTAAATATAAAAAATCTTATTTTTCTACTTGATTATTCTAAATAGACTTTTGTAAAGTTTATTTGTATTTCATTTAATCCCCGAGCAAAGCTGGGGAAGGTCACTAGTAATTTTATAAATTTTTAACAGTTCATTTTATAAAAATATAACAACTACATCCTGCGTATGAACCACAGAACATTATTAAGAGAGGTAGAACGGCAATAATGCGCCGTTCGTATGAAGACTGGTGTCGCCGATCAAGCAACGCCTTTCACCTTCATTACATCTGTACTTAAATAAATACGAAGCTTACGCACATATTTGCAATTTCAAATCTAGCCAATCTTAGCGCCGCCCAATCACGCGATTTCAAATGAACGAATCACACCCAAGCACGCAAACAAGCACGCATATCGTAGCACGCTTGCGTGTGTCTGTAGAGATTTTGGAATTTTGAACGTTTGCTCAAAATTCCTTGGCGCGTCTGCTACGCCCACATTTCCATTCTAACTCTTAATATGTTCTGTGGTATTAACCATAACTACTTGACTTCTTAAGATTCTAGAATTATTGTTGTATGTTTTCTTCAGGAATTATTTCCAACGCAATACCCTTAGCATCTGTTCTATTAATAATTAATTTCTGTTCCGTTTACAATTAGGATAATAAATTTCAATGCACCTTGTTTCCAAAATTAGCAACCTTAGTTAACCCAACCGGCCTTATTTCACCTGTACAAGATTCAGAAGGTATTACGGTAAGGCCCGATGTGCACAAACGATTACAAACAATTCATAACATATTAGTTATAACGCTTTTGTATTAATTCGTTTATTTATTTTATTTATTTCTTCTTTTTCATTTTTTTCTACCTTTTTATTTCCCACTGCTGGCTACAGGTCCCCTCTCGTATCAGGCCATAGTCCACCACGCTGGCCAACTGCGAATTGGTGGACGTCAAACTTTCGAGAAATTATTAATTTTTCTTAGGCAGGCACGGCGATGGAGAACATCGTAATCAATTAAATATCACGATATTTTCCATCACCGTGGAGCAGCAGCTTTACAAATTTCTTTGTCAGAGGTGCGCGCCGAGGATTTGAACGCGATATCGGTCGCATCGAACACCGCGGTTTTTTACCACTCGGCCATCGCTTTACCATTAACAGTTTATATAATACCGAAAATACTGTTATATTGTAGGTATAAATATCATTAATGACGAGATAGCCAAGTTAGCCCAGGTAAAACCCCGGCTCGCAACTCCGTCTTAGAATATGCTGTATGACGAATTTGTTAAGTAGCTCAGATGGTTAGTAGCCAACCCACTGATGCTGTTTTCTTATCGCCCATAAAAATAAACTGACACCTTCTTTTTACTCCGTCCGATTCGACACCGACACCGATAGTGTGTGTGTGTGTTGCGTTTGCGATGGTTATAGGTCCATGTAAATTTAATGCTAGTTTAGAGCAGAATATCATCAATGATTGTACACAACGTAGTTAAATATTAAAAGGGTGCAAGTATCTTATACACGCTCCAAAATGGCTCCAAAATGTAGAAAAAACCCATGTGCGTTCGTTCTGGTAAAGTAGCTATCGCTTTACTTGAACGTCTGACTGACTAGACTGACTGATTACTGACGACTTTTAATTTTTCCATGACTACAATAGTGATGCAAAAATTATACTTGACGATGGTAATATGCACAGAGTTTGCAATGCCATTATTGGATTTTTTTATATAAATAAACCGAACCAAAAGGCAGACGGGCTGCGTGGTGTTAAGCGATCACCGTCGCCTATGGACACGGGCAACCACAGGGGAGCCACCCGAGCATTGCCGGCTTTGGAGGAGAGCTCTTTTTACAGGTTTCTTGAAGAACCCCATGTTATAGTCCATTGGGAATGCCTCAGCTGGAAAGTTTTCCCATAACCTACACGTCCGTGGTAAAAAGGAGCGTGCAAAGAGCGTGCCACGAGTTCAGATGGTGGCGGTGGAACTTTAAACTTCGTCTGGTGGTAAAGTCATGGAATGGTAATATAGGCATCAATTTAAAGAGTTCCTCGGAGCACTCACCATAGTAAAGTCGGTAGAACACGCAGAGCGAGCCTATGTCTCTTCGCAAGCTCGCTTAGCTTCTAGCCTGTCAGTCAATCTTGGTTCGTTGACGATTCGGACTGCGCGCTTTTCAACGGAGTCAAGTATTAAAATCTAAACCTATATACGTACTTTTTACCGCCAATTTCGTCGGTCGTACATGTTTTCATGGCCTAAGCCTGGCTCAACTAATTACACCGAGGCCGTGTAAAATTAAATGAAAATGTCTCACCGACCCTCATCTCCGGAGAAAAATCTGTTTAGTGAGTGCTTAAGCGTTCCTTCTGGCAAATCTACGGTTTATTTTTGCTGACGTACGCGACACATGGGTTTCTTGCTTGAAATCAATGTAATTAAAATAAAATTATTGAGTAGTGCTAAAGGGGGCTATAATAAGTACTAAGCATTTGGGTTGCGCGTTGCGCTTGAGTTGAGCGCGCATGGCCCGGCGGTAGAACGCAATCGATCTATGCAACTAAGTCAAACAGGCGCGGTCGGGTGTAAGATGGGTGACCGCTAGTGGCAAAAAATTTCATGCGCGTTTCCGTGCTTCGGAGGGCACGTTAAAAGCACGTTACGTTGAAAGCATCCGAAATCCCAAAATATACGTATTTTAAAGCCCTGTACTACTCTAACCCAAATGGTAATTTTTGGGTTACATCACAGAGGTTACAATGGAGGAAAAGGGGAGATCTCCCGCCAGGCGATGTCACTGCCTGGGGACCGCGGTCCGAATGCTAACTTCGGAACATTTGTATATATACTGAGAATCTAAGAAACTTCGATAGCGTGATTCAGGAGACTTCTTCTGATTGGTCAGTTCAGTATGACGTGGTATGACGTAGGTACTCTATTGTTTACAATGTTCGCTGCTTGCGTCGTCTTGCATGGTCAGCATTTCATGTGCGGCGCGCGATCATGTTGCTGTAGGTATCGCGCCGCTACACATGCATACTGTTTTACTCCTTGGTGGTATCGTGGAGGGTAAAAAATGAACGAATAAATGGCTGGATGAAAAGTTTTCAGCACTTTGATTCCAAGACATCCCTGTGTATCACATCTCCTAAACATCTAATTTCCGCAGCCGCCGTGTGTCTTATTTATTCAAACATTGAACCGACCCATTTACTTACACTTGCGCACGTCAAAAGGTTAAGATTCAAAGTAAACGTGCTAGCGGCGTAAAAAGATTTTTTAAACAGTGTAGTGGCAAAGTTCCTAGAAAAAAGTTGATTTGTAAGGAATTTACTTTGTAACTAAAGGTATAGAAGTACAAAAGCGTTAAATGTCTGTCTGTAGGTAAAATTGTAAGAACTGTTTTATACTTAGAATAAGTGTCTTCATATAAGCGCGCTGTCAAAATTGAAGCACCAAATAGATTCAGCTGTCACATCTGACAAAAAGAATATTTTAATTTTGACCAAATTAACTATAAAATACTACAAAATATTGAAAAAACTGTGCAAAGTTATTTTATTAGATTTCTTTTGTTTTGAGTGTTGTGATAAAATTTAACCTTAAGTCTTACGGAGCGGCCCGGCGTTTGGTACCCAATCAACATGCTTCAATTTGGGCGCGCGAACTTATTTTCTATAATGTAATTGTAATTATTCTAAGCTTTTATATTATTACGTGAAGCAAATAGTTTGGATTCCTTTTTATGAAAATTATGGATCATACATACGGAGAAACATATACATCACACATTTGGAGGAGTACGAAATTTTGCACAGCTATAGTTCCATGAGTTTCCACTTCATGGAGAAGGAGTGCAGAATGCTAATATTTTATTACAATAATTATTTAAAAGTACTTAAATTAAATAAAATAAACATCACACACACACCAAAACCACGATACATACTAACATAGGTACGTTTCAATAAGGTTTTCTTTTCTTCAATTAAAGCATTGCAAACTTTGTGCATATTGCCTGCGTCAAGTACATACATATAATATTTGCATCAAGTTTTTGCCAGTTTCGATCTAACTGAACGAATAATAATAGATAAAGTCAGTAAGTAGCCAGTAATCAGTCAGTCAAGTCAGTCATTCAAGTAAAGCGATGGCTTCTTTACCAGAACGTGACCAATGGAATTTTGGAGGCAAGCCGAAAAAACATATTATCGCACTGTTATTTTATTTCACAACACGCGTGCACTGTAATTAACTTATATCGAACAAAATGCCATCCAATTTATCCAATATAACTCAAATATACACCAAGAAAATGAAAATAAAATAAGAGCACAATATAATATATTTTTTGACTTCCCGCGAAAACTCCACTGTTGTCTGTCAAATAGTTCGTTCCTCATTCAAATTATGACACCTATGAAGTATTAGTTAGGTACAAGTTGCGTCTATCATTACTATTATTTTCGAACCTCGGCCTTTGAACCATTTTGCCAACGTTAAAATTGGGGTGGCATGTCATTACATTCTTTTTATTTTAATTGTTAATAATATAAAAAACGCGACTGTTTTGCGGACAACCCACGAGTTCTTTTAAATCACACACGATTTCAAATTGGAATCGGAATCAGTGATTTTAAATGTTAACTCTAAACCTTGATATTAACAACGATCCATTAGTAATAAATAGACGCTGAATCAGAAGCGGAAATATTTATAAGCGTGAGGTACGAGTATTTTCTCATTGATTATTTTTATATTTGAAAATGCCAGTGCTAAAACGTATATAAAGAAATATTGTTTATTAAGTACGTATTTCAGTCATATTAGAAACATTGCATTTATAACAAGTTTTTAGTAAGCAATATTTACCACCTTACCACTTACCACAAATTTATCTAACTGACATGCAAATATTATCAACATTTTTCCTTAAATTCTCTGCTGAATTTAAGCCCACACTATTTCTATATTTTCTTTATATTTCTATAACAGTCCAAACTTAACTAATGGTTTACTTTCACTCCTTCTTTAAAATGTTCATTTCTTCCCAATCTTTTCTATGTCATTCTGTTGGCTCAGGTCTCCTCTGGGAAGAGTGGGCATTACGCGTTCGAGAAATTATGAGTTACTCTCAAACAAGAGATGGAAATCATCGGAATTAGTTAAATGTCAAAATATATTCCATCGCCGTGGAGCAGCGATAAGTACCCACTGAACAAATTTCTTCGTCACAAGTGCGTGCTGGTGATTTGAACTCGCTACCTTCGTGAAGGTGACAACAGACTTTAGCGCTCGGCCCCTCACTTAAGATTTATTACTTTTAATTCAATATTAAAATATATAATTTTTAAATATTACTAGTAGAAACTGCAATACATTGCGATCTGCATTGCATCAGTGCAATGCCGCGAGCGCTCGGATCGAGTGATTCCAATAGCTCGATTGAACGCTATAAATATTTACGTTCCAATAATGACTGAAGTGGCGTACAATCGGCCTGGAACGGCTGGAACGTTGGTTGCTATAAGGTTTTTGTGTTTTAAAATTAATTAATAGCTACTTATTTTCGCTCTAAAAACTTTAGACATATTTAAAATACAGGTATAATAAAAATATAATGACTAGGTATATAGAAGTAGAATTTTCTTTCTTCTGTAGTATAAAAAATGAATTGCTCTTCGTTACTCTGGCTAAAACTCGAGAACGGCTGAACCGGTGGCTAATTTCGATCTGAAATTTTATTTTGTCTCTGTTACTCCTTTCAAATAATATTTCACCATTCTTAAGAGCGAGACATTTCGATCATTAGTTACATTTTTAGTTTGGTTTTCGTGAAAATCTTCATTGTACTAGTCGCAGTTTGAGACAAATGGATTCAGAGTGTAGAGATGGTATATATGAGTAGATTTTTTACAAGAAAACCTTACTCGGTCATTTATTTGGCTAACGTGAAGTACCTATTTATGAACGGTCGGAAATTATTGCTGTGAAAGCGGTAAGAAGTAATTTATATTCTTATCTATCTCTGCTAATGTTAGGGTATTGGAATCATCTGTGCGCATTTGATATTTATTAAAGATATAATAAGTAAAATAAAAGAAGTCAAACAGATTTTGATTACAAAATGTTTTACCTATAAGTGAGCAATACAGCGTAAGTACATTATTCTTAGTCTAAGAATACAGCTATGTCAATTTTAATTCAGAGTGACACATTGTGATAGTTGCGAAAGAAAATTTTGAAGGTTTTTGGATTTGAGGTCAAACTAAAGTAATGTCACAATACAAAGAGCTCCTTTCTTTGTCTATTGTGGTAAAATATAGTAACGATTTATTTACGAAGAGAACGACCGAGAACAGAAGTTTAAATTCATCATCAAGTTCTCTTCGATCGGCAGTCCGGCATGATGACCATTGCACCATTTCGGATTTAGATTTTGGACATTAAAACAATAAAATCCACAATAAAGAGAACAGTAAACAAATAAACAAGAAAACATCATTTATTTAATTTATATAGATATTTATTAATTTAGCATAAATTGCTCCAATTACACTAACCAACAATAATACGAAGATAATACCTATTGAAATAAAAACTTTATCCTTTTCCCATTAAGTGAGTCATAATCAAATTAATGAACCATTTCATAACTCGCAACTCGCATTATGTATCAAAATTAAAAACAATTTGAAAACAAAGGAAAAAGGTTCACTCTCGAGTTATAAATGACTGGAAGCTGACTTCTGCGCTTTTGTCACACTTTACTTATAATTATATGTATGAAGTGTCGGCTTTATTAACAAAAGTTACTGGTCATTTATAGGAATCAGTTTTAGGACTTACAATAAAGTTTTGAAAAATTGTTAAATTTGTTAAATGTTAAATTTATCCCGGCTCCACGGTAAGGGAAAATATTGTGATATTTATTTTATTGCAACGTTTTCGATATTCGTGCATGGCTGAGATTATGATATTAATTCTCAAAGCAATTATGTCCACTAACCAGATTTAAGGGCTGATTACATTGACCAACTTGCCGGGGCCGACACGGCATACATTGCTGGTTATCTTGAGTATTTTATTACAATGTACTAGTATGTAATGTAGGTTGGCCAATGTAATCAGACCTTTAGCAGTGGTGAACTATGGCCTAATTCCAGTATGGACATAAAAAAGGCTGAAAATAAAACCGAGTATATTCGACTGTAAGATTAAATTATGAAGCCGAATGAAATAAAATTAAAAGAAAGAGGTTGCCGGTGAGCACTTGCCGATGACGCTCACTCTCGAGTTATTAATGACTGGAGGCTGACTTTTGCACTTTGTAGCTAATGGATTTATAAATTTATATATTTATAAAAATTCAATACTTGGAATGGGCATGATGACAGATTTTTAAATACCTTTCCTTATTGTAGGTACACGTCTCCTAGTTTCGAAAAAAAGTTTATTTCAGCAATAAACTCAACTTTTAACGTAAATTAATGTATTTTCTGCTATGCAATTTTAATTAAGCGCGAAAACGCTCGAGGTGTCATGGCGTCGGCTTGCTCGTCAAACTTCAAGCAACACGATGACATTAACTGAGACGTGACGTCATTTCTTTTGATTGGCGTTTCAGATAACATGGCCGATTGCTATTTTATTGAAAATCTTATTAATCTTAATTTTTATATTAAAACGGGATCATATTTTAGAACTTTTTTAGCATATATTTTTCTGTAAAACCGTTTATTCTCTGATTCTTTAATAGTGTCATCATGCCTATTTGTTGCAATCATTTTTTGTGATAGTTATATCAGTATTTATACCTAGTTCTTGTATTTAAAGAAAGATGTTTTGATAACAGGTAAACACTGCTTGAAAGAAAGAAAGAAAGAAAGAAAGAAAAAATATTTATTTCATATTAGGAATACAAAATATTCGCTTAATGAATGTCATTTTTTCCCGGTCATCGCCTTTAAGTGCCCGTTTGGGCTAGATGTTGAGCTGAGAGAAAAAAGGCGGCGGAAAAAAACTCCCAGCACTCTTTTAAAAAAACAGTACATATATAATTGAGATAACAGTATGGCTATGGGTCCATAATGGGCACACGTGACAGCGGATCGTATGAGACACTATATGAAATAAAAGATAACGATAAAAGTGTAAAAATCTTTTTTTAAATACATCGCATATTATATATTAGTGATTGCAACAAAGTATCTTAATACTTAATAGCCGTTTTTTAGCCGAGGAGAAGAAAAATGTATGGACGATAGGATATTTAAATATCTCATTGAGTTTACAAGCATTTGAGGAATGTTTACTCCAAAATATAGAAGTACCTATATTATAAAATATAATAAAATTATGATAAAAAACGGAGGAAAGAGGTTTACAACCCAAAATTACAACCCTTGTGGATGACGCACACTCTCAAGTTATTAATGACTGAGAAGTGACTTCTGCACTTGTGCAACTAATGGAAGAAACTTTTTACGTCCTGGCGGAATAAAAAAATCTCACGCATTTACTGTGACGATGAAAACATGTATACTTCTAGCACCTACTAAACAGGTTGTAAATAATTATATCAACACAAAAATAAGTAATAACGTGGATTTTATATATGGTTACAGTGGAAATGTCTATGTCTAAGAATAGAAGTTCTATATATCATTTATCAAAATTTGAATTTCTGATTCAGTAGATATTATTAGAGGATATTTTAAATGATAACCACCACACTGATTCACTGTTCTTTTATTCACTGCACCACAGATATAATAAACTAACTCTTAATCCTATTGCACCTGCTTTTTTATAAACTTCTATCCCTTCTCACCACAAGACATGCCACTCCTCCACTAATTAACGCTGCCATCTTGTCAACCGGAAGTGAATCAATTTAATTTAAACTCAACAGTTCTATTATTTCGACAACAACAAAATTATTATTCAAATATTATTTAATAAACATTAAGATTAAAAATTAGATATCCTAAAGATCTTTCTTTACAACAAATAGCAATCTGTTTAATTTAATAAGTGCTCCCGTTTGATTAACCGGAAGTGCAAATAAAATATATTTTTATAATAAACTAACAATATCAAGGCCAGGACCCTTACGTCTTTCATAGACTTAAGGGATTGTATGAAATAGAAACTTTCATAACATTCTTGCTTAGGTGTGAGATTTTTAATTTCTACCAAAATCACGAGAAACATTAATCCTTGAAAATACGAGAATAATAAATTATTTAACTCTGAAGCTAAAAGCGCGTATGGTTGCGCGGCTAGCGTAGAACGCAAACAATCTACGCAGTTAAGCCAAAACGGGCGCGGTCAGGTGTGAGAAGGGTGACCGCTAGTGGCAAAAATTTCATGCGCGTTTCCGTGCTTCGGAGGGCACGTTAAGCCGACGGTCCCGGTTGTTGTCGATAGATACTCATTTAATTTTATGCCGCCAATCTGTCGTATCAAGCTAAATTTTGGAGTTTCAGCAACATCGTGTGTATTTACATGCGTTTTTAACTTACGTACTCTATTCGTGTATTAACTTATTTTTATATATTATGACGACTCGTGTGGCGCAATGGTTACCATGCCAGATTTCCAGACGAGAGGGTCTCGAGTTCGATTCCCGGCGAGGTAGAAATTTAAATGATGAGTTTGAATTACTGTTCTCGGTCTGGGTGTTTGAGTTTCTGTCTTTGTGTGTATTCATGGTACCCACGACACAGGGTATATCTACCCTACTGTGGGGCTATGAGTGTGAAACGTTACAATATTGTTCATTGCACACTTATGTCGTTAGTAGTTTAGTGGCTATATTATTAATTTGTAAATCTGCTGTAAAGATCTGTGGTAGACATTCTATAACTTCATTCTTCATTGTTTAGTTTAAATTACTATAAAGCGGAATTCACACCCGACATACACCCACCCTCTTCACAGTAATTACAGACTTTAGGCTCGAAATACTTCGTACCGTCATTTGGAAGCTCTAGGTCACAGAGTACATTTGCTCCAGGAATTTTTAAATGCTTTGAACTACGCATTAGAACATGCAATATTCTAACTCCTAAGAGAATTAACTTGTTCAAAAATAGAATGGGCATAGTGGCAAATTTTGAAACAAGTCTTATTTCTAACTTGAATGGGAAGAGTGGTGATTTCTATGCAAGTTCTTCTACCTATTGGATGTGATTTGAAATAAATGTAATAAATTAACTTACTATAATTAATTAACAATATTAAACTTTATCTTTTTGCGTGCCACTGGTGGACACGGATCTCTCTACATTATTGTGGAGGCGTGGGGCTTTCTTCACCACACTGTTCCCATGCGGGATAGTGGAGAATCGGGTTAGTCAACTTGCTGTCGGAGGTTTTCAAAGCGCTCATGAGTCCCATGAGACAAGGTTTAATGAATGCTATCTGTCGACAACGAGCGTGACTGACGGCTTAATGTGCCTTACAAAGACACGTGCATGAAATTTTGATACCCTAACACACACAGAACATTATTAAGAGAGGTAGAACGGCAATAATGCGCCGTTCGTATGAAGACTGGTGTCGCCGATCAAGCCCCGCCTTTCACCTCCGTGTATCTCCGTGCATCTGTACTTAAATAAATACGAAGCTTACGCACATATTTGCAATTTCAAATCTAGCCAATCTTAGCGCCGCACAATCACGCGATTTCAAATGAACGAATCACACCCAAGCACGCACACAAGTACGCATATCGTAGCACGATCGCGTGTTTCTGTAGAGATTTTGGTATTTTGAGCGTTTGCTCAAAATTCCTTGGCGCATCTGCCCGCCCACATTTCCATTCTAACCTCTCTTAATAATGTTCTATGATCTCACATCCTATCACCACATCGCTGAGCCATACGCGCTTGTGTGACAATTAAATTTACTGAAATTTAAAATACCGCAACCTATACTTACATTATTTATGTGGCATAAAATTTCATGCGCATTTCCGTGCTTCGGAGGGCACGTTAAGCCGTCGGTCCCGGTTTCTATCGATAGATAACAGTCGTTAAACCTTGTCGGGGGCCTTATGGGCGGTTTTAAAACATCTGACAGCGCGTTGGCCACTAACCCGCATCTTCGCCAACCCGCATTGGAACAGCGTGGTGGAGTAAGCTCTAGGCCTCCCCAATAATGGGGAGGGACCAGCAGTGGGACGCAAAAAGGGTTGCAGCCAAGCCAATAACTTAAAGTTATTTTAAGTGGCTATAAAAGCGCCATTACTTCAACCGCATAAGAATTCCAGTCTCGCGAACAGTTCAGTATCATAGAGAAACCCGCTTAGAGAAGAAAAATGGATTACTGCAGCTCAGTAAGAAAGAGATGTGATGGTAGCAATTTATTTCTCATACGAAGGAGCTTTGTTTTAGCGTGAAAGGGTTATGAATTGTATGTCGCTTTTAGTTTATGACGGGTTTTACGATGTACAGGGAAAAGAAGTAAGTAAAAAACGCATCAATTCTCAATCTTACAAGTGGGTGCATAAGAGGCCGTATACGAAATTTTGCCGGTATCCCTGATTTATCTGATTTTACATATGAGAAATTGCAGTTAAAATACAGTATTTCCGTAATTATTGCACAATATGACGGATACTTTAAATTAGATTTCAGACTTCATTCATTCATTCGTTCGTTCGTTCGTTCATTCATTCATTCATTCATACTTTCAATTAGAAACTTTTTTAGCATCGAGTATTATAATATGTGTTTTAGGTTACTTTAAAAGATTTTTGATGCCAAGTTCTTATTTATATCTAACCATAGATTTTTATGACTTTGAGTAAGTACCAATATATAAAAAATCTATGTATCTAACTTGAGTTTTTTCAGGGTATGGATTAATTATGAACTGAACTTTATTTATGTACTTATATCCAATTAATTTTATGAAAGATTATTCCAATTTATTATTATTTTACATGTTGTAATTAATTTTTAGTTGTATAAAAATATTTTGAAGATATTTTGGTCATTCTATTCAAATAATACACGAGATATTTCAAACTTTTCATTTTTCAAACGGCCGGTTTTTTTATGCAAGATATAACATCCTTGGTTGTAACCCTTTTTGCGTCCCACTGCTGGGCACGGGTCTCTCCCAATTATTGGGGAGGCTTGCAGCCTATTCCACCATGCTGCTCCAATGCGGGTTGGTGGAGATGCGGGTTAGTGGCCAACCCGCTGTCGGATGTTTTCAAACCGCCCATAAGGCCTCCGACAAGGTTTAATGACTGTTATCTTTCGACAACAACCGGGACCAACGGCTTAACGTGCCCTCATAAACACGGAAACGCGCATGAATTTTTTGCCACTAGCGGTCACCCATCTCACACCCGACCGCACCTGTTTGGCTTAGTTCCATAGATCACTTGCGTTCTACGCTAACCGCCGCGCCACACGCGCGAAGCGTATAACACCCTTACGAGTATGAATTAATATAAATTTGAAAAGGTCGCCTTCGGGAAATCTCCCTTCCAAATGAGAAATGATGAGGAAAAGTGCAACTCACTCGTTAAGTCCCGAGAGAGGTCCACAGTATGACCTTTTTTCTTTCCTTTTTAAATTAAAACTGAGATACATTCAGAACACATCTTTATTAAAACTTCGCGTCAGAGTTTGTTATCATTACTTCAAGGTTTATTTGTGTATAAATAGAATAATGCTATTCGTTATAGACAGGATAGCATTGTACATAGAGCAGAGAAAGAACTGTATGACAGGAGCGGTTTTTTTTATTCAATCGCAAATTCACACCATGCGTAGTGTAGGTGCTAATTCGAAATCACCTATGTGTATATAATTTCAGTCGAAAAGCCTGTACGGTTAATTTTAATTTAACAAGTTAGTTGAATACATATTGAATATATTATAATTTATTAAATTGGATGTTACTGTCAATAGATCGTCTATTATGGGTCTAAGTAAAAATCGTATCAAGGTGCCCCACCTCCCCCTATGTAATTTGAAGTCGCAAGTGTCGCAACTAAACCTTCTAAAACTTCTGTCTTTCTTTTGAGTAACAAGGTTTTCTAAACTCATTTATCAGTTTATTTTTGTAATTGAAACCTTTATTGCAACAACCTTAACAATAAAGTATTTTCATTTCATTTCATTTCATTTCATTTCATTTCATTTCATTTCATTTCATTTCATTTCATTGCATCCCACTACTGGGTACCTACGGGTTTCTCCTTCATTATTGGAGAGGTCTGGAACTTACTCCACCACGCTGCTCAAATGCGGGTTAGTGGATAATAAGCAGGATATTGGCCAACCCCTATCGGATATTTAAAAATGGCCTTCGACTAGAATTAACTACTAATATTTATTTATTTATTGGGTCTACCAACGATTGTTACGCTAGCTTAAAGTTTGGACCCGTTCTGGGGCGTCGCGCGTGGAGTACACCTGTGCGTTCCACTGGAGTCTTCCAAGCGCAGTGGTAGGCCACTGGGGGCCACAAAGGGGGTTTTAGTGCGGTCAACTCCCACATAACCCGGTATTCTCTCCCAAGGTACCGGGTACCTTTTGAAGGTTCCCCCCTCCCCCTCCCCCCGGATAGCAAAAAAAAGGACAGTATTAAGAATAAGAACTAAATGCTCAATCAATTACAGTTAAACACTGCATGCAAATTTAACATGAACATGGCATGGTACCATTCTTCAATTGCTACATTTCCACAGACTTATAACTTAAAACATAAAAACAACTGACTAAACGGAGATTAATCAGGCATCTTTTTACACAAAAGTGCACGAAACTGGTGAAGTTTAAGGGAGAAAACATTTTTGGGTTCGTTAGCGGACTAAGCATTTAGTGTGTTACACAAACTAGATATTGGAGTTTTTTTCCAAAAACAATTGCCGGTAAATCCTACTGGGGATCCTGAATTTAAACAAATCTAGAATGAGAGGTCAGTCAATATGATTGTTAAAAATTTATATGAGTAGGTATGTAAAGTCCAAAAAGGTCCTTCGCTTGCTTAAGGGAAACATTTTAAAATATTTAAATTTTTCGTTATAAGGTTACTAATAAGATAACCTTTTCTTTGAAATTTTGATTATCGATAACAACCAGTACTAATGGCGCATGATTGGCGCATTGGCCACTGACATTGACTTAGTAAGGGTCAATTCCCACTGAAAGAGCAGCGGCGCGCAGCGGCCGTAATAGCAAGTGACTGACCACGTGAACCTCAAGGGGCACCCTCTTTTGACTCGCTAGAAGGTTCGTGCAGCCTCGCGGCGCTCGTTTGCATTCAAATAACTATGAACTATGTATCACACAGATAAGATTCAAAATGATTCGCAATATTTTGCTCCTAAAGCTGCTGCGTGTCGCTGCTCTTTCAGTGGGAATTGACCCTAATTCGTTTGCGTTCTACGCTAGCGGCTGGGCCATGCGAGCTGCAATTTCAATAATCCTGTTTTTCGAGAGCTTACTAACATTATTACTCCATATCCAATACATTTTTTAATTTTCTCCATAAAAATAAAGGTAAGTTTTACGATAAACTAAAACTGAAAACTCAAGTTGATAAATGATCGTACCGCCGGACCTTTTTACGTAGGTATCGTATCTAGGCAACAGAAACAAGTATCTAAATACTAAAAGAAACTTGTTAAGTACAATATTTATCGTTGTTCCACGTATAGGGAAATACATTGTGATATTTACTTAATTTCGATGTTTTCCATCACAGTGTGTATCTGAGAGTTACCCATAAAATAAAGCTATATACCACGTTAAGCTATATAATAATATGTATACCACGAAGGCATGAGGCCTACCAATCTGCACTTGGCGTTCACACCCCTCATTTCCAGAGGAAATCTGTACCCAGCAGTGGGACATAAAAAGAGTTGGAAAAAAATAGTACCTAGCATCCTCGAGTCTTTTTTGAGATCATGGGCTGAGCAATGAGAAGATCTATGTACTGTTGAAATTTAGGATTCAAGCCATAATCGACCCCACTGGCCAAGTGCAGGTTGGCAACATAGTATGTGAGGCACACGTACAGTTCGGTACGTTACAGGGGCGCGGTACGTACCTACATAGCTAAGTTCTGTTCAGAACAGTGGTTCAGACAAGACAATCGGCTCGTATCTTTAGGATCCGTTTCGAACTAGTATACCTTATCGAGCAGCGATGGCCGAGTGGTAAAAGCCGCGGTCTTCTACGCGACCGATCCCGGGTTCAAATCCTCGGCGCGCACCTCTGACAAAGAAATTTGTAATGTGCGCATTTATCGCTGCTCCACGGTGATGGACAATATCGTGATATTTAATGATTACGATGTTCTTCATCGCCGTGCATGCCTGAGAGAAATTCATAATTTCTCGAAAGCATGACGTCCACCAATCCGCACTTGGCCAGCGTGGTGGACTATGGCCTAAATCCCTCTCACTTGTGAGAAGGAGTCCTGTGCCCAGCAGTGGGACATAAAAAAAAGTTGAAAAAAAATACCTTATCACTTATTGCTTATTTCATACTAGCCTTCCGCCAAGGATTTCGCCCGCGTGGACCCGTTTTATAGGTTCTCGTAAGATAAAAACCATCCTTTGTCCTTTCCCAAGGTCCACTCTATCTGTGTTCCAAATTTCATTAAAATTGGTTCAGTAGTTTAAGCGTGAGGCGTAGCAGAAGGACAGAGTTACTTTCGTATTTATAATATTAGTAGGGATTTTATATGTAGCATACAAAATAAGTATTTATAAACGAACTCACCAAACATTTCTTCCCATCGTAATGAGATGATTTATGTAAAAAAAAACAAGTACTTAAGTACCAATTTTGTAGTGACAAAATTACTAAAAAATTATTAAATCCACAAGTTCCTATAAGAACTTTCTAATAAAATTTCTTTACCTCTGAAGATAAAGGCGAAATACCCATTACACTTTCCCGAAATAATTTATTGTAGGAAACAAACTGTACAAGAAATTGCTGACTAAGCGCTTATCCAAAAAAGTTCAGAGCCTTTTTGCTTGTAAATATAAATAGGATTTCCGCCATTATTTCTTACCTTATTTTACAGAATAATTGTTTCCTAACCTAAGATCACAAAAATGTTGGAAACAATTACGACCGAATGGCGTAATGGTTTCCGTGCCTCTTGCCGATTGGAGGATCCCAGTTCGATTCCTGTTTCTGTCTTTGTGTGTATTCATGGTACCCACGACACAGGGAATGATTGTGTGGGCTATGAGTGTGTAGCGTTATATTTATTAACATATTTTTTGAAATATAACATTTTTTTTGCTTGGAAAAGTAAAGTGGTGGTTTTGTGTAGATATCACTGGGCTATATTGACCACATAACATCGCGTGACTACTGTATTTAAATGTTAAGGTAAACTTAAAGACGTCTGAATAATAAATAGAATCTGAATCAAGTAGGTAGTATCGCTAGCGCGTGAAGCGCGCATGGCTCGGCGTCGGCGGCTAGCGTAGAACGCAAGTGATCTATGCAGTTAAGCCAAACGGGCGCGGTCGGGTGTGAGATGGGTGACCGCTAGTGGCAAAAATTTCATGCGCATTTCCGTGCTTCGGAGGGCACGTTAAGCCGTCGGTCCCGGTTGATGTCGAAAGATATCAGTCGTTAAACCTTGTCGGAGGCCTTATGGGCAGTTTGAAAACATCCGACAGCGGGTTGGCCACTAACCCGCATCTCCACCAACCCGCATTGGAGCAGCGTGGTGGAGTAAGCTCCAGGCCTCCCCAATAATGGGGAGAGACCCGTGCCCAGCAGTGGGACGCAAAAAGGGTTGCAGCCAGCCAGTCAGTATCGCTCTTACATTAATAAGTACCCGGATGGCCGAACGTTGCGCGGATACAATTACATTTCTTTAGAGACTCATTGGCTTAGTGTTGTTTAACAACGCGATCTACGGAAGTAGATCTCAATAATAAAATAGTATTAAATACTTCGCTAATAGATGTCCGGAAGTGTCATATTTTTCAGTGTATGTTTAAGATGAAATTCATTAAAACACGGATAAAACGACGGTTTCTAAAAATGAATCCTAGCTAAACCCCATGCATACTAAATTTCATGCAAATCGTTCAAGCCGTTTCCGAGATTCAGGTTATATAGGTATTTAGGTATATTCAAGAATTGCTTGTTTAAAAGTATTAGATTACTAATATTTGAAAATCTTAAATATGCTTAATCTCAAGTATTTTCAAAAGAATCTAAGTACCAACTATGTTCTAAGGACATAGCGTAACAACACATTTAAGAAGTAATGTTGTTTACACTCTCCTTGAGAAATTGAAAACGTATTTTTATTTCCACAAGCGTAAAACGTTATTCTCGTATCTCAAAGTGAAAAGGATCGTAGAATGTATTGTGAAAGTGCACATTGATGTAATAATATCAAACAATGTTTTATGTTTTATTTACCTTCTTACAGCGTTATTCATGAAAACACTTAAGCTATCAAAGCTATCTAACGAGTTATTTATGTTTCAACTACATAATTGATTTATTATTTTTTACCCGTAAAAGGCCGTTTACGAAATTTTTGCGATTTCGCTGATTTACCTGATTTATCACATAAGATTTTGCAGTTAAAATACAATATTTCCATGAGTTTCATTGCACAATATAACTGATCACTTCATTAATAACCTAATACATTAGACACGTAGGCTACGTGACGTAGCTTAGCTTAGTAGCTTGCGTCAAGAATTTTAATGCAAGTTTTAGGTTACTTTAAAAGATTTTTAATGCCTTCTTTTTGGGAAACGAATTGTTTATGAACTGAAGTGTTATTACGAGTATGTCCTTTGTATAGTTTGACAGCCTACGTGGCGTAATGGGTGATGAGCCGACTGCGAAGCGTGAGGTTGTGGGTTCGATTCCCACCCAGGACAAATATTTGTGTGATGAACATGACTATTTGTTCTGTGTCTGGGTGTTAATTTATCTATTTAAGTATGTATTTAGAATTATATAAGTATGCTTATCAGCTTTCTGAAAACCATAGTACAAGCTCTGCTTAGTTTGGAATCAGATGATGTTGTGTGAATTGTCCTAAGATATTTATTATTATTATTATTATTATCTAATAAATTTTATGAAAGATTATTCCAATTTGTAAACAGTGTTTACAAATGAGGAAGTTATTTTGACAACTATTTCAGACACAGATTAAACATATCGCACTGCTAGATTAAAACTGAATCAACTCAAAAATCGCGCCTTTTGAGATAAACCAATTTTCAAGTCCCTGATTCGATTATATATACTGCTATAAAACTGTAGTAACTGTATTTTCACTCACGTCGCATAGATGTCACTAGAAGACGGTTTACGTGAATGGCCCTGTTCCATGTGCTACCGACAAAACCGCGGCATTAACAGTTGCGCCGTGACTAGCGAGCAAAGATCACGTTTCTAAAGTGTTCTATTTTGAGTTTATACAGTTTTCGTGGTTAGATTTGAAAAAAATCAAGTATTAATTAGAGTTGATACAGTTTTAATGGTGTAATCGAGAGTTGACCGACAAGCTTTTTTGAATTATTTTGTGTTATAACAGTTTTGATAGCCAAGGTAAGTATTATTTTTGAATGAATTTGTTTTACTACAGTTTTAACGCATTATTTTTTAAATTTCGATTTGTATCAGTTTTAATGGTAGATTATCTAAACAATATTATACACTTAATTTCTTGATATAAATACTTGTTCATTATTACCACATAATATAAATTGATAATTTTATAATATTTGTTAATTATTTAGAGAAATTGTAAATAATGTCGTTAGTAGAATGTTTTTTTTAGTTAATTCACTTTTGATGGTCTGATGAAATTAACATTTTTATTTCAGTAACATTATGAGCCGCGGACGTTTATTTGTGGATATGGCAGTATGTATTAACAAGGAAAACTCACCTACTAACATAAAATCTTATAATGATCAAATCAAAGAAAATAATCCACCAAATGACTCTATTAAGGACACTTTACTGAGTTCCATAACAGGAAAGTCAGATCTTTCTACTTTACAAAGCACAATTGTTAACACTACAGTCCAGTCTCATATGTCTGAAGGTCCCTTCTTCAATCTTTAATAAAATCAGCAATCCTATCGATATAGCTATCCAAATTTACTGAAATTAGACAAAATGAAATAAATTATTACATTTCGCCCATATACAGTGACAAGAGTGACATCGAAGATTCTGATGCTGATCCACATTTTAATGAAACGTCTTCACCGAACAAGTCCAATTCTTGTCTTCCAGGAGCAGTAGTAATTCATCTTCTTCTAGTTCCGACAGTCCATCTGAGACGGACCAAAATAGCTATATTGTAGCTTAAAATCAGGAGGTACAAGAAATAAAAAAGGCAAGAAAAGAACAAGGAAACCCGAAACATGGAAAGTAAATGTCGCAAAAAGACTTAGATATTATGGTAAGCCTTATGTGTCCATATCGAAACTGATGAAATAAGTGTCAGGGAAAGAAGTCCGCCCTTCTTGTAGAGAAAACTGTCGCCTTAAATGCAATCCAAAAATAAATGAAGCTACAAGACAATGCTACAAGACATGCTATTTAATAAATTTAAATCCCAATGAGTCTGAAAATTTGTAGGCACAAAGAGATTTTTTTACGGCAGACGCAAGAAATTAAACCTAAGTGTAGGTACTCAAATACGTAAATCTTTCGTGGTCTTAATACAGCGTTTTATATCAACAGTTGATTCCGACATAAGAGACAGCGTGAAAAATTTTATCAATAGTATACCACGTATTGAATCACATTATCTTCGAGCGCAAACTTCACGTGAGTACATACAAAGTGATAAATGTCTAGCCGATTTGTATAGAGACTATAAAGAGATAAAAAGTTAAATTAATGTACTTATTAACAAATATTTTGTGAGTTGTAATTCATGAGCAAAGGTTTTTTTCATTATGATTAAAATATTTCATTAAGTTTGTTTAAAAAGATTTATTACTAGGTGTTGAATTCATAAGCACACCGTTACAAAGTCTAATTAATTTGTTGGTAATCCATTAAGTGAGTTATAAAATATTTTGTGTTTCTTAATTCATAAGCAAAGGTTTTTATTAATATTATTGAAATAGTTCATTAGGTTAAAACAAGTCAAATAGAACCTACCTCGAGATTCATTTGTTAGTACATTTATTACTTATTTCCTTTTTTGTAATATGTACAAGATTTGGTTTTAGTACGTGCAATACAAAACTATTATTACTTATTTTCTTTTTTGTAACATATACACGATTTGACTTTAGTATGTGCAATACAATATTTCACCAAACAATGTTTTTTTTATGTCCTGGTTTCATAAATTAAATGCAGCTGAATGCAGTTTATCTAAATCATCACGTCAATATTTTATCAATATAAAAGCGTCATAACTCAAAATTTACTGTACAAAACGGATTCAAGTCAAAATGCTCAATTTTTTTTAAATTCTTGACAAACCAAAACTGTCGTATGTCAAAATTCCTGATTTTTTCAGCTCACTATGCAAAACATTATATATGGCCTATGTCGTAAAATATAAAAACATCTTATCTAATATAATCTCTTTGTAGAAATTCGATATCTTATGTAAATTTCCAGATATCAGTTTTTCTTGAATTGTGAAAAAAGTGCTTTTTTGAGTTATAACAGTTTTAATCTAGGGGTGCGATATGTTTAACCCTAACCAACGTTTATTAATACCATTTATAAACATTGGTGTAAATAAGGCTTAAGCACGCCTACTTATGATAACGATGACGCGAGCGTTGCGCAATCTTAATAGGGTAGCGGATTAAATGCACACTGGACCAGTTCACAAAGGTCGTGTCTAATGTGATTGAAAATAAATAATTTATTTAATCGACATTTGTATATATTTTTTTGTTTAGTATTATTTAATTTTTATATTTTCTGACTTAAGTATATTTTGAAATGATTTTTTGAAATGATTGTTTATATTGTAATGTGTTATTTGTTGTTTTAATTTAATTTTTTGACATGAAATTAACCGACAATTTTTTTAAATTTTTAATTTGACATCTAATTATTATATAATTGTAATGATATTTTAAATGTATATTTTATATTTGTAGAGCCAACATAAAATATAATTAAATAATGAAATATGATGTAATCTACGCTAACGCATTAGGTTAGCCTGTAATGTTAGCTGTAATGTGTTCTTATATAAATAAATAAATAAATAACGTTTCACACTCATAGCCCCACAGTAGGGTAGATATACCCTGTGTCGTGGGTACCATGGACACATACAAAGACAGAAACACAAACACCCAGACCGAGAACAGAAATTTAAACTCATCATTCAAATTTCTGTTTCGCCGGGAATCGAACCCGGGACCCTCCGATTGGCAGTCCGGCATGGTAACCATTGCGCCACACGGGTCGTCTATATTATTATTATTATTATTATTATTATTTATATCTAAATAAATAATAATATATATAACAAAATTCTAACTTTTTACTAAGTAGGTTCGTATTGAGTAAAATAAATATAAATAAAAAGACTCTTTTATTAAATAAATAAAAAGACTATTAGGAACTCACTATAAAGGATACCGATTGTCACACATTAGACTTACCTAATTGATGCGCAAATGATTATTCAATAACAGATCGATTTGATAAAAAATGTTTGAATTTATTACCCGACGAAGAATCCCAATTTCCACAAAATCTTGTAAAACTGGAATGGCGGTCAAATTACAAATAAGTACGATGCGGATTTTTACATTACGTTCCAAAACGTTGTGTTTTACAAACGTCCGATAAGTCAGGAACGGACAGACAAGTTTACTTTAGGTATGGCTGCAATCCTTTTTGCGTCCCACTGCTGGGCACGGGTCTCTCCCCATTATTGGGGAATAGAGAATATACCTTAATATAATAGGATATATTTATTTAGATATAAAATTTTTTTCAACCCTTTTTTTATGTCCCACTGCTGGGCACAGGTTTCCTACTCACAATTGAGAGGGATTTAGGCCATAGTCCACCACGCTGGCCAAGTGCGGATTGGTGGACGTCATGCCTTCGAGAAGTTATAAATTTCTCTCAGGCATGCACGGCGATGGAGAACATCGTAATCAATGAAATATCACGATATTTTCCATCACCGTGGAGCAGCGATAAATTCGCACATTACAAATTTATTTGTCAGAGGTGCGCGCCGAGGATTTGAACATGGGATCGGTCGCGTCGAAGACCGCAGTTTTTTACCATTCGACCATCGCTGCTCTAGATATAATTAGAATAATATATAATATAAGTGAAACTTTAGGTATATTCTCTTGTAATCTTCTCCGTAAAGTCTATAACAATTCTGAAACTCCCCGACAGTACTTAAACAAAAATAGAGATCCCTTGGTAGGGTTCATGCACGGTAGTATTAAAGAAAATCTTATTTTATTTCTCCGTGTAATCTACTACCCTTTCTCGACTCTACTATGAACTGGATTCTTTACATGGAGTAGCTGAAGAGTATAGTCATTTTTACTACAACCCATGGATCGATCTGACATCATAGAAGTTTCGCAGTTACACCGGAGGCTGATGGTCGCATTATGTATATAAGTCTGGTTGGCATCCGCAGTAATCCGCACCTTTCCACGACAACGCGACAGTGGAGGGGGTAGGGTATTGCGACAATTTTTGTTAGTTTTTCAATTTGGTCACAAGGTGCTAATTTAATACTTACTAAATAACAACAGAAACCGTCCACCAATTCGCACTTCGCCAGCGTGGTGGACTATGGCTTAAATCCCTCTCACTTGTGAGAAGGAGACCTGTACCCAGCAGTGGGACATAAAAAAGGTTGAAAAAAAAGAACAGAAAAAGAAAATGAAAGAAAGAAAAAAAAGAAAAAAAAAGAAAAGTACAGGAAAAAGAAAAAAGAGAATAGAGTACAATAGAAAAGAAAAGAACAGAACAGAACAGAACAGAACATAACAGAAAAGAAAAGAAAAGAAAAGAAAAGAGAAAAGAAAAGAAAAGAAAAGAAAAGACCGTCATCAAATACAAAATTCTTATTGAATCGATAAGTTCAATTTTGACGAAAGATTCCTGCGGGGATGTCACTCACCAATATTAGTTCATTTTTTTATATGCTGACCTGACGGCAGAACCTTTTTATTTACGTAATTTCTCATATTTTTCTCATATGGTATATGCTCCAATGCTACTAGAATTTCCCAGTAGAACCATTAAAGCCCTACATGCTAGGAATTATTTTTATATGCGATGATAATGTATTTTAATTACGGACATAATATAAAAAGACTTCTAAACATTAATAGAAAAAGTTTAAGCAAAATCCGTTACAGACTTGAAAGAATCTGTATTATCTAGGTAAGTAATAAGTAAAAAGGGTAATTTTAATTTTTCTTTCTCCCTTGAGAGCTTTCTTAATTGTTTGTGTCGAAACACGCTTCAAGAAGCGTAGATGATAAGACTACTTTGCATACTGCGATATTTTTGAACGACTTTTTGCGCGAAGTTCTTAGCTAAAATACTTTTGGGGCTTTTCTTAGTAATGGAATTTATAAGGGATTGAAAAAGTGTTCTAATTATTTTATTTTTAATTTTACAGTTCTGAAGGTACAATAACAAGAGGAGTTTTGGCGGGAAGTTAAAAGAAACATTAGTTTTATGTTCCTTTTTTGATGTATTTTTGAGTTACCTATCTATACTAATATTATAAAGAGGAAAGATTTGTATTTTTGAATGTTTGTGATGAATAAACTCAAAAACTAGTGTTCCGATTTCAAAAAAACAAAACAAAACGGATAGGGTCAACGCGGTTGAAGCAACTGGCTAAACGCCTATGATTTTAATATAGCAATGAAGCCTGGAATAGCACATAGACTATATTTTATCCTACGGGGACCCTTAAACGGGTCCAGGCGGGCGAAGCCGCTGGCGGAAGGCTATCTATCTGATAAAGTTGATGGTATTTCCTTCGATATACGTAGTAAAGGTATGAATATTATAAAGAATTATAGTGCCTGAGTGTAATGTAATAAAAACAGTGCGATATAAGTTTTGGGTTGCCTCCAAAACTCCAGCGGACACGTTCTGCTAAAGAAGCCATCACTTTACTCAGATATCTGACGTAATTGGACGTAACATTACGTGAATAAATGTTTCCAAAACAAATCAAATCAATAAAAGAAACTTTAGGCAAACATTAATTTTAAAAAAATCACGAAAAAGTAGGCACACAATAATTATACTGTACAGTTCATACTGTTTTAGTATGGACACATTTCTTCGTTACAATAGCTATAACGCTCCAACGAGGTTATAATGTTATCATTAAATGAATATTACGCAGGCCGACCTAAATAATTGTGCTCAATTCTACGTTAAAGGTTTAAAAAAATCTAGGTTAATATTATTCAAAACTTTCACTAAATTCATAAAAAAATAATTTATTCTTTCAGTTTTCATATAAATCCATGATCGTGTGTCTGTGCAAACGTTTGGGCCACTGTGACGAAGAATCGTCCATTGTTGCTTTAATTTTTTGCGAATTTCGTGTGACGGACTCTGAAAAATTTGTAAAAATTTGTTTACGAAGGATCAAAAAGATAGAATAATCTTACAAGCCGATCATATTTCTTGCTTTCTTACTTTTATTACTATGTTTCTTTTTCTTCTCTTTCTGCAAATGTAATAAAAAAGAAAATGAGTAAATAATTATTTGTTATTTAAAATACCCTTTTACATTAAGTGTACCCCTGAGCGGTCCCTTCACTACAATAACACTTTTTTGTACCAAGCTGTCATAATATAATTATTATTTAATATTTTTTTAACTTATACAGATAAATAAATTTGGGTTTATGAAGGCTCTCTGTGATTCCTTGTATGCCAGGTCTTGTCTTGTTTATATTGCTTTGAATAAATCACTCTTGATGGCGCTATACCAATTTCTGGAACACGCTAACGATGTAACTGTGTAAGCCTGTGTTCGTCGTAAAGAAAGACGTCGCTTCGCCAAAAACTATATATATAAAAATATAAATAATATTTTTATATAAAAATTAATTTAATAAATAATGTACACAAATGTTTGATGATCAGACAGTAAAATTTACCTTTTTGATGTGTTTCTTTTTGTTATATTTCTCTTGCCTTAAGTATGTGTAGTCGACAAAAACTTCGCCTGCCATGAAATAAAATTAAAAATACTTAATAATAATAGAAACAATGTCGCCTATAATATAACTTATTATTTACTTAAGTTCTTACCTTTTTTATTTACTGAAATGAGTTTACATTTTAATTCGTATACATAATATTATTATTTTCAAATAAAAAATAATTTGAAAGAAATATCTACCATCCACATCTTTAATTAAAACATCATTGTTTTTTTGAATAGCTGTAAACAAAAATAAAAAGTTAAATTTTAAAACGGTTTTTACTTGTGGTAAGGAAAGGGTCTAGTGGTAAATACACGACATATTATGCAAGTTACAACATCTTCTAATAACTTACATTTAATAACAGGAGATATTCGTGAATCGAGGTTTTCTTTTTCTTCCGATAAGATCAGCTGACGTACGTAGGTTTTAAAGTCGTTCAACCATTCAGGGTCTGCTGCAGTAAACATAGAATATACTATATACAATTATGTTTTGCCTTTAGCCTAAAACTAAGGCAAGTTTTACCCCCTTAAAATACCAAAAATAATTCTTATATTACAATTACATACTTAAATAACATTTAGGGACAATACATACGATTTCTTATAGCCGGCTTATATTCTATACTCTGGACGCCTAGAGAACAAAAAATATCAATATCAATTTATTACCTAACGAAAGAAGGAATAATTGTAGCTCGCAGTCTGTGTATCTTTGTTTAAATTTCTGAAGAAGTGTTACTGTTGCTAGGGTTCCGTGTATTGTCAGGGAAAGGGAAACCTAAGATCACTTTGTTATGGTCTTAGTATTATTTCTATTTTATTTATATAAGTATTAATATAGATGCTTAAGTTACAGATATACTTAAAAGGATAGATAAACTTAAAAGGAGGTGGACAGGACACACATTGCGAAGTACCCAAGAGAAATGGAGCACAATTATAACAGACTGGTATCCCAGGGATGGTAAAAGGAACCGAGGAAGACCAACTAAGAGATGGGAGGATGAAATAAAATTGTCAGCAGGTCCAAAGTGGAGAAGAGTTGCAAAAGACAGAGAGCAGTGGAAGTTGTTAGAGGAGGCCTTTGCCAAGAGGCACACTGAACTCAGAGACATCTTATAAATAAAGTAACAAGTGTAGAAGAGAGTGGAATAGTTCAGGATAGGAGGCTTATTATTATATATATAAATGCTTATAGGTACACATCTTTATACATATAAAAGAGGATGTTTGTATATATGACATCGCAAAACTCAGAAACTATTCGACCGATTATTATGAAAATTGGTATGTATATGTATTTTTTCACGGAGAAGGTTTATATGCTATCCATTATTATTATTATTTAATATTTAAACGCGATACGGAGTTCGCGGGGTCAGCTAGTATTTTCATATTTCTTTAGTTGTACTTTCATTGATAATTTTCCTATTATATTTTTTTGTAAGTTATTACGCCGCCTACAACTGTCTCTGTTTCGCCTAAAGGTAGACTTACAGAGAATGCTTTTAGCATTAAGTCCGCCTTTTATACCAATGTATGTGGTGTAATAAAGAATTAAATAAATAAATAAATATCCATCTGTTTTCAATCTTAAACCTTTTTGGTGTCGGGAAATCTTGAGAGAGATACTGGGTTATGTGTAATTGGTACCATAATAGAACCATCCGATGGCCTTCCTCTGCGCTCCGGGAGGACTTTACAAACTCCGCAGAGGAACGCACCATTTTCCTACTTGCGTGGTGACCCAAACGGGCCCATCTTGGGAGCACGATATAGTTCTCCTAGACTGAGTTGATTACGGCGTTCAGGCACACCGACTCCTTTTCGGGGCCTCTTGATTAAAGGCTCGATCTTCCACTGTCATCGCCCGTAACCCCAGAAGTCCCCTTTTAGTCGCCTCTTATGATCGACAGGGGATACCTTAGTTCATATTGTGATATAGCTCCTACCTATAGAAGTACTACCATCGTCCTATTCTCTTAAACTTTAATAATATATACCCTGTGTCGTGGATACCACGAACACACATAAAGACATGAACACAAAAACCAGACCGAGAACAGAAACTAAAACTTAAAATTTCAATGTCCGTTTCGCTGGGACTCGAACCCGGGACCTCTTTGGCACCCCAGTGTAGTAACCGTTGCGCCACACGTTATCAATATTTTTATAGTTCTTAGTAGTTACCACCACATCCTTATCAAATCAATTTATTTGATTACAAAACGTTCTCCATAGGAATTTGAACTGGATCCTTGGCCCCAGAATCAATTTTACGCTTGTCCGATTTTTTAATATGCAAATTAACTCACCATCTTCATTAACTGAAAAAGTTAAACTCAATGAGTAAGTACAGAAAAGAAGAATTTACACTGCATAAATCAAATTTAAAATACAACCAAAACTAAAGTTGGAAACTTCAACGAAGTTTTAAGTGTACTTAGGTGTAGGCGACCTAATTTAATAGTGGGGTTACTTTGCATGAAATTACTGGTTATTATTTACTTACGCCTTGTTTTTACATTACATTTTTATCTTAAAAAAGTTAATTTTCATCTGTGTGCTGTTTCTATCAGTGTATTTCCGGCATGAATTTGAAATGTATTTTTATATTCGAAAAATGCTACGTTCAATTCAAACGATGCCTTTAATAGATTTATACCTTTGATGCGAATTGATGTGTTCGATGATTTTTCTGCGTCTGTAAACATGAGATAAATATTTTTTTAGAAGTTATAGCTGCACCTATTTCTGTTGTGAAGTACCTTGGCCGCAACCCTTTTTACGTCCCACTGCTGGGCACGGGTCTCTCCCCATTATTGGGAAGGCCTGGAGCTTACTCCACCACGCTGCTCCAATGCGGGTTGGTGAGATGCGGGTTAGTGGCCAACCCGCTTTCGGATGTTTTCAAACCGCCCATACGTCCGTCCGCCCGTTTTCAAACCTTGCCTGGTTTAACGACTGTTATCTATCGACAACAACTGGGACCGACGGCTTAACGTGCCCTCCGAAGCACGGAAACGCGCATGATTTTTTTTTTGCCACTAGTGGTCACCCATCTCACACCCGACCGCGCCCGTTTGGCTTAGTTGTATAGATCGCTTGCGTTCTACGCTAAACGCCGGGCCATGCGCGCTTCATTTCGTTGTGAAGTACCTAATTCTACTGTATTTCAGTTGAAAGGTAGGGTTGCCGGCCAGAGTTTCATTAAGAATGAAAAACCTATTGAAACTTAAACGCCGTTGTCAAAATATTAAAATTTACAGTAACTTCTGGAGTAGCAATTCTGAGTCTTGCTTGAGGTAGTGTGTACCTAGATGTCGATGGCCTTCAGTGACCACTTTTTTATTTGAATGGAGTAGCAGACGAGCATGCAGCCCATGGACATCTACATACAACCTCAAGCAAGCATAGGTAAGTCTTGTCTGAGGTCGTATGCAGTTGCACTGCTACTCCGGAGGCTGGTGGTCGCCTCATGTAAGTGTGGCCGGCAACTTTACCTTTCCTCCGAAACACAATAGAATTGGTTCACGGTAGAAGCGGGTGCAGCGGTGGTACTTCCCCGGGCGAACCATAATAGTTAACCGAATAGTTCTACCACCTACAACGTATTAGCTAAGCTGTCCCTCTGTAGAAAACTTAACACAACATGGTCTGCAGTGAAGTTGTTATTTTTAGTCAAATTGCCGTGCGGTTTGAACTTGCGCAGCAATTGCCGAGCGGTAAAGACGGGGTCTCCGACACGGTGATACCGAGTACATAGCCCGCCGACGAACACCTCTTGCGAAGAAATTTGTGATGTACGTATGGTAAACGGTAAGTAAAGGGAAAATATTGTGATATTTAATTACCACGTTTTCCATAACCGTGCGTGCCTGAGAGTTACTTATAAAAGTCATGATATCCGCCATGGCACTTGGCCAGCGTTGTGGACTATATGCCATAGTCATTGTCATAGGGTTTACATCCCTCTAACATCCGAAAGAAGACCTGTCCCTAGTGTGACATAAACAGGGTTGAAAAAAACCGGCTAAGTGCGAGTCGGACTCATTCACTAAGGGTTCCTTACCTATCTATAAAAAAACACGTTTATTGTATGGGATTTATTTTATTCTATTTTTAGTATTTGTTGATGACAACAAAAATACATCATCAGTGAAAATTTCTAATGTCTAGCCGCGCGTTAGAAGAACCGACAGCCGATGGGGAAGAAAGGTTCTCGAATGGCGACCACGTCTCGGCAAAAGGAGTACAGGCCGCCCTCCAACCAAGTGAACTGATGGCCTAAAGAAGACAGCGTGAAGCCGCTGGATTCAGAAGGCGCAGGACCGAGAGGAGTGGCGAACGTTAGGGGAGGCCTACGTCCAGCAGTGGACTACAAAAGGCTGAAAAGAAGAAGAAGCCGCGTTCATGAGATACAGCCTGATGACAGACAGACGGGCAGACGGACGGACAGCGGAAGCTTAGTGATAGGGTCCCGTTGGCACCTTTTGGGTACGAAACCCTGAAAAAACATACAGTTCGTTTGATGTGTGCATTGAACACGCCATTACTTTCCAACCCATTGGTTTGATAAGGCTTCGCTGTTGATTTGAGCCGCTCGCACTCTCAGTCGTAAGAAACGATGCAATATTTTCAATTTCTCTGTAAATGGCTACTTATATCGTCTATGTACGACTACGTAGACTAAATACAGACATTTTAATAAATGTTTATGTCCCGGTCATCGCCCTTAGGTGCCCGTTTGGGCTAGAGCAGCACTCTTATTTTAAAAGCATATGTAAGTATATTTGTGATAACAGAATGTCTGTGGGTTGATAATGGGCACACGTCACAGTTGATCGTGTGAGACGATACTGCGCCGAATAATCTAGTTTAATCTTTAATGTTTCACACGTTTCACACCCACACTCATAGCCCCACACCACAGTAGGGTAGATATACCCTGTGTCGTGGGTACCATGGACACACACAAAGAAACACAAACACCCAGACCGAGAACAGAAATTTAAACTCATCGTTCAAATTTGTGCTTCGCCGGGAATTAAACCCGGGACCATTGCGCCACACAGGTCGTCGCATAATAGTCTATAATATTAAATTAAGTTGAGTATGTTAACTTTTCAGCTGACATTTAATAACTTAACTATACAATTTTATTAATATGATATCACAAATAAAATCCCTTCAACAAAGCCTTTTATGTTATGGTTTTTCTTTCAAGGGTGATGTATAGGTCACACACACACCCAGACCGAGAACAGAAATTTAAATTCATAATTCAAATTCCTGTTTCGCCGGTAATCGAACTGGGGATCCTTCGGTTGGCAGTCCGGCATGGTAACTATTGCGCCGCGCAAGTCGTCAATGGAGAAGATGGACTATGAAGAATACAGAGTGCTCTTAGGTTCTTACGTTTACTAAGAGTGTCGGTTCCGTGATGAAAAAACGTAAGCTCAAAAGTAATGTTCCTCACCTTCCACCAGCCGATTAATATATTTCTTGGCTTCTTCGAATCCATATCCATTCAAAGCGTAAAATATGTTTTTGCGTAGTTTTCTCAACCATCTTGGTTCTCTAGCTGACTCAGATACATTCGGGCTTTCTGCAAAATATTTTTAAAACTACACACTCTTAACCCAACTTTAGAATTCCGTATGTCGATGGTCCCATGGACAAATACGAGTTATACCTAATTATTTACAGATGAATTTCTTTCCTTTTCCAGAAAAAGGAACATTACTAAAATTTTGAACAGCGATTCAGTACGGCTATGTATAAAATGCACAACATAATATGTATATGTATAATTTTTATGAAGGCACATAATTCAAAATCTTATGTTGGTATTCTAATTCATTAGCTATAAAAACATGCTCCGATTAAACCTATAAAAAAACAACAGAAATCTTCAGTCAACTTCCCAACTTTAATAATTTTTGGTTACGAATTTATCCATCTATCTATCAAGCTTTAGAAGTCTCCTGCCAGACATACCTACGCCTCCTAATGGACTCACATAGTAGTTGAGAACGGCCAGTGCTTCTTTTGCCGAGACGTGGTCGCTATTTGAGGACCTTTCTTCTCCATCGGTTGCCAGTTCTCCTAACTATATGGCCTGCCCATTGCCACTTCAGCTTGCAGATTTTGAGAGCTATGTCAGTAACCTTCGTTCGTCTACGTATTACATCATTACATGACAGCCTCCGTGGCGTAGTGGGTGATGAGCCGACTGCGAAGCGTGAAGTCGTAGTTTCGATTCCCACCCAGGACAAATATTTGTGTGATAAACATGACTATTTGTTCTGGGTCTGGGTGTTAATTTATCTATTTAAGTATGTATTTAGAATTATATAAGTGTTTATCATCTTTCTGATTACCATAGTACAAGCTCTGCTTAGTTTGGAATCAGATGGCATTGTGTGAATTGTCCAAATAAATATATTTATTATTATTATTATTACGGAATCGGTTTCTCCTAGTCTTACGTAATCAAATTCAATCGTGTAGATTGGACATTAATCTAATGAGTTGACCGTCTAATGACATTAACTAGATTAGTTCCAAGCTTCAAAGAGGAAGTTGAACTGCAGTTGGGAATATCTCACAAGTAATTTCCCATATGAAGGTAGTGTCGCTCATGGCCTAAGTATTTCTACTAATTTAATAAAGTTAAGGTTTGAATGCAGCCGGTTAAGTAAGTACCTATACCAATTTTTGGCATGGAGACGTGTAAAACTAGGTACTTATACAACCTACGCACTCAGATCACATAAAAAATTGTACACTAAATTTGTCTTTTTTCACATCTTCTATTCATTCCTGGTGCTGCTGGAAGAAATTTCTTTTAGAAATAAGCAGTAGGTACTCTGTACATATTTCTCTTCTATCTAACAATTTATTTGTGTACTAAATAAATAAATAAAATAAATAATAAAAAAGCAAACATCGTAAGCGTGATTCAGATACTACCGTCAGGGCCGTGATCTTTAAAAAAACATCTGGTACACAGTAGATTCTAGTTAGTGGCCAACCCGCTGTCAAATGTTTTCAAGCCTCCCATAAGGCCTCTTACAAGGTATTACTATTACTTATCAATAACAACTGTGACCAATGGCTTGACGGCCGATGCACGGAAGCGCGCTACTAGCGGTCACCCATCTCAAACCCGACCGTGCCCATTTTGCTTAGCTACGTAGATCTAAGATCAAATGGTAGGAGAAGGATACTTAGCTACGTAGATCTTAAGAGCAAATGGTAGGAGAAGGGTACTTAGCTACGTAGATCTAAAGAGCAAATGGTAGGAGATGGGTACTTAGTTACGTAGATCTAAAGAGCAAACGGTAGGATAATGGTGAGAGTATGGTAGGACACGCCATCTATTTTAATCATTGCTTGGCTTGGCAGTTGTGAGACAAAAGCTTACCAAGAAGTTCTTCAGAATCGAAACCAGTTCGTAGAATTGGTTTTCCATTGGCAATGACACCTAAAAATATGAGTTGAGTGACTGTCAGTGTACAGACAGTTTTCAGACAGCTATGAAACATGTTATTTTATTAAAGCTTAACACGCTACGCTTACTTGTATCTTGTGTTTTATGGACACACACAAATACACAAACACTCATCAATACCGAGTAAACACACAGTCACCAAGAAGAACAGGATATTTGTGACGAAATCTCTTGACGCGTTGACGAAAATTGCAAAGTAAGCTATCTTTAACAGCCAGGCCACACTAGCTCCATTCCAGCTCGCGTGTGCATATATCGTGTTTTGTTCCTTGGACACGGTACCGGAATCGCGTATTTCTCATGCTGAATCGCTGAATGTATGTCGCTAAAAGCTTAATAGCCGATGCTTAAAGTAGCCAGTTTGGCCTGGCTGATGAGAGATGAGACTTCGAGATGATAATAATAATAATAGCGTTTCACACTCATAGGCCCACAGTAAGGTATACCCTGTGTCGTGGGTGATATGGACACACACAGAGATAGAAACACAAACACCCAGACCGAGAACAGAAATTTAAACTCATCATTCAAATTTCTGTTTCGCCGGGAATCGAAACGGGGACCCTCCGATCGGCAATCCTGCATGGTAACCATTACGCCACGCGGATCGTCGATGTTTTTCACTTTCATGTCCATCAGTGTGATGTCAAGGATTCACGATAATCATCTAAGTACATCTACTCAGAGACGGTAACATCGCGTTATAGATTGACCATACCTGATTTGTGACTGAGTTCTGATGATTCATAGGTATGCTGGAAAAAAGTTAATGAAATGAACGACATTATCCATGTATCTATATATCTTTTCCTAAATTATGAAGTGTAATTATTTTATTGGAGTGGAGATCATGTTTAGGTAAACCTGGACTACTCCATCTAGCTTCGGGATTGAGAATAGAGCTACGGTATCCCTGCCTGATCGTAAGAGACGACTAAAAGGGGGCTTCCGGTTTTGTGGGTGGTGAGAGTGGGAGCTCGATCCGACCAGCCAGCAGCCCCGGGAAGGACGGCGGTGTGTGCGTGGCCGCATGCTGCCGTAAGCATCGGAAGGTGTAGGAGAGCACATCCTGTTCTCCCGAGGATGGGCCCGTTCTGGCCGATGTGGCGCAACGATCTGCTTGGGGCGGCTGGAAGCAATTAGAGTAGGTAGAGCCTATAACCGGGCTCAGTGGCGCGCCTTGAGAGAGCCCTATGTCCAGCAGTGGACTAATACAGGTTGAAAAGATTATTTTCTTACCAAAACAAACAATAAAACTACCCATCGCATGTGCATTGTTTGTTCACTGACTTTATTACTAAATCCTTTTAACATAGTAATTGAAATGGCTAGAAATTTAATTGCAAAAGCAGTTTTGTAATTAAAATTGTCAGTGCATGTTAGTTATGCAGACTTTTTACTACAGCGAAGCTGAGGGTTTGATTTGGTCAGATATGTATAAATGTGTGTTAGGTATGTGTTTCCTCATAAGGGACCATCCATAAATTACGTCACACGAATTTCATGACCTTTTTAATCCCTCCCCCCGTCCTTGTCACAGGTTGTCACATTTTTAGAACCCCCTGATGTGACGTAACACATTTTCTAATTTTATGCATGTATTTAAAAATAATCAAAATAAAACAGTTATTTTCATTTTCAGAATGCTAAAGTATTGATAAAAATAGATAGAGTTCGTAAATATTTAAAGATTTTCATTCACATATAAATATCGCGTTTGAGTATTTTAAATTTTAACATGTGACATCACAAAGCTTTTGACCCCTCCTGCCCCTTGTCACACAATGTCACATTCTGGTGATACCCCCCCCCCCTTTAAGGTGTGACGTAATTTATGGATGACCCCTAACGTCTTAGCCACTATCGTAATTTAAGAAATAATTTATTATTGGAAGTGTCTTGATCGTGTCTCTTGCATGGGGTCAGGGTTTACATTAAGTAAACATTGTATTCATCCATATTTAAAAATGTGTGTTTTTTGTTTGTCCTTCTTTCACGATGCAACGGAGCTACGGATTGGCCTGATTTTTATGGAGATTTGGGGGATTTATGCTGAAGAGTATCGGCTACTCGGAAAGGATATAGGAAACATGATCCCACATAGGATACAATGTAAGTACTTGTAACAATAAAAATATACACCAACATACGCACCACCACAAACACGTGTTTCACCCCAAAACAAAGCATCATTTTTACTTTGCTAGTAAAAATAATATATGTATACATTTACCCGGGGAAAATATGCCTGTGGGAAGAAATGTAATCCAAGCGGGCGTAACTTACCTATATCTTTTTTTAAATAAATAACGCTTTACACGCATAGCGTCACAGTAGGGTATATATACCCTATGTCGTGGGTACCATGGATACTTACAAAGTTAGAAACACAAATATCCAGACCGAGAACAAAAATTTAAACTCATCATTCAAATTTCTGTTTCGGCGGGAATCGAACCCGGGACCCCTCGATTGGCGGTCAGGCATGGTAACCATTGCGCCACGTGGGTCTTCATATATTATTATATCGTATTTTTTTTTTCTTAACACTTGCAATACGCACAGCTCGTACAATGCCATAACTCAAAAAAGAAATAAACGTTTCATTTTATGTGATATCAAAAATGATGCTCTATTGAGACTATGTTTGTTGCTAGAAGCCTAGAAATAATGAAGATCTTTTCATGGCCTTTACTTTAAATACATAATTATCTCTATGTTATATGTAAACCAATATTTTATTTTATTTTAAATATGTACCTAAATGATTCACTGATCTTAGATGCGCTTAGATTGCCCTACGTTTCTATAAGAATCGAACTCGGACTCTACATAACAAATATCTCAATAAATAGGAGAAAAGGAAATAAAAAACATTAATAAAAAAATATGTAAGTACATATTTTATTTCAGCAACAATGCCTTAAATTACAAAATGTAATTAATTATGTATTATCTTTATTATTTACTAAATAATAATAATACCAATCACAATGGCTTAGCCATTAAAACTTAAATGCAACAATTAAAAAATATACACCAACATACGTACCACCACCAACACGTGTTTCGCTCTAAAACAGAACATCACTTTACTTTGCGAGTAACCGTCGTAGAGTCAATAACCCTGATGATGCTCTGTTTTGAGGCGAAACACGTGTTGGTGTGTATTTTTTATTGTTGCATGTGTCCTATGTAGGAGGGAGGGAGGTGCTATTGCATGAAAAAAGTATACACCATCATACATTCTGATTGTGGATTGTTGCAAAGTAGTTTTTACCTAACTTTATAACATTTTATGCATTGTTTTTTCACTTTTTTTTTTTGGATGAACCTTTTCTGGCTTGTCACATAAACTTAAGCCACTAGGGACAACATACATACTTACCTAGTGTATATATGGCAAGAAAACATTTCAATTTCTTTTTTTTTTAATCCTTTGTCACTGATTCTAATTCTAATCTTACAATTAATTTAACAAAATACAAAATGGACGCACCACAATTAACTCAATTAAACGTTTTCATTATAATTAGGGATGATCGATATTAGAAAAAAATCAATGTTGACATCAATGTGTCATTTAGTGGCAAATAGTTGAACTTGATAGTCACCTAATCATTTTTTAACTCTAAATCATCTTAAATAATATTTGACGTTTCGATGTTTCGTTCTAATAACATCAATGTGTCGATGATATCGAGGTTGAAACATCGATGTCAAAACATCGATGTTTTTCAGCTAAACATCGTTGTTTACTTAACATCGATGAATATCGAACATCCCTAGACTCTAGTTCACATAAAACTTAGAAAATAGACGTGGGGATTTTTGGCGGGAAGTCCTAAAAGACATATTGTGCTCTTGTTTTATTTTCATGGTGTATTTTTGAGTTATATCGGATAAAGTTGATGGCATTTTGTTTGATACAGGTTAATAATTTACAGTGCACGAGTGTTTGTGAAATAGAATAACAGTGCTAAAATATGTTTTTTAATACAGTTGCTCAAAAAGTGGCATATTGCAGGGACGTATAGCGTTCGGGAAGTGGGCTATTACACACTCGTGTTTTTTTCTTTACCTTTTCCGAACTCGTGCATTTTCTTTCCCAACTGTCAAAATAATGTCTATTAAAAAGAAAAAACCAACCACGAAGTTTTAGAAGTTTTTATGATTCATGAAAATATTTCTAAAAATAAGCTACTAATTTGTTTCAATATCAGATTTTTTCATTTCATTTCATCTCATTAACATTTTCATTTCATATCAATAAAAAAAATCTACTGAAGACTTGGCTGTATGGGCATAGTTCCCTTTGCCTACCCAGAATGGGTGAAGAAAACAAAAAAAATCTCTGCTTATATTATTTTACGGTTGGCGCCATTTTTCAAAAATGTTCTTTGCGTGTTTAGATGATTAGTTAGTTGAGTGTACTGTGATTTTATTAAATTGCTTCATTTTTTCGCAACTGTATTAAAAATAGTCGTTCAGTACACGTGCGGAACCGTCATTGGAAGGAGTTCAGACTGTCAACCCTCACCTTCGGCTGCGCCTCGGCTCGGGTACACATTTGTCGGAACTCCTTGCAATGACAGCCTTTCCGCACTTGTAATGAAATATACTATTTTCTGCTTGCCCCCAAAATTCCATCGGACACGTTCTAGTACAGTAGCCATCGCTTTACTTGAATGTTGGACTGACTAGACTGACTGATTACTGACGACTTACTTACTAAATTTGTTGTTACTTCGTCCAGTTTCATTGAAACTGGCAAAAAATTGATGCAAAAATTATACTTGACGCTGGCAGTATGCAGAGTTTGCGATGCCATAATTGGAAAAAAATAGACGTGGAAGAGGCTATTATTTTGTTTGGAGTCGGAACCTACATTCCAAATTGCTGGCCTTTTTTCTACTTCATCAATTAGTAAGTCCATGTCAGTATGCTCAAATTCACTCATTTTGAATGCGAAAACAATAATAAAGTTAACAAAATTTCAAAAGAAGTACGTGCAATCGCGATGAAAGTGCGCGCTCAACTGAACAGCAAACGGACATTACATTAGTATGAAAGCGTGCGTCAACGCCGCCTGCGTCTAGAGACATTTTCACTGAGTGCTGCGTAAACGCTCGCTGACGGAGTTTTGGCGGGAAGTCGAAAAATAATATTGTGCTCTTGTTTTGTTTTCATTTTCTTGGTGTATTTTTGAGTTATATCGGATAAAGTTGATGGCATTTTGTTTGATATAGGTTAATTACAGTGCACGATTGTTTGTGAAATAGAATAACAGTGCTAAAATATGTTTTTTCTGCTTGCCTCCAAAATTCCATCGGACACGTTCTAGTAAAGTAGCCATCGCTTTACTTGAATGTTGGACTGACTAGACTGACTGATTACTGACTACTTACTTACTGACTTTGTTATTACTTTGTCCAGTTTCATTGAAACTGGCAAAAAATTGATGCAAAAATTATACTTGACGCTGGCAGTATGCACAGAGTTTGCGATGCCATAATCGAAAAAAAAAAACGCTCGCTGACGCGCGTCAATGCGCGCGCATTTGATCGGTTGTTACGTTAGGTGTCCTAACGCGCGATTTGAAAACGCGTGTCAATATTTTGCCATCTGAACCCTTAGTGTGAGTTTGTAAACGCGCAAACGTTACTACTGCGTCAGAGTTAAAATTGGACATATAGATCTTAAGTTGAAGGGAATAAGGTCGATAATTAAATTCTTAACGCAGACGCGATAGTAACGTTTTCTCGTGTGCACACTTACACTAAGGACTCTGAACGTACACTCAAACGACAACTGTCGACAAGCACATATTGAGGTAATTTTCAAAAGAAATCCTTCAATGCATTTCAGGGGTGATCTTCAAAAGGAACTTCTGACGCCCCCTGACGACCTCAACTTGCAGCGCTCCGGTGGTGTTCTCCAATATGCTGTAGATATCTGCTGCACTGTGTACTGGTTTGCTGTTTATTGACGTCACTATGTCGCCCGGTTGGAGGCCGCCACTGAGATGGATAAAGGATTGAGGATTATTTTGACATGAATTACTATACTTTATGAAATCTTTATGAAATTCTGTTATATTTTGTCGGACATTATTTTTATTAAAATTGTATTATTGACATTTAATGATAAATAGTAAGTTATTCAAATCGTCAATTACTGTTTTAACACTTTTAACCTTCTATTTTGTAAGTTCACAATATTGTGTTAAGTGTGAAGCCTGAAAAGGTAGCATTTATTTGAACTCTCGTATTATGCAGTAAGACCTGCTAATTATTGTACTAAATGCCTAACACTAATGTTCAAATAAATGAGTACATAAGAACGGGAATGGTTTACAAAATTAAGCAGAAGTAGATACGGTTGCAAGTTGGATGGGTCGTAGAATGTAAGGATTCACAGCTACATAATATAAGATTTAGATTAAATATAAATGAATTATATGACGAATATTCATAGGTTATGAAAATATGAAGCGCGCATGGCCCAGGGGCTAGCGTAAAACTCAGCGTGATCTAGGCTCAGCGAAATGGGCGCAGTTGTGTGTAAGATGGGTTCCGTACGGAGCGGCTCGGTCGATAAGTCGTTAAACCTTGTCGGAAGGCGTATGAGCTGTTTGGAAAAATTCGCCAGCATGTAGCAGCATGTTGGAATAAGCTCCAGGCCTCCTCGATAAATTGAAAGACCCGTGCCTAGCAGTGAAACGCAAAAATACATGTAGTTATAATTCTTTACGAAAATGATAAGAACATTAATACTTAGTATAATAACGATAGTAAATAACGACGACCTGCGTAACGTTATGTTTACCATGCCGGACTGCCAATCGAAGGGTCCCGGGTTCGATTCCATTCCGAAAAAATTTGACAAAGAAATTTGAATGATGAGTTTACATTTCTGTTCTCGGTCTGGCTGTTTGTTTCTGTCTCTTTGTGTGTGCATGGTACCCACGACACAGGGTATATCTACCCTACTGTGGGGCTATGAGTGTGAAACGTTAATGTGAAAAATTAAAGGAAGGTAATATTCAACTCTTCAAATGTATTACCTACACACAGAAGCTGGTCGGTTTAAATTAATAATTTACATATAATTTTTGAATACAAATACGGTGGAATTCTCCTGCCTTAGCCAAGGACGCTACTACTGTACCCATTTCTGCTATGACGCAATAAAATTATATTGCGTTTCAGTAGATATCCATCGGCTGCAGCGATCACTCAACACCACGTGGCCTATATTTGGCTATGGCTGCAACTCTTTTTGCGTCCCTGCTGGGCACGGGTCTCTCCCCGTAATTGTGGAGGCCTAGAGTTTATTCCACCACGCTGCTCCAATGCCGGTTAGTGGCCAACCCGCTGTCGGATGTTTTCAAACCGCCCGTAAGGCCTCCGACAAGGTTTAACGACTGTTATCTATCGACAACAACCGGGACCGACGGTTAACGTGCCCTCCGAAGCACGGAAACGTGCATATTTTTTTGCCACTAGCGGTCACCCATCTCACACGCGACCGCGCCCGTTTGGCTTAGTTGCATAGATCGTTTGCATTCTAAGCAAACAGCCAGGCCATGCGCGCTTCCTATATTTAGATTAGTAAAAACAAACAAAGTTTCCAAAATACTCACTTATACGCTGGTGATCCTATTATCACCTTGAATACCAAAATTCCATGATCTATGTCTTTCGGCATCTGTCAACAATCGTTTCGATGTTTAATAGGTGGATAGATATTGTTTCTAATGAAGCTGAAGAGTTTGTTTGTTTGTTTGAACGCGTTAATCTCAGGAACTACTGGTTCGAATTGTTTTTTTTTGTGTTGAATAGTCCATTTATTGGAGAAGGCTGTAGGCTATACAACATCATGCTATGACTAATACCACAATCTACGCGGACGAAGTCGCGGGCGGCCGCTAGTAATTTAATATGGGGTAGTTACGTAAAGCGATACCTTTTACATGTAAAGTTGCAGTTGGGAGTTTTGGCGGGAAGTCGAAAAAGGCATATTGTGCTCTTGTTTTATTTTCATTTTCTTGGTGTATTTTTGAGTTATATCGGATAAAGTTGATGGCATTTTGTTTGATATAGGTTAATTACAGTGCACGAGTGTTTGTGAAATAGAATAACAGTGCTAAAATATGTTTTTTCTGCTTGCCTCCAAAATTCCATCGGACACGTTCTAGTAAAGCAGCCATCGCTTTACTTGAATGTTGGACTGACTAGACTGACTGATTACTGATGACTTACTGACTTCACTTATTATTACTCGTCCAGTTTCACCGAAACTGGCAAAAACGTGATGCAAAAATTATACTTGCAATATACAGAGTTTGCGATGCCATTATTGAAAAAAAAATGTTGCTAACCTCTGGATTTCTCATTCTTAATTCCTGTAAAATATTTGCAGACAGTGATAGCATTGTTATGCCAAGGTATCTCTTCGATATTGGTGGCGGTTTGGATCTTCCTGAAATATATAAAAATAAATAAATAAACATACTGTATTACTGCTTATCTAGTTATTAGGTTTACTGTCTACTGAGAAGCGATGGCCGAGTAGTAAGACTGTGGTCTCCGATGCGACCAATAACGGGTTTAAATCCTCGGTGTGCACCTCTGACAAAGAATTAATTAATTATAAATTTCTTTTGTAGAAGTGCACACCGAGGATTTGAACCCGGGACCGGTAGCATCGGAGACCGCGGTTTTTTACCACTCGGCCATCGCTGCTCATTGCTCATTACAAAGAATTAATTTGGCTGCAACCCTTTTTACGTCCCACTGCTGGGCACGGATCTCTCCTTACTGGGGAGGCCTGGAGCTTACTCCCCCACGCTGCTCCAATGTGGGTTGGTGGAGACTAAGTAGGTGGAGGAGTTTTGGCGGGAAGTCGAAAAAGACATATTGTGCTCTTGTTTTATTTTCATTTTCTTGGTGTATTTTTGAGTTAGGTGTATCGGATAAAGTTGATGGCATTTTGTTTGATATAGGTTAATTACAGTGCACGAGTGTTTGTGAAATAGAATAACAGTGCTAAAATATGTTTTTTCTGCTTGCCTCCAAAATTCCATTGGACACGTTCTAGAAAAGTAGCCATCGCTTTACTTGAATATTGGACTGACTAGACTGACTGATTACTGACGAGTTACTTACTGACTTTGTTATAACTTCGTCCAGTTTCATTGAAACTGGCAAAAAATTGATGCAAAAGTTATATGTACTTGACGTTGGCAGTATGCACAGAGTTTGCGATGCCATAATTGAAAAAAAAAAGTAGGTGGAGACAAAGAATTTATTTACCTTTACTTTTATTTAGAAATTCCTTAGCATAGTCTATAGGTATCGCGAAGGATATGCCTGAGGTGACCTTCATTGAGTTGATCCCTATCGCCTCTCCGTCCAAATTGACCAGTGGTCCTCCGCTGTTGCCGAAGGTAATGGGCGCGTCTGTCTGGATGTAGACCATGTCTTTACCTGAAATGTTATAAGAAATTAAGATACATGGAATATGTGATACATTTTTTTTAAACGTTACACACTTATAGCCCCACAGTAAGGTAATTAATACCCTGTGTCGAGGGTACCATGGACTTACGAAGACAGGAACACAAACACACAGACCGAGAACAGAAATTTAGTTACACACTTATAGCCCCACAGTAAGGTAATTAATACCCTGTGTCGTGGGTACCATGGACTTACAAAGACAGGAACACAAACACCCAGACCAAGAACAGAAATTTAAACAGATCAAATTTCTATTTTGCCGGGAATCAAACCCAGAAGATGCTCTTTGATGCAGATGGGTGGATAAAGGGGTTAGTGGCCAATCCATTGTCTGATGTTTCAAACCACCTAGAAGGTACCAACAAGATTAACCAACTGCCATTTATCGATAACAACTGAGACCAAACGATGAAAGATACCTCTGAAGCATGGAAATACTCATGAAATAACTACGCATGTTACAATCAACCACAGTTTCACTTAGCTGCAACTCTATAGTTGTACACCCTTTACAGAGTGGTTGTGACATTATGATGACAAGTGGTCAGTCGTCACAGTTACAGAAGCTCTTGTGATCCTTCTGTTGCTGGCACTGCGGCAACACTAGCTAGCACTAACTAGCACTTAGCTGCAACAATAGCTTGAATTCTATGTTACTCGTAAGGCCCTAGGCTAGGTAGACTATAGCAGCCGGAGGGGGACTGGATGTTAAGGCTCTGCCGGATTTCTAGGCCCCCTCCAGGAGGCGAAGCCGGAGTGCCGCTGGGGGTTTTAGTGGGTATACCAGGGGATATTGCCCCTGGGGAGTCCCACATACCCCTCCGCGGGAGGGGATGCGTAACGCATTTCCCCCAGCAAAACCAAAAAACCTCACCAACAAACAACCTCAAGTGACCGGCCTGCCTTTTTTGTATCAGGGGGAAACCTACAAAAGGTACCCGGCACCTTGGGAGAGGATACCAGGTTATGTGGGACTTGTACCGCACTAACGCACCAGTGTCCTCCATGCACGACGCCCCAGAACTGGCCCATCCTAAGGAGAGCAGATGTGCTCTTCTGCACCTTTCGATACTTACAGGGTTTCCCGGGGTCCTTCCTGGGGCTGCTAGCTGGACGGATCGAGCTCCCACTCTCACCCCCCACAACCCCAGAAGCCCCCATTTAATCACCTCTTACAATCAGGCAGGGATACCGTAGCTCTATTTTTAATTCCAAAGCTACAGGGACTGACTTGTCTATTACTTTATTCTGGTAACATGTGGCGTAAGTGACAAATAAAATATAAAGCAACAACATAATAATCAAACCTCTTAAACCTAAGTCTTCGCTGGCTCTTTGCGTGGAGCTAACAACACCTGCAGTTACTGTGTTGCTCAATGCAAGAGGACTACCCATGGCCACCACCTGAAAGGACGCCAAATTATTTGACATGGTTAAATATGAATCTCATGTCTCCTGTGCTCCTACCTATACCATTAAGTTTTGTATAAACTTACATGTAGGTAGGTAGGTTTTGAGAATTGTTTTAAATATATTTTGTGATCCACCTGTTTATTTTTGTTAGTCTATTGAACAATATTATGTGTCTTAATGTTGGAAATATTGAATTTATTCTTTATTTTTAATTGAATGGAGTAGAAGTGGGTGCAGCGCTGGTACTCCCCTGTGTGAAGTATTTAACGTATTTCCCTGGGTGAACTATAAATTCTACCAACTACCACCTAGTAAGTTAATATTTAGCAATGAATTTAATACCTGTAAACAAGCAATACTTGATTATACCTAATTATATAATCTGAATCTAAACAGCTCCAATGATTTTCATGAAATTTTGTGTGCAGGAGTTTTCGGAGGCAACAAATCTATCTAGCTAGGTGTCAATTTTAGAAAATATTGTTTAATCAGTGTTTTCAGCATTTATCAACTTAAACTGAAAAATACGAATCTTCCTGACACCTATCAGCGAGTATACGTAATTCTTTTTTTTTTAATTGGAAGCTGAAGTAGATGGCGCTGTTAAGTAAGCAAATGAGTGAAAGAAAGTCAATTGTTTTTGTGTTATGGTGGAACTGGTGGCTTGCAATTGTAATAAACATTTTTTAGACAGTCAAAACTCTTATTATCCAAATCAGCTGGAAAACATCCAACTTTTATGATTGACAGCGCCAAAAATTCTGATTCATCAACAAAAAACCTGAATAATTAGCGATTAGTTTTTGATAAGTGACATCATTTAGAGATAAGTTGTTATCAAAAATTATAAATATTAAGAACTTACAGGTCGCGATAAAAATGATATTCTACCTATTTAACAAATGCTACAGCTAATAAACATGCTTTCAGAAAGGACAAAAATTTGCATGAAATTATTTGCTAGCAGTTACAAATCTACATCTGAACATGCCCTTCATGCTTAGCTGTGCAGGTCACTTGTGTTCATCACCTACATCATATGAGTAACACTTGCAAATCACAGGTCAAACTTTCTGGTGAGAAATGTCTAATGTAGCGTCAAGATTTTCAGGATGACATTAAGTATTTACTTGCTTTCTTGGCTGCAACCCTTTTTGCGTCCCACTGCTGTCGGTGGAGATGCGGGTTGATGGTCAACCCGCTGTCGGATGTTTTCAAACCGCCCATAAGGCCTCCAACAAGGTAAAACAACTGTTATCTATCGACAACAACCGGGACTGATGGCTTAACGTGCCCTCCGAAGCACAGAAAGGCATATGAATTTTTTTGCAACTAGCGGTCACCTATCTCACACCCAACCGCGCCCGTTTGGCTTAGTTGCATCGTTTGCGTTCTACGCTAACCGCCGGGCCATGCGCGCTTTCTTTCTTAAACTATACAGTTATGCACATAATCTGTGCAAAGTAATTCAAATAACATCCGCCAGGGATTCCATTTAGCTTATTATCTATTCAAAGTATTTTTGAAGACATCTATCAGGTGTCCTGCAGCCACTCCACATGTTTCATTATAAGATGACTAGCACCGTGTTCATTAACAGTACTATGAGATCTCAAAGTGCTTGCCAACGCATAGAAATACATATGTATCACACAGATAAGATTTAAAATGATTTGTTATATTTTGCGCTGCGCGCCACAGTTCTTTCAGTGGGATATGACCCTTCCTATGCATTTGTCAAAATCAACATGACTCGACAGCTTAACATAACGAACGCACGTCAAATAGCACTCTTTGCATAGTGTTACATGCTTACTTCCGCAAGTATGCTTCTTGAATACGGCCGTAAAACATTTTCTGTTTAAAATGCATCATGTAAACACAGTACAAACCCACTCGCCGGGCCTGATGTCGGCAGATGTGCCTAACTTCATTGTGGGCAGGTTGTTGACAGGTATGCGCAGGGTTGCCAGGTCTGACCGCATGTCCACATCTTCCACCACTCCAGTGTAGGAGGAGCCATCCTGGAATTGATAAAGATTTACTGATGATATTACTATATTATAATAATATGGAAGAAAGTGTGCCAATACAGGTCTCAAGTAAAGTTAGTTGGCAAGTAAAAGCTTTGAGTATGGGTCAGTTTATCATATGATTAGTGTTACTCAAACATGGTGAAATTGAAGTTACAGGTGACTTTAACAGACAATTAGCGTACTTGTCACTTTACTTGAAGGTGGTGAAAGACGCCCTAAGTGTATTAAGTGAAAAGCCCAGAGTGAGATTCTATAAGAGCAAGTTTTTTTAAATAGAGTAACAGATAAGATGGCCTGTGATCTGTGATCCATATGGTGTTAAGTGGTCACTGCAACACATAGACATCTCACACACAAGCTCAAACAAGTCTGCGACTTCCCTAAGGTAGTATGTAAATGTGCTGCTACTTCAGGGCTCAGTAGGTCTAGTATGATATCTAAATCAAATATTTTGATTCCTGTTCTTGGTCTGCATATTCATCTCCTTTGTATAACTTCAAAATCCAGAACACAGGTATTCCTGCGGGTTGAGGATTGAGTGTGAAATTCTAACAATTATGAAGAAACATTTTTGTTTCTATCGAAAAGTGTTGTTTTAACACTTACATGACACAAACAAAACTTACTTGATCTCTGATGTACTACCCGTTCACCTCGAGATGGCTGTCAATGACCATTACAAAATATCACAGGCACATCAATGATAACGTCAACAAAAAAAAGTGTATTTTTATTGCAAATTTCTTTCCTGATTGCATTCAGACCAACAACCACACATCCTCTAGACACTTTATTACAGGCAAATAGTTCTGTCAACACATCTGACTTATAGTTCCAATGTTCCAATATAAATGTTCTTTTAGTAACATAGTATTTCCTCTTCATATTCCCAATTTATCAACACTAATCATTATAATCTCTTAAGTATGTTTAAATTTGTGACATATTGCATCATAATATGCTAATGAACATTTTGCCACTCCAACCTTAAAAGAAAAGACCTTAAAATTTACAGAGCCCACAAAATTTAAACATCCTACATTACATAAATATATTTTAGGGCTTTCCCACATCAGAACTCAGTTTGCAACTTTGGCAATTGACAAGTAGAAGTGAAAATTAGATTAGAATAATTACCATGAGCCTAACTCGAACGATCGCATTCGGTTTGTTGACGACGACATGAGCGTTAGTCAAAATCAAGCCATCTTCTTTCACTATAAACCCTGAACCATTTGATAAAGACATCGGTGTCCCCGTATAGGGGTCAATCCTCCTGCCATCTCCAATCTCGATATAAACCACCGACGGGGCGGACACTGCCACGACATCGGCTATAAAGTTGTACTTCTCCCTTCTTCCCTTCAAATTGTCACTAGAAACCGTCGCTGCAGACAGTTTCTCCTTCACACTAACATAACCTATCACTCCGGCTGCAACGGCAATAACACCGCCAAAAATGTATCCACCATTTTGTTTGTTTCCACGGCTTTCACTGTCTCTAGAGGCAGATATAACGCGACAACAACATCTGTAATTCACATTTATTATTGACTTTGCGGTCAAAAATCGCGAAACAGTCCGCACTGATGACATTTTCAGATGATTTTCAAGGGAAAATGAAATTTGATGGAGTAGTTTGACAACTGTTTTGTCAAAGTGACAATAATAGAGCTGTGCCAGATATAACGTTAGTTAACGTTATTATAAAAATAGATACCGTTAAGATCATCTCATTTTATAGTTATTGACGTTCTTAATAGTTTGCGTATTGATTATATATATATCACTGACTGATATATATAATGATATATCACTGACTTAGAAAGTATTCCTATCTCTACGGATTTTATAGAAAAAAAGTAGGTATGTTGTTGTTGTAGTATAAAATGAAGCAAATTATACAGCTTGAGTTGCCCTTTTTATTTAAACTTAAGGGGAACCTACCTAACATGGAACTGATGGAACACAGAGATATTATTTGCTGTGTTGACAATATTTTTAGGCTTTTTTACACATGCATGGGACACTGCCGTGTACTGTGACCGTGTATTACTTATTATCATGGTTCGGTGTATTGTTTTAATGGGTTTCTCATTAGTGCACAAACTAGCCTCATCTAATTAATATTCTCTTTAAAATGAAGTGAAAGCAGCGCAAACAGAAATTACAGCATTACGTGTATAATTTACTTTATTTTCATAAGAAAAATACAATTTTGTGAATACAATTTCATCTTAATTACAATAACATCTTCCAATTACCGTACTGTACTGTGTAAAGATTTCCTACTTTTTTTAACTTACAAAACATGTAATCCTTATGTTGATGTTTGGTATAATCAGGACTTGCAAATCCATGTTAAAAATACAATGATATGTCTGATAGATAACATACATAACTATGAAATTAAAATAAAATGAATGGTCCTTTAACTATAGGGCAGATAGATCAGCCCTTAATTTGAATAAAAATATCTTATATTATAAATGACGCAAATATCATGTACCTACTTATTTAAATAATATAAACTTCATTATCACCTATAGCTTAAAGCATCAAAGGTGTCTCACCTAAGCTGTCAGTGTCATACCTGTCAGTGCATGTGATGCTCTAAGATTTATAGGTCTTTTTTTACAAATGTGGGTTCATCATGGTTGTGGGGTTGTATGGATTTGCATATTGTCTCCAAGTGAAATACTTCTGCCTAGATGCAATTCTATAGCTAGTACTTTGGTGGAATCATTCCACTGGAATGTTCCAGTTTCCGGTCAGACTTTTAATGGCTTCAGAGTTGCAGAGAGAATGCATATGACCACATTCTATAGACTGCAGCAACCGCTTCACAACATGTAGCCTCAATGATTGTCTGCTACTTCATTCAAACAAACTATAAAAATAGTAGCCTGTAAAGTCGTTTTACGGACCATAGCTTATCGTGGCAACAAAACAATGAAAATCACATTAACTTTTTACTTCACTTTATAAACAGTCGATGAATGGCGCAAGCTGAACGCTCCAGCCTCAACATAACGTTACAATCAGCGTAACGTTACAATGAGTTATCCTTTCTCGTGCGTACAGTCGGCGTTCATCGATTTATTAGTTGTTGTCACATCAAAACCTATAAAACTGACATTCGGTCAGTCACACCTGAACGACCTGTTTATACCTATACCTACCTCAGGCGCGGTCGCAGCCTTCAATTTTGGGGGGGTCGCCAAGAAATTTTGGGGAGGGTCACTAAGAAATTTGGGGGAAGAGGTGTCCCAAATTGACTTCTTTCGTTCCCTGGGACCGCGCCTGCTACACCTGTTGGTAAATTCAGTAACTGTTGCCTACACATGTACTGATTCACACCATTCAGGTAAGAGACACAATTTGCAGCTGCATATACCCCCAAAACCTTAATAAACCAACATTTGTGGAATAAAATATTTTTACATTTTACATAAATCAGGAACTATTCTATTCACTACAAACATTCGGTCTAAAATTAAGGAGATTTTTACAAAACACATGAAAATAATATACAATTAATTAATAAAGTTTTTAAATGTCTTTCTATAGTTCTATTATTATTATTTATTTACCTACTACTATTTAAAAGGTTGCCATTACGATACTTAAGGATAGGTATAAATAGAAATATTTTATAGAAAATGAAAGTCCGAAACAACATAATTTACTAGTCACTAGTAAATTATGTTCCAAATGTAAATAACAGTCTGGGACGCGTAATATCGTAGTACCGATTATTTTGTATTTAAATATATTTGGCAATTTAAAATAACATAGATATTTTCAAATCTTCATAACTATTAAATTACAAAACAGATGCTGGCACATCATCAGATCATGACTATTTGGAGCTATAAACACTTTGTAAGACTAGATGGTTAAAGGATTCGTTTCCAAAGAAAAAGTGTGATATATTTTTCCTCCTATTTTTAATATGTTTTTAAACCGCAATCAATAAAAACAATAGCCCTAATAATATACGAATATAAATGAAAACAATTACGTATTTAAGGACTGAAAAACAATTAAGTTCCAATTCCAATTCCCGATTAAGACCTCTGGGACCAGGGAGCGTCTGAAAAACAGCGCTGCGCGAAGATAACACCTCGCGTGAGCAAAAGCTGAGCCGCCCCCTTTTGCCCCTTTTTCATATTAAGATTTTTTTTCATGTTTATTTTGTACTATGTAATTATTAAATTTTGAAGGCAATAAATGAATTATTATTATTATTATTATTATTAAGTTTTAATAACTTTTACTGATAAGGCCATGACACAAACACATATCTACTGAGAAAAAATATCGTTTAAATGAGGAGTTATCAATAGTACCCTTTCTAAAATAATTTATTACTTTTCGTACATTTCCACTTACATATATGATAATAATAATAATATATGAAATATTCATTCGTCTTTTAGACATTTGGTTCAGATCTTTTTTAATTGCCATAACAATAACATGAATCGCTAGATACATATTACGTCGATTATCGATAGATGGCGCGCTGATACATCTACACAAAAGCATTTACATGTTGCGCCGGCAGACGTCACGCTTACACGTATGTGTGACGTGTGCTTCACAGACAAACCACACACGCAAATGTGAATGCGTTTCACGAGCCAGGTTTTAATAATCGACTTCCATAATCCATCGATCAAGCCATATATTATCCTTTAGAGGTTCACTGCTGGACATAAGCTTTACTGAAGTTTTTCTCCGTATGCTCTTTTCTTCAGCTCAGCATTGCCTAAGCGCACCCAGAGCAGACAGAACAAAAAAAATAACGTTCATTAAGAGTATGTAAATGAACCGTACAGTGAACAAAGAATATTTCATTTCATTTCATTACAGCCGTAACTGTATAGTAAACTATTCTTCAATGTACGTACACACATAGCTGGAAACACAAACCACTTCTAGGAGCGTCCTTTTAGCTCCAATTCTTAGTCTTGTTATGTCTGATTGGTAGGTGTAAAAGAACCTCACAGAACGTGGAGTCGACTCTCGATCTAAACATGCAAGGAGCTATAAATATAACTAAATTTAGACAGAAGCTTTTAGAAGCTTCTAGAAACCTCCTAGCTCCAATTTGACCAATCACCACAGCCACAGCCTTCTAGAACGTTCTTCGTCTTGACGTCCGATCCGTAGATGTAGAAAACATCCGTTGATCCGAAGTCTCGAGCTTCGAGCCCATTTAAACATGCAAGTAGCGATGAATCTAGCTAAACTTAACCACAATAAGCTTCTAGAACCTTCTAGAAGCCTCCTCCTAGCTCCAATTCGACCAATCACCACAGCCGCAGCCTTCTAGAACGTTCTTCGTCTTGACATCGGGTCGGTAGGTGTAGAAGACCTCGCAGAAGGCGGAGTCGTCTCGCGGCAGCGCGTAGCCGACGTGCTGCGCGGCGAGCCAGGCCGCGCCCAGCGCGCTGGACACGCGGAGCCGCACCAGCTCTAGTTCTTGTTTGACCTGGAAGTCGTTTTTAAAGGTTTTCTAAGTATAGATTGATTATTTTTAAACAGAAAACAAAAAAGATTATAAAAAGTTGCTATCTGATGTCAATACTATCCTGCAACAAGGCAAAGTCTCGTTACTCAACAAATAATGTCCCAGACCTGGGCTAGCCTCTCATCTCAGAAACTAAAATAATATTTTACAGAAATCATCAGTGTAAAGTAAATATCAAGGGCAATATATTGGCGATTGCGACAAAGCCCTTTAAATAAATAAAAAAACAGTCATCAGTGTCAAGTAAATTATATGACACTGTTTCAATCCTTTATTTTCGACTACACCAAATACGTTTCCGTAGTGTAGCGGTTATCACATGTGCTTCACACGCACAAGGTCCCCGGTTCGATCCCGGGCGGAAACATAGGATTTTTGTATTCCTTTTATTTTACACATTTTCTTACTTATAAATAATAATATATATTATATTTTTTAATAACTTTATCCTAGTTATTACAGAAGATTTCCTGGTATTTTTTATGTTGAGTTATACAAGTCCATAGCAGATGGCGCCGCACTACATTAAGTGAAAGAGATTAACAATAATATATAAAGAGTTTTGATAAAATTTACTACCCACTTGATTGATAGTGAGTATGTGTGGTATTAATCAAAATTAATAATTAAACATTAAAATTAATAATGTTGACAACAGCTGATATAAAAGTAGTTATATATTATCTATGTCTAACCCTTTCTAGAAAAAGCGAACCTTAGCAATATTTTTACTGGCCATACACAGTGACATCACTAATCGATAGTGATCTCTCTGTCTAATGTTAAATTGCAAACATGACCGTTTTTCTTTTCAACTCATATTTTTATCTAAAGTTATTAAAATATTATTTTGATATTCCCATTGTGTAAATAAAAATTGTCTAATAATAATAATTGTGTAAAAATCATTGAACTGACAAAAATACTCACATTTTTTCGTTATTTGACTAATCTAATAAATTCTTAATTCAAATCTTTACATACCTTTCTATCAGCCAGCTGTTTAAGCGCGCCAGGCTTCAACGCATCCCAACTGTTCCACACCGACCCGACACAGACAACCCGCAATCCTTTTTCAAATCCATTCGTACTTTCATGTCCATTGGAGTCTCCGTTTTGACCATTGGCAGCTTCATATTGACCATTACTCGGTCCGTTTTTACCGTTGCTGCCGTTTTGACAGCTATCCCCGTTTAGACCGTGCTTCTTTTCAGCGCGTTCAGCCAAAGCAGCAACATGTGCTGCTAACGCTGCTCCGGCGTCAGCAAAAAGGTGTTGGGATAGTTTGTCGCCGTCCTCGGCTAGAGATGATAGTTTTGCTGTTAGACCTGGAAATAAATTATTTACAAATAAATAACGCATTCATATTTCCACACCATGATTTCCTCTTTCGTACATTCCCTGTGATGGACACAAATAAAGACATAACCACAAACATTCAGACAGAGTGTACAAATTACAACAAATAGGGTCTTGGACACACTGCACAAAAAAATTCAAAATCCTTACCTTAAAAAGGTTGCACTAAATCACGCTTGGAAAACAATATAATTGTTAATTTTTTTTATACATGATTTTTATTACCGCTTAATCAATAATAATGAAGTCAATTGACTATATTATGAAATAAGTGACGTCACATCATTTTCTCATACAAAATGTATGGGGATGTCACGTTTTGATTAGTTTTATCTCAATTGACATAGTAGTCCAAGACAGGATTGCCTAGAGAGAATCTGCAATGTTGATTGCCAGACATCGTAATAATGATACGGTGTACGGTGGGGTTTAAAAAAAAACAAGCCACCGTAACTGTATACACAATTTATTAATAAAACAAAACAAAAGCACGAGAAGGTCGTGGGTGGTCTATGCCCGTCTGGTTTCACCGTCGCAGATCCGGTACTCCCCTGTCGGTGACGTGGTGGTAGTCCTTGTGGTCAAGTATGGTCACTCCTGTAGTCCAAAGGGAAGACCAGCGTGGTTGTGTATTCGCTCGGTGATATCACGGCCCGGTCACAATCCGAATCCAATTATAATTATTAAATATTCGGCCAATTCGATAACCCGAATCTCGGACCCTGCGAATAATGTTCACGGTTAGTTATGAAACCACGTGGCTCCGCCGACTTGTGAACCCCGCACGCCCAACAAAGGAAGCGGCCGAAAGCAATTGGTGTGGCTGTTCACAATCGGAACGGAGTTACAAATATTAGTGGATGGAAAGCAGTGGCAGATAAAATAATGAATATAATGAAAAAAAGAAAATGAAATTTTGAAAAATAAAATGCTATGCCAAAATAGTCGTTAAGCACGAATGCAGAAGGCTTGATTTATTTTTTATAAAGTGCATCAGGCAAAATCAGAACATATTTTAAATAGTTATGTGCAACATTATACTATTTTAATGAAATGTCAGTGAAATGTTAATACACACTATAAAATAATTAGCACTGCTTAGAATAAAAAAAAATAAGACAACCTTGTCAACAACTTACCCTATCGGGGTGCTTGACGTTTAATATTATTATTTATTTTAACTTGCTTGAAAATAGGAAATGGAACTTTTTACTCCGTAATTACGTACGGATTAAAAAACAAAAGACAGACACGTAAAAGGTACGTGAACGCTATTACATATAAAACTATTTATAATGCGTGTTGCCTTTACCAAGCGAAGCCGTGTTCTGAGCATTATTACGAATGGTCGATCGCCACGACCCGCCTGCATAAAAAATGGGAAAATTCCACGATCCACGAAGTACGGCCGTGGACGAAAGTGCATAACTTACATGCACATATTTTATTACATCATTTTAATTAATATTTTTAATGTTTTATTTTTATTTATTGTTTAGGTTAGGCTAAGATTATTTATTTATTGTTTATTTAGATTATTTATGTAAATAAAAATGAATAATATGGAACGTTAACCGTACAACGTTACATTACCCCCCTCGTCACGGAAGGATTTTATTATTTAAAAATAAAATCCGTACTTTTAGAAGTATTGTTCATAGTTACACTTTCAAATTCAATCTTACATACATGCTACACACAAATTCAATCTTACATACATAACTCAAGCAAATTCAATCTATCATACCTCCACAAACAAAAAAAACAGCGGTAACCGTAAATATGACGGTTACCGTCGCAACCTCACAAAAAGCAGCAGTAACCATAAAATGACAGTTACTGTCGCGACCTCTTATACATAAGTAATCAGTAAAATGACTGATGACTCATTATGAACATTGAGTACAAGATGAAAAATGTGACTGCTAGAAGGTAGGTAATAATAATTTGCAAATTATACGAATAAAATAATAATATTAATACATTCTAATTTCAAATAATTAATAATGAAAAGTTCATTTGTTATGCCGGTCATATCTTCCAAGACCAATATTAAGAAAGTTTCGGAGTAATAAAAAATTTAAATGACTAGACATTGTAAAAAAACCGAAAAAATATCACAGATAAAAAATGCACCACAATAAGGCAATTGTAGAACAAGGTTGAATGACTCTAATCCGTTCCGTTACAAAAGCAAACTACAATACGTTATGGTTGGCAAGAAGAAAAAGAAATGAAACAATTACAAGAATAAATCAAGAAAATAAAGATAAAAAGCTTTAAAACATTTAATTGCAACTAATGTGTACCGACGTATGTTGTTACAAATAAAAATAGAAATTAAAAATATTGAAGTTAGTACACTTTTGTGTTTGATGTTGCAAGTTTTTGTGCAATAGATAAGGAGAAGTGCATGAACAAAAGGGTACATGCAGGTAACCCTTGCAAGTATAGTGTAAAATAAAAGTAAATTTTAACAACAATTTTATAAACAGACCTGAATTGAAAAAAATAAAATGTTTTAAAATACAAAAATATTAACTTTGGAAGAAAGTTTCAATATCACTACGTGGTACACCTTAGTTGCTGGCAACCAAAAGAAAAAAAAGGTAACGTTCACAAAAATAAAAATAAAGAAACACAGAACACACAACTACTCACTACGAGGCAAAACCAGACCATAAAAAACCACGTTGAGGGCGCCAGTGATACGGTGTACGGTGGGGTTTAAAAAAAAACAAGCCACCGTAACTGTATACACAATTTATTAATAAAACAAAACAAAAGCACGAGAAGGTCGTGGGTGGTCTATGCCCGTCTGGTTTCACCGTCGCAGATCCGGTACTCCCCTGTCGGTGACGTGGTGGTAGTCCTTGTGGTCAAGTATGGTCACTCCTGTAGTCCAAAGGGAAGACCAGCGTGGTTGTGTATTCGCTCGGTGATATCACGGCCCGGTCACAATCCGAATCCAATTATAATTATTAAATATTCGGCCAATTCGATAACCCGAATCTCGGACCCTGCGAATAATGTTCACGGTTAGTTATGAAACCACGTGGCTCCGCCGACTTGTGAACCCCGCACGCCCAACAAAGGAAGCGGCCGAAAGCAATTGGTGTGGCTGTTCACAATCGGAACGGAGTTACAAATATTAGTGGATGGAAAGCAGTGGCAGATAAAATAATGAATATAATGAAAAAAAGAAAATGAAATTTTGAAAAATAAAATGCTATGCCAAAATAGTCGTTAAGCACGAATGCAGAAGGCTTGATTTATTTTTTATAAAGTGCATCAGGCAAAATCAGAACATATTTTAAATAGTTATGTGCAACATTATACTATTTTAATGAAATGTCAGTGAAATGTTAATACACACTATAAAATAATTAGCACTGCTTAGAATAAAAAAAAATAAGACAACCTTGTCAACAACTTACCCTATCGGGGTGCTTGACGTTTAATATTATTATTTATTTTAACTTGCTTGAAAATAGGAAATGGAACTTTTTACTCCGTAATTACGTACGGATTAAAAAACAAAAGACAGACACGTAAAAGGTACGTGAACGCTATTACATATAAAACTATTTATAATGCGTGTTGCCTTTACCAAGCGAAGCCGTGTTCTGAGCATTATTACGAATGGTCGATCGCCACGACCCGCCTGCATAAAAAATGGGAAAATTCCACGATCCACGAAGTACGGCCGTGGACGAAAGTGCATAACTTACATGCACATATTTTATTACATCATTTTAATTAATATTTTTAATGTTTTATTTTTATTTATTGTTTAGGTTAGGCTAAGATTATTTATTTATTGTTTATTTAGATTATTTATGTAAATAAAAATGAATAATATGGAACGTTAACCGTACAACGTTACAATAAAACTTATTTTATCGTCAAAGAAACTAAATAATGGTAGGTATATGAGATAATAATATGTAATCAAAACTATAAGTACGTGTAAATGGTGATGATAGACTTAGGTCACATATTTGTTCAAACTTTTAAGGCATCTTGTCACACACAGAACACACAAACGCACCAATTTTAGAAGGACAATTCTCTATTACTCCACAACGTATATCAACAGCTACTACAGTACACATTTTCAATACGGTAAAATTTCTAATTTATAGTTGATTTGATAGTGGTACTAGACAACTTTACAAAGTAGACTAAGAGAGAGAGAGAAACAAAGACAGAAATATTGTGTAGATAGAGTAGAGTGAAGTGTAAAGAAGGGACAAGTTACATGATAGTGTGAGAAGGGTAAAGTTAAGAGAGAAGAGTTTACTTCCCAGCGAAATAGTCAGTCTAGTCAGAGTCAAAAGTCTAAGAATTCCTGAACGGTGCTCCAGCGGCTGAAAGAGAAAAAGATAAAGAGAGTGTCACTCTTACCAGCGAAGTGTGACTTGTCAAAGTGCTTGTACGCGTGAGGTAGAAGATCAGCCCGATTGTGAGCCTGGAAGTGGTCTTGGACAGCCTTCCAGAGTCGTTCCGTGCAATGTGGCGCCGCTCGGAGGCCATCAGCGTCGTCGAATACCATCTTTACCGCTCGGTGGGCTATCCAGTAGGCTGAAACAAATAATAAGAGTCTTGGCAACTATGCACATACAAATTAAAATGCAAATCTTAAAAGCTGGATAATTATAAATTAATATAATTATAAAATAATAAAAATAATTTTTTACAAATTATTTTTATTGCCTTTTAAATCAATAAAATATTATGATTTGTGACGTCACAAACTATTTTGCCACACAAAAAGTATGGGGATGTCACGTTTTGACAGCTCATTAAAAGTATCTCAATTGATTTGGTGGTCCAAGACCGAATTAAACTAGTTTACTTTATCTGTAGGTTGGTTGGTACTCTGTTTTGGGCGCGTTGGTGGTGGTACGTATGTTGGTGTATATTTTTTATTGTTGCATGTATCCTGTGTGTTCCCTCACACATGGGGAGGTGCTATTGCATGAAAAAAATAGTATACACCATCATACGTTCTGATTGCGGATTGTTGCAAAGTTTTTACCTAACTTAATAATTATTGTAAAGGTTGATCGCCTCATGTAAGTCTGGCCGCGAGCCACACCTTTCTACCGAAACACTATCTACAGTTTCACGGCAGAACTGAACGCACAGGTGGTACTTCTTCGCTCGAACTTACAAGTTATACCATCTCTATCAAGTATTATCAATGTTGGCGATAAACACGATGGACAGGAATTCGCAAAACCAAAAGAGTCGCATGTGTGATGCAAGCTTGGAAGGAGAGCCCTTTACTTTACTTTTTCTCCAAGTCATAGTATGCAGGAAATGCCTTTTTTTTTGGTGTCGTGGGGGAAACCTTCAAAAGGTACCCAGCACCTTGGGAGAGGACACCGGGTTAAGTGGGATTTGAACCTCACTAAAACCCCTCGGTGGCCTTCCTCTGCGTTTGGGGAGGACTCCGGGATCTCCCGTGGAATGCACCGGTGTCCTCCATACGCGACGCCCTGGAACGGGCCCATCTTTGGGAGAGCAGATGTGCTCTCCTGCACCTTCCGATGCTTACTGCACCGCCGTCCTTTCCGGGGCTGCTGGCTGGAAGGGTCAAGCTCCCACTCTCACCGCCCGCAGCCCCGGAAGCCCCCTTTTAGTCGCCTCTTACGATCAGGCAGGGGATACCGTAGCTCTATTCTTAATCCCGAAGCTACAGGGAATGCCTAAGGAAAGTTGTCTAAAAGTTCGCTTTATTAATAGTGCCCACTTACCTGAAAGCGTAAGTAATAATTTGTCTTAAGAGATTTATTCGTACAAGTTACTCAATTATTAAGACATGTGAGGTTAAATCCTATTGTTTAAGGTGATTATAGTAAACACGAACTTACCACCCCCTTCATCCCCTAAAAGGTATCCCCACCCTCCACAGCCGTATTGCTGCCCTTCGGGAGTGCGTAGTAAAGCGTTTGACCCAGTACCTGAAATAAAATATAAAAAATTCTTATGAACTAAGAATAAATCCATACTATTAATATTATAAATTCGAAAGTAACTCTGTCTGTCTATCTGCCACACTTTCCCGTTTAAACTACTGAACCAATTTTTATAAAATTTGGAACACAGATAGAGTGGACCTTGAGAAAAGACAGGATGGTTTTTATGCTACGGTTTTATCCTACGTTTCAACGAAACTGGAAAAAAAATGCAAATATTATACTTGACACTGGCAATATATACAGTTTGTGATGCCATAATGGAAGAAGAAAAAACCGTCAATATCTTCATATTGTCAATCTGGCTGGATCGCGATCATTGATTGATTGTGTTATGGTCGCCATACACTAGGTACCTATACCGATCTTAAAGCATTAGGTACCAACTTTTTTTCTAATGGCTGCAACACTTTTTGCGTCCCACTGCTGGGCACGACTCTCTCTCCCTTAGTGGGGAGGCCTGGAGCTTATCCTGCTTCAATGCGGGTTGGTGGAGAATGGAGATGCGGGTTAGTGGCCAGCCCGCTGTCGGATGTTTTCAAACAAGGTTTATCGACTGTTATCTTTCAATAACAACCGGGACCGACGAATTAACGTGCCCTCCGAAGCACGGAAACTCGCATGAAATTTTTGCCACTAGCTGTCACCCATCTCACACCCGACCACGCCCGTTTGGCTAAGCTGCATAGACCGCTTGCGTTCTTTTAGCCGCTGAGCCATGTGCGCTTTTTTCTAATATCATCAGTAAAATACCAGTTATAATTTGAACGACCCACTTAAAGCGATAATAGCAAAGAGCAATGACACTATTATTTTTATCTGTGAACCGGTACTCGCGACTTCAGCGCAATAAAAATTATGCTAATTTGATAAGGACAATGGAACTTTTCTAAGTGTAACCAATAACTTTATATATTTAGTTGGAAAGTATTTTTTTATAAATCAAACAGGCTTACGCGATATTTAGACAAATTTGAATCTCCTAAATTGCAGCGCAAATTCTTACAACCGTAGACTTGACATCAGCTTGCCATAGTTTTGTATAAAGTTCCATGAGTTGCAGCCATCACTATGGATTTATTGGTCTGATTGCTCTTACATTACATTACATAAAAAAGACTTATACACATCAAAGTTGGGCATGAAAAACTAGCAGACAAATCCAGGACATATCAGACCATAGACTATATCATATTCTAAAATATAGTATCAGACCAATTTACACACTTTTAAATTTAATGAGCTGTCAAAACGTGACATCATCACACATTTAGTATGAGAAAACTAATGTCACAAATAATTTATAGTCAATTGACGAAATGTTTATTGATCTAAAAAGCAATAGTATCATGAATAAAAACAAATTAACAATATTCCTTAAAACCTTCAACTCAATACAGACAATACTTAAAACCACTTAAAATCCCTGTTGCATGAAAATAGAAGAAGAGTATTTTAGCTTCGAAGGATGTGATTATTTGAATGAGGACACTACAGTAGGTCATCAGATAACCCCGCCTTGATCCAGGACTGGGGTCTCGGTAAATACGGCAGTAATGCTCTTAACTGGCCGCGTCCCACATGTTTACGTACTAGCTGATGTATTTTGAATCTATGATTGCAGGATACCTATTGTGGACAGTCTATTTGTATGGACTATATCTTTCTACTTTACTGGTATCCTAATTTTGAATTTGTGATCCTTAGATACGAAGATTTTTTTATCTAAATGCTGTGGACATCTATATTCTATATAAATATAAATAAATTTGGAGTGTCTGTTTGTAATAATAAAAGAACTGCTTTTTACTAGATGTATATGAATTTATATACGGTACATATACCAAAATAACATTTTTTACAATTGTTATCTGTCTGTTTGTCTATCTGTCTGTTTGTTCCGGCTAATCTCTGAAACGGCTGATGGGACTTTCACTGGCAGGTAGCTGATGTAATAAGGAGTAACTTAGGCTAAATTCTTTTAGAGAAATTCTAAAACTATAGTCCACGCGGACGAAGTCGCGGGCCGCAGCTAGTCTACACTAAATTCAAGCAAGACTGACTTTTGTCTGAGGTCGAATGCCACTGCGCTGCTTGCACGCTGCTGCACCTCGTGTACGAGTATCTGGCCGGCAACCAAACCTTTCCACCGAAACACAACAGAACCCCGGCCGAACGCTGAAACCTGCACTACCTGCTACAACCTATATTTAATATTTTTTTGTGTTAAAAGGTAAAGGGTTTTTACTGACAATTTTTATATTCAAAATACATCTGCCCGAACGTACTATACAAATTACACCACCAGATAAATTAATCAACGGGTAATCAGTCACAGGAAAATCAATATCGTCAAATTCCGTGTTAGTCTAATGACATTGAATACTAATGTCAGGTGGAACCTGCATACAGATGGATCCGGTCGACCTTTGTCGCCGAGTCAATAAGAAAAAAATGTCTAAGTTCACGTCCCACTAATGCTGGTTTTATTTTTACGCTTTGACTTGCGAAGAAATGGGTGATGTGCCTACAGAGTTTCTGTACGGAAGAGTTAAATGAGTGATGAACAGAGGTTTGTAAATGTAAATGAGTTAAGCTAGAAAAAAAAGTTGTTGGAACAGCAAGGTTCCAAGCAGAACTAGATTTTTGGTATCGGAGGGGGGGGGGGGGGAGACCTTCAAAAGGTACCCAGCACTTTGGGAGAGTTACCGGGTTATGTGGGATCGGTGGCCTGCCTCTGCGCTTGGGAGGACTCCGGGATCTCCATAGGAACGCACCGGTGTCCTCCACGCGCTGCGCCCCAGAACGGGCCCATCTTCGGAAGCAGATGTGCTCCTGTACCTTCAGGTGTTTACGGCGGCATGCGGCCACGGACACACCACCGTCCTTCCCGGGGCTGCTGGCTCCCACTCTCACCGTCCGCAACCCCGGAAGCCCCATTTAGTCGCCTCTTACGATCAGGCAGGGGATACCGTAGCTCTATTCTTAATCCCGAAGCTACAGGGACTTCATCAGAAGTACCACGACTGCTCCCATTTCTGCCATGAAACAATTCTACTGTATTCGATAAAACACTAAATATTGAATATATAATAACTAGTAACACTAGATAATGAAGTATTCATTCAGACGTCAAGAGACTGTTCGGTCCGGTTTTAGAATGTCCACAATAGACCTCAGAGATCAACTGCGATTAAAAATTCGTAAATTACCTATTTTTCTTAAGTTAGAGAAGATTAAAATGAGAACTAACAACAACGAACTTCTGCACAGATTTCCGGTTATGACAAATGATGCAACGGCGCACATATTATAAACGAGTTACGTATCAGCAATTTATATTTTGATCATAACTTTAATCAACAACTTCCGAATGCAATATAAAAATACATACTGTGACCATCGACGTCACGGAGTCCATAACAATCAACCAACCACCCAATGCTGAACTAAGTACCTACACCCTTATTTGCTTATTGCACCAATAAAACGACCTTCGTGACTATAAACACACCGAACCAGCCACACAAGATCGAACACAGAACTACATTGACGTCACAATATACTCGTAGAGTCGTAGATCAACCGATCGAAACAAACAACTTTCAACTACTGTATCCGCTGCAGTAATCCGGTAATGCACTGTACTTGTGGAAAATTTTGTTATATCTTTGGGTATACTGGGAAAATGATATAAGTAGAAGAGAAGCTTGCTACGGAGTTGACAATATTATGGTTTTATCATTTCGATTTTCTGGGGTGCAGAAATGTACACAACTTTCTGGTAAAGATCCAACGCCATTCTTAACTTACTTTTTCCCTTTTTTGGACTCTATCTGATGTAATGTTATAAGTAAAATAACTATGGCAACTTATTGTCTGTGACTAAAATTACTACTCCTGAAAAGGCATCTTCTTTCATTAAAGAAGCAGCGCAGTCCGAATCGTCAACGACCCAAGATTGACTGACAGCCTAGAACCGCTCAGCTTGCGAAGAGACATAGGCTCGCTCTGCGTGTTCTACCGACTTTACTATGGTGAGTGCTCCGAGGAACTCTTCAAATTGATACCTACATCACCATTCCATGATTATACCACCAGACGAAGGTTAAAGTTACACCGGCACCATCTGGATGCGTGGCGGTCCTCCACAGTCCGCTTTGCACGCTCCTTTTTACCACGGATGTGTAGGTTATGGGACAACCTTCCAGCTGAGGCATTCTCAGTGGACTTTAACATGGGGTTCTTCAAGAAAGCTGTAAAAAAAAGCTCTCCTCCAAAGCCGGCAATGCTCGGGCGGCTCCCCTGGGGTTTCCCGTGTCCATAGGCGACGGTGATCGCTTAAAACCACGCGGCCCGTCTGCCTTATTGTTCGGTTTATTTATAAAAAATTTTTAAGACGGGAACAGAAAATAAAGATCCTAATAAAGAACCTAATAATCTTTGGATCTCCTTACGCCAGCTTGAGAATAAACGATGTAGTTTAGGCAAAACAGGTATGTATCTATCAAAATCAAATCAATCATCAACAATACCATCATATTAAGATCTATGAAAAAAGATCGTTTATTTTATGATTTAAAACATCATACTTTAATAAGCTCTTCCTTTAAATTAATGAAGGAAATTTAAATTACAATAATAAGTTGCCCAATGCACATAAAAGGAAATATTTATGACATTAACATAATCTGACTAATCGATTTGACATTAAAATTTAAAATTTAAATTTCAACTTGTGGTCCAACCGCTTCCGCGCTTACGATTAGAATTTTTCCAAAGACACCCCCCCCCTAATTCTGTCCAACTGATAAAAATAATGATTACAGAACAAATAAAATAGGAAATAATACTTCCGAGATAACATGTGCTCTTGACTATTATGTATTATGTTGATAAGAAAGGACATTGATAACAAAACAAACACTTCTAGGAAATTGCACTTAAAAGTTTAATCAACCGACTTCGAGTGGCGATTTTAATGATCTTAATTCATGAGAAATGTTAGCTTTTATTGATAGTGCGTTTAATTTTACGATCGCAGATTTCCGGATTTGGCTTATGTTGGCAGACTAGTTCTTTCCATTTTTTAACTATTTGGATAGATATAAAAGTCTTCATACTAACATACCATGACATATATAATACGTAGATAATTATTATTATATTTGATACGTTTATTGATACTGAATTTATGACGTATATACCTTTTTTATGTAAAAATACTAGCAAACAGGCATACTAGCCACCTGATGGTGAGTAGTCACCGTCGCCTATGGACATTTGCAACACCAGAGGGAGGAGTCGCCTATGCGTTACCAGCTTTGTCGTAACCCTACGTCAATACCTTAGAGGAAGCTTATTCTACAGTTTGCATGTTCGTGGTAGAAACGAACGTGAAAAACGGACTGATGACGATTGCCATATGTCCAGGTGGTGGGGGTGATACTTCTTTCTTCGGCGGGTGGTACGATAGAGGAATGGTGACGTAGGCATAAGACCGTCTAATTCGGATGAGCACTGGCAGGCAATATCTCTACTTAAGCTCAGATCTTCGGGCCTATTGGTTGGCCTAGTGTTGTTGATCATTCGAACGGCGTGCCGCGTGTTTCTACACTGCATCAAGTGGGCTAAGTTGGTAGCTACTTAAGGAGCTATTTAAATACGAATATTGAATAGATTTTTTTGTTCAAATGCTTCGTTGATCTTGTCTGAGATCGTATACAGTTACGCTGGTACACCGCGGGCTAATGGTCACCTGAGTTGAGGATTTCCTTTACGGCGGAAACGGAAGCAGAAAGTACCACCCACTTTTTCAGTAAAACTATTATACTGGAAAATTATAAAGAGGCTTGAGTCAAGTCTATATAATATAAAACGACCTGCTGACCTTCAATCTGGATCTAAATTGACTGTCTAATCTAAATTGTGTATGTGTAATCTAAATTGATTGAAAAGAACTGTCAACCTGTCTCTAGAAGCCATACATCATACAATCAATAATTAACAGTCTTACCAGCAATCAGCACCATTCCGCCATTGGTGGCCCCAGTGAATAACGAGCCTGCCGTATCTGATGCAACATAGATCGCTTTAGCACAATCGGGATCCTTCTGTCTCACTCCCGCTGCCAGGTCCGCATTACTGCTGTCCTGCTCGCACCCAGACAGCGTCAAACCCTGGAAAATTGGAGGTAACAAAGGTTAATTGATAGAATTTACTGATTTGAGTCGATTGAATGTTGCTGAATCTTTATTAATATCTTTGATTGTTATATTTATTTACTTCAGGCTTCTTAGGCCCCTAAAACTAATACACATAATCAGATAGAAATAAAAACGAAACATTATAGTACTTAAACGAAACATTCCAAGTAGTTACTATAAATAAATAACAATTTGCGTAGCACGAATGTTCGGCGTCGTATTGCGCGCAGTATCCGGAACACGACACTTCTTGGCCAAAACTCTTCTTTCATGAAAGTTGGCAACTGTTCTGTTGGGATTCTCACCATATATGAATTAAAATTTACACTGTGGCGAGACTCCCATCCCTCAACCTTCAATCTGTTGTTGGTCATGATTCCGATTACTCTACAATCTCCTCGACCTTTGTAGAGTCATGCAGTCGGGACGGGACACATACAACAGCGTCGTTGGTGTGGCTGGCTGCAGCATTATCTGATGTGACTATTACATAATTAAGCTTATAGATCTGACTATAATATCTCTAATTAAGATAAGGCTTTATTTATGTATGTATGTAAAACACACAGTATAAATTTTAAGTGTCCTGTTTTAGGGCGCAATTTATCAAGTAAGTTTTTATTTATGACCGACCGATTATACAGTCACTTCAGAAAAGACTGTAAATTTTATTGTTGTAGGTACATAGATTCATAAGCAAACTAAACATTCATAAACTCAAATTTATGTACTAAAAGGTCGGTTCGCAAGGTACTATAATAGGACCTCTATTTTTCATTCTTACCAATGAGTCTAAAGGCTTATTGATGGGTAATCCAGCATCAATCTTAGCAGCGTGAAGCATGGCGATGACTCTTTTAGCACATTCTTCAATGCCGATAGTCCAGTGGTTCGTTCCAGGTCCTTTAGCCCGTCCCATAACGTTGCCGGTGTGATCGCATATTACTAGGTTTGAATGCGTGGCACCGCTGAAAAGGAAATTAATTCTATTGTAAACAAAGCTAAAAAAGGAAGCTGCTCTAAAATTGTTCAGGTAATGTTGCCGTATGCTTAATAGATGCAAGTTACGTAGGTGACATGTAGGTGTAGAGAAAATTTTCTAAATGCAATTTTTTCGGTATTTCGAGATTGAAGTTTAATAATCTAAGTAGGAGTATCAAAAAATATATTACATTTAATATGTTTATAAAATGTATGCACTTTCATTATCTTCGTTATAAAGTCATAATATACAGACACTTATCTGTGCATATAATAATCTTCAAACATTATTTCCTTTTATAGCTTACATTATTTTAGCGCCAATCTAATCGTAAGTCAACAACAAAATACGATTTTTACTACATTTATTGTCTCGTTGTTACCAATAAGATTATCGAGTCCTAGCGCAAAAATAAAAAATCTGTAAACTATAACTGACGTAACCATGTATTCCACGATGATTTCAAATTGCTGATACTGGGGATAAGACTCTAGAAGAACGAACGAACGGTCAAACCTTAGCAGAAGGGGCAAAGCTACCCTCGAATCAGATGGTCTTGACGGACTAAAGAATACACGAATACATACATACAAGAATACAGCGGGAAGGATTTGACTCATAGAGCAACGAATATTCGTTGTTCTGTGGATTTGACTGATGAAGTCATAGTCAATTAACAAAGCGTCAGAATGACAAAAAATATTCTACAATAGGAACTAAAAGCAAGAAAATGTTTTTTTTCTCAGCTGAAAAATTTAATCTCAAATTACCAAAATTATTATTGGTGAATTTGTCTACTTCACGATCACGCCCGTGAGCCAATAAATAAACAAACTTTTACGTCAGGTGATATACCTACATAAACTTAAAATAATCTTTTTATCAGCCAAGATATTGGTCTCGACGGCATGCGATATAAAATATTATGTAGGTATGTTATCATAGTTAGCACGCGTTATCGGAATCATGAACTTGGCTCATAGAATCTCAAGTAGGTAAGGTTACATAGTTGCAATTTGTCACATTATATCTAATTTGCAAGTGTCAATAATTTGTAGTTACATTTAATCTGTTAATACTAACAAGCCGCGAGACAATAACTTGACTTTGTTTCTGATAAATTAGAAGCATTTTAAAATGCACTGATAGTTTTTTTTAATATGATGTATTTAGAGGAGTAGAACACGATTATGCAGGCCTTGTTGTGTTAACGAGGTAGTGACTGCAGCACTTGGATATACTGCACAAAACCTTAAGATAGCCTGCCGCTAAGCAAGCCTGGCTTCCTTGAGATTTCTTGTAGTTGCGTGCGTTGCTACTCTTGAGGCTGATGGCCACCTCATGTCAGTTTAGCAGGCAACCACATCTTTTCACCGAGACAAAATAGAATTATTTCACGGCAGAGATGGATGCAGCGTGGTACTTTTCCGGTTTAACCATGAAAGTTCCGGAAGATGATGAAACACTACCATTGTCGAAATGGCATTACAAATTTCCAATGTTATTTCACTCTTAGCCTTAGAAAATTCGCCATATTGTGCTGATGTTGTTTAAAATTCGTATCACACCAACCAAAATGCGATGCGGGTAAACGGGAAATTACCGTGATAGAGTTGGATTTCATTGTCTAACTCTATCGTTTTATTGCTTAATGACTTTCAATGAAGCTTTGAATGTTTGCCGCTGGATCTATACTTAAGAGGCCGTATACGAAATTTTACCAATTTCGCTGATTTAGCTGATTTTACACAGGAGATCTTGCAGTTAAAATAAGGTATTTCCATAAGTTTCATTGCATAATATGACTGATCATTTCAATAATAAACTAATAAATGAGCCAGTTTTTAATTTTTATTTCGTTATTTTGCTTAATAGTCCTGAAGCCGGTGATAGTTTTGTAAATTTTACTGTAATAGGTACAGAATATCTAAACAGATCGAAAAAATGACATGTATTGCTGTAAAAATCACATACATAGTGTATAGTATAAGCCACATTTTGCCACTCTCTACAAAAAATATTAGTAAAAAAAACATTGAACTGAGTCAATTTTGAGAGAAAATGGGCCAGAAATTGCATTTGTTTTCGGAAAATTTAAACAATCTTTCATAAAATTTATTTTACATAAATATATTTCAATTCATAATCAATTTTCATATTCAAGTTTCCGGAAAAATAAATCAAATTAATAATGAAAATTTGGCATTAAAAATCTTTTAAAGTAACCTAAATCTCGCATAATAATTCTTGACGCAAGCTAAAAAAGTAGCTAATGTATTCGATTATTAATGAAATGATCAGTTATATTGTGCAATGAAACTTATGGAAATACTGTAATTAAACTGCAAAATCTCATGTGTTAAATCAGGTAGATCAGTGAAATCATCTTAATTTCAAACTAACTTTTCACAAACCCCTGCCGGACGGTCCCCGGACGCCCTTCAAACTAGGACAAATCCGGGGAAATCCGGACGGATGGCAGACCTAGTAAAGTATAATGACGTCTTACTTGGAATTCTTCGAAATAATAGCAATAAAATTGAAAATGAATGTTCGGGTTCGTGGCTTCTAATCTATTGTTTTTGTCTTATACACGTGCAATGAATGAATACATTCATAAAACTTTCTAAGTGAGGTGCTGCGCAGGCGACGTACTGTCCGTGACGCACTTGTCTGTGAAAAATAGAACCTTTGCAATTATATGCAGTAATTGTAGGTGCTGCACTTAACACAGCTGTGAACGTTATGTTTGTTTCTTGTCGACACAGGACACGATTACTTTTAGGCCTTTTAGCGGAGCTTGTCCATAAGTATTTATTTTAAAGTCGAAATTTCAGCAGTTAAATCATATGAATCTCGAAGTTCTTGTCAAGTCGAAACTCGAAATTTTTACCATTTCACTTGACATTCGAGTTATCGAGATTCCACTGTATTATCCTATCATACAAAAACAGGTACAAAATAGCTACCTAGATATCCAGACCTAGATCAGAAATCTAAACTCATTCATCTCAAAATTTCGGCCTCGCGGGGAATCTGACTGGTTAATTTTGAATAGAAATTTTAATCGTAATTGTTAATGCATTCGTAGAAAGAGGCAATTAAGCGCATTTAAACAATTTGATGACTACGTAAGTAAGTACATCAACTATTTATTTTTACTAAGTCAACAAGATAATGCAATTCGTCAAGAAATACCTTAATGTTGTGTTACTTAACGTGCTGAAACTTAAAGACATGCAATTATTATTGTTAACGTGAACTATCAACTAATAAATTAACATCGATAGTTTATTCCGAGCCTATTATCTACAGGCATTATAGCAAATAGATTACTTACGTTATAGTAGGTAAGGTTGATACTGCATAACAATTTCAATTAAGTAATTAGATTACTGATATTAAAAACGCATAAAGCTGATGAATATATTACCTATAGTGAAATATCATGGGTTTTATGTGTGAGATACACAGACAGCAATACAACCCAAGGGGAGAACAGAATTTTATATTTTATTGCAAATTACTAATAATAATTAAATTATTACGTACCGGTATTTGAGTAAAACTAAAAAACTAATAAAATAATTAATTTTAGTTATAAATATATAATTTATTTTCTATAAGTACCATGAGTAGTATCATAATTCATAATCATGGTTATATTTTTAATAACTTTGAGGATTCACCAGCTTATTTGGACCATACGGTATACGGAGTATACGGTATACGGTAGGGTATGGTCCATACCCAAGTGTTTTTTCCTTGTTTTTATCCTCAAAATATGTCTAAAATATATTAAAATAAATAGGTATATTAAGTCAACTGCATTTAATATTAATAATTTAATATTTTATTGCCAAATGTTTTAGTTTACTGGTAAAGATCCCAAACCCAAGTATAATCAATACTTTGCAATACTCAATACTAAATTGTATAAATTACGCAGTTATAAATCACAATAACTATAAGATGGTGTTGCAATTATTGTAGGTGGACCAATTAATTTAATTTTTAAAGATCTATTTCATTTAATTGAAGCGCGCATGGCCCGGCGGTTAGCGTAGAACGCAAAAGATCTATAGGTATGTAACTAAGCCAAACGGGCGCGGGGGTGTGAGATGGGTGACCCCCAGTGGCAAAAAAAAAATCATGCGCGTTTCCGTGCTTCGGAGGGCACGTTAAACCGTCGATCCCGGGCCAATGCCTGAGGCATCATCGGCGGTTTGAACACATCCGACAGCGGGTTGGCCACTAACCCGCATCTCCACCAACCCGCATTGGAGTAGTGTGGTGGAATAAGCTCCAGGCCTCCCCAATAATGGGGAGAGACCCGTGACCAGTAGTGGGACGCGAAAAGGGTTGCAGCTATTTTATTAAATTGGTTATATGATAACATGCTGACTAGACTGTAAACTGAAAATGAAGAGACGTCAAACTCATAGTAGTTTCACAGCCTTCTCACGCAGGTCGCAGCTTCACACGCGATATAATGGGCAGAAAAATAATAAACATTACCTACTAAGAGAAATCTAATAATAATGCGTCAATCAAGTTAAACTTAGTTTGCGAACGTGCACATATAAGAAATAACGGATTATGTTAGACATAATAATATCGCCTTACTGACTAATTGTAGTCTTTTTAAGGATTGTATGTAACTATTGCAAATTTGTTGACTTTTGGGCTTTTATAGTCGCTTCATAACAAAATTTTTTTTTTTTTAAATATTTGCTAATTTAGTAAAAGGACTAAATTTTTACAAATTTTTCGCGCTAAACTGAGAAGAATACACGAGCAAGCTAGGCTAGTATGCAGTACGGTTAGAGATTTTTTTCTAATTTGTTGGCTATGTGAACACAGGTGAATACAGTGTATTGTAGTATGTAATGAATGTAGCGCAATGTTCTATTGCACAGTGAAAGTCGGGTACAGTGGGCGTAAACTAATGGACGCTACTTCGAAAACCGCTACAAATCAATGTAAAGTGTGTCAATCATAGAGATTTTATAGCTTTAAATTAAATTTTAATGGTTAAGACGTATACTGTAAAATTATTTGTTATTTTGTACCCCTGCAAACATATCTGCTTTGAAGGCGTTCTATTGTTTCGATGGAAAGGGTGCGGTTGCCGGCCAAATTTACATCAATGTAGAGTGTGTCAATCATAGAGATTTTATAGCTTTAAATTAAATTTTAATGGCTAAGACGTATACTGTAAAACTATTTGTTATTTTGTCAGTTTAAGTACCACTCCTGCAAACATATCTGACTTGAAGGTGATCTATTGTTTCGATGGAAAGGGTGCGATTGCCGGCCAAATTTACATGAAGCGACCATCAGCCTCCGGCACAACAGGATATAATCCAAACGTTAATATTATTGACAGGAATATTTCGCTATCCAAATTAGCGGTTTTTTTTCTTTATATTTTATTTGTCATAACTTGGATTTACCAGCTTATTTGGACCATATCCAATTTTTATCTTCGAAATATGTCTTTAAATATATTAAAATAGATACATCAAGTCAGCTGCGAGGGCTATGTAAATAAATAAATAAATATCTTTGGACAATTCACACAACACCATCTGATTCCAAACTAAGCAGAGCCATACCATAGTACAAGGTAATCAGAAAGCTGATAAACTTTCTTAATATAATTCGATACTTAATATAATTCGAAATACATACTTAGATAGATAAATTAACACCCAGACACAGAACAAATAGTCATGTTTGTCACATAAATATTTGTCCTGGGTGGGAATCGAACCCACGACCTCACGTTTCGCAGTCGGCTCATCACCCACTACGCCACGGAGGCTGCAAATTTGCTATAATAATAATTTATAACTATGATCATGATTGTGAAACCATTTTGACGTGATAAGACAAGCGTTTACGCCTTACGTTTAACCCTAACCTTTTAGCGCTGGTTCATTGACATTAACATTAGTTAAAGTAATGATGCAACGAGAGAGGTAAAGCTTGCCAGTTTTGAATGACATCTTACGATAATAAACTAGGAAGGACTATTAAATCCATACTAATTGGTTAGGCGATTTGTTATTATAATGTTACTTTCATTTTTCATAGGTTTAATATCTATATAAAACACTCTCAATTATTACTGGCTTGCCAGCATAATGTTTTCAGGAGTGCTTATCGGTTTCTGATTCGCAGTTTACCGAACTCCTTTCATATTGGATGAAGGAGAACAGTATCATAGGCCATAATCTTTGTCTATGATTAGTAAAAAAATAAAAATAGAATATTATCTGCGCCTGCCAGTATGGCGCGGTTGCATACGTACGTACACGTCGACTAACGTTCTTTGGTTATGTTCGACAATATTCTTAAGTACTAATCTAAAACCCATCAAAAACTACAAGCGGAACCTTGAAGAGGCAGACTGCAGTCTGGAAGAACGTCCAGGATCCTGTGATTGGATATAGGAGAGGTGGCTTCGATTCAAGAATTCCGTGAGTAAGCTTTTGATTATATTGTGCTGGTTACAGTAGTACCTAATTGGAGTGTTCTACTGTCCCAACAGTGGGCTTGGGTCATAATTGCGCGCCCGCCCATCCACTAATTAAATGCGAAAGTAGCTCTGTCTGTGTGTTTGTATCTGTTACGTATGGACACCTAAAATGCTGAATTTTAATAAAAAATTGTACACACAGGCACCTTCTGCCTTGGAAAGGACATAGAATAGTTTTTATCCCGGAAAAATGTAGTGTTCCCGTAGATTAGTATAATCATATGAACTCAAATCACCCGAACGATGCCGGACTGGAATACTATAGTTACATGGATGTAATAATTTCTTACACTCTTTTTCGGCTTCGAAACGTTTATAATTTAGTTTACTATTTATTCATTTTATTACATTTTTAACCAGAATATGTATATTTGTGAACATATTTTTTACTTTTCTATTACATATTCACTATCTATGGTGACGTACAGGGCTCCTGGAGTCAATTCCCAGCGGAGCAGATATCTTGATGATGAATTCAAAGGTATTTTCCTGGTCTGAGTCCTCGTCTTTGTGTATGTGTGTCCATGATACCCACGTCTCCTGCTATTCCACTATTTTTATTTAAAGTGTACTTAATAAATAGCATCATTCATACTTCTGACTATCCTTTTCTGAATAACATATCAATAAACCGGTTACGTGTATATATGATGTGTATATCTGACTAAAACCCATCAAATGAGCACTGTCGTCAATGCCACGGACATAAACAAGCAACAGGATGTGTTAGTTGCAGGTGCCAACACATCCTGTTGCTTGCAGTTACATTAGCCACACCCCTGATGAGCCTCCGTCCTTTCACTGCGCGATATAAATAGATTGTAGGTGTGTTTGTTTTTATTGTCTTTAGCTAGTTTTTTTATATTGGTTTATGGATGGGAAAGAAAGGTCCTTGAATGACAACCACGTCTCGGCAAACGGAGCAAAGGCTTAAAAGGCCCTCCAACCAGTTGGACGAAGACAGCGGGAAACCACATTATATAATTATAGATATAAACAAGCAACAGGATATACCTAAGTGTTGCAGGCTTGCAGTGCAGTCACATATTCGCCACACCCCCGACGAGCCTCCGTCCTTTCACTGCGCGATGTAATATTGTTGTACCACAGCAATGTACACAACTACAAGGATATTGTGGTTTTATTGTTGCTAATATTTGACATTGTAAAGGAGCAGACTAGTATGGAAATTATATTGTTTTAGATGTTGGCTGTAGCTAATGGACGCCTGTTGCTAGTATGATTATTCTAATTTTCTTTTGCTTGTAGCAGACGCATATACGAGTAGGTATAAATCATGTAGTTAATATATCTTCGTAATGGACATCTATCGACAGTCATCGACACCTACCCACAGGCAAATATTTTTATGATAAAGCAAAGCTCGGATCTTGTCTGAGCTCGTACGTAGTTTATTGCGTGGCTTTGAATCTGAGAAATAAATACATAACACCTAAAAGTTGCTCACTTTTCCATTAATCTTCTTTTCTGTTTGGAAAAAGGAGGAGATAATTTGAGTTACATACTTTTTACGTCGTTTATTGTTGAGTTGGATGATAGTCGCCTTGTATAAAGTGGCCGGTAACCACACTTATCCAGTGAATCGATAGAAAGGATAAATTGATTTTACAGTCGTGCGTATTCTAATTATGAAAATTCTACCATTCGTTTACAAATATTGCAACCTTATGTTTAAATAATAATAAACGTTACACACTCATAGCCCCACGGTAAGGTAATTAATACCCTGTGTCGTGGGTACCATGGACACATACAAAGACAGGAACACAAACACCCAGACCGAGAACGGAAATTTAACTTATCATTCAAATTTCTGTTTCGCCGGGAATCCAGCCAGGACCCCTCGATTGGCAGGTCGTCTATGTTTAGATGATTAATTATATATGTACTTATCAGCAATTTGAATGGTTCTTAGCAAATTCAAAGACAGCTAACCTAAAAGGATCCCAAAAACGTTTATGTTAATAAATGATTAATTGTAAATATGTAATATGTTTCGCTAACCTACAATATTTCACTTTCAAATTCATTTATTTATTGCAATGTATGTTATTAAAATATATTATTATGGTACATATTACGTTTTCCTAAGTATACATGGACCCTGTTGGGCTCAGCAATTTGGAAAGAAGAGAGGGGAGCGTGCAGGTTTTGTTACTATGATTTTATTTTTATATTTTCAAATGAGATAGCTATGTTTTGTCAATCAGAAATCAATACTTACGAAGGTACCTAGGTATAATCTTATTTATTATAGGTCTATAGGTATTAAAATGGTGGCATTTCGGTGGTTTGGTAGATTCAATTAGGTACCTACTCGTACGTAATTAAGTTATTATTTTTACCGAGGTCGTATGCCAAATTAAAGATAATATGCCTAGGTATATTATATGATTATATGCGAAGCGCGCGTGGCCCGGCGGCGAGCGTATAACGCAAGCGATCTACGCGGCTAATGGAGCGATTACATTGGCCAACATGCAGGGTCCGATTTGACATACATTGCTGGTTATTTCAGTATATTGTAATAAAATACTCAAGATAACCAGCAATGTATGCCAAATCGGAATCTGCATGTTGGCCAATGTAATCGCCCCTTTAGTCAAACGGGCGCGGTCGGGTGTGAGATGGGTGACCGCTAGTGGCAAAAATTTCATGCGCGTTTCCGTGCTTCAGAAGGCACGTTAAGCCGTCGGTCCCGGTTGTTGCCGATAGATAACAGTCGTTAAACCTTGTCGGAGGCCTTATAGGCGGTTTGAAAACATCCGACAGCGGTTTGGCCACTACCCGCATCTTCACCAACCCGCATTGGAGCAGCGTGGTGGAGTAAGCTCCAGGCTTCCCCAATAAGTGGGCGTGCCCAGCAGTGGGACGCAAAAAGGGTTGCAGCCATATTATATGATGATGAACTAGCTGTAAGTTACAGGCACATATTTATCCGAACCTAAAAAAAATACTTTGCTTAATAACTTTCGAGATAATAATATTATCACAGGATATTATTTTCATTAAAATACCAACCTGTTCATTAAAGAAATACATTGATAACAAAGTGCATACGATTTGTTACAGTAAAGTAAACGTAAAAATTCAAGGTTGACAACCAATGGAAATGCTTTACATTCCAACGAGTAAGTGATATTTAAAATAGACCCTTATAGTGATCACAATAAGGTCTTTGATCAATTGGCCCAACCCACCGGTCCAATACCCGTTGTAGACTCAGGTTGTAGAGAAATAAACAATATAGCACATGTGTTAATAATAAACCACAATGTTTGCAAGATTTACTGCACACTGCAATATATTCTGATCTAGATAAAGTTGTAAATCATTAAACAGTACATTTTCAATAACAGTTCTAGTGGTTTATAGTGCGGTATCGACTAAATTTGCTGGTTAATTACAACACATCTAGGAATGCTCAAGGTAAACCTTTCTACTTTCGACAATACTAATGGTAATGGCTTTGTTTAGCCGCTAAAATAATATTTCTTACCCTTCAACGCCTCCGAAATACATAGGAGTTGATTCCATGTTACCCGTTTGTTTACTATAGGAGTTGTGTGGGCGGTCTTCACTTAGATAATAACACGAGTTGACGGTTTTTGATAAGATTACACGTACCGATACACGTCAGCAGGCCACGACAGCGGCCGCGCGACTAAACCGCAGGGTTACCAACTCCTTAAAAAAAATACCCCTAAAATCAAGATGAAATAGCCCTAAATAACCCTAAAGTACTATTGAAAAGCCCCAAAAAAAAGCCCTATATTTTGTAATTCCTTCCAGTTGCCAAAGACTAAATTTTTATACTAAAAAAAAGTTAAAAGAAGTTGTTCAAGAAAATAAAACGACTATACGCCCGTGACGGGAACACTATCTATAATTTAAGGTTTATTAAAGTAAATAAAATATAACTTCGTTCTATTGACAACCTTTTATTAGAATTATTAGTATATAAATGATTAAAGACCTACAATCGTTTAAGTCCCGACTTGACGTTTCATTTGAGCTTTCGGAATTCTTGAAGTCATACCAATGTTTACTAAAATTTTTGTAAAAAAAAATTGACAGCTGGTGGACAAGGACCACCTTCCTTATTTTTCGACTTTTAAATTATCCCCGGGGTACTTTCTCGTTTGATTATATACCTCTAAATATGAAATTAGTTTCTTTTGTTTTATTTTTTATAAAGATTTAGAGGTCGCTACCAGCTGCCAAATTTTTTACAAAAAGCATTGAAGGACAGTGGAAATAGATTTATTCTAGGGAGATAACAAACAACAACTACTTTTGCCTTTACATCTCGTTTTGGATCATTGGATGCATGAAATTTTTTATGCCCCTAAAAATAGCCCTAATTTTTTTTAGGCCCTAAAAAAAGCCCAATAGACACATTTGCGCCCTAAATTTAGGGCTAAAAGCTCTAAGTTGGGAACCCTGCTAAATCGTAACGTAACGTAAACGGCCTTGATATTTGACAATGTTGACATTACTTACGCTACTGTCGCTAGTGCGTCAGTTGTAAGTAACGATATGCAGAGTAACGGTGTAATATTAACGGGTAACGTTTTTGTTTCACGTTGTAGTTATCGTTCAGTAACGGTAAATTATTTCTTACTCGTGTAGCGGACACTTTAGCAATGATTTATTTTGATTTTTGGCGGGAAGTTGGAAGATGGAGTTATTGGCGGGAAGTCTGAAGGGAAAAGTTGTGCTCTTGTTTTATTTTCATTTACTTGGTGTATTTTTGAGTTATATCGGATAAAGTTGATGGCATTTGTTCGATATAGGTTAATGATAGTGTACGAGTGTTGTGAAATAAAATAAACAGTGCGAAAACATGCTTTTTCGGCTTGCCTCCAAAGCTCCATCGGATACGTTTTGGTAAAATAGCCATCACTTTACTTGAACATCTGACTGACTAGACTGACTGATTACTGACGACTTACTAACTTTACCTATTATTACTCGTCCAGTTTCACCGAAACTGGCAAAAACGTGATACAAAAATTATACTTGACGCTGGCAATATGCAGAATTTTAGTTTAAGCGATGGCTTCATTACCTGAACGTGTCCGATAGAATTTTGGAAGCAAACTGAAAAACAACTATATCCTTTATAACTATTTTTGTATCACTTTTTGCCAGTTTTATTGAAACTGGACTAGTAATAAAATAATATATGAAACAGTAAGTCGTCAGTAATCAGTCAGTTAAGTCAGTCAGATATTCAAGTAAAGCCACGGCTACTTTACCAGAACGTGTCCAATGGAATTTTGTTTGAATTTTGTTTTACATTTCATGTCATCAAACAATATCTACCAAATGGTCATTTATAATTTTGTGTACAGTTATACTCAACTGTACCTAGGTATAAGGGAGGTCCCAATTGATTGAATCACAATCACTTAGGTAGTATCTAGTATCTTTTAATAGGAAATTAAAAGCCAGTTTTGGTAACATCCGATATATTTTGTACATATAATTCATAATATCGACACATAAAGTTACACTAACAAATATTATAGGTACCTACATACATGCAATAATTATAATAAATAATAAACGTTACACACTCATAGCCCCACAGTAAGGTGATTAATACCCTGTGTCGTGGGTACCATGGACACATACAAAGACATGATCACAAACACCCAGACCGAGAACAGAAATTTAAACTCATCATTCAAATTTCTGTTTGGCCGGGAATCGAACCCGGGACCCCTCGATTGGCAGTCCGGCATGGTAACCATTGTGCCACGCGGTCGTCCGAAATTAAATGAAATAATAGGAAGACTGGAATAAAAATTAAACATTTTTGTATTTTTTAACAAATAAGTAGATAATAGTATATTATTATGAACCAAAAATAATATAGTTTTACTTCTAAATAAGATGGAAAATTGAAGACAACTACTGAAGATTCTGACGCTTAATACAATTTAGTACTACATAAAAAGGAAAATATTTGAAGAGGTGTTCAGTCTTTCACAAAAAACGGATGATTTTGATTATACATATAAGATTATATATGGCAATCAAGAATTTAAAAAAAATACATGGAAGGATTACAAATTTTTCCTGTTTCAATTTATATAAATTAATAAAAAAATTGAATCAATTTTGTTCTTAATAAAATAACATCATATATTTAAGTATATCACCTTTCAATTTTTTTTTAAATCAATTACTTCGAAGAAATACATTAGTGATATCCACAATGTTAGCTTCTATGAACATGAATAAGGTGAATACATACTTCTTTGTGTTATAAAAATCTATTGCTAGCATTGACTTAGGATATACTTAATTACTAAAGTACAAATAGACAGTTTAAAAAGGTTTTATGAAAGGATACAATATCTTATCAGTTATTGACCGTTATTGCATACATTATTAGTTCCTCTATATCTCCTATTGTTAGATAGTTAAATTATAGTGAAAGATGGCAGGATGGCCTTTTAAATAAAACAAGGTGTACATAGCGATTTCCTTTTATAATTACAGTATAATAATATTTATATTACAGGTTATAGTAATTTTAATAATTCGGTAAACATAGGGGAAGGATACAAGTTTTTTTTTAAATAAACCGAGCAAAAAGGCAGACGGGCCAAATGGGTGTAGCTGGTATTTTGGCTACTGCCCAGAGATCGGAGCAGTACTCCATGTGGGGTCTGACCTGGGCCTTGTCAGGAGTTGCCCCGCAGTGAAGTACTGCCTCGACCTGTTGAAGACACCAATCTTTTTGGATGCCAATGTGGCTTTGTAGTCCAGATAACTCCGGTACTGCATTTTACTCGTAATGTGAACTCCCAAGATAGCGACACTTTCACCGACGGTGAGCGCGCCGGTGCCCTGGAATTAGGGTGCTATAGCAAATGGGGGTTTATTTTAGCGGTAAACGCGCAAACTTGTGTCTTCGTGAGGTTAAACTCGACAAGGTTAAGTCGACCCCATTCCGAGACCCGCTCCAGAGAGTTCTCGACTTCAGACACAAGTTTGATTCTGCTTTCCTCCACTTGTGACCGAAGTGTGAAGTGTGAAGATGTTAGACACTTTGCAAGTAGATACGTGCAACCAACCTTACCAAAAAACGAGGTTTCACACCGAGTTCAATATGTTTTCAATTATTTATTAGTACCTATTCCCTTTCAACTTTTGTAGTATTACTTATTTTTATATTATTACGTAATTTTTTATACCCCAAAGTATCTTAGAAATATACCGTTAATATTTTTACATTTATGTAAGTACTTTAATAATAGTTCGGACAGTCTTTTCAATAAATTATATTCATGTAAGTAATTGAAATTTTAATTTTATCTTTTTTGAAATCTTATAAGTAAATTACTTTGTTTTACAAATAAATGTTAAAAAAAATAATGAAATGATGATCAGTACCTACATTGCTGTTATTATTTCATAGCGGCCGTGGATATTTATTAATATTCCAAGATTTGAAGTTATTTTATAAATGTAGGCATTTTTAACATGATGATTGCTACTGCCACTTCAGTTTAAAGATGCTGGAAAAAAAACCTTCAATTAATGAAAACTTCATGTTTTTATCTTGAAACTACTAAATGTCTTAAATACTGCACCTTTCTGTTAATATTTTTACTTTAATATTACCTAAATAGTTTTGTTTAACATTTAATAACGTGATATATTTTATTTTATACAAATATTTAGGCGTGAGATCAAAACAGCAATTCGAATATAAAATCAGTTAACACTCTGTACATATTTACATTAAACATTTATTTATTATTTACACTAGGTGCTCAAAGCTATACGACAATACATAATTTTCATTTTATACACTGGCTTAAAACATATTTATGTGTGCCACTAGACGGGTTGTTTAGAAAAAAAAATGTCATAGCGCCGCAGTGTGTGTAACGTACTTAAACGTATCTTTTTTTTAAATTATAAATCTTAATTTAAGTTTTGATCTAAGGTTTTAATGTTTTGTTAAAATTAATTTATCGCAAAAAAAGTGCTGGTTTTTTAGAAATGACAAGAATATGTATAATCTATGTGTTATTTTTAAAATCTATGTCAACTGTGATACTAAGAATAAGTGAGATAGTAATAATTACTGTTCTCATAATTTATTTCGAACTAGCCTTCCGCCAGCGACTTCGCCCGCGTGGACCCGTTTTAAAGGTTCCCGTAGTATAAAAACCATCCTATGTCCTTTCACAAGGTTCACTCTATTTGTGTTCCAAATTTCATTAAAATTGGTTCAGTAGTTTAAGCGAGAAATCGTTGCAGACAGACAGACAGTTTCGAATTTATAATATTATATTAGTAATGGAAGTATGGATGTACGAGTAGTGATGGAAAGATCTTGAAAATAATCAAGCACAGTACACACGCAAATATTCATCTATACTTATTTAAAAAGCTGAAGAGTTTGTTTGTTTCTTTGAATGCGCCAATCTCAAGAAATACTGGTCTGAATTGAGAAAATATTTTTGTGTTGGATAGTCTATTTATCGAGGAAGGCTTTAAGATATATAACGTCATGCTATGACTAATACCAAAGCCTACGCGGACGAAGTCGCGGGCGGCCGCTAGTACCATAATAAAAGTCAGTAGGTATAAAAATAAACATAGTTTGTGAGCTTTACTACATACACAACTGCTTATGCTTAACTATTTTTCGATTCGGCTGCTCTCAACCAAATCATTTAAATAAGTTGCGGACAATTTACTATAACGTGGCGTGCATTTTTTGCTGAACAGTCCGTCTAGAAGCATAGGTACATAGACATAGTCATATAGTAATTAGGTAGTTGTTCAACAGTTAATTTAACTTCACAAATAGTCCATATTCCGTTGGCGGTAGCAAACACAATGCTACAAGGCGCATGCGACGGGAGGCTGCGTTTGAGCGTTCTGCCGCCGCATGTTTTGTCGTCACCTGAAAAAAAAACGCTTTTCATCTTTAATTATATTTGAGTTGAGTACATATTCTCAGTTGGTAGAGAGTTTGAGACTAAAATACGAGCCAATGTATGATTTCACTATAAGAAAAAAATCTGACTAAAATAAGGCGTTTGGGGTTGAGTTAGAGCAGTAGCACTATGGGATGTACTATATTTGCTGTACCTATATTTTTCTTGGATAGAAATCTTGAAAAGGTACCCGGCAGCTTAGGAGTAATACCGAGTTATGTAGGACATATACTACATTAAAATCCCCTCGTTGGCTTGCCTCAGTGCCTGGTGAAGAGTCCGGGATCTCCAGCAGAACGCATCAGTGCGACGCGCGACGGGTCTCAATTAGGAGGGCTATAAGATGTAGCAACATCTGATGCGTACGACGTCTTGGTCTCCATCTGTACCCATCATCGAAGAATGATCGTAGCTCTCCTACACCCTCAGGTGCGAATGACGGCTTGCGGCTAGGCACACACCATAGAGAACAGATATGCACTTAGTGCGAATACTTTCCTGGGGGCTGGCTGGATGATGTGAGCTGCGGTCTTGCCGCCGCCGAAAGCCCAGAAGTTTAGGTACCTCTTACGATCAAGCAGGGTATTTTCTCAATCCTAAGCTACAGAGACCTGCATGTTCATCTACTACTTCTCTTAAATAAAATAATACCACATACCTATCCGCACTAGGATTGTGCATAGATGAATCGTGGTCATCCAGCGAGTGAGAATGGGAGTGTGAGTGGGCGGGCCGCGGTCGACTTTTCGGAAGAGAGTCTTGAGCACCGTCGGAGTCCCTTCTGGTACTTCCGCCTCCGCAGAAGCACTTGCAGATTATTCGCTTGAAAGCGAACCTGGAGAATAAAGAGAATGTTGAATAAAAAAAGCAAGTAATTTTCTTACTATATGAGACTACGACACACACGTGACGCAAAGGTTACCTCCAGGCCAGAGTGACAAAAACTTGGCCTAAAAATCTGAGGATACAAGGCAAGTTAGTGCCACCAAATTGTAGCTGCATCCATTTGTATAGTAAAATAGTTCTATTATTGAGTTTCGCTGGAAAGAAAGAAAGCGACTGTCAGCCAAATTGACGTAAGCAAAAAACGGCATCTCAGTAAAGACTAAGTCTTGCTAAAGTTTGTGTGTAGATGTCTTCGGCTTCAGCGAATACTTAAACTGCTGCACGTTCGTTTTCTGGTCTATTTAAGAAGATCAAAGGATAAGTGGATATCAATACTCTTCCTTACCTAAAATCTTTGGAGAACAGCGCATAGATGAGCGGGTTGATCGCCGAGTTGCAGTAACCGAGCCAGAATAGGATGGAGAAGAGGATGGGTGTCACGCAGTCACCGCAGAAAGCGCGCACCACGTAGACGCTAAAGAATGGCAGCCAGCAGAACACGAAACCGCCCACGATGATGCCCAGGGTCTTTGCTGCTTTCGTCTCCATTCTGAAGCGTTTTACCTGAAAAGACGTTGTAAATATAGGTCGATTACTGAAAGCAGGCGCGTGATTACTAATCACACAAATTCATTTTCATTTTTCATTGCGACGATCGATGACGTCACAGAAAATACTCACTGAAATGTGAGTATGTTGCAAGTGCTAGCGGTTACTAATAAATCAGCCTTTATACGATTCTGAAATAATTACGAAATTTTTTGACTTGCTTATGTTGCCATCTTTTTCTACAGATGACCATAATGCTGTTTATCAATAGATTGTATCATTGAAAATTTACTTTTAAATTGTAATCTGATTGCATTTTTAGGAACGGGGTCTTCCTACGCGAGACATCAAGTCAGAGGGCTATGATCTGTATAGCAATGTTTGCTGGATGATTGTTGCATCATGTAATTTATAGGATAAATAGTGTACTGAGCTTTGGGAACACCGACATTAGTAGGTATATCTGAGAAATATCCGATAACAACGCCTTTGTGTCGCTACACTTTAGCGCATCTAGCATCTTTAGCATTTTCTAAACTATATCGTTCCTACCGAACAATAAATGAAATAATAATTGCTTTAGTTTCAGAAATCAAACAAAATATTTACTAATTTCATCTACTACCTGAGCTTTTATATTCCTTTTCCCCATTCGCCTTGTCGTTCTCGGTTTATCATCAAACTCATCAAATAACGGCGCAGGAGCCAAATGCTGTGGAGGCCTGACCCTCAATCTACTCTCCGTCAGCTCCCTGCCATCTCTCTCATAGTGGACCGCGTAGAGAGAAGGACTGGGTGACCTGCTCGGCGATCTTGAGTTCTCGTGAGCTGGACAGATTTGCTCTGAAGATGGATAAGAGACTGAAATCTTAACTTTTTCATGCGCTCGTCGGGCACTTGAATGTCTGAAAAAGATAGAGAATTTTGTTAAAAGAAATTTAATAATCTTACGGGTGAATTTTAAAATAACGATTATTTCTAAAAAATAGATTAAGTACTCTCGATTACTTCCTTAATAACATAACATAATTTATTTCATTAAATTTGATCAAAGTTATTTGTGTTACTGAATGATCTGAGTCTTCTGAACTTATTGCAAAGTGGTATAGGTGGCTTTCAAATAATGGTGATTATGTTCTTGACAGGCGATATGCGAGTGTTAAAGACATGTTTCTCCATTGGGTAGATCCCGGATTCACGGATATGCATACCTTTCTAACTAGTATTATTATATGCCTCACGGCGAGGGAAAACATTGTAATAGTAATATTTTAATTGCTACTATATATTTATGACCAACCTGCACTTGGCCATGATGGACTATGGCTTAAATTGCTCTCACTTTTGAGAGGAAATCTGTGTCCAATAGTGGGACATTGAAAGAGATTGTAAAAATACATACCTTCTCAGTCTTTCTGGGGAAGCACTGAGTGAGGTACTAGTAGAATGATTAGAGGCAGTGGACAGAGGCGAGCCGTGTGGACGATTGGAGCCTCTGCCGCGATGTATCCTTAGTGTTAGGCGGTTATCGTCAAATCTACTGCCGAGGCCTGTACCTGGAATGGAATAAACGACGGCAATTTAGTTGAGACCTTTTTGCATACTACACGACAGCAATTTTCTTAAAGTCATGAGCTTAACGATTAATTAAAAGGTGGCGAACATTTAAGACTGATTGAAGTTTAACGATCTATAAAAAGCAATCCGATGACGGCTCTACGAGACATCCAAATCATGGAAACGTGCATGAATATTTTTTTCACTCTTTCAAAGCCTGCGCAGACTTTTCTCCACGTGTCACGTGGAGAAGGCTATTCATCACATGTTGGACTAATAAGCCAAATCCCAAAGAATGCCATTTCAAAACAAGGCAAGAGAAACCATTTAACTTCACGTAGCCTGTTCAATTGTCTGCTTCTCCATTTAAGTACAGAAGTAAAAAACGTACTTGCCAATGACCCAAAGATCAATGACCGACACAGAAGTTACCAAAGCTTGTTAAAAAGTGCATCGTACTTTTGTTTAAAAATAAGGCTTTGTTTATGAACATTTTGGACTCTAAAGTTGTTTACAATATCATAATCAATTTCAAATAATTATATAAGCACGGGTGTCGATAGAAAGCCTATAAATACTGTCAACAACAATGAAATTTCTTGTAACATGGAAAGTTTCATGTCTCTGAAGACAAAGTTTGTGTTTCAATTGATTTACGACTCTTCGAAGAATAAATAATGTGACAAAGTTTTCTAACAACAAAGCGAGAAAATCAAGGATTACAATAAATATTTAATGTTCAATCACTAACAAACTTATTACGAAGTTCTTAAATAAGTAAACAACTAACTTAGCGAAAAACATCTTGTATATTGAATTAGCTGTCGAAACAAAGATTTTGTTACTTGGAACTGTAATGCAAATAAAATTCAATTGTTGGAAATCATAGTATCATTCTGTAAAATATTTCTGTAAGTATAAAAGAAAAGCTTATATACTGAATTTTGTAAATTTAAAAGAAAGAAAATATTTTTTTTAGAATATCGATAGCACCCGAGAGCTAAGGTTATTCAAATTTAATTTTTCTCACAAGAGCCTTTAAGTACACTCTAGTGTCTTCTAATAATATATTATATATATAATAATATATTATTTAATAAAGTCTTCTAGTGTTATTAACGCACTAAAACTCTCGAAAATCGCATGGGGTAATGATTTTTCTTTTCGATCACACCGTTGGAAGCCTTACGCCAGGTTCTTTGTGAGCCTATCATGAGAGAGCTTTTTCACTCTTTTTTTTATAAATAAACCTAACAATAAGGCAGACGGGCCGCGTGATGTTAAGCGATCACCGTCGCCTATGGACACGGGCAACCCTAGGAGAGCCGCCCGAGCATTGCCGGCTTTGGAGGAGAGCTTTTTTTACAGCTTTCTTGAAGAACCCCATGTTATAGTCCACTGGGAATGCCTCAGCTGGAAGGTTGTCCCATAACCTACACGTCCGTGGTAAAAAGGAGCGTGCAAAGCGGACTGTGGAGGACCGCCACGAGTCCAGATGGTGCCGGTGGAACTTTAACCTCCCATCATCACCCCATATCACCCTTTCTGGATACCATTCTGCAGAGTCGTCACAATTTTGATTAAGTTGTAATTCATTATTTCCAAAGCTCACCTTTCGTAGTCCGAAAACCCTGGTTGATAGCCTTCGTGGTCCTAATAGCAGCCTTGTAGATCCTCCAGTAGAAGAACAGCATCACGAACATGGGTATGTAGAAGGAGCCTAGTGCAGAGTAGACCACGTAGCCGGCGTCGTTCGTGAGCTCGCAAGTCCAGGGGCAGGGAGGGTCTGGTTCCACGCCTTCTGTGTCGTCAGACTGGACAGAAAAAAATATTACACACATTTATTATTTTTTGAAAATATAAATAGTAGATCAGCGTGCCTCAAGACTTTATTTGTTCATTGCTACTCAAGAGGCTGATAATCGCCTCAAACAAGCCTGGCTGATCGGTTCAGCGAATAGATGCAGCACTTTTACACCTAAAAACAACATAATTTCTTAACGAGAAATTGTTGTAGGTTAATTTTGGACTTTGCTCAATATTTTGGAAAGTTGTTGGTGAAACCCCGAAAGTGTTTTTCTGCATTTCCGAGCGATGGAGTAAGAGATTTCCCTACAGTCGGACTAGAATAGTCTAACTGCTATTATACAGCAATCTAGAGAAATGCTTAGGTTTAAGATCCTACCTTCTTGTCCTTCCATCCAACCAAAGGCGGGAAACAGATGACGAACGACAGAACCCACAGTCCAGCGATGAGGGCTTTAGCACGCTTCCTGCTCATGATGCTGGGGTAGCTGACCGGGCGGGTCACGGCCACGTAGCGGTCCAGGGAGATGGCGCACAAGTTCAGTATGGACGCTGTGCACATCCAGACGTCCACTGCAAGCCACACTGAGCACCAGACGTCGCCGAATATCCATACCTGGAAAGATGATTAAACATTATGAGAAAAATGAAGTTTTGTTTGAGGGATTGCAAGTTTTGGATAGATATTTTTATAATATGTTGTAGAACTTTTATGGTTCGATGTTTCAGTGTTTTAGATGGTAAGATGAGCTTGCCAATCAGAGTTACATAAGTCAACAATGAGCCTCTGTGGCACTAGCGCAACTGTATACGTCTTCAGGCTGGACTCAGGGTTGCTTGAGGTTGTGTGCTGCATCCATGGGCTGCAGTGACCACTGAATCACGTGGCCCACACATTCGTCTGCTACTAAATTTAAATAAAGAAAAAACCTATGCTGTCCCCGTTTTATCATAACAATTTTGGAATGTATGTATGGCAAAGATTTCTTATGGTGCCTGACAATGAAAGTTTTTTAGCGAAGTATTGCTTTCTCTTACTGACCAGGTGTTGGAATTCCTGCGTCCCTTGAGTATCTGTGGATAGGAGTAAACCTTGTGAAAGATACCAGGTAGTGCGGGATTTTGGCCTGTTATTTGGAGAACTTACCGCAGACTCTTACAAGGACAGTACAGTCTGTATTCGGGAACCTTAATTCTTTTAATAAACCTCTTGTACGTTTATTTTATTATATATCGAATCGTGAGTGTAACTTAACATGATTATTTATATCTGACTTATCTCACGTGTCATTTTTCGGAACTAGGCCGACTAGTTTCGGACATAAACGAGGTCTTCTTCATGAGCCGTCACGGTCGGTCGCTCGATGGACGAGCCGATGACGTAAGTAGGTACTATGTACATAATAAAGAAATTATTTTAATAATGTTCAACTACATAATAATATTAATTTATGCGTCAGTTCCGCCAAAGCTTCCCTTCTAATTCAATGTACGATGGAACGAAAAAATATAATTTGAGCAAATTCACCCTCATTAATTTATGTTTCGGACCTCTAAGCAATTTCGGCGCTAATTTTATATTCGAGCTCTGATTCTGATTCCAGCTCAAGGACATACTTTGAATCTCATTTGTCATACTTTTTTTCAATTACATTGTAATGATACTTTTTCATTCATGTATTTTTCATTTATATTGGGAAGCTCTATATAAACCTTGCGAGATACTCATACCCCTCTGTAGGATTAGCCACCCAGGAAGTACCACCGCTGCTGCCGTGAACCAATTCTATTGTGTTTCAGTGGAAAGGTGCAGTTGCCGGGTTGCCACACTTACATGAGGTGACCCTGACCACCAGACTCCGGAGTAGCAGCGCAACTGCATACGACCTCAGACAAGACTTACCTATGCTTGCTTGAGGTTGTATGAAGATGTCCATGGGCTACAGCGACCACTTAACACCACGCGGCCTGCATGCTCGTCTGCTACTCCATTCAAATAAAAAAATGCATAAATTTTCTTTTTACAAAAAATTGATACTTAATTTCAATTGGAAAAATGCAAATAATAATGACAAAATGTAAAAAAAGTTTTTTTCGAAAACTCTAGGAAATATAGAAATGTTGGATATTTTTTATTTCATCCAATATGTGATGTTTTTAATATTTTTTTTCAGAATTCTTTTAACTTGACAAGAAAAAATATGACAAATATATACTTAAACGCAGTTTTAAATAGTTACAATTGCAAATTACTCGTTTTTACAATAGTTTTTAACACTGCGAGTACCTACTGAGTTCTCAAACGGTGACGTCATCTGTCGCCTCGTTAGCATGGTTTTCAACACTACGCGGTGAGGTTTGGCTCGTATTTCTGTCTTTCGGGGTGCTCCAATCGATGTGGTCCTTTAAAAACACTAGATCCTTATGCCAAACTAGCTGACCCCGCGAACTCCGTATCGCGTTTAAATATTAAATAATAATAATAATAATGGATAGCATATAAACCTTCTCCGTGAAAAAATACATATACATACCAATTTTCATAATAATCGGTCGAATAGTTTCTGAGTTTTGCGATGTCATATATACAAACATCCTCTTTTATATGTGCCAAATAGGATCGATTTATACAATAAAAAAACATGAAAGTTTTTATTCTATTGTGTTTCGGTGGAAAGGTGCAGTCGCCGGCCAGACTTGCCTACATGCGGCGTCCATCAGCCTTCATAGTAACAGCGCAACTGAAACAACCATAGGCAAGCAAGAATTAAGCGTGCCTGAGGTCGTGTGTAGATGTCTATGGGCTGCAGCGACCACTTAAAACCACGTGGCCTGCATGCTCGTCTGCTACGCCATTCAAATAAAAAATGTGGGACAATTTAGACACAATTCACCACCATTTATTGCTATAAAGTTAGGTAAACACTACTTTGTAACAATCCGCAATCAGAACGTATGATGGTGTATCCTTTTTTCACGCAATAGCACCTCCCTTCCTCTCACATAGGATACATGCACATGCAACAATAAAAAATATACACCAGCATACGCACCACCACCAACACGTGTTTCGCCCCAAAACAGAGCATCATCAGGATTATTGAGTCTACGACGGATACTCGCAATGTCATTGCTGTTTAATTTCTTTTCCTTCCTACTCTATTAAGCATAACGTTTTAGATATTAACCTGACGAGGACATACCTCTAGAGATGCTGTAGTGATGTACCAAATTCGGAGTAAAAGTATTAAGGATTTCTCGACCATTATTAGTAGTAGACTAAGATATGCGACAATTTTTTTTCAACCCTTTTTAATGTCCCACTGATGGGCACTGGTCTCCTCTCACAAGTGAGAGGGATTTAGGCCATAGTCCACCACGCTGGCCAAGTGCGGATTAGTGGACGTCGTGCTTTCGAGAAACTATGAATTTCTCTCCGGCATGCACGGCGATGGAAGACATCGTAATCAATTAAATATTACGATATTTTCCATCACCGTGGAGCAGCGATAAATACGCACATTACAAATTACTTTGTTAGAGGTGCGCGATTCGAACCCGGGATCGGTTGCGTCGAGGACCGCGGTTTTTAACCACTCGGCCATCACTGCTGCGACTATAATAGTAGACATTTTCACGTTTTCGTAACATATTCCATATGCTGTTTTTATTTTACAAATAAAACAAACACACAAAAAAATTTACTAATAACATTAAATAAAGAAAATTCTGAAGCAATTTATCGAAATATAACACATTATTGCAAAAATTATAATAATATCTCTCCTCAATTGAGACTTGACAAATTTGATGCACCTTTCAGTGCTTCGAAGGATACGGAAGCCATCGGCTCCGGTTTTTATCCATTAACAGCAGTCGTTAAACCTTGTCGGGGGCAACATCGGCTTAACAAACAAGCCGACAACGGATTAACCACTAGGTATGCATGGAAAGGAAACAGCGTGGAGTAGGTTTTAAGCCTTCCCAATTATGTGGAAGAGACCCAAATCAAACTCAGACGTAAACAAGCTTGCAGTCATCATATACAATGTACATTAAAAATGGATACTGATATTCGTGTTTGTGTACGTATATTCGCGTGAAAATTCGTATTCGCAAATATTAAAAAGCTGATATCTGTTACACATCACTACAAAGAACCCTTTGAGAACACTTTCCATACTTTCGGATTTGCGAAGGTAGCTTACCCCTGATATATTTCTCGGGGATTGGACTATTTGCGTTTTTGCTTTAGCTTTTCAGACGTATTGCTTTTCGTCTCGGCAAATGTTTTTTTCAGTCGCTTTTATTCACCGCTTTACAATAATATTGGTGATTTTCATATTGGTGGAGCAGCGATGGTCGAGCGATAAAGATAACGGTCTCAAAAACGGAGATACCGTGTTAAATCCCCGGCACGCACCTTAAAGAAAGTAAAGTGCATAATCATTCATCGCTGCTCCATGGTGAGGGAAATATTGTGATATTAAATTGATTGCTATGTTTTCTAATGTAGGGCACGGTTTCCTTCTTAGAATTGTGTGGTGAATGTTGTATGATGAGACTATGAATGATGAGTACTGGGACACTGAAAAAACTGACTTTTACCTATACCTATTAGTATCTCTTGTTTCGTTATTTCTATTTCGATATCCTCCAATAAATAATGATAATTTTAGTAGACGCAGCTGGCTTGACTTGAGTAATATAACTGTTATCATATTGTTATTAAATTTAATATTCACAGCATCTGTTACTTCCTAATACCCGCCCGAATTCCGTGCGATATTACGATGTCTCTTCAACCATTATTAAGCTCATTTGTATTAAATAGTGGTAGAATAATAATAGAGTTAAATTTTACAAGCTTTTCATTATTAACTTTTAATTGCTTTTAATGCAATGTATTATTGTTTGAGTGGAATCATGCAACTCAATTTTGAAACAGATATATCTTCAAACGATTGAGCTGAAATTTTGTACATTTTGTACACAGTTTGGATTTCAATGCAATCAATGGTAATCGCTTCAATTAGTAATTCCGTAACTATTCAGTAATTCATTATTGCATTAAAACAGGTACGAAATAGCTGTTTAAATTTTACAATAGCGCCGCTGTTTATGCCCCATGGGCATGTATCCTCATAGCGTGGCATTGCATGGCATAATAAATTATTATTATTATATATTATTGCAAATGGTGCATCATTTACGTTACATAATAATATACAAATTGTAACATACATGACAAAATATCTAAATGTCACAAATTATCAAACTTTAATAAAATTATTAACACTTGAAATGGATGAAATTAATAAGATAAAATGGTATGTGCCATATTTTTCGTATATCGAGCGCCCGACGCTTTTTTCACAATAATACTAGAATTTTCGGTCATTGAAATGAAATGAAATGAAATATTCTTTATTCTTTATTCACTGTACGGTTCATTTACAAACTCTTAGTGAACGTTATTTTTTTGTTCTGTCTGCTCTGGGTGCGGTTAGGCAATGCTGAGCTGAAGAAAAGAGCAGACGGAGAAAAACTTCAGCCCTGTTTTAAAATTGTTGTTTTAAGCTTATTTAAAAAAAAAATTTTTAACTTTCTATTTTGTTGTGCTTTAAAAGCGTGTTTTCAGTTTTTTTCAAACTATATTTATTAAATTTGATTGTATTCCCTTGTATTATTTGCAAAGTAACATTAGCCGCCCAGTTAAAATTAAAATAACGTAATATTTTCGTGCAGGTAATCAAATCTTTGTTTTATAAGATCTAGCGACCTCTGAATTTCAGAGAACGCGAATAATTCGAGCAGATTAGCTCTCGTAATTTAAACGTCTGTACCCCGAAGCGTTTTCGTTTCTTATTTATGTTTTTAACTCGATTTTAAGGCGGAATTCAAAATGCTTTTCCATCCGTGAAATTAAGAGCATAGAATTAATGTGACAGATAATAATGCTGCTTTTCACATTTTTGACTATCAAGGCCTTTTTTTTTTTGGTATCGGGGGGAAACCTTCAAAAGGTACCCGACACCTTGGGAGAGGATACCGGGTTATGTGGGATTTGACCGCACTAAAACCCCCTCGGTGGCCTGCCTCTGCGTTTGTGAGGACTCCGGGATCTCCATAGGAACGCACCGGTGTCCTCCACGCGCGGCGCCCCAGAACGGGCCCATCTTCGGGAGAGCAGATGTGCTCTCCTGCACCTTCAGGTATTCACGGCGGCATGCGGCCACGCATACACCGCCGTCCCTCCCGGGGCTGCTAGCTGGACGGGTCAAGCTCCCACTCTCACCGTCCGCATCCCCGGAAGCCCCCTTTTAGTCGCCTCTTACGATCAGGCAGGGGATACCGTAGCTCTATTCTTAATCCCGAAGCTACAAGGACTTGACTATCAAGGCCTAACGCTCACAATAAGATTAAGATAAGATTACCTATAAGAGAAACTATTGTAAAATACCGCCGCCGGCCAAACTTCCATGAGGCGACTACCAGCCTCCGGAGTAGCAGCATAACTGCATACGACCTCAGACAAGACTTATCTATGCTTGCTTGAGGTTGTATGTAGATGTCCATGGGCTGCAGCGACCACTTAACACCACGTGGCCTGCATGCTCGTCTGCTACTCCATTCAAATTAATAAAAATCTACCCTTAGCCGTCTGACTGACGAAAAGTCATACACCGTCGTTGTTCGTTTAGTCGTCTGGGTACAACTTTCTACTCAAAAATGTATTAAAACACCCAACTACGTGATACCAACAAAATAAAAAATATATATCCCTCTCGACTGCATCCCTTTTCGCATCCCACTGTTGGGCACTTGTCTCTATCGTTATAGGGTAGGCCTACTCCATTGCTGCTCCAATGTGAGTTGTTATTAATTCCAAGAAAATCCTACTTAATACCGAGAGGAAACGTCCCAGTAGTAATAATAATAATAATAATTTATTTATTTGTATAAACTTGTACAGTAAAAACATATGAAGTCTCTGGTCCCTGAATTAGTAAAAACTGTGTCTCAGAGACCAGTGTCTTCTCCCAATATTTAGTAGTAGTGGAACATTAAACAGAGATAGAAATTTTTATTCACTTAGCAATATACCCTATAGCTATACAACTTCTCGATGATACAGACATAGTAAGAAGACGCCAAAGGACAAAACCTTTTGAGTTAGTGTAGTGTAATGTAGTGTTAGAAATAATGAGAAAGTGACAGTGAGTGAGTGTACTTTACAAACATAAAGAACAATAAAAGTGTATGTTCGCCTTAATAGACAGTAACTAAAAATCGTCAGAGGCCTTTACGGGCGAACCCCTCGTCCCAATGCCCATGCACAATGTGCCTTCTAGTTATACAACTAGTGTGTCTGTGTGTGTCGGTGTCAGTGATGACGGTGCATAGAAAATAACGTTGTTAATTGAAATTGACATATTTAGAAATATATGCGTCTGTAGCGATGAAAGAATATTTGTGAATGTGTGACAAAATTAAAATGTGTGCGTTCTTTCCCCGCACCAGTTTTGGCACAAAAATTATATATCGAAGCGAGGCGCTATGCCGTCTCTCCTGAAGGGTGAGTCAGTAACTTTGATGCTCTAAGTCGTTATGGACGCATTTTAAGTCAAAAACAAGTTACCTATTAGTCATAAGGCTCGATTTTAATTATATTAAAAGTGTCCAGATGATAGGTACTTTAAAATATGTAGAAAAAACTTAGCAATATAGAAACTGATACAATTTTAAAACGTTATACTGAGAGACACCTTTACAGGTCGCAAGCAAATATAGAATGCAATCGACTGAGAAAATTACGTGTGGTACAAGAAACTCATTTGGCAATGTAATTTTTCAATTTGTATCTCATCTATTGAAGCAGGCGTGGCCCGGTGACTGGCGAGAACGCAAGCGATCTACGCAGTGAAGCCATACGGGTTTAGCAAAGGGAGATCTCCTGCCGGGCGAGGCGATCATGCCCGGGGAGCGGCTGCGCTCCAACTGACTCAGTTCAGCTTGTATATATGGTAGGATATTCCGAAAACTTCGATAACGTGATTCAGGAATGCCCGTGGCGCCATCTCTTGATGAGTAGCGGAAGGTCGCTACACGGGCACGGTCGGGTGTGAGATAGGTGACCACCTATCTTCCACACGACACGTTAAGCCATGGGTCCCTATAGTTAACATTATAAACAAATAAATAAATAACGCTTCACAATCATAGCTTTATAGTAGGGTAGATATACCCTATGTCGTGGGTACCATAGACACAAAGACAGAAACATAAATACCCAGACCGTGAAAATAAATTTAAACTCATTGTTCATTCAATTTCTGTTTTGCCGTCGTTAAATCTTGTCGGAGGCCTTATGGGTAATTTGATCGCGAATCACTAATGCATTATAGTGAGTCTTCCCTACTTACTTACTCCCGTGGCTCAGCGACCCAAAGTGGGCTTTGGCCTCCGATATGAGAGAGCGCCACTGGACTCGGTTCAGCGCTATCTCTTGCCATTTATTGACGTTGAGCTCTCGCAGATCCGCCTCCAGCTCGTCTATCCAGCGATACCTCGGTCGGCCAACGGGTCTACGCCCAGTCGGTTTTCCCGAGTATGCCTTCTTGACGCTTCGGTCCGGTCCCATTCTCTCAAGGTGGCCAAGCCATCTCAATCGGTGAGCCTTTATCTCACCAGTGATGTTGGGTTCGGCAAAGATGTTTTCTATTTCTTTATTGTTCCTTACTCTCCAGTTTCCATCTACCGTGCGCGCGGGTCCAAAGATTTTTCTAAGGATTTTTCTTTCTGCTACTAAAAGTTTATATTCGTCTTTTAGAGTTAGTGTCCAAGTCTCACACCCGTATAGTAAAATAGGTCGTATGACTGTTTTATCCCCTAGTAGTAGTAGTCCCTAGGTTAACGAGAATGTTTTAACGTAGTAAAAATAGAGTACGTTACTCTTTAGCCTCCTCACTATCTCTCTACTACTGCACTACAGAAATCATTCCACGTAAAACAGAACAAACAAACAAAAACAATCAAACATTTTCGTATGTATTGTTGACTCTCAAAAGCTTATTATCTGAGCCACAACCTCGTTGACTATTTCAAAGAGAAAAAAGCCACTGAACTAGTCAATGAAAAACTGTAGCAGGGGCGTGTGCTCTGATGGAAATTATGCCTTTTTAAGGTTCCGTACCAACCGTAGAAGCGCGCATGGCCCGGCGGTTAGCGTAGAACGCTAACGATCTATGCAACTAAGCCAAACGGGCGCGGTCAGATGTGAGATGGGTGACCGCTAGTGGCAAAAATTTCATGCGCGTTTCCGTGCTTCGGAGGGCACGTTAAGCCATCGGTCCCGGTTGTTGTCGATAGATGACAGTCGTTAAGCCTTGTCGGAGGCCTTATGGGCGGTTTGAAAACATCCGACAGCGGGTTGGCCACTAACCCGCATCTCCACTAACCCGCATTATAGCAGCGTGGTGGAGTAAGCTCCAGGCCTCCCCAATCATGGGGAGAGTCCCGTGCCCAGCAGTGGGACGCAAAAAGGGTTGCAGCCAAGGTTCCGTAGCCAAATAGTAAAACGGGGCCCTATTGCTAAGAATCAGCGGGTCAGCGGTCCTTCCGTTTGTCTGTCCGTATGTCTCTAGGCTATATCTTATGACCCATGATACCTGGACAGTTGAAACAAAATAAAATATTTTAAGGGGGCTCCCATACAACACACGTGATTTTACATAATTTTCTCGATCTTTATAACGAAGACTGGTGGACGCTTGAAACTTTCATAGAATATTTAATTATTACATTCACTTTAATAAACTTAAATAAACGCTTCACTCTCATAGCCCCATAGTAGGGTATATATACCCTGTGTCGTGGGTGCCATGGACATAATATACAAAGACAGAAATACAAACACCCAGATCGAGGACAGAAATTTAAACTCATCATTCAAATTTCTGATTTGCCGGGAATCTAACTCGGGACCCTTCGATTGGCAGTCGGGCATGGTGGTTAATGATACGGAATAATAATACGGAATCGGATAATGACACGGAACCCTTCGTGCGCGAGCCCGACTCGCTTTAGCCGGTTTTTTAATATTATGTGGCAGTTTCATTAGAGGATTTATGTTTATAGAAAAGCTTGTATTTGTTTTTCATGGAATATGAAGGAGCAAATTTGAGGGATAAGATTTTCCTGCTAAGCTAAATTAGTAGTTAAAAATAATTTACCGTATCAGGGAGAACATTTTTAAATACCCGGTTATTTAAAAAATACCGCGTTATGTTAGAATATTAATGGCCGCAACCCTTTTTTCGTCCCACTGCTGGGCACGGGTCTCTCCCCATTATTGGGAAGGCCTGGAGCTTACTCCGCCACGCTGCTCCAATGCGGGTTGGTGGAGATGCGGATTAGTGGCCAACCCGCTGTCGGATGTTTTGAAACCGCCCATAAGGCCTCTGACAAGGTTTAACGACTGTTATCTATCGACAAAAACCGGGACCGACGGCTCAACGTGCCCTCCGAAGTACGGAAACGCGCATGAATTTTTTTTGCCACTAGCGGTCACCCATCTCATCAGGTCACCAAATCAAGTATCGAAATTCCATGCCCATTGTTGTTAGCACAGATACATCGAGAAAAAGTACATAGTTTTTTTTTGTTATCTATGTCATGGAACATCGTATGGATGTTAGAGAACCAGATATTTTGACATACAAACAGCCTAGCCTAGCTAGAATCGAAACAGAGACCCTCTTACGCCAGACTGTCCTAGTAATTTTTGCACCACAAGGGTCGCCGTCATATATTATATGAAAATTCTGTAAAGCAAATAAAATACTTCTGACTAAGCCCACCTTAAAAAAATCAAAAGGCTTTTTATAAAAAGGCAGTGAGATAAATATACCTCTGCATTAAAAAAGAGCTGAAAGGGTTGCTCGGTAAAAGCCCTTTTGATTCGAAAAGTTGTAAGTTTCACATCTATGTGAAAGTAATATCTATAAATAGTGTGTCAGTTAGTAATGTGTAGGTCGCAAGCGATCTATACAGCAAAGCGAAATGGGCGCAGTCACGAGTGAGTCAGACGAATAGCATACCTAATTATAATGTTATTAGGTAAACAATACTTTTCAACAATCCGCAATCAGAACATAATAATATGATGGTGTATACTTTTTTAATGCAATAGCACCTCCCTTCCTGCCACATAGGACATATGCACATGCAATAATAAAAATATACACCAACATACGTACCACTATATGATAAGATAGCATAAGGCAAATTAATTTTAAGCGCAGTGTCCTGTTGATAGCTCCGATTGTTATCGATAGATGGTCATTGTGTGTGAAACCATTGTGAAACCTCCATCAACCCGCATTAGAGTGGTGCAGAGAAGCATGAAGAGAGACCCATGCCCAGCACTGGGATGAATAAAGGGTTGCAGCCATGTGTGATCTAAGGGTCTTTCATAGCGAACATAATTGCGCTAAAACCTCCCCTGTTCTTTTAATGAGAGGAACTCATTAAAAAATAAATTTAAAACAGTATTTCTTTTGCTCTGTAAACACAATATTGTTTAACGACATTTTGTAAAGCAACAGTTTGAATATTGTCAACCAAAATATTATTCGTAAAATCATTTTAAGCTTTATTTCGCGCAACGCCACCCGATACATTAGGCCGATATTTCACGACGTTACGACCAGTTATTTTTCATGATATGGGTAAAAGCTTTTAAAATAACACTTGCATAAAATTATTGAATGAACATTTATGATATTTTTGTTGCCTCTATGTAACTTGGTATGACTTTTCGTAAAACCTCCCTCTGTAAACCACCCCCATCCTGTCTAGAAGGCTGCTTCGTCACTTGGTTTGGTTTACAACTGCACCACGTTGCTCCAATGCCCGTAGGTGGAAACCACAGAACATATTAAAAGAGGTAGAATGGCAATAATGCGCCGTTCGTATAAAAACCGTTATCGTCGATCCAGCCCCACCTTTCACCTCCTCTACATCTGTACTTAAATAAATATGAAGTTTACGCACATATTTGCAATTTCAAATCTAGCCAATCTTAGCGCCGTACAATCACACGGTTTCAAATGAACGAATCACACCCAAACACGCACACAAGCACGCATATTGCACGCCTGTTTCTGTAGAGATTATGAGCATTGCTCATATCCTTGGCGCGTCTGCCCCGCCCACAATTCCAGTCTAATCTCTTTAATAATGTTCTGTGGTGCAAACCGAAATTACAGGGAGTGGCCCTTTGATAATGATACATAAGGATCTGAAACAGTTGTCTATATAAAGCGTAGCTTATACTTTTGTATCATAATCCGATGAAGAACTTATAAACATATTTCTGTTTCTTTCTCACTTATGTATATCTACTCATGCGATAAGAGATAGCACTAATGTTGAACGTGCCAATTTTGGCAACATTTTTCTGTAACGTCATGGTAATACCTATTTGCGGCCGATTCGCCATTTTTTATTACACTTTCATGTGGTACTTGAGCTGTCAGTGAGCTTTGTTGTGGACAGTTTTTTTTAGAATTTCTTCGTTATTTGTGGTGTTCTTTAGCAAATCCTTTATTGAGAAAGGTGAAGTGGTGTAAAAGAAGATGCCAAAGTGCAGTTTTATTGGGTGCGGCGGCAGAAGAGGGAAAAAACAGCATCATGTACATTACGCCGGTACGTACTGCATATTTCATCGAAATACCCCTGATTTCTACAAATTTACAAATGAAATGTTTGCTAAAAGTCTTAAGTAAAGATATTGGATCACGTTTCCTTTCATTTTCATTTATATTTACGATTATTTCACTATACAATTTTATAAAAACATTTTGTATGAAAAATAGTGTTGCGGTATTGATTGCTCCCATATCGATAAAATTATCATACATAAGATAAAGGGTAAAGAATATCGGGCTTATGAAATATGTTTTTTTCACAATTGTATAACTGGAAAAGTTAGTTGTATTAGCAAATTAAAATTTAAACTTCTGTTAATGTTCCACTGCTGGGCATTCCTCTCATAACTAACATTATGTGTATTTTGTTTTAGGTCACCAGTGATTGAAGAGTCTGAAAATATAAACACTACAAGGAAACATGTATATTTTTGTCCCTTCAATTTGATGATTCATGTTTCAACAGAACAATGAATAATATAGTACTACGTGATGATGGCCTACCATCACAAACTTTATTGGTAAGAAAGATATGTGCTCTTTTAATTACTTAACAATTTATTGTTCAGATATATATGATTGTTGTTATATATTATTATTGTTATGTGTGTGTGCGTGTATATGTATAGGCGTTGTGTTAAGCGAGCGAGCTGGGGTTGCTCGCGAGCGATTACCGTCGCATATGGACGCGACGGTAATCGCTTAACACCACGCCGCCTACTTAGGATAGCTATACATAGTCGATATAAATCAATGTACTCATATACCTACTATGGTTTATATGTTATACTGTTGGGCACTGGTCTCTCCTGACCAGAGAAGGTACATGCCATATAGTTTACCAAGCTGGTCCAGTGCGAGTTAGGGTACTTGGATAGCGCCCTGTTTGTATAGTTCTGATAAGACTATCTATTTAAAGACATCTTATTATATTTAAAATGTAGGTATATATCTTGAACGGAAATATAAAGATAAAATTTTAAAACAGGCTTTAATATTAATAGCCAGCCATTAGTCAGCCAGCCATTATTCAGCCAGTCATGAGTCAGCCAGCCTTAAGTTAAGAGCCATAATGATCTGTTGTTCCAGATGCTAACCATTACGGTCTGTTCCCATTACAAGAGCAATTATTCCAGGATGGCCGAATGTACCGAACGCGTCAGCCAGCTAGCCAATCGGAGCCTTGCCACCATGCCATACTGACGTCTCCCTGCAACCTAGCCAAGCCGTAGCTAATAAGGAGAGAGTCAACTCTATATAAGCCATCCCCAACAATTATTATGTGTCATTCTGCTTGTCAGTAAAAATGCAGAAACTGTCCATTTTTATTTCAGGTAGATATTTGAGTAAAATTTATGCTTTCTTTTTAAGGACATTCGTCTTAGTCCCTTGTATGGTCCCTACCTTTATACAAATTGTTAATGACCAGAGGTCTTCAGGAGTCCAGATAATTTATAATAGGTACCTTAAGCTTACGCAACTATACCTCCCTATTATGTTTTAATATCTTTTAGGTACATATTTGTTTTTAAAAATAAAGGAAATGTTCAATAAAGTAAAATAAATGTGATTATCAATATCTTGGATATTTTATTTTGTGCCCTACTAACACAACCTTGATAAAAAAGGACATACCATACCAGCAGACATACAAAACATCAGACCGTACAAGATCATCAATTCGCAATTGTGAGCGAGAGAATCATTCGTGATTTTTTGCATAATATTATAAACTCTGACGTTAGTATGACGTGGCATTAGTTTAATTTTAACTACGTTTAACGTGTTAGCCTATCGTTTTAATCACACCTCGGAGTTACTGATGGTTTGAATGGAAGTATAACTTTTATATTTAATTTTATATTATTATAATTTGTTAATTTACCTACAAACTGATATTCAAGCCCTAGGATAGATGATCACTTCCAGTGTACCTATTTGTAACAAGAATGGAACTATCGATAATGTCTATCGACCGAACAGAAACAGCTCTAGTCGAATCCGCCATTTGTAATTACAGTCGAGTGTAGGTATGGCACGTTTTTTTTGTAGGTATTTCAACTCCTTCCGTAAGGGGGATTCGTTCCTCATTGGAGTGGCCGGCCAACCTGCGTCGGATATTTTAAAACTTCTATACTATTGCTATCGCCTATGGTTATGATCGAGCGGTAAGACTTTGGACCTCTGACAAAGTAATTTATTATATGCGTACATTATGCGTATTTATTGGCTTTACGGTGATGGAAAGCCAATGCTTTAGTTATATATTATATTCACTTCCAAAATAAATGTTTCATAAGTAATGATAATTAGTAACGATAATACGGTACAATAATTGCCATTGATAATGTCCATGTTATTAGCGACTTAACATGGCTAAGACCCGGCGCCCATTATCGATAGCGGCACGGCTGAGGATTTTAGATGGCAAATACGTTATACTACGAAGTAGTTTGATGGCCCGTGTGGTCATGCCAGGCCATAGTTAACATACCGGACTGCCAATTAGGGGTTCCGGGTTCGATTCCCGGCGAAGCAGAAATTGTAACGATGAGGTTTTAGATATGGTTTTAGTTTCTGTTCTCGGTTTGGATGTTTGTGTGTGTCCATGGTACCTACGACACTTACCCTACTGTAGAGCTATGAGTGTTTAACGTTATTTATTATTATTGATTAATTTATTAAATAGAAATATACACCATATATCATGGCAATAAAGTACAAATTTCAGTTATAAGGCCGTAGTAACGTACCTTTTCTGGATGCTTGAGGCTGCTGCATCGGAAGTCTTGAGGATTCTTCCGGTATATTATTATAATGAGGCATAAATAGAGTGCGCCGGGCCTTAGTTCTTTTTTATTTTTATTAAATTAAAATAAATAGTTATGAACCACTGTTATCTTTAAACAGTTAACCGAAAAACAAAGGTAGGACATTTTAACTTAACCGCCGTACGAACAGACAAAAACAACAGAAATAGCTATACCCCAGGTAATCAAATAACGTCACCCTGTAGTTTTACATACCAAATAACATCAGTTGCTTATCAACTTTATTCGTCAAGAATAAAGGTTAAATTCGCTTGCCCTGTCTATACTCATCAAACTGGCATCAAAGAACTATAACATTCCTGTGTTCGAAATTAAACTTAAACTCTATAATTTCAGCAGTTAGGTCCAAAATTGAATTAACCCACATATTGAATACGAACGACATGTTAGTCAAAGAGAGGTTGACTTTAATAGTGAGGGATAGAGTTCATTTTTGAATGGAGTACCCATTTAACCCTTCAACTGTAGTAGGGGTCCGTAGAGAGTCTTATTACAGAAATGATGGGCAGTTGTGAGGTTGTGATGACTTCATGCCCTCATATTAAGCCTTTCATGATTATATTATGAACGTTAAATGTAAGGATTTCCTCATAAATTAAAGGCTGAAAAGAGGCCGGACTTCATTACATGTGCAAGTAAAAAGGATATCTTTTAATGACTTAGCGTAGCATAGTCTCGAATGGAATTGACTTTTCATAAGGAATATTAGTAACAATATTTTTCTAAATAAAAAATTATTATCACACAACAGGACGCCAAATATCAAGGGGGCCATGGACACAAACAAAGATATGGACACAATTACCCAGACCAGGAAAAAGAACCAATTATTTCCCGCTGTGAATCAATGCCAGAACACCCTGCATTACAACGTGGTGACCACTGGGCCATACAGGATGTCAAATTTTTACTTGGCCAGAGGCTCCTTTCAAGTTGCGTAGCGAAATAAATCAATGTTGTGAGCCATTATAATTCACCACGCTGACCAAGTCTTGAGTTGTGTTCGTAATCTCATTCATTCATGAGAATGTCAGTGCCAACAGAATGTTTCCTTCACTTCGGAAGTCCCCTTTTAGTCGCCTCTTACGATCAGGCAGGGGATATCGTAGCTCTATTCTTAATCCCGAAGCTATATTGGCAATGAGCCTAGCACTCCTTCCACGAAAATGCATTGGAGCTATAGAAAAATATCTCAAAGGTGGGTTATTTCCACCAATCCGCACTTGGCCACCCTGGTGGATCTCTCCTTCAGTATAGTATCGCACGATCGCATATTGCCTTTGTCAACTTAAACCATTTGAAACCAATTTTGCCATGGTCAAAATCAGTGATTTGCTTCTCTTAATAGTCATACAAATATCCGAGTAAAACGATCGCTTTATTTACCAGGACGTTGCTGAAGTAGTTTTGGAAATAATTTGCCATTTAATTGGCCATGATTTTTTTCTGTTTTGTTAAACCATTTGAAACCAATTATGCCCAATGATGGTCAAAATCAGTGATTTGCTTCTCGTAATAGTCAGACAAATATCCGAGTAAAGCGATCGCTTTATTTACCAGGACGTTGCTGAAGTAGTTTTGGAAATAATTTGCCATTTAATTAGCCATGATTTTTTACTGTTTTGTTAAACCATTTGAAACCAATTTTGTGCAATGATGGTCAAAATCAGTGATTTGCTTCTCGTAATAGTCAGACAAATATCCGAGTACAGCGATGGCTTTGTTTACCAGGACGTTACTGAAATAGTTTTGGAAATAATTTGCCATTTAATTGGCCATGCTTTTTTACTGTTTTGTTAAACCATTTGAAACCAATTTTGCCCAATGATGATCAAAATCAATGATTTGCTTCTCGTAATAGTCAGACAAATATCCGAGTAAAGCGATGGCTTTGTTTACCAGGACGTTACTGAAGTAGTTTTGGAAATAATTTGCCATTTAATTGGCCATGCTTTTTTACTGTTTTGTTAAACCATTTGAAACCAATTTTGCCCAATGATGGTCAAAATCAGTGATTTGCTTCTCGTAATAGTCAGACAAATATCCGAGTAAAGCGATGGCTTTGTTTACCAGGACGTTACTGAAGTAGTTTTGGAAATAATTTGCCATTTAATTGGCCGTTATTTTTTACTGTTTTTATTCTATATCTTCACTTGGGCACTTACGGGAAGCCTATATCGAATCAAATGCTATCAACTTAACTGAAGTATTAGGCACTTCCCGCCAAAACTCGTTCTTCATTTTTAATAAAAGAAAACATGAATTTTCGAATCCTTTATTGGAATTTATAATTTATCTGTACCCACAATGACAGTTACGTGTCGCTTGAAATATTGCTGTAAATATTTCTATTTTGAGTTCCCCTTGGATTGTTCAATAACTGACATTTTGTTGAACAGTGGGAACACGAAGAGTGGGAGTATCCGTTTCTTATTACTTCAACAGGTGGTTATAATTTCATTTAGAAATTCCAAGGACTGTAATGCCAGTGGCAGTAAGTTACGAGAGCCTTGTCACTGACAAAACATTTGTAAAGGGTAAAATTCTATTAATACAATATAACGTGAATTCCAAGTAAAAATAGAGCACTTAAGAAACTTCGTTTACACTGCTATGATTTCTTTCTACTGAGATAATGGCTATTATCATAAAAAAGCTTCAACCTAGCAGATTCGTTTAAACAATAACACAAATGAGAATTTAAAACTACACGACACCATTATCTGTAGGTAGGTACAATATTGTCGTAGCAGTTGCAAGACCTCTCTGTATAAAATTGTTTGGAATAAAGAGTCCTCAAACTGCAAAATTTTAATTTTACCCGTATAAAATTCTGGCGTCACAGCAGCCATTTTTTATTATTATTTTTAATTAAAAAACGTCTTCCTTCAAAGTGCAGACGTGCAAAAATAAACGAAATGAATGTACTTATATTAGCTCAAAAGTTACTTTTGTTAACTGACAAGTTAAAATGTCCATTCAATAAGAAAGGAACCCCTTGCTTAATATATTATGTACGACCCACTTGTACCGGAGACACTTGCAATGGATTTCAATTCAAACAAGGTCTCTGTGCAATAAGATCCATTGTTAAAGTCGAAATAAAAAATATTTGGGCCAAAAATTACAGACTTTTTTCTTCAACCTTTTTGTCCTACTGCTGGGCACAGGTCTCCTCTCACGTATTTAGGTCTACCACACTGGCCAACTGCGGATTGGTAGACGTCATGCTTTCGAGAAATTATGGATTTCTCTCAGGCATGCACGGCGATGGAGAACATCGTAATTAATTGAATATCACGATTTTTTCCATCACGGTAGAGCAGCGATAAAATGCGCATATTACAGATTTCTTTATCAGAGGTGCACACCGAGGATTTGAACCCGGTACCGGTCGCGTTGAAGACCGCGGTCTATTACCACCCGCCCATCGCTAGTGTGCTTATTAAGGTTGCAGTGCTTATTACGTTGTGGATGAAATTCATCTGTACATCTGTTTGAATTGGACTTTGTAAAAATATTGTAAGTGACGCTGTCATGCTATCTTACTACGATTATGTTACTGGCAACGGATACATTAATACTGAAACACCCGTTCAATATATTTGTGAGTATGTGTTTGTTTGTTCGTCCCTCATTAACGTCACAACGACACAATAGGCTGACCTCAGTTTTCGTTTGGATATAGCTGGGGGGCTGGAGAGTCACATAGGCTACTATTATTCAGAATATCACATTCCTAAGGAAAAAAATTGTTTAGATGTATTTATGTGGCAATCACGGCAGCTTATTACAGCATTACAAAATTAATAGAATCAGGCGTTACTTTGCGGAACTCCATTGTTATAAAGTTAGGTAAAACTACTTTGCAACAATCCGCAACCACAACGTATGATGGTGTATACCTTTTTCATGTAATAGCACCTCCCTCCCTCCCACATAGGACACATGCACATGCAACAACAAAAAGTATACACCAACATACGTACCACCACCAACACGTGTTTCGCCCCAAAACAGAGCATCATCAGGGTTATTGACTCTACGACAGTCACCAGCAAAGTTTACTTTACTTTGCTTTTGTGTATACTTTTTGTTGTTGCATGTGCATGTGTCCTATGTGGGAGGGAGGGAGGTGCTATTGCATGAAAAAGGTATACACCATCATACGTTGTGGTTGCGGATTGTTGCAAAGTAGTTTTTACCTAACTTTATTACAGCATTACAATTTTTACAGTAGTCAGGTCAAAGAGATATTGTATTAATAATATTGTGTTTGTGATTTTCAACTCACACTTTGCCAGATTTTCTTTTTTTTTGTCTACTCTGTTCATATTCGTATTTCAATCACAGTAGGACGATGGCATACAGCGTAGGAAGCAGAGCGGAACTTTCATCTCATTGGAGCGCGGATGAATTTTATCCCCAACGTAAAAGGTGCACAGAAAAATCTATAATTTTACGACCAAATCATATTTATTTCAACCTCAACAATGGACGGAATTGCAAGAAAATCTTGTTTGAATTCATCAATAGGGTCTTGGACACTATGCACAAAAAAATTTAAAATCCTTATCTTAAAAAGGTTGCACTAAATCACGCTTGGAAAGCAATATAATTGTTAATTCTTTTTTGTACATTATTTATATTACCGTTTAAACCAATAATAATTAAGTCAATTGACTATATATGATATAAGTGACGTCACTAATCATTTTCTCATACAAAATGTATGGGGATGTCAAGTTTTGACAGCTCATTAAAAGTATCTCAATTGACTTGGTAGTCCAAGACCGGATTGCAAGTGTCTCTAAGTGGTTCGTACATAAAATACTCGTACCTGGCCAGAGGTTCATTCCTCCTGTTCTATTGAATCGATGTATATATCGATAATGTTAACGTTTTTGGCGACATTTTGCAATTCTTTTTTTTATTTGAATGGAGTAGCAGACGAGCATGCAGGCCACGTGGTATTAAGTGTTCGCTGCGGCCCATGGACATCTACATACAACCTCAAGCAAGCATAGGTAAGTCTTGTCTGAGGTCGTATGCGCTGCTACTCCGGAGGCTGGTGATCGCCTCATTTAAGTATGACCGGAAAATGTCAAAATTTAATTGTTCATCTTTTGACGAGTAGCAGAAGGTCGCCTCAACGTTGTTGTCAGTTAGTTGAATCAATTGATAGCAAAGCGATCTACTAAATTGCTATTTGTAGTGGTATTAAAGAAAACATCCGATAGAGCGTTGGATACTAACCCACATCTTCACATCTCCCGTAACCAGCAAAAACAGCAGTTACCTTTTATTTGCAACCATTTATACAAATACAAATACAAATATTCTTTATTGTACACCAAGATTATACAATAAAAATTTAAATATAGTGTTACAGTATACAAAATGCGGCCTTATCGCTGATAGCGATCTCTTCCAGACTGCCTTAGGGTAGAGAGTTGGTAAAAAGACTGTAAGAGAAGGGCATCGGTGCACATAATTAAGTATAAAAATACATTAAATGAAACTTCGAGCAAAATACATTCTTACATCCGTAATATATTAGTACATAACAATATAGTATACATAGTATAGTATATATATACATATATATATATATATAATATATATTATATATAAAACTAGATAAATATATATAAGTATAAATAAATACATAAATATATAAAATAACAGCACAATTTTATGCAGTATATGTAATAATATGTATACAAGTAACATTGTTGGAGAATAAATAAATCGTTATGAAGAATCAGGTGAAAGGTAATAATTACGTAGACGAGTTTTAAAGGAGGAAAAGTTATCAGAAAGGCGGATTGAAGAGGGAAGAGAATTCCATAAACGTATGGCAGAAACAGTAAAAGACTTTGTAAAAAAGGAAGAGGAGTGAATTGGAGTATTAAGGCAAAGATTTTCGGTTGATCGTAAGAAACGGTTATGAGCAACATGAAGAAACTGGAAGCGCTCTTTTAGATATAGAGGAGCTGAAGGATGGAATAGTGCAGAGTACAAAGCGAAAAGAAGATGAGTATTCCTGCGAAGGCGGATAGGGAGCCACTTGAGCTTTAGACGAAACTCTGAAATGTGATCGTATTTGCGAAGACCAAATACGAATATAATACAAGCATTTTGAAGACGCTCAAGTTTATTTAGTTGCTCCTCAGTTATATCCGGATAGCAAATGTCGGCATAGTCGAGAACAGGTAGCAGAAGTGAATGAGCTAGCGTAATTTTTGTAGGGATTGGCAGGAAATTGCTAAGTCGCCGTAGTGACTTCAGCCTAGCAAAGAGTGACCTACTGACATTATTAATTTGAGGTATCCAAGTGAGACAGCGATCCATTGTTATACCTAGGTTTTTAACTTTATCGCTGTATGGAATGATAACGCCCTCAAAAACAATAGGAGTTAAATTGCTCCAGTCAATTCTCGTAATAAACCTAGAACTACCGAGGATGATGCATTGCGTCTTAACTGGATTTACTCGGAGGCCAAATGATCTCGTCCATTTTGAAATACAAATCAAATCCTCATTTATTTTATTGATTGCAGTTGGAAGTTCATTAAGTGAAGCCTGCGTGTAAATTTGTAGGTCGTCTGCATACAAGTGGTAGTGAGAAGAAATATGAGAACATACTGAGTTGATAAAAACAGCAAATAATAGAGGAGACAGCACACCACCTTGCGGCACGCCTGCACTCGTATCAGTCCAGGAGGAAAAGCGATCTTTAACTTGTATACGCTGCCGGCGGCCGCATAAGTATTTTCGAAACCAGTCGATGGAGATTGGAGATACGTTAAACACTAGAAAGACGGGAGCAGTCATTTGACCGCAATTTCAACTTCCAAGTCAATTTATTCTAAAACTTTTCATTTTAATTTGCTGACATTTTGTGACTTTTATTCTTATGAATAGTGTATTAAGAATACATGATCAAATTATTCTTAGTTGCTTTGTTTGTATAATTAATTGTTGATATACCGTCAAAGACGGCAACAGTCATTTGACCGCTAGGATTCGAGTTAAGTTTATGATTATTATATGAGGGCACTTTTGTAAACATTTGGAAAGTTTAGTTTTATTCCTCAGTTTTATGAGTAGTTTGCTTGCGTACGTGTTGCTTAGTTTATAGTATAAATAAGTAATAATACTGTGAAAAAATGTCTCGATGACTTCGTGATGATGAAATACATCGCTTACTTCAAGACGGCGCTTACTTCAAGACGGTTCTTTAGAACCTTTTACAAATACCGGCCGCAATGTCACCACAAATAACTTTTTTGCCTCTGGCATCTTCGCAAAAAATTTACTTCTGAAACGTACACTTGTTGGCACCATGAATAGAGCACGGCGAGAAATTCCGTCTTATGCTAAATCACCTCGTTTGAATTTATATGAAACAAAAGTATTGAAGTCTGATAGTTGTACTCTAACAATATATCAAGGAAAACGGAACAAAAATATATTATTGCTAAGCACATTACATAATAATTAATAACGTAGAATTTGATTCAAATCACCATAAAAATAAACCGGACACAGTGTTTTTCTACAACTCTACTAAGTATATGGCAAAAAATTACAGTGTCAAAGCAGCATCTCGAAGATGGCCTGTACAAGTGTTCTACAATATTTTAGATCTAGCTGGCATCAATTCATATATATTATATAAAAAATTAACACGAGTAAACATAAAACGGAGGAAATTTATTTTGAATTTAGCGAGTGAACTTAGTAAAAACACTGAAATCGATTCAGAACTTGCCAATGCTGAGCCTTTGCCTGTAGAGTCTGCTCCATCAACCTCTCATTCTCCATTACCAGTGATCCATGAGAACCGAAAAAAACGGGAGCGTTATATCAGCAAGTGTAAAAATAAAACAAATAAACTGTGTGATGACTGCAAACAACCACTTTGTGGTTCATGCAATGTAAATAAAAGTCTTAAATGTAAAAACTGCAATAAAATAATTCATAACCAGCCATATATTGTATTTGTTCGCGCCAATTAAGTCATTTCACCTCCCTCCCCTTCACCCTCCCTCTCTTTCCCGCAAGCGCACTATTACATAATATGGATCAGGAAGATCTATCAACTCAGTCTGCCTTCGTCCCGCCGCCGACGCGCATGCAAGTCCTCTCGTGACAAGTGACAACCGCACCGCAAGCCACCTAACACGTGGTCATCAGACTCGCCGCATCGCCGCCATCACCGCTGTCAATAGTTTGTGATTTAACTGACTTAAAGTGAAGAATAGGTGCCTATAATAGTGCAGTGTATTGTGAAGGACAACACCAGTTCCCGGGCAAGAGAAGATACCATACCAGCATACCATCTGCTCCAGCCCCTGGGATAAGCCAGGTTAGTGCGCTCCCTTTATCAATCCTTCTCGTTTTTCCACCTTTAATTCGACACGCAACTTACAGTCCACAATTCCTACACCCGCAGTGGGGGACCACCCTCCTTTCCACCCTTTATTCCACCACCATTTTTGGTCATAGCGAACCGGAGGTCCCCCCTTCTACCCAACATTTCTGATCCGTCGATCCGGATTCCCTCCAATTTTTTGGTCCAGTCGAGCCTGATTTCGAATCAATAGTTTAGTAACTTCACCCGGGTTAATTAGGTGTTTAATCTCATTGGACGCCGCACTCTCGACGCCCTCGGTCCTGTGATCGAGGCGTGGGAGGAGCGGCCGCACGGATTCCTCACCTTCCGCCTGGTGCAGGTACTTTCCGGACACGGATGTTTCGGCAATTACCTGTACCGAATCGGAAGGGAGGAGTCCCCGTCGTGCCACCATTGCGGTGCGGCGGAAGACTCGGCGCAGCACAGCCTTGAGAGTTGCCAGGGCTGGGATGAACAGCGCCGAGTCTTGTGCACCGTTGTCGGCCGGGACCTTTCGCTGCCGAGCATAGTTAGGGCCATGCTCGGAAGCGAAAGAGGCTGGAAAGCCGTTGCTTCCTTCTGTGAGGAAGTTATCTCACAGAAGGAGGCGGCGGAGCGGGAGCGAGAGGACGATCCGTCCCAACCCCCGCTCCGCAAACGAAGAAGGGGAAGGAGAAGACGGCAATACGACCGTTCTCTCCCTCCCCCCGGTGGTGGCCTGTAGGTTGGAGGTACGGGGGTGCCTCCACCTGCATTGCACAGGCCATCACTGATGGACAGGAATGACCCGGCGCTCCCGGTCATTCCTGTAGCCTCCCCATAAGGGGAGCGTGTAGGGCCTGCCAAGATAGGCAGGCAGTCGCCGACGATGTTGTGGAAGCAAAGGCTCTGCCGATTTCCCACGACATCGTCACGATGGCGATGGAGGAGCGCAGTAGGGTTTAGTGGGTATACTCCTGCCTCGTAACGGCAGGGGGGAGTCCGACACACCTCCCTCTGTCCCCTCGACAGAGGTCGAGACGGTGCGTAATAGCATTCCCTACTTAAAAAAAAAAAAAAAAAAAAAAAAGGTGTTTAATCTCATAAATACGCATACATATGTATTTCATGTAATATATTATAAGTGCCTATTCATATTTATTTTTGCAAATAAGTATTATATCTACGATTATTTTATATCCCGCATATTAATAACGCACCGCTCACGTAGGTATATTATTATTTTTGCAAAGCGCATTCGCACCATTCGCACCATTATTTACCTATATTTGTAATCGAAATTACACCTCATAGGTACGCATTCTATTTTTCATTAATTGAAGTCCGCCATATTTGTGGTTGCCGGAGCCGACGCGACCGGCGATCGTTGTTTCGCTAGTAACTACCTACGTATTCATTCATTACGCCATACATAATTTTTATAATCTTAACTGTTTTAACTGATTTATCTTGTTCACGACAAAATGTCTACTAAAGGTAAAATTGTATCTGAAACGATTTCAAGTGACGAAATTAGTTTGAAAATATTAATTGCAAAACGTGATTCTATTTACGAACGTTTACAACAAATTTACGATTTATCTATAAGTGCATCAAGTTCGTCAGACGAACAGGACACATTTCTTGACACGGCATCTGACCTTGAATACTTGCGTACCGAGTTCAAGGACACGTTAGAATCTTATAATGTTACAAATTTAAAATTAAATCCAAACGCGCAAGTAGATTTCGGATCGTGGAAATCTTTTCATGATCTATATAGTCGTATTAAAAGTCAAGTCTAAATTAAACGCTCCATATTATTATTCATCTTCAAGTAAATTACAGAATAGTTTACCTACAAAAATTATACCATCGCTTCCGCCTATAGAATTACTTTCTTTTAATGGTGATATACGACACTGGTCTATGTTCTACCAACAATTTAAAACATTAGTTCATGATAATCAGCAATTAACAGATGCTGAACGCGTTTATTATCTTGTTAGTAAACTTAGTGATAAGGCATTATCAATCTGCTCAGGCTTAATGCCTACAGCGGAAAACTATTCTGTGATATGGAACGCGCTCATACGTAGATATAACGACGAGCGTGCGCTCGCGACTACCTACGTCAGTCAGCTGTTAGAACTGAAGAACGTAAACACTAACACATCCGCTGGTTATCAAATATTTATGGATAAATTTGATGCTTCTATTAACGCTCTTAAGCAACTTAATATTGATGACATATCTGATTTTCTATTTCTAAATATCGCGCTTAGAAAATTAGATAACGATACCGTAAAGTCGTTCGAAATGTCATGTCGCAACGTAAATATACCTAAATATTCCGCTTTGGTTCAGTTTTTACATGACCAGAATAGGGCTTTGTGCCATACAATAAATGCTTCGCATAATATGTCTAACAATAATAAAATTAAAGGTAATTTGGTTCCCGCTCCCGCGAAAAATATAAGCAAAACTTTTATTAATACAGATTCGAATCGGTCATGTATTTTCTGTAAATCGGGTGATCACGAACACCTATTTGTCTGTCCGCATTTTTTAAAAATAAATGCACAGGACAGGTACAATTTTGTAAAACGAAATAAATGTTGCACTAATTGTTTAAGTAATAAACACGCCACTCCTTTTTGTAAGTCACAGCGTAGATGTAGGTATTGCTCCCGCTCGCACCATACGCTACTTCATTTTGTTAGTAGTAGGAATAAGGTCGATCAGCCTTCGGTAGAACAAGGTCCAGGAGAAAAAAATGCATCCACGTCATGTAACGTTTCGCGCGATTGTGGTAATGCGCCGCACCGCACTACATTATTGGGAACTGCGAAGATTAAAGTTTGTACTAAATACGGACACCAATATTTGTTGCGTTGTTTAGTGGACCCTGGCTCGCAATGTGATTACATCACGAAACAGTGTTGCAAACGTTTGTACCTACCGATCTCCAATAAAACACCAGTTAGGGAGGCGCAAGGAATCGGTGGGGTGTCGCAGAAGATTTTAGGTGTTACTTCTTTGCAGTTTAGCTCCCGCTTTGATGAAAATAAACTTTATCATATTGAACCGCTAGTTGTTCCCGCTATAACTGGACAATTACCCGAGTCGTTAATAGACGTTTCGAAAATTAATTATATAAATAATTTACGTTTAGCTGACGATCAATTCCATACACCAGGTGACATTGACGTTTTATTAGGGGTTAACACTTATTTACAAATTTTGTTAACTGATAAAATAATTAATTCGCAATCGCCGAGTGCCATAGAAACGTCACTAGGATACATAATAATGGGAGACGCAGAGATTGACTTTCCTACTTGCATTCCGCGTTCTTTAGTTTCTTATCCTACTCGTATTGATAATAGTCAAACGTCGCTCACGCATTTGCTCGAAAAATTTTGGAAGTTAGAGGAGCTGCCGCAAAAAACTTATTTGAGTCCTGATGAACAGGAATGTGAGAATATTTATACTTCCACTACTCGTCGCAGTTTGAACGGACGATGTGTTGTCGCCCTGCCCTTCAAGGACACGCCTGATAAGAGATTCTTTTATAACCGCTAAAAAACGCTTCTCGCTCCTATGACGCTTACAACACCCGCTACAATGACGTAATTCAAGAATACATCAACAAGGGTTTTTTATCATTGGTTGTTTCAAATAATTCTACGGAACCTTGCTTTTATCTCCCGCACCACCCTGTCATACGTAATGATAAAAGTACAACTAAATTGCGAATAGTACTCGACGCAAGCGCTAAGTCAGATAATGATATTTCATTAAATGATATTTTACATAGTGGGCAAAATTTACAGTCTGATATTTTTAATATTTTAATAAACGTACGAGTTTATCGCATCGCCTTTTTTGCCGACGTTAGACAAATGTATTTAATGCATTGAAGTACAAAAATCGCACCGCTCGTTTCAACGCATTCTTTATCGCTTTTCTAATGAGGAAGACATACAAACATACGAATTTAATCGTGTGACTTTTGGTTTACGCTCTTCTCCTTTTCTGGCGCTACGCACACTACGTCAGTTGGCTTCCGAGGAGAAGGAGTCCTATCCTCTGGCTGCTTCGGTGGTCGAACGAGATATTTATATGGACGATATCGCGTCCTGCGCGCCCTGCGTCAACAGCGCCGTTGACGTAGCCACTCAACTAATTCAAATGTTTCAGCGTGGAGGATTTGAATTGGTTAAGTGGACTAGTAACAGTTCAGAGCTTTTACAGCACATCCCCGCAACGCACCGTCAGCTTGACGAGGTCTCATTCGACGACCAAAGTATTTTTAAGGTATTGGGTCTTCGTTGGCACCCCGCAACTGATTGTTTTTCTTTTCTAGTTTCACCGCCGCCGCTCGCTTGTACCAAGCGTTCTATTTTATCCGCAACCGCTCGCTTGTATGATGTTCTGGGGCTCGTGGGTCCAGTAATTCTTTTCTGTAAGCTTCTCATTAAAACCTTATGGGTTCTCAAACTTGACTGGGACCAGGCTCCGCCCGCTCACGTTGTCACTGCATGGCAACAATATATTTCAGAGTTACCTTTGATATCGAAATTAAGGTTTCCTCGCCATATGGGTATAAATAAAAATTCCCAAGTCTCGCTAGTCGCGTTCGCCGACGCCAGTGAAAAGGCGTATGGCTGCGTGATTTATTCGCACATCGTTAATGATGATGACTCACCAGTGGTAACGCTGATTTGTTCTAAGTCAAGAGTATCTCCGCTAAAAACTATTTCGTTAGCTCGGCTCGAGTTATGCGCCTTAGTATTACTCGCTAATTTACTGCGTACCGTACATGACACGCTATCCGCTAGGCATCCTGTTAGTAACATTTATGCATTTTCGGACTCTGAAGTCGCCCTTTGTTGGGCCCGCTCCTCGCCCCACAGGTTTAACACATTTGTGGCTAACCGCATTTCGCAAATACAGTCTTCTTTATCTCCTGATAATTTATTTCACGTGGCTGGTTTTGAAAATCCCGCCGATTATATTTCTCGCGGTTTATTGCCGTCACAAATAATAAATTGTGATCTGTGGCTACACGGTCCCGCTTGGTTGTCCTCACCGAGGAGTGAGTGGCCAATACAATCATCTTCACTATCTACCACCGATCTACCGGAACAAAAAACTGTAACATGTACCGTTAGTAATAGTCCGGAGCATCCATTTATCACTCTTAGTTTAAAATTTTCAAAATGGAATAAATATCTCAGATCCGTAGCTTATGTACTAAAATTTATAAAAAAATTACCGCGTAATAAAACTATAACCGCTTCTGACTTAGAATACGCAGAGAAAACTATTATTAAAGTGGTACAATCTAACGCTTTCGCGGAGGATTTGACTAAAATTCAAAAGGGGCGTCCTTGCTCTTCTGCCTTACGCAAGTTAACTCCGTTTATCGCAGACGATCTGCTTCATGTGGGTGGACGTCTTCAATATTCGTCTTTACCAGAGTCGCAAAAACATCCAATATTATTACCAAAAGGTGGACATATAATAGATCTTTTAATAGATTATTATCACTATAAAAACTTTCACGCTGGGCCGCAATATTTACTCGCCGCGTTGCGTGAGAAGTATTGGATATTATCTGCACGACGCATTGTACGCTATCGCGTCCATAAATGCAATGTTTGTTTTAGACATAAACCTAAAGCAGCGCACCCGATGATGTCCGCGCTGCCTGCTTGCCGACTCGAGCAGTGCAACGCTTTCACACACACGGGGGTAGACTACGCTGGTCCTCTTAACATCACGTTGACACGTAGGCGCGGCGTTCGCAGTCAAAAGGCATACTTATGCTTATTTATATGTCTCGTCACTAAAGCAGTTCATTTAGAGTTGGCCTCGGATCTAAGTTCTGCCAGCTTCTTAGACGCATTCAAGAGGTTTATATCTCGTAGAGGTCCATGCAAGTTTATCTATAGTGATAACGCTACTAATTTTATTGCTTCGCGTTCATACTTGAAGGAACTTCATTCCTTTTTACGTTCAGACGAATATTACAAAGTATTTAATCAGGTCCTTTCTGATAACCGCATCACATGGAAACTTAACCCTCCAAACGCTCCACATTTTGGTGGGCTTTGGGAGTCAAATATAAAGATAGTAAAGTATCATTTATTTCGCGTCATAGGTAAGCAAATCCTCACGTACGAGGAATTGCTTACTGTCCTCACTCAGGTCGAACGCATATTAAATTCACGACCGCTTTACGTGTTAAGTAGCGATCCGGCGGAACCTACTGCACTTACGCCCGCGCATTTCCTCGCTGTTAATCCACTTGGATGTTTACCCGCCGCGGATCTTAGTAAGGAACGCATTAATCTTTTATCACGTTTTTCATTGCTTGATTCGATAGTTCAGTCATTCTGGAAGCGCTTCAGATCAGAATACTTACATACACTACAAGCAAGAGAAAAGTGGAATAAACATTCTATTAATTCCATTTCTGTAGGAACCGTTGTTCTTATCGATATGGATAACGCTCCGCCTCTTCAGTGGCCGCTAGGCGTCGTCACTGAACTGTTTCCTGGTAGGGATGGTGTGGTGCGCGTTGCACAAGTGAAGACTAAGAGCTCCACTTTGCAGCGGCCCATTGTTAGACTTTGCCCTCTACCAACACAATAATATTGTAGTTTATATTTTATAAGTTATAGTTTAAGTATAAATTCTCATCCCGCTATTATAATATTTTTATTAATTTACTAATTATATTCATCGCATCGCCTCTGTTCACCGCATATATAGTTTTTTCTACATGATATTAACTCCGCTGTATATATTTATGTTTATTTTTATTTTTTTTAATTCGCTATTTGAGGAGACCTCAAGGCCGGGGGGATGTTCGCGCCAATTAAGTCATTTCACCTCCCTCCCCTTCACCCTCCCTCTCTTTCCCGCAAGCGCACTATTACATAATATGGATCAGGAAGATCTATCAACTCAGTCTGCCTTCGTCCCGCCGCCGACGCGCATGCAAGTCCTCTCGTGACAAGTGACAACCGCACCGCAAGCCACCTAACACGTGGTCATCAGACTCGCCGCATCGCCGCCATCACCGCTGTCAATAGTTTGTGATTTAACTGACTTAAAGTGAAGAATAGGTGCCTATAATAGTGCAGTGTATTGTGAAGGACAACACCAGTTCCCGGGCAAGAGAAGATACCATACCAGCATACCATCTGCTCCAGCCCCTGGGATAAGCCAGGTTAGTGCGCTCCCTTTATCAATCCTTCTCGTTTTTCCACCTTTAATTCGACACGCAACTTACAGTCCACAATTCCTACACCCGCAGTGGGGGACCACCCTCCTTTCCACCCTTTATTCCACCACCATTTTTGGTCATAGCGAACCGGAGGTCCCCCCTTCTACCCAACATTTCTGATCCGTCGATCCGGATTCCCTCCAGTATTAAATTCATTGATTGATCAAATGACGTGTAGTTTTATTTAAAAAAAATACCTTAAAATATAAAATTCTCGATTTTTAAATACATGCAGTCATTTGACCGGTGGCCGTCTTTGTAGGTAGGCGAATTTTACCGTCTATCTAGTGTTAATTGAGCGCAGTAGTGCTAATAGTATATCGAAATCAACAGTGCCAAAGGCATTGCTGAAATCGAGTAGGGTGAGCACCGTGAGTTCTTGTTTGTCCATACCATAACGTACGTCGTCTGTGATTTTTGTGAGTGCAGTAGCCGTACTATGACCAGGACGGAAACCGGATTGGAATGGATTCAGCAAGTTTTGGCGAGAGAGAAAGGAGCTGAGTTGTTGGTAAATAATACGCTCTATCACCTTTGAAAGAAAAGGAAGAATGGAAATAGGGCGATAATCGGAGACAGAAGAAGGATTTGGTTTTTTGGGTAGAGGAATAATTTGCGCATCTTTCCAAGCAGACGGAAAGGAACCTGTGGTGATAGAGTTATTAAAGATAACAGAAATGACAGGAGTCAGTACATCGAGCAAAGGAGTGATCATCTTACGGCTAATGCAGTCACTGCCCACAGAATCAGAATGTATCGACAAAATGCTCTTCTTAACGTCACAATTTATGTCCCACTGCTGGGCATAGGTCTTCTCTCAGAAGTAGAAGGGATTGAGGAGTCCACCACGCTGGCCAAGGCGGATTGATGGACGACGTGCCTTCGAAAAATTACGTGTTTCTCTTAGGTATGCACGGTGTACGCTTGGGCATATATCGTAAATAATTAAAATTATCACAATATTTTCCCTCACCGTGGAGCAGTGATAAATACGCACTTAACATATTTATTTGTCAAAGGTGCGCGTCGGAGGTCTGACCCCGTATCTCCTTGTTGGAGACTGCGGATTTTACCGCTCGGCCTTGCCTGCACATACCATTTGTAAAATAGTACAAATATGTTGAAGATCCTTATAGCGCAATGGTTTCAGTGCCGGACTGTAGATCAGTGGTCCCGGGTTAGATTTCTGTTCTCAGTCTGGGTTTATGTTTCTATCTTTATGTGTATCCGTGGTACCCACGACACAGGATATATCTGCTCTATTGTGGGGCTATAAATGTGAAACCTTGAAACGAACAGAGTCTATCCCCATACCTTGAAGACTTCCCTGGTGGCGGAGAAGGGCAGCACCGCGACGCCGACCAGGAGGTCAGCGACCGCCAGCGACACGATGAACAGGTTGGTCACGCTGCGCAGCTTGGAGGAGCAGAGAACGGCCGCTATGACCAGGCAGTTTCCTGGGGAAGAAAGGACACGGTTAATAAAATAAATACCTAATTGAAAATGTGTGGTAAATGTCCATGTCCCCGCCAAAAATACGTGGATATACGTGTCTCAAAAATGTACCAAAACAACAACAAAATATGTACCAAAACCTATGTGTCACACTGGGCGTCAATATACTTGATCTCGATATCACTATTAGTATTAGCTTCAAAGAAAGTTGTTGACAAACATACACTAACGAAATTTAGCACACGTACTCGGAAGCTTAAATAGATCATCATACTTATATACTATCCAATTCCAAAAATATTCCAAACGAGCATACACACTAATTACTCCTTTCATTGAAGTCGGTTGAAAAAGAAGACCAGACGCGACCTCTCACGACGCATTAAGCCTGAATTTAGTAAGCTATCAAAGTTTTCTACATACCCTGCGCATATACAAGATAAGATTCCGTAAAGGTTCTGAATAGAAAGAAAAACGATCATCAAATATGTACTACTAATTAAGCATGGAATCGCTCACTTATTACCCATAAGACACTTAATGGCTATCATCGAAGTCTAACAAGTTAATAGGCAATGCAGCCATTTCCTAACCACAAAATCTTATTCTTAACACTACTTCCAATGATGATAAACCTTATTTGTTTTCGAAAATGGCATTGCACTCAAAGATACGATCACAATATCGAAAGACCCTAACTAAATTATCTAAATAGGTTTCAAAATAGTGAAACCGACATCACAATATTTGCAATCAAGGTAAACCGATCAGATTATGCGGGATTTTAAATTCAGACTTCGGATTAAAGACATTCACGGCATTGACTTCGGTTAACACACAAAGACACATAAGAACACCCAACCGCAAACAAATTTTTATATACTCTTCTTTAAAATTTCTGCCTTACCCCTTTTGGAACCTGGTCCCCCGTCCGGCTCTCTATTAAAATAAAATAAAACCGTCAAATTTTAATGCTTCGTTTTATATGACTAGCAAACTCAGTCTTGAAATGACGCATTCGATTTTTATAGATTGGTATTGATATCAAACAGGGTGCGTTGATTGAATAAATATCGATTCCTCAACACGCCATTGTAGATACGAATACTGAATCATTACTACAAAACGTCACAAATTGATATGACGCTTGAGTACCATTAACTATTCATAACATAAATTGGGTTGCATCACACGCGGTAACAGTAAGGTTAAACGTACATGCCGGTTAAACTTAAATATATCCGTCAAAAGAAACAAAACTGGGTTGCAACGACAAACCCTTTTTATATTTCCTGCCCGTATCCATCAGTCAACGTCAAAATAATCGAGGAACTGTCTGGATCAGTGGTCGATAGTCTGGATCGAAGACATTGTCAGTAGTGACAGAATTTTCACATGGAAAGCTGCCTACACTGTCAATTTAGCAAGTGCCGTACGACACTTTAGCACAATGTTGCTAGTAGATACAAAAATAACCCTCATACAAAACTCACTCAAATAAAATATTTTTATAATAAATAAATATCATAATTTTATGGCAGCCCCATTGTCCAATTGGGAACAAAAGCCATTGTGCAACGCCAAACGCAACTCGGCATTCGGTAAGAGCTTGGTAATAGTAATACTGCAAGTTAACCACCGCGCCGCGCCGGTGACGAGGATAGCTAAAATGTACGAACAACCGACCCATAATAGGCAGAATAAAAAATAGCCTGCATTACTTTGACCAACGCGATGGATTGAGTCGATAGAGGAACGGCCAAAATAACTCACTTTGGAAAGTCATCATTTGCTTTGCGTGTTGTTAATAACTTTACCATAGTATTGGCTCCTAGAGGTCACCATCTAATTCCCAATAGTTCCAGACAATGGTAAGCTTTATGGATTGCTTACGGTGAAAGTAGCCATAGGGCTGCCTACATTTTTGGGTAAGCAGTCGGTGTATTATTGTGAAGATATTTTTGGGATCATTGATGCCTCACGCTACCGGAATCTATCCATTGCTTGAAAGCTGTATTTTTTTTGCGCCCTACTTCTGGGGATGATTTCCCCATTATTTTGCATTGTGTAAGCATTCTGGTTCCACACAGTCATGTCACAGATTTCCCTCACCTTCAAAGGTCTCTTATCCTCTACATTTTAGGAAATCTTTACTATTTTATCTACCGGATCACGTAGCCATATGTAAACGAGCCGATATTACAACGGATATTTAAAACGTATACGAGTAAATTACGCATCAGCAACTTCTTTATTGAATTACCGTTACAAAGACCAAGTTATCCAACTTTAACCAAGTTTAGTTTTCTTTAAGGAAAAAGTTTGAATTCGAATCGAGGATATCTTCGTTGGAATATAAATTATTTTTAAGGTCAAGTACTGATTTCGTTATTAATCTTACCCCTGAGTTTTTGAGACGCGCTGATTTTAATGCGGGTGCCATTATTTGTTTCTTAACTTTTTAAATATTTAAGTTAGAGTTTTGGATGGTTGTTTATTAGCTAAAGGGTGGTAATGTTACAAGAAATCGTTATAATAATATGTTGTAACAAGAAACCCTTCGTGCGATGTGCATTAATCACTTTTTCTACAACGAAGGAAAACACCTTGACCATGATTCGTTACGTTTCCTTCACTATTACTTTCTCAGTACATTGGGCAGATGTACATTTAAAGTTGGGTATTTTGCTGATATTAGGTACGTAATAGTTCCTAGTGATCCGGCTCAGCTGCTCTCATTTCACTGACATCACAGATTTCAAATTATATGTTTAAGTTAATCTATCCTACTGTAAGAGTACATTTTTTCCGGGACGAAAAAAAACTAGAAAAAGATTAATAGCTCCACACTATATTATATCTCTGCTGATCAGTTCAGCATATATACAACCAAACTTTTGCATTTGCAAACAGTATAGAGTATTATAGATATATCAATAAAATATGAGTACAGACTTGTTTGCTAATCTTTGATAAAATATTTAGTCAATTCTCCAATTAACTATCTTCGTATGGTAATGGTACCAACACTAACATACAACCCGCGTTCGACCTGAAACTTAAACAAAGACATTATAATTTTTCCGGTACAAACTCCCTTCCAAATGTTTTGAACATTGGCTTTTTTACAACGGCACCAGATGTCCGCGACACATCTTTGGGAAATATTGAAAAACTTTTGAATAAAAGTAGGTACCCGAGCCCGCGGGCATGTTTGCGGTAGCGATGGAAAAACAACTCTGGTTTTCTAACTGTCATCAATATGGAAGAAGTTTTCAATTTGGATGTATTTATCAGGTTTCCTACAACAGTTTTTAGATACCATTAACATTTAGATATATTGTACCTACATCACAGCATCAGGCTGGGACTTATATAGCGTCACTTTATTCTTTGTCTGTCTGTCTCTCAATCAAGGCTATCTTTAACAACCTTTTTATTAGCTTGCAAATTATTTTTGTTTGGGTGGAATCTTGCAACTCAATTTTGAAGCAAATAATATCTTGAATCGAATGAGCTGAAATTTTGTAAACAAAACAGTTTGGATGCTTTAAAACTGAGTTGTGAGATTAAATCCAATTTAATACACATTGCAAGGCTTAAAAAGCTTGTAATAAAACATCGATAAAACCTAAAAAACTTGGGTATTTTAAATAGCATATTTTAGTTTTAATAAGCGAAATTTGAGTTTAAAAGCTTATAAAACTAGTTCCAAAGCAATTATTCAACAAGATTGTTTCATTTCGTTCTCGGAATCTCTTGTAACATTCGCAGAAAATGATCCTCGACTTGGCAAATTGCATACAGCATCTTGTTGGAAGGGATTGGAACGGTCTATTAAGAATGGGTGCGTTTATAGAGAAGTCGATATTTTGCAGTAACAAGCCTGCTGTACTTGTTGAAAATATTGATTTGTTTATCCCAGCCTGTATTAATGTAATTTAAGACTAGATTAATGGCTGCAACTCTTTTTGCATCCACTGCTGGACACAGGTCTCTCCCCATAATTAGCCTGACCTGGAGCTTACTCCATCATGCTGCTCAAATGCTGGTTGGTGGAGATGCGGGTTAGAAGCCATCCCGCTGTCAGATGTTTTCAAACCGGCCATATTTCCTTCGACAATACCTACTTACCAACTGTTTTCTATCGATAAAAACCGGGACCGACGGATTACCGTTCGCTCCGAAACACGGAATCGGACATAAAAATTGTGCCACTATAGCTTCACCCATCTCGACTGGCTGCCCGACACCGCCCGTCTGGCTTAGCTGCCTACATCGCTTGCCTCTGCTGGACCAAGTGTTGCAGATATCAAATGATTTAAGGAGTAGCTTACACTAAAACTGCACATTCAATCCCCTGAGTTATTCACTGTATACGCCCCTGCATTTTAACTTCAAAACAGAAACATAAATAGTGTTTTCAAGGAACGGAAAATATTTTTAAGCCGAGCGAACTCATGGCAGGCTCTTTGAAATGTTATTTAATAAACATTTGTTCTTTGGAACTGTATAATAATTTTATTTCTATCATTCAACTATGCACACAAAAGCGGTCGCAATTTGCAGGAATCTTATAAATTAGCTTTGAATAATTTTATATTTTAGAGTTTCTATTCAGGCCGTTGGTTTTCACTTCTTTTTTACTTTGTCTACGTGATATTTTTTTCCTTTTATAAAATGTTTATAAAATAGTCATACATTAGTCTAACATGTAAACACTTTCCCGCAATTTTATCCACATCACAAAGGATTCTGCGGCAATATGTTTCCAAATGCAAGAATTGTGTTCGCGCCAATTAAGTCATTTCACCTCCCTCCCCTTCACCCTCCCTCTCTTTCCCGCAAGCGCACTATTACATAATATGGATCAGGAAGATGTATCAACTCAGTCTGCCTTCGTCCCGCCGCCGACGCGCACGCCGCCGACGCGTATGCAAGTCCTCTAGTGACAACCGCACCGCAAGCCACCTAACACGTGGTCATCAGACTCGCCGCATCGCCACCATCACCGCTGTTAATAGTTTAGTGATTAATAGGTACCTATAATAGTGAGTGTGAAGGACAACACCAGTTCCCGGGCAAGAGAAGATTGATGAAGACTTCAGCAGCACACGAGCATACCATCTGCTCCAGCCCCTGGGATACACCAAGTAAGTGCGCTCCCTTTATCAATCCTTCTCGTTTTCCACATTTAATTCAAACCGCAACTTACAGTCCACAATTCCTACACCCGCAGTGGGGGACCACCCTCCTTTCCACCCTTTATTCCACCACCATTTTTGGTCATAGCGAACCGGAGGTCCCCCCCTTTATTCTACCCAACATTTCTGATCCGTCGATCCGGATTCCTCCAATTTTTTGGTCCAGTCGAGCCTGATTTCGAATCAATAGTTTGGTCACATCACCCGGGTTAATTATTTAATCTCATAAATACGCATACATATGTATTTCATGTAATATATTATAAGTGCCTATTCATATTTATTTTTGCAAATAAGTATTATATCTACGATTATTTTATATCCCGCATATTAATAACGCACCGCTCACGTAGGTATATTATTATTCTTTTTGCAAAACACACCGCACCATCCGCTATTTATTTTTGCAAATAAGTATTATATCTACGATTATTTTATATCCCGCATATTAATAACGCACCGCTCACGTAGGTATATTATTATTCTTTTTGCAAAACACACCGCACCATCCGCTATTTATTTTTGCAAATAAGTATTATATCTACGATTATTTTATATCCCGCATATTAATAACGCACCGCTCACGTAGGTATATTATTATTTTTGCAAAGCGCATTCGCACCATTCGCACCATCATTTACCTATATTTGTAATCGAAATTACACCTCATAGGTACGCATTCTATTTTTCATTAATTGAAGTCCGCCATATTTGTGGTTGCCGGAGCCGACGCGACCGGCGATCGTTGTTTCGCTAGCAACTACCTACGTATTCATTCATTACGCCACACATAATTTTTATAATCTTAACTGTTTTAACTGATTTATCTTGTTCACGACAAAATGTCTACTAAAGGCAAAATTGAATCTGAAACGCTTTCAAATGACGAAATTAGATTGAAAATATTAATTGCAAAACGAAATTCTATTTACGAACGTTTACAACAAATTTATGATTTATCTATAAGTGCATTAAGTTCGTCAGACGAACAGGACACATTTCTTGACACGGCATCTGACCTTGAATACTTGCGTACTGAGTTCAAGGACACGTTAGAATCTTATAATGTTACAAATTTAAAATTAAATCCAAACGCGCAAGTCGATTTCGGATCGTGGAAATCTTTTCATGATCTATATAGTCGTATTAAAAGTCAAGTGTCCAAATTAAACGCTCCATCTTCATCTTCAAGTAAATCACAGAATAGTTTACCTACAAAAATTATACCATCGCTTCCGCCCATAGAATTACTTTCTTTTAATGGTGACATACGACACTGGTCTATGTTCTACCAACAATTTAAAACATTAGTTCATGATAATCAGCAATTAACAGATGCTGAACGCGTTTATTATCTTGTTAGTAAACTTAGTGATAAGGCTTTATCAATCTGTTCAGGCTTAATGCCTACCGCTGAAAACTATTCTGTGATATGGACCGCGCTGATACGTAGGTACAACGACGAGCGTGCGCTCGCGACTACCTACGTCAGTCAGCTGTTAGAACTGAAGAACGTAAACACTAACACATCCGCTGGTTATCAAATATTTATGGATAAATTTGACGCTTCTATTAACGCCCTTAAGCAACTTAATATTGATGACATATCTGATTTTCTGTTTCTAAATATCGCGATTAGAAAATTAGATAACGATACCGTAAAGTCGTTCGAAATGTCATGTCGCAACGTAAACATACCGAAATATTCCGCTTTGGTTCAGTTTTTACATGACCAGAATAGGGCTTTATGCCATACAATAAATACTTCGCATACGTCTAACAACCATAAAATTAAAGGTAATTTTGTTCCCGCTCCCGCTAAAAATATAAGCAAAACTTTTATTAATACAGATTCGTCTCGGTCATGTATTTTCTGTAAATCGGGTGATCACGAACACCTATTTGTCTGTCCGCATTTTTTAAAAATAAATGCACAGGACAGGTACAATTTTGTAAAACGAAATAAATGTTGCACTAATTGTTTAAGTAATAAACACGCCACTCCTTTTTGTAAGTCACAGCGTAGATGTAGACATTGCTCCCGCTCGCACCATACGCTACTTCATTTTGTTAGTAGTAGGAATAAGGTCGATCAGCCTTCGGTACAACAAGGTCCAGGAGAACAAAATGCATCCACGTCATGTAACGTTTCGCGCGATTGTGGTAATGCGCCGCACTCCACTACATTATTGGGGACTGCGAAGATTAAAGTTTGTACTAAATACGGTCACCAATATTTGTTGCGTTGTTTAGTGGACCCTGGCTCGCAATGCGATTACATTACGAAACAGTGTTGCAAACGGTTATACCTACCGATCTCAAATAAAACACCAGTTAAAGAGGTGCAAGGAATCGGTGGCGTATCGCAGAAGATTTTAGGTGTTACTTCTTTGCAGTTTAGCTCCCGCTTTGATGAAAATAAACTTTATCATATTGAACCGTTAGTTGTTCCCGCTATAACTGGACAATTACCCGAGTCGTTAATAGACGTTTCGAAAATTAATTATATAAATAATTTACGTTTAGCTGACGATCAATTCCATACACCAGGTGACATTGACGTTTTATTAGGGGTTAACACTTATTTACAAATTTTGTTAACTGATAAAATAATTAATTCGCAATCGCCGAGTGCCATAGAAACGTCATTAGGATACATAATAATGGGAGACGCAGATATCGACTTTCCTACTTGCATGCCGCGTTCTTTAGTTTCTTATCCTACTCGTATTAATAAAAGTCAAACGTCGCTAAAGTTAGAGGAGCTGCCGCAAAAAACTTATTTGAGTCCTGATGAACAGAAATGTGAGAATATTTATAATTCCACTACTCGTCGCAATTTGAACGGACGATGTGTTGTCGCTCTGCCCTTCAAGGACACGCCTGATAAGTTAGGTGATTCTTTTATAACCGCTAAAAAACGCTTCTCGCTCCTAGAGAGACGTTTTTAATAAATGTCCCGATCTTCGCTCCCGCTACAATGAAGTTATTCAAGAATACATCAACAAGGGTTTTTTATCATTGGTTGCTTCAAATAATTTTACGGAACCTTGCTTTTATCTCCCGCACCACCCTGTCATACGTAATGATAAAAGTACAACTAAATTGCGAATAGTACTCGACGCAAGCGCTAAGTCAGATAATGACATTTCATTAAATGATATTTTACATAGTGGGCAAAATTTACAGTCTGATATTTTTAATATTTTAATAAACGTACGAGTTTATCGCATCGCCTTTTTTTGCCGACGCTATGCAAATGTATTTATACATTGAAGTACAAAAATCGCACCGCGCGTTTCAACGCATTCTTTATCGCTTTTCTAATGAGGAAGACATACAAACATGCGAATTTAATCGTGTGACTTTTGGTTTACGCTCTTCGCCTTTTCTTGCGCTACGCACATTACGTCAGTTGGCTTCCGAGGAGAGGGAGTCCTATCCTCTGGCTGCTTCGGTGGTCGAGCGAGATATTTATATGGACGATATCGCGTCCTGCGCGCCCTGCGTCAACAGCGCCGTTGACGTAGCCACTGAACTAATTCAAATGTTTCAGCGTGGAGGATTTGAATTGGTTAAGTGGACTAGTAACAGTTCAGAGCTTTTACAGCACATCCCCGCAACGCACCGTCAGCTTGACGAGGTCTCATTCGACGACCAAAATATTTTTAAAATATTGGGTCTTCGTTGGCACCCCGCAACTGATTGTTTTTCTTTTCTAGTTTCGCCGCCGCCGCTCGCTTGTACCAAGCGTTCTATTTTATCCGCAACCGCTCGCTTATATGATGTTCTGGGGCTCGTGGTTCCAGTAATTCTTTTCTCTAAGCTTCTCATTAAAACCTTATGGGTTCGCAAACTTGACTGGGACCAGGCTCCGCCCGCTCACGTTGTCACTGCATGGCAACAATATATTTCAGAGTTACCTTTGATATCGAAATTAAAGTTTCCTCGCCATATGGGTATAAATAAGAATTCGCTAGTCTCGCTAGTCGCGTTCGCCGACGCCAGTGAAAGGGCGTATGGCTGCGTGATTTATTCGCACATCGTTAATGATGATGACTCACTAGTGATAACGCTACTAATTTTATTGTTTCGCGTTCATACTTGAATGAACTTCATTCCTTTTTTACGTTCAGACGAATATTATAAAGTATTTAATCAGATCCTTTCTGATAACCGCATCACATGGAAACTTAACCCTCCAAACGTTCCACATTTTGGTGGGCTTTGGGAGTCAAATATAAAGATAGTAAAGTATCATTTATTTCGCGTCATAGGTAAGCAAATCCTCACGTATGAGGAGTTGCTTACTGTCCTCACTCAGGTCGAACGCATATTAAATTCACGACCGCTTTACGTGTTAAGTAGCGATCCGGCGGAACCTACTGCACTTACGCCCGCGCATTTCCTCGCTGTTAATCCACTTGGATGTTTACCCGCCGCGGATCTTAGTAAGGAACGCATTAATCTTTTATCACGTTTTTCATTGCTTGATTCGATAGTTCAGTCATTCTGGAAGCGCTTCAGATCAGAATACTTACATACACTACAAGCAAGAGAAAAGTGGAATAAACATTCTATTAATTCCATTTCTGTAGGAACCGTTGTTCTTATCGATATGGATAACGCTCCGCCTCTTCAGTGGCCGCTAGGCGTCGTCACTGAACTGTTTCCTGGTAGGGATGGTGTGGTGCGCGTTGCACAAGTGAAGACTAAGAGCTCCACCTTGCAGCGGCCCATTGTTAGACTTTGCCCTCTACCAACGCAATAATATTTCTATATGCCTATGTAGTTTATATTTTATAAGTTATAGTTTAAGTATAAATTCTCATCACGCTATTATAATATTTTTATTAATTTACTAATTATATTCATCGCATCGCCTCTGTTCACCGCATATATAGTTTTTTCTACATGATATTAACTCCGCTGTATATATTTATGTTTATTTTTTATTTTTTTTTAATTCACTATTTGAGGAGACCTCAAGGCCGGGGGGATGTTCGCGCCAATTAAGTCATTTCACCTCCCTCCCCTTCACCCTCCCTCTCTTTCCCGCAAGCGCACTATTACATAATATGGATCAGGAAGATGTATCAACTCAGTCTGCCTTCGTCCCGCCGCCGACGCGCACGCCGCCGACGCGTATGCAAGTCCTCTAGTGACAACCGCACCGCAAGCCACCTAACACGTGGTCATCAGACTCGCCGCATCGCCACCATCACCGCTGTTAATAGTTTAGTGATTAATAGGTACCTATAATAGTGAGTGTGAAGGACAACACCAGTTCCCGGGCAAGAGAAGATTGATGAAGACTTCAGCAGCACACGAGCATACCATCTGCTCCAGCCCCTGGGATACACCAAGTAAGTGCGCTCCCTTTATCAATCCTTCTCGTTTTCCACATTTAATTCAAACCGCAACTTACAGTCCACAATTCCTACACCCGCAGTGGGGGACCACCCTCCTTTCCACCCTTTATTCCACCACCATTTTTGGTCATAGCGAACCGGAGGTCCCCCCCTTTATTCTACCCAACATTTCTGATCCGTCGATCCGGATTCCTCCAAATTGGGTGTCAAAGAAAAATATTTTTTTCCAGTTATAACGTCTATTATTCGAACCAGTAGGTACCTATTCCTATTATTTTCTTCACCCGTTTTTATTATCTCATTTCGGGGCTTAGGTTTTCTTTCGAAATCGAGAGGGATTTCACCATAGTCCACCACGACGCTAGCCCCGTTAGTGGACACCGTGCCTTCTTAAAATTTCGTGTCACTCACAAGTATGCACGGTGCCAGAAAACATATTTTTAAATATATTTTAATTAATTATGGATTCTAAGTCAGACACCAATGTCACCAATGGATCTCTATAAATGTACCTAATAAATTGACGTTTATTTCATTTTAATTCGGACTGAATCCTATTTGCATGCTTCAGAAAATCCGCCCATCTTGGTCGTAAAACTAAAACTTTTGACTCAAAAACAACATAAGACATTCGGCATTCGAATTTAAATTTATAAATTCGTTCTGCGTTTCAAGTAATTAATGTGAGTTGCATAATTTTAAAATCATAAACGGTCTTGGAAGTATTTTCAAAATTGGCTCCAGTCCAAACTGCACCGCTTATATTAATTTTTAAATTAAAATACGGATGACACGGCATTTTAGAATTACTCTACAAAAAATTTAATTAAGACATTATTGTCTAGGTAAAGCTTGAATTTCTGAAGTGCTTTGTTCTTAGGACTATTTTAAATCCTAACAGCGTTTTTTTTTTCAATTATGGCATCGCAAACTCTGTGCATACTGCCAGCGTCAAGTATAATTTTTGCATCAATTTTTTGCCAGTTTCAATGAAACTGGACGAAGTAATAACAAAGTCAGTAAGTAAGTCGTCAGTAATCAGTCAGTCAAGTCAGTCCAATATTCAAGTAAAGCGATGGCTACTTTACTAGAACGTGTCCGATGGAATTTTGGAGGCAAGCAGAAAAAACATATTTTAGCACTGTTATTCTTATTCACAAACACTCGTGCACTGTAATTAACCTATATCAAACAAAGTGTCATCAACTATATCCGATATAACTTAAAAATACACCAAGAAAATGAAAATAAAACAAGAGCACAATATGTCTTTTTCGACTTCCCGCCAAAAAACTAATCACAGCGTTTTTAAAAAAAACTCGTTAAATAGCTTAAATAATAATAGCATTACATATTTTGTCTATTGCGCTGAGAGGTTGTCTTTTTCAGGTAGCCTTTTCCACAGGCAAAAAGTCGCTCAGCGAGGGGCGGAGACTGCTATGCTTGGTATTTCTCTACGCGACAGAATCCATAACGATGACATCTGTGGAGGAACAAAGCGTATTGACATACTCGTAGCTCTCAAAATCTGCAAGCTAAAGTGGCAATGGGCAGGCCATATAATTAGGAGAATAATAATTGACAACCGATACGGAAGAAAGGTTCTTGAATGGCGATCACGTCTCGGCAAGTGGAGCACAAGCAGCTTCAACTAGGTGGACTGATTACCTGAAGAAAGACGCTGGATTCGTCGACGACCTGCGTGGCGCAATGGTTTCCATGCCGGACTGCCAATCGAAGGGTCCCGGGTTTGATTCCCGGCGAAATAGAAATTTGAATGATGAGTTTAAATTTCTGTTCTCGGTCTGGGTGTTTGTGTTTCTGTCTTTGTATGTGTCCATGGTACCCACAACACAGAGTATATCTACCCTACTGTGGGGCTATGAGTGTGAAGCGTTATTTATTTATTCATTAGTTAAATAATTTATAGAAGAAATTAAAATAAAATGCAACCTTAAAACTGGTTTTCAAAGAATCTGTTATTAGTTGTATCCTTATCAAAACTATGTTTCATATGCATAGGTCATGTATTAAATGAAATATTACTTCATTATTATAGTCTCATATTTTTGCTAGTAAAATGTGGGAGGCGCGTTATTTAAATTAAATGGTAATTTCCGACATTATTAATGACATTATTGTCTAAGAAAATTTTGAATTTCGCGACGAAATAAGCGTGGGCCTTTTGTTATCGCAGTAGAAATATTTTGAATATTTGTCTATTGTTTTAATACGAGTAACACGATAGGATAAAAATGTTTTCTTTTATATCGTATATAGTGCATTCTAAAATCGTCTTGAACTGACTGAAACTGAAAGTATGCTATTTATCAATAAAATATCAATATAGTTTTCCTTAGCAGAGGAAGTATTTATTGACTTACTAGTGGACCCCGCAGACGTTGTCCTGCCTTAAAAGTATTGAAATAGGATTAGTTTCTTCATCATCTCAAAGAGTTTTTATGTTACTGTCAAGTAAAAAATATAAAACAAATAGTGACAGATGAATTGTTATTCAGACTATGTTAAATTTATAGGAAAATAAAAAAGGTAAGGCTTGTTATACTATTAAATTCACATTTTTTTACGTTTTTCACTTTTCATTCATTCACGTTTAAACCTTTCCTAGACTTCTACTAATATTTTAAGACCAAAATTAGCCACATCGGTTCAGCCGTTTTTGAGTTTTAGCGAGACTACCGAACAGCAATTCATTTTTATATACTTATATAAAGATGTGATAGTAGACATACCTACATAAGTTCAAATCAAAATGAATATTGGTTAAAAATAGCAAAGAAATTAGGATTTAAACATTATTGTCTGTCCCTTTAAAGCTTTACTATTATTTTGTACTAGTACTATTAAAGTTATACAAAATCATATTTTTGTATGATAATCCTCTAACAAAAATGTCTAGATTAGATTGCATCATTTTTTTATGAAAACCCCAATTCTAGAGTTTAAATAATATTAAAAAATAAATTTATAAATGCATTGCAAAATAGAAGAATTTTCAGTCAGGACCCATTCTTTAACCAATTCATAAATTATAAATAAATAAATAAATATCTTTGGACAATTCACACAACACCATCTGATTCCAAACTAAGCAGAGCTTGTACAATGGTAATCAGAAAGCTGATAAACATACTTATATAATTCTAAATACATAACTAAATAGATAAATTAACACCAAGACACAGAAAAAATAGTCATGTTCATCACACAAATATTTGTTCTGGGTGGGAATCGAACCCATGACCTCACGCTTCGCAGTCGGCTCATCACCCACTACGTCACGGAGGCTGGAGGCTGTCACGGATAAATTCAATTCTGAAGGAGCCCAGTGAAATTTACTAATTATAATTACTTTTAATGGTTCTACTTGTATCTCTCATCAGAAGAACGGTCTCTTAGCTAATGACGGATTAACTGTCTTGGAGCGGGTTCCTGCTTGTTGGAGATAATTGTTAGTAAGAAGATAATCTTATTATAGTCAACTTAGTAGTACTGCCAAGGCGACGTTTGTTGTTTCAGTTTGCCATTAATATTAATCTGGCTAAAGTTATCGTGTTAATTATTTGATACATATTTAAGTCGGTATCATTAAGTAAGGTGTATTCGACATACACATAAAACGTCGTTAATCCTTATTGAGCAGTGATGGTCGAGCGGTGATGATCAAGTCTCCGACACGGAGATATCGGGCTCAAATCCTCGTCACACACCTCTGTTAAAGAAATTTGTAATGTGCGCATTTATCACTGCTCCACGGAGATGGAAAATATCGTGATATATTATTGATTACGATGTTCTCCATCGCCGTGCATGCCTGAGAGAAATTCATAATTTCTCGAAAGCATGATGTCCACCAATCCGCACTAGGCCAGCGTGGTGGACTATGACATAAATCCCTCTCACTTGTGAGAGGTGACCTATGCCCAGCAGTGGGACATAAAAAGGTTGAAAAAAATAGTATCTTAAAGTAGTGTAGGGTGAAATATGAGAACGGTTCAAATTGCTTTTAGTAATATAATAGTCCTTACTGTTTCAGATATATTAAATTTGCTAATTAAACGTTGCGGTTACCGCGGAAAGTTGTTCGGAAACGTGAAATTCTGTGAAAGTGATGCTATTAATAATAAGCTTTTATAGATGAAACTTAATAATGAAATCTTTGAAACTTTTTGTACACTTTTATTACAAACCTAGCACAACAAAATAAAAATAATACCTATATAAATATATATAATACATAAATAATATAAAATCAACAAAAAAAGCTTATACAAATTTGTTTATTTATACGATAAAAGGAATTGTGTTATATCTTTAATTATAATTTATTTTTACTGTTAAGTCTCTAAGTAAATTTATATAAATAGACTTATAATGGGCTGATTTACTCTTAGTGATAAATATGTTTTTATCCTGAAAGGTGAAATATAATAATCAAAAGTCGATTTTATACCATAATATTTCCACATATTTATCGCCTCCATGAATAGAACATGAGTTTAATATTATCAGAAGCTTCTTGGAGTTCCGTCAGCGGAATCTAAATCGTATTATTGCCAGAGGTACTGAATTTAGGGCCATAAATCTATCGCTCTTCCTGCACGCATACACAGGCGCTTGTCGTTCTTCCACATGTTTATATCTTACTATTAACCGGCTTAGTGTGAGTCGGACTCACGCACGAAGGGTTTCTTACCAATAACTATAAAAAACACGTTAATTGCGTGGGAGCCCCCTTAAATATTTATGTTATTATATTTTTAGTATCTGTTGTTACAGCGGCAACAGAAATACATAAACTAAGTTTTTACTCCCAAAAATCATGCATTCCACCTTTGCATTATCACTGCCCGACTTCATCGTCAATGTCATAAAATCTTAATATATATAAATTACGTGTCACGTTGTTTGTCCGCGATGAACTCCTAAACTACTTAATCGATTTTAATAAAATTTGCACACCGTGTGCAGTTTGATCCAACTTGAAAGATAGGATAGCTTACATCTCAATTTATGGTCGCAATATTAATTTTTTTCGGATATTTTAAGGCAGAACAACGTCTGCCGGGTTCGCTAGTTTAAAATAAAAAAGAAATAATATCTTATTTTACATAAAAAAAATTAAATGGACGATTTTATGTAAGTAACAAAAATATATATTATTAAAATTCGTATCACAAATAGCGTACCTACTTTATTCAATTTAATTCAATTCATTTATTAGCAAGAACATAGTAAAATAGAGATATTAATATTAGTATACACACTTCTTATGTTCTACCCAAATGGGTGTGCAAAATATTTATTTTATAATTATTTATTCTATAGGAACATAATTCTTAACTAACTATTTTAAATTTCATTGTTACGATATAATTAGTTTATTAACATAATATTTCTAAAATCACAGTCATATTTATTGATTTACCGCCACAACAACTCAATTCAATTTTATTGACATTAATAACGTTTCACACTCATGGTTTTATAACAATCCATTAGTATGTCCAATCCGCACTTGGTCAGCGTGGTGAAGTTTGGCTTTAATCCCTCTCACCTGTGCCCAGCAGTGGGATATAAAAAGTAAAGGTCGAAAAAAATTTGTATGAACTGATATGGTATGATATGATATTGTAAATATGTCAGCATATTTACACTATCATGGGGTATAGTTACTGCTTAATTATATTATTTCTTACATTTGTTTTATCGCACAACTGACAGCTTTTAAGGTAAGGCACACATAGACAATTTAAAACGTGCAATGACGGCCATATACGTACACCTTCACAAACTTAGGTAAGCCACCATTACGGGATGAGAGCTTTTGTAGTTATATGGTTTTCTCATCAACCATCGAATATCAACAGATTGAATTTCACGTTTTATTCAAATATTTCCAGTTAAATTTCGTCTACATGAATAGAACATGAATAAAACGATATCAAAAGCCTCTTTTGGTTCCATGAGAGGAATGGAATGGAGTTACAGAAGTTGGAGCCATAAATCTACAAAGGGAAGCGGTTCCCTGCACGCATCTACAAACACTTTTAAGTATATATCAGTTACCACTCATCGTAACACTCTCTGTATTTGTTTTATTACTGAACTGTTTTCTGTCTATCGAAATTAACGACGACGATATGTACCTATAGTCCGGCCAACGAGACGTGATAAAAAATGTAAACAAAGTTTCAAGGGTTCAAAACATTATTATTTGAATAAATTATATACATAGCATATACTAGCGTCCCGGCCCAGCTTCGCTCGAGCGATTAAGTGATATACATTAAAATTTATTTTACAAAAACCCATTTAAGTACTAAAGGCAAAAAATAGATGCGCGATGAGAATGCGCGCCGGGGGATGTTATGATTTATGGTAAAACAAAATATCATCTTCTAAAGTATTTATTTGATTACATTTTGTACAATTTTAATCTGAATTTACGAAGCTAATTAACGTTTTTATTTAGATAAGGATTAATACATGCGTACATGTATAGGTTGTCTACATCGCGGGCCTCGGCTATTATTTATGACTGTACATAACTATAATTGCGTTAGTAACATAAAGGAAGGTTCGGGACGGGCCTATTGTATTAGGTAGTTCGGTAAAATTCTAGAGAACCGTGGGTAGCCGTATGTAAGAATGTAAGGCACGCACCGGGCCGCGACAGGACATAGTTTAGTTGCGGAAGTGAAATCAAAGCGATCACTCCAAGCAACAAGGAAGAATTATTTCGACGACTACAGCGAAGATATTTGACTATAGTGATTGTGCTTGGTGATTTGGATTCTGTTGAGTGGATTTTTGTATAAGGAGACAATAAACAACTTCTACGTTGCAAACGGTATTTTATTACCCATAGGGCGTAACAATATTTACATCACGTTTTTGCCAGTTTCGTTATAACTGGACGAGTAATAATAGGTAAAGTCAGTAAGTCGTCAGTAATCAGTCAGTCAAGTCAGTCATACATTCAAGTAAAGCGATGGCTTTTTTACCAGAACGTGACCAATGGAATTTTGGAGGCAAGCTGTATAAACATATTTTCACACTGTTATTTTATTTCACAACACTCATGCACTGTAATTAACCTATATCGAACCAAATGCCATCAAATATTAATCATCAATTATCCGATATTACTCAAAATTATACCAATAACATGAAAATAAAACAAGACCAAAACATGTCTTTTTCGACTTCCCGTCAAAACGCGACCAAATGTTGACAACTGTGATACTGACTGCTTTCCTGTACCACGAAACAGGCAACAAAAGCTGTCGTTGACTAACTGACGCCATTACTGCGTACGTGTGATAAGGACAGAGATAATTATTGCTCGCTCTCGCAATAGTGACTTGGTAACGGTCCGTTTGTTTACATTCTTTATCTCGTCTCGTTGGCCGGACTATATATTGAGCCATGCGAGGTGTAGGAAAGTGGACGGTACAGACCGTTTAATAGAAACATTTTAAGAAGTAAGCAAATATTAGTGTCAATATTATTATTTTGTGATATTAAAAAAGTGATTTATTTGATTTTTACTATTTAAATAATATTCTATTATGAGTAAATTAATTAATTAAATTCTTTGAGAAGAAAGTATGACAGCTGTAACAAGTGTAACAACATGACAAGGATAAAATGAAATGAAATAATTTATTTGCATAAATGTGGTTATTAGTTCGTAAATACATTGGTATAGATTAGCTCACATTTGCCGTAATACAGCGTGCAAATTATTCGTCAGTTTACAATGAGTTTAAAAATAATCGCCATATACAAGACCACATAATCATGTAAGACCAAACGTTACCCACCAAAACCAAAAGCCAAACCAAAAGTTAAAACCAACATACAGTTATTATTTATTCTTATGATACAGCGCTGTAAAAGCTCTCTTTGTATTGTGCATGTCCTATGTTTAACATCAATAAAACCTGTGATTTTAGGAGTGAAAGTTACTCTTACAAAAAAGTCTCCTTACAGAAATATATATCAGTTAATGTATTTTTTCGATTCCACCAAAAGTCGATTACATCGCGTCGCGTCGGGACCAAATGAAAGCTCGTCTAATGTTCGCACTCCGACGAGCTATCTGCGTGCATGAATAGATACGAAAACTATTCATCCTGCTCGTGGCGTTGGCGCTTTTTTACAATAAATACATTTCTTTCTTTTTTAATTCATTCTTAATTGAAATTTTAAAAAATGAACTTTTTAGTTCGTTTTTACACAAAAGCGTTTTTTAAGGTTTTTCAAGTAAGTAGTATTTATTTCTTATTTTTTTAGTTGGAGGATTTGTTTAAATTATTTCATGGTTATGGTTGCATAGTTCTTGATCAGTATGCGTAGTTTCAACCTAACCGGACGTCTTAAAGTACATCAAAATCATGAAAGTTTTACTTACGACTGAAATACAAAATAGAACTGAATGACTTAATTGATTTGACTGCATTGACTTTTTTTTTAATTTGAATGGAGTAGCAGACGAGCATGTAGACCACGTGGTGTTAAGTGGTCGCTGCAGCTCATGGACATCTGCATACAACCTCAAGCAAGCATCGGTAAGTCTTGTCTGAGGTTGTATGCAGTTGCGCTGCTACTCCAGAGGCTGGTGGTCGCCTCATGTAAGTGTGGCCGGCAATTGCACCTGTCCACCTAAACACAATAGAATTGGTTCACGGCAGAAGTGGGTGTAGCGGTGGTACTTCCCCGGGCGAATCATAATAGTTCTACCACCTACTAAATGTACCTATTAGGGTTCTGTGGCCGAATGGAAAAAACAAAACCCTTAGATTCGTCATGTCTAATTTTTTGTTCGTTCTTATCTCACAATAATTTTATTCCGAAACTATTAGCACACAGTAAAAACTTAGTAGGTAGTCTAGTAGGTGGATTTCTATATAATATTAAAAATTATGTTGAGATATCTCAACCTATATTTAACAATTAAACTACACTTTCAATGTGGTAAAATAAGTAGAATATATTCAAGAAGAAGTTCTAAAACCATAAAAATTTACTAATGTTTTTTATTTGAGTTTATTATTTGATTTTGTATTGGGTGACTAACATTATTGTTTAAATTCTATTTTCGTTTTTTATCTGTATTATAACATACTATGTTCGTTTTAGATAAAAACAGTATTATTATTTTGTTTATTTATATTTTATTCGGGTCATTGGCATTAAGAATTAATGTACCTTTTTGTACTATACTTTCGAAGCGAAATTATGAAACCGATAAATTAAATACGAAAATGAAATTCTACAGTCTCTCTACAAAAATTTATATCAGTTAAAGTATTTTTCGACTACTTCAATAGTCGATTACATCTCGTCGGGACAAATGAATTCTCGTCTAATGTTCTCACTCCGACGAGCTATCTCTACGCGCATGAATAGACACGAAAACTATTCACCGTGGCTGCTCGGCTTTTTCCTGTAAGAGAACTCGATCATGACTTAATTGATTTGACTGCATTGATTTAGCGTACTTTTTATACGTTAAAAACTAAGTTGTAAAGCCATCCTGCAAACAAAAATAATGAACTAGCGGCCGACCGCGACTTCGTCCGCGTGGACTTTGGATTTTGTATGCGTGTCATCGCGTAACGGCCAAGCATTTGCCCCCAAGGCCAAGAACCTGGGTACGCCCATGAACCCAAATAATCGTTGTTCTGAATGAAGTTCAAATACTCGACAACAGATGGGGCCACTACACTTAGTTTCCAAGTTGGGTTTCCAAGGGTTCGAAAAGCCATCTTTAAAAACACGCCCTTTAGGTTAAAACGGGAACTTTCTTGTTCGATGGGGGATAAAGGGCTATCATACTATATAAGTCCCTTTATCGTGCCGGGACTCCTTTTTAAGTTTTATCGGCACGCACATTTTATCAACTTATATATATAATGACAATGATAATGATATCAGTTTAATCTACAGGCACAAGAGGGTTCCGCCAAGACAAGCCGTGTGAAAAATTGAAACTAGATATTAGCATAGGCGGCTGACATGAAAACCTTTATGAAATAATTGATTTGACTCATTTAAAAAAAGTTCCGAGAGGTAAAGCTATGATACACTCTAAAGCTATGATACAGCGGGTCCAAAACGCATGCACTAGATTTTGCTTTAATGTACCACCTCGAGAACATGTAACTCCTTTGATAAATAGTGCTAGTATGTTGAAAATGCATAGCCGCAGACAACTACACTTCGCCAGTCTATTATTTGGCATAATTAAGGACAAGGTCCCAGCATATTTATATAACAAACTGATCTGGGCGAAGGATCAAAATGCTAATTACAGTACAAGGTCATCTACTCACAAGCTTTGCCATCCTGGGTATACAGGTGCAGGATTTCGTGGAAGTTTTAAATACGCCGCCACAAAGTGCTGGAATAACCTGCCCCCTCCACTTCGCAGTCTTTGTTCTGTTAGCAGCTTTAAGTTTAAATATAAAACATACCTTATAAAGGAACAGAAAAAATATAATTAAATCAGCGTTCGTACCTATATTTATTAATGAAACAATTATATATTTATTTTAATTTTATTCTAAATATTTTAAAGTTATTCATTAAATTCATTAATAATAATAATAATAATAATAATAACGTGGCGGAAGATAAATTATACGCACTTCTAAACTTATTCCGGCGGTACGCCCCTCTTCTTAACTGTTATTAACTTTAGGCACGGTAGAAATGAAAAATAAATATGAACACTCTAGGCACGCTTCATGAACTGCTCAGACTACCACAGGGGTCTTACTGAAAATCAGCGCTGCAGTCCCTTGCAGACTGTGGCATTATGCTGAGTAAGATACCTTTTCGCGGCTTACTGCAGCACAGTTTAACCATACATTAGCGATAAAGTTGTTAGCAACCCAATGCATGTAATTGTTTTGTACTTTTCTGTGTATGTGTTCAATGTATGTGTTATTTTTTTTTCTATGTATGTGTTCTGTGGTGTAGACTTAGTCGCCAATAAAGTTTCTTTCTTTCTTTCTTTCTTTCTAAAGTTGCTAGCGGTTTTAGTACAATATTTTACGAACAACTTAAGTTATAACGACAAGCTTATACACTAAACTAAATACATATAAACGGACTCTAAGCCGACTAAACTTTAATGCAGTGCAACCCATCCATCCATCCAACAGCCTTTTAAAGTCCACTGCTGGACATAGGCCTCCCCTAATGTCCGCCACTCCGTCCGGTCCTGCGCCCTCTGAATCCAGCGGTTTCCCGCTATCTTCTTCAGGTCGTCAGTCCGCCTGGTTAGAGGGCAGTCTGTGCTCCTTTTGCCGAGACGGGGTCGCCATTCGATGACCTTTCTTCCCCACCGGTTGTCAGTCCTCCTAACTATGTGGCCTGCCCATTGCCACTTCAGCTTGCAGATTTTGAGAGCTATGTCGGTAACCTTCGTTCGTTTACGAATTTCATCGTTACGGATTCTGTCGCGTAGAGAAATACCAAGCATAGCCCTCTCCATTGCTTGCTGAGCGACCTTGAGCCTGTGGAAAAGGCTAACTATGAAAGACCACGTCTCAGCGCCGTAGATCATCACTGGCAACACAAACTGCTCGAAAACTTTTGACTTCAGGCACTGCGGTACTATGGACGAGAAGACAGTCATGCAGTGCAGTACAAAAGGAATTTTAAAAGGCATTTTTAAGCCTACGTGTGCCTTGTCAGTTGTTTCTGGGGAGTTCACTGGCAATGTGCCATCGTCGCATAGTCGGGAAAACAGCAATAATGCGCCTGTATGTCCAAAGGTAGGTCAAATGCTTGGTGGTAGAATTTATATGGTTCGACCGGGGAGGTACCACCGCTGTACCCACTTCTACCTTGAAGCAATCCGATCTTGGACTACCAAATCAATTGAGACTTTTAATGAGCTGTCAAAACGTGACGTCTTCATACATTTTATATGAGAAAATGATTTATGACGTCACTACTCATTTATAGTCAACTAGCACCAGCGGCTTCTCCCGCGTGGACCCGTTTAATAGGTTCTCGTAGGATAAAAACCATCCTATGTCCTTTTCCAAGGTCCACTCTATCTGTGTTCCAAATTTCATTAAAATTGGTTCAGTAGTTTAAGCGGGAAAGCGTAGCAGAGAGACAGACAGAGTTAATATTAGTAGGGATTGACTAAATTTTTATTGAATAATTGAGCATTTCATCAACCTAGTATCTTGCCCTCAAAATGTATCTCTGTCCATGTAGGAGCTGATAATGCTTCTGTGGATCGGTGATTTTCTTCAGTAGTACTAATAAAATTATTTGGCTGCAACCCTTTTTGCGTCCCACTGCCGGACACGGGTCTCTCCCAATTATTGGGGAGGCCTGGAGCTTAATCCACCACGCTGCTCCAATGTGTGTTGGTGGAGATGCGGGTTAGTGGCCAACCCGCTGTCGGATGTTTTCAAACCGCCTATAAGGCCTCTGACAAGGTTAAACGATTGTTATCTATCGAAAACAACCGGGATCGACGGCTTATCGTGTCCTCCGAAGCACGGAAACGCACAAGATATTTTTTGCCACTAGCGGTCACCCATCTTACACCCGATCGCTCCCGTTTAGCTTAGTTTGCGTTCTACGCTAACTGCCGGGCCATGCGCGCTTAATTTATAAATTTGTATCGATACTCGTAAACTCAAATCACCCAAACTTAACCGGGCCGGGCACTAGTTCTATAAAAAGCTAAACATAAAAAAAATAACCTTTATACAGTAATCAATACCAATGACTTGTCTTTACGCGACCCTTTTCAATGACGTAACGGAATCGCTGACCACTTTCCGCGTCTATTTTAGGGTTTTCTATCATTTTATTTGCGGAGCGGTCTGAAGCAATTTCCGGTAAAATATACTTATACGTATGAACGTTATTGTACGTTGTGTAAGTTATCAGCGTATTAATATGTAGGGTCCTATTGTAGGTACATTACTTTTACGAAAAGAACAAGGTGCTATAGGTACCCACTGTAGAGCAACGTATTTTTGAAGTGAAAACTTCTTTAGCGGCGTTGAGCACTTTTGTGGGATGGGTAAAAACTGTGAAACTCGCGTCAGGTCACGTGTGCTGATCGAAAAATAGTAAGACGAAGGGGTGACAGCTCATGACCGCTCGACTATCTATACTTGTAAAATTCGTTTATATTATTAAAATTAAAATATGGTCATTGAACAAAGTGCATCTATTAATGAAAAAAGTGACGAAGAAATAGAGAAAGAAAATGAGTGAGTACTTTATAAAAATACTAGATAGAAATTAATAGGTACTGATAATTCAAGCAATTCGTGCGGAATTATTCCCTAACGATTCCAAGACATCAAAAATGCACAACGTTAATGTTTTTACTTCTGCCGGCACTCCCGGAGTGCAACCCGTTTTTTTTATCTTTGTTCACCGATTGCTCCGCCGGAAACGGATTTTTTTTTCAGTACTTAGTCATAATAATTGACACCGGTGCGTTCCGCTGGACCTTCTTAGGACGGTATTGAAGGTGAAGGTATAGCGCTTAGGCGCTAAGACAAACCACCGAAGGGGTTTTAGTGCAGTACAAATTCCACATAGGTAATCCAGTATCTTTACCAAGATGCTGGGTACCTATTAAAGGGTCCTCCCGAGAGGAAAAGAGTACTATGTCATTATGTTATGGGCTGCAGCTTCAACTTAATAAAACGTGGATTTTAGTAAAAGAAATCCAACTTAAGATATTACTTACGCTTTGTATATTTTTTTACGTATTAACAAAAATACTTGCAAATTTGTTTTAAATATCATACCTATTCAAACCATTTATATGGGTTTTAAAATAGATCTTAGTTTCAGACAACCTTTACTGCAATTAAATACTGTTTTTAAGGTGTATTCATATATTCCACAGGCACAGATTCCATTAGCACATTACACGCGCACCGCTTTCTTAGGGTTGCCATCTCAAAAATTTGTCAACCAGGACAAGACGCGTTAAAGCCCCGGATTTTAGAGCCCAAAACCCGGACATGTCAACAGCAAGGGGACGGTGAATTTAGCGAGTCGGTTCGTCGGCTGATCGCGACATGAGCACAGTGCGTGTGTCGCGGGTGGCCCAAGACTTTATTTTTTTAAACCCGGACTACAAATGAAGTCCGGTCCGGACGCTCCCCGGACGCCCTCTAAACTAGGACAAATCCGGGGAAACCCGGACGGATGGCAACCCTACGCTTTCTACAAGTTGGTACTCGACATGGTATGGTACTCGACTACGCTCAATAACTTGTAAAGAGCAATTACGCGCAACTTAATGTAAGAAGTTGAGGTTCGAATACGCTCATTGGCTTGTAGGTTCAATAGATTTCCTTCTAGATTCTTCTGCGTAGATTCTCTATTTCAGGACAGTAAAGTTTGCACGATTTGATGTAAAGAGTCAATTATATTTTTGGTACCACTAAATATCGTAAAAAAAATAGATGAACAAGATCTGATTATTGTCTCCCGAACGCATGCTTAACGTAGTTTCTATCAATTAAAATTTGTTAGGCTAGTGTAGTGTGTACACTACACAATGAAAAAGAAGTACAGAATGTTTTAAATAACTAAAGGCAAAAGGATAGGTATATAGGTACCTACTTATAATTATGTTTAGGTTTGATGAAATGCGGGACACATGAGAAAATAGCGTGCAAATGCATTATTGAGGTAAAAATTATCATAATATCAGATTTCACAGCATTATATTTTGAGTGGCGAGGTCTTATCTACATCTTTATTAAATAACATCATTGATTATCCTAATAATATTTAAATCATTATTTTCTAAGTAAATTAAAATTTAGTTAATAAACTTACCTGATTTAAATTAATAATACGAGAATGCTATAAATATTTTAAAAAATCCTTATAACTTCACTGCATTTCAAACACTGCCTCTAAAAGGCGGAGCGTATTCATTTATTCCGAAGGCACAGATTCCATTAGCAGATTACATGCGCACCGCTTTCTACAAGTTGGTACTCGACTACGCTCAATAACTTGTAGGGAGAATCTCCATTTCAGGACGGCAAAGTTTGCAAAGTACCCCTCTCATTCAATAAGGGATTGACTAATATTTTTGGTTAATTCTGCTTATTATTATTTTTTGATTTAAATAAGTTATTTGTTTTTATAAACGCTTCACACTCACAACCCCACAGTAGGGTAGATATACCCTGTGTTGTGGGTACCATGGACACACACAAAGACAGAAACACAAACACCCAGACCGAGAACAGAAATTTAAACTCATCATTCAAAATTCGAACTTCTGTTTCGCCGGGATCAAACCCGGGACCCTTCGATTGGCAGTCCGGCATGGCAACCATTGCGCCACGCAGGGCGTTAATTCTACCTACTCAAAGTTTACTTAATAAATAAAAAAGCTTTGCGCATTATATTTTGCGCAGGCTCTATTAACATATAATATTGGCTTGTCCATATATTGTATTTTGTGTAAAAATAACTTATATATTGCTGGCATTATAAATTATATTGGTCCACTACCCATACCAATATTAAATATTAGCCACATTAAGATTTCAATATGCGTTTTAAAGTTTACTCAACACATTGACGGCTATTTTTACCTCTTTAATTAAAACACCGCTAGAAGGTTCCTAATTTAGTTATTTTATTACACAGTAAATAGTTCTTCGAATTAAGAAATATAATCCTAACATCTTTTTACAGCAGTTCAAAGTCTATTTGTAAAAACTGAGTATATCTATTTTTTTAACTTTTTTTTATGTCCCACTGCTGGGCACAGAGGGCCCACTCTGTAAGCATCCGTCCGTAATTTCTAACATTTTCGGAATCATTTTTAGCATAATCAGATCGCTTCTTTTTCATGAATTAATAAGATAAGCGTTGTTATTGATGACATCAAGCTATTGAATGAATAATATTGCTAGAATTTCTTCAATCTAATCCAAAAATAAGGCAGAAAATTCACTTAGTTTCGGATACGGGCGTACAGAGTGGGCCCTCAGGTCTCCTTCTCACACAATTGAGAGGGATTTAGGCCATAGAGTATATCTATATTAATATTAAAAAGAGTAAAGATTTTTATTTTTGTATGTTTGTCTATACTAATACTATAAAAAGGAAAGATTTGTATTTTTGTATGTTTGTAATGAATAAACTCAAAAACTACTGTTCCGATTTCAAAAATTCTTTCACCATTAGAAAGCAACATTCACCCTGAGTATCATAGGCTTTATTATTACCGCGGGAAAATGCTTCATTCCCACGTGAAAACGGGTAATAGGGTCAACGCGGTTGAAGCAACTGGCTAAACGCCTATGATTTTAATATAGTAACGAAGCCTGGAATAGCACATAGGCAATTTTTTATCCTACGGGGACCCATTAAATATTTTTTTATCCTACGGGGTCCACGCGGGCGAAGCCGCTAGTTCATTTATAAAGAAGGCGCAAATTACACGTGCTTGCTTCGGATTCAGTACCAAATAAGTTTTACAGATTTAACGTAGAAATGCGATGCGATGCTCCTATGTGACGTAATACAATCCTTTTACCAATAATGCAGAGAGATATCCGTTTACAGAATTAATTTTTTGACTGAGACATGTTGCGTATCGATTTGAGTATGGCCTTTTTTATTTCATTAGGTATGCTTTTGAAAATTGTTCACTGTATACAGTAACTATTCAAAGAGTTGACTTATTGGTTGCACATTTAAGCGTGAGCACATCTTACACTCTAAGAACATATTTAACAACAAGTGTAATACCAATACATCAGTGGAAACCGCAACCTTCTACGTTAAGCCGTTCCTGAGATTAGCGCGCACAAACGAACAGACAAACAGACAATAATTCGAAAAATTATTGTTTTGCGTTCTATTACGCTAATAAATTTTAATAGCCCTAGTGACAGTTTTTCTAAAATATCTTCAATGTACAGAAACCGGTTACAGATTTATTATATGTATAGATATAGATGCTTGAAGCGTACAGGTGAAAATGATTGTGTCTAAATTGATTCGATTATTTATACCCTTTAAAACTATTGTGCTGTTACAATGTCTTAATTTAGCTATAAAAATTTAAAGTTAAATGCTTATTCAACGAAATAAATGAAATCCTTAAAACTTATCAATGCAGTCGAAAGTCTGCTTCTAAAAGGCGAAGCGTATTCATTTATACAGGAGGCGAAGACTCCATTAGTAGATTACATGTTGCTTCAGATTTAATATGTAGTAGTTTGGTACCGAATAAGTTTTATAGGTTTTAGGTAGAAATAGACTATTGTAAGGTTAGCAGCGATGGCCGAGTGGTAAACAAACCGCGGTCTTCGACGCGACCGATCCCGGGTTCAAGTCCTCGGCGCGCACCTCTGACAAAGAAATTTGTAATGTGCGCATTTATCGCTGCTCCATGGTGATAGGAAATAATGTGATTGTATGATTGTAATGGATTACGATAATGGATTCCGATGCTTTCCACGCCGTGCATGCCTAAGATAAATTGATAATTTCTCAAAAGTATGATGTCCACTATTTTTCACCAATCCGCACTTGGCTAGCGTGTTAGAATATAGCCTAAATCCCTCACACTTGTAAGGAGACCTGAGCCCAGCAGTGGGAAATAAAAAGGTTGAAAAAAAAGGGTTTAAGACGTTTTTAGTGTTACGTCTTGTATTGAATATCGTTGTAGATTGATATTCGTTTATATAAAAAAAGATTCACACTCATAGCTACACAGTAAGGTATACCTTGTGTCGTGGGTACCATGGACACACACAAAGACAGAAACACAAACACCCAGACTGAGAACCGAAATTTTAAAGTTATATCATTCAAATTTTTGCTTCGCCGGGTCTTGAACCCGGGACCCTCCTATCGGCAGTCCGGCATGGTAACCATTGCGCCACAATTGTAGTCCATAAATTATGGAAAAAAAATTGAATGAGAAACTTTACATTATCAATTTGATTGGCTGCAACCCTTTTTGCGTCCCACTGCTGGGCACGGGTCTCTCCCACTTATAGGTGAAGCCTGGAGCTTACTCCACCACGCTGCTCCAATGCGGGTTGGTGGAGATGCGGGTTAGTGGCCAACCCGCTGTCGGATGTTTTCAAACCGCCCATAAGGCCTCCGACAAGGTTTGACGACTGTTATCTATCGACAACAACCGGGACCGAAGGCTTAACGTGCCCTCCGAAGCACGGAAACGCGCATGAAATTTTTTGCCACTAGCGGTCACCCATCTCACAACCGACCGCGCCCGTTTGGCTCAGCTGCATAGATCGCTTGCGTTCTACGCTAGCCGCCAGGCCATGCACGCTTTCACCCCACGCTTTTTTTACAGTAAAATACATTTTCTTCTTATTTTTTACTTTTTAGTTCGTATTTTCACAAAAGCGTGTTTTTAGTTTTTTAAACTACAGTATTTATTTTAAATTTTTTTGTTGGATTTTTTTTCAATAATTTCGTATCCCATTCAGTAAACCCTTTTATAATACCCATATCATGGGGGTGCATTTCAAATAGCCAATCCGCCATCTTGGATGTCCGCCATGTTGAATTTAAGTCACGTGACTATTTTTTTCGTATTCCTGACAGCAAACCCTTTCAACCCATATCATGGGGGTGCATTTCAAATAGCCTGTCCGCCATCTTGGGATGGCCACCATATTGGATTTTTTAATGACGTTTCTTAGCTAGTCATGTATTGTCATCAGAACTCAGAGCGTGTGCAAAATTTCATCCTAATCGAAAACCGGGAAGTGGGTCAAATTAAGATTCCAAGATTTTCTTACATACATACATAGTTACAAGTGAAGCTAATTGGAGGGAATCCGGCTCGACAAGGACCGGAATTGTTGGGAAAGGGGGGACCTCCGGTTCGCTATGACCAAAAATGGTGGTGGAATAAAGGGTGGAAAGGAGGGTGGTCCCCCTCTGCGGGTGTAGGAATTGTGGACTGTAAGTTGCGGTTTGAATTAAAGGTGGAAAACGAGAAGGATTGATAAAGGGAACAAACGCACTTACTTGGTGTATCCCAGGGGCTGATGGTATGCTCGTGTACTGATGAAGCCTTCTCTTGCCCGGGAACTGATGTTGTCTTTCACACTCACACTATTATAGGTGCCTTGCACCATACACTTTGAGTCAGTTAAATCACAAACTATTAACAGCGGTGATGGCGGCGATGCGGCGAGTCTGATGACCACGTGTGAGGTGGCTTGCGGTGCGGTGCTTGTCACGAGAGGACTTGCATGCGCGTCGGCGGCGTGCGCGTCGGCGGCGGGACGAAGGCAGACTGAATGATTCTTCCTGATCCATATATATAATAGTGCGCTTGCGGGAAAGAGAGGGAGGGTGAAGGGGAGGGAGGTGAAATGACTTAATTGGCGCGAACATCCCCCCGGCCTTGAGGTCTCCTCAAATAGCGAATTAAAAAAAAATAAACATAAATATATACAGCGGAGTTAATATCATATAGAAAAAACTATATATGCGGTGAACAGAGGCGATGCGATGAATATAATTAGTAAATTAATAAAAATATTATAATAGCGGGATGAGAATTTATACTTAAACTATAACTTATAAAATATAAACTGCATAGGCATATAGAAATATTATTGTGTTGGTAGAGGGCAAAGTCTAACAATGGGCCGCTGCAAAGTGGAGCTCTTAGTCTTCACTTGTGCAACGCGCACCACACCATCCCTACCAGGAAACAGTTCAGTGACGACGCCTAGCGGCCACTGAAGAGGCGGAGCGTTATCCATATCGATAAGAACAACGGTTCCTACAGAAATGGAATTAATAGAATGTTTATTCCACTTTTCTCTTGCTTGTAGTGTATGTAAGTATTCTGATCTGAAGCGCTTCCAGAATGACTGAACTATCGAATCAAGCAATGAAAAACGTGATAAAAGATTAATGCGTTCTTTACTAAGATCCGCGGCGGGTAAACATCCAAGTGGATTAACAGCGAGGAAATGCGCGGGCGTAAGTGCAGTAGGTTCCGCCGGATCGCTACTTAATACGTAAAGCGGTCGTGAATTTAATATGCGTTCGACCTGAGTGAGGACAGTAAGCAACTCCTCATACGTGAGGATTTGCTTACCTATGACGCGAAATAAATGATACTTTACTATCTTTATATTTGACTCCCAAAGCCCACCAAAATGTGGAGCGTTTGGAGGGTTAAGTTTCCATGTGATGCGGTTATCAGAAAGGATCTGATTAAATACTTTATAATATTCGTCTGACCGTAAAAAGGAATGAAGTTCTTAAAGTATGAACGCGAAGCAATAAAATTAGTAGCGTTATCACTAGTGAGTCATCATCATTAACGATGTGCGAATAAATCACGCAGCCATACGCCCTTTCACTGGCGTCGGCGAACGCGACTAGCGAGACTTGCGAATTTTTATTTATACCCATATGGCGAGGAAACTTTAATTTCGATATCAAAGGTAACTCTGAAATATATTGTTGCCATACAGTAACAACGTGAGCGGGTGGAGCCTGGTCCCAGTCAGTTTGAGAACCCATAAGGTTTTAATGAGAAGCTTAGAGAAAAGAATTACTGGAACCACGAGCCCCAGAACATCATACAAGCGAGCGGTTGCGGATAAAATAGAACGCTTGGTACAAGCGAGCGGCGGCGGCGAAACTAGAAAAGAAAAACAATCAGTTGCGGGGTGCCAACGAAGATCCAATATTTTAAAAATATTTTGGTCGTCGAATGAGACCTCGTCAAGCTGACGGTGCGTTGCGGGGATGTGCTGTAAAAGCTCTGAACTGTTACTAGTCCACTTAACCAATTCAAATCCTCCACGCTTAAACATTTGAATTAGTTGAGTGGCTACGTCAACGGCGCTGTTGACGCAGGGCGCGCAGGACGCGATATCGTCCATATAAATATCTCGTTCGACCACCGAAGCAGCCAGAGGATAGGACTCCTTCTCCTCGGAAGCCAACTGACGTAGTGTGCGTAGCGCAAGAAAAGGAGAAGAGCGTAAACCAAAAGTCACACGATTAAATTCGTATGTTTGTATGTCTTCCTCATTAGAAAAGCGATAAAGAATGCGTTGAAACGCGCGGTGCGATTTTTGTACTTCAATGCATAAATACATTTGCCTAACGTCGGCAAAAAAGGCGATGCGATAAACTCGTACGTTTATTAAAATATTAAAAATATCAGACTGTAAATTTTGCCCACTATGTAAAATATCATTTAATGAAATGTCATTATCTGACTTAGCGCTTGCGTCGAGTACTAGTCGCAATTTAGTTGTACTTTTATCATTACGTATGACAGGGTGGTGCGGGAGATAAAAGCAAGGTTCCGTAAAATTATTTGAAGCAACCAATGATAAAAAACCCTTGTTGATGTATTCTTAAATAACTTCATTGTAGCGGGAGCGAAGATCGGGACATTTATTAAAAACGTCTCTCTAGGAGCGAGAAGCGTTTTTTAGCGGTTATAAAAGAATCACCTAACTTATCAGGCGTGTCCTTGAAGGGCAGGGCGACAACACATCGTCCGTTCAAATTGCGACGAGTAGTGGAATTATAAATATTCTCACATTTCTGTTCATCAGGACTCAAATAAGTTTTTTGCGGCAGCTCCTCTAACTTTAGCGACGTTTGACTTTTATCAATACGAGTAGGATAAGAAACTAAAGAACGCGGCATGCATGTAGGAAAGTCGATATCTGCGTCTCCCATTATTATGTATCCTAGTGACGTTTCTATGGCACTCGGCGATTGCGAATTAATTATTTTATCAGTTAACAAAATTTGTAAATAAGTGTTAACCCCTAATAAAACGTCAATGTCACCTGGTGTATGGAATTGATCGTCAGCTAAACGTAAATTATTTATATAATTAATTTTCGAAACGTCTATTAACGACTCGGGTAATTGTCCAGTTATAGCGGGAACAACTAGCGGTTCAATATGATAAAGGTTATTTTCATCAAAGCGGGAGCTAAACTGCAAAGAAGTAACACCTAAAATCTTCTGCGACACCCCACCGATTCCTTGCGCCTCTTTAACTGGTGTTTTATTGGAGATCGGTAGGTACAAACGTTTGCAACACTGTTTCGTGATGTAATCACATTGCGAGCCAGGGTCCACTAAACAACGCAACAAATATTGGTGTCCGTATTTAGTATGAACTTTAATCTTCGCAGTTCCCAATAATGTAGTGCGGTGCGGCGCATTACCACAATCGCGCGAAACGTTACATGACGTGGATGCATTTTGTTCTCCTGGACCTTGTTCCGAAGGCTGATCGACCTTATTCCTACTACTAACAAAATGAAGTAGCGTATGGTGCGAGCGGGAGCAATACCTACATCTACGCTGTGACTTACAAAAAGGAGTGGCGTGTTTATTACTTAAACAATTAATACAACATTTATTTCGTTTTACAAAATTGTACCTGTCCTGTGCATTTATTTTTAAAAAATGCGGACAGACAAATAGGTGTTCGTGATCACCCGATTTACAGAAAATACATGACCGATTCGAATCTGTATTAATAAAAGTTTTGCTTATATTTTTAGCGGGAGCGGGAACAAAATTACCTTTAATTTTATGGTTGTTAGACGTATGCGAAGTATTTATTGTATGGCATAAAGCCCTATTCTGGTCATGTAAAAACTGAACCAAAGCGGAATATTTCGGTATGTTTACGTTGCGACATGACATTTCGAACGACTTTACGGTATCGTTATCTAATTTTCTAAGCGCGATATTTAGAAATAGAAAATCAGATATGTCATCAATATTAAGTTGCTTAAGAGCGTTAATAGAAGCGTCAAATTTATCCATAAATATTTGATAACCAGCGGATGTGTTAGTGTTTACGTTCTTCAGTTCTAACAGCTGACTGACGTAGGTAGTCGCGAGCGCACGCTCGTCGTTATATCTACGTATGAGCGCGTTCCATATCACAGAATAGTTTTCCGCTGTAGGCATTAAGCCTGAGCAGATTGATAATGCCTTATCACTAAGTTTACTAACAAGATAATACACGCGTTCAGCATCTGTTAATTGCTGATTATCATGAACTAAGGTTTTAAATTGTTGGTAGAACATAGACCAGTGTCGTATGTCACCATTAAAAGAAAGTAATTCTATGGGCGGAAGCGACGGTATAATTTTTGTAGGTAAACTATTCTGTGATTTACTTGAAGATGAATATGGAGCGTTTAATTTAGACACTTGACTTTTAATACGACTATATAGATCATGAAAAGATTTCCACGATTCGAAATCTACTTGCGCGTTCGGATTTAATCTTAAATTTGTAACATTATAAGATTCTAACGTGTCCTTGAACTCAGTACGCAAGTATTCAAGGTCAGATGCCGTGTCAAGAAACGTGTCCTGTTCGTCTGACGAACTTGATGCACTTATAGATAAATCATAAATTTGTTGTAAACGTTCGTAAATAGCATTTCGTTTTGCAATTAATATTTTCAAACTAATTTCGTCATTTGAAACCGTTTCAGATACAATTTTACCTTTAGTAGACATTTTGTCGTGAACAAGATAAATCAGTTAAAACAGTTAAGATTATAAAAATTATGTATGGCGTAATGAATGAATACGTAGGTAGTTACTAGCGAAACAACGATCGCCGGTCGCGTCGGCTCCGGCAACCACAAATATGGCGGACTTCAATTAATGAAAAATAGAATGCGTACCTATGAGGTGTAATTTCGATTACAAATATAGGTAAATAATGGTGCGAATGGTGCGGTGCGTTGCAAAAATAATAATATACCTACGTGAGCGGTGCGTTATTAATATGCGGGATATAAAATAATCGTAGATATAATACTTATTTGCAAAAATAAATAGCGGATGGTGCGGTGTGTTTTGCAAAAAGAATAATATACCTACGTGAGCGGTGCGTTATTAATATGCGGGATATAAAATAATCGTAGATATAATACTTATTTGCAAAAATAAATATGAATAGGCACTTATAATATATTACATGAAATACATACATATGCGTATTTATGAGATTAAGTAATTAACCCGGGTGAAGTTACTAAAGTATTGATTCGAAATCAGGCTCGACTGGACCAAAATATTGGAGGGAAATCCGGCTCGACAAGGACCGGAATTGTTGGGAAAGGGGGGACCTCCGGTTCGCTATGACCAAAAATGGTGGTGGAATAAAGGGTGGAAAGGAGGGTGGTCCCCCTCTGCGGGTGTAGGAATTGTGGACTGTAAGTTGCGGTTTGAATTCAAGGTGGAAAACGAGAAGGATTGATAAAGGGAACAAACGCACTTACTTGGTGTATCCCAGGGGCTGATGGTATGCTCGTGTACTGATGAAGCCTTCTCTTGCCCGGGAACTGATGTTGTCTTTCACACTCACACTATTATAGGTGCCTTGCACCATACACTTTGAGTCAGTTAAATCACAAACTATTAACAGCGGTGATGGCGGCGATGCGGCGAGTCTGATGACCACGTGTGAGGTGGCTTGCGGTGCGGTGCTTGTCACGAGAGGACTTGCATGCGCGTCGGCGGCGTGCGCGTCGGCGGCGGGACGAAGGCAGACTGAATGATTCAAAGAATACTATACTCCACGGGGAGGAATGATTCTTCCTGATCCATATATATAATAGTGCGCTTGCGGGAAAGAGAGGGAGGGTGAAGGGGAGGGAGGTGAAATGACTTAATTGGCGCGAACACTAATATAAGAGTGTTAAAAAGCGGATGTTTTAATATTACAAAGAGACACTCCAATTTTATTTATTTGTATAGATTAATAGACCTGTGGAGGTTAATGAAAAGTAAAATGCTTTTTTAATGAAATAAATTAAATCCTTACACATTTTTTTTATTAAATGCAGTCAAAGTGTTTCTTTTCTAAAAGGCGAAGCATATTTATGATGGTAGAAGGTATTCGAAGCGCGCATGGCCCGGCGGTTAGCGTAGATAGAACGCAAACGATCTATGCAACTAAGCCAAACGGGCGCGGTCGGGTGTGAGATGGGTGACCGCTAGTGGCAAAAAAATTCATACGCGTTTCCGTGCTTCGGAGGGCACGTTAAGCCGTCGGTCCCGGTTGTTGTCGATAGATAACAGTCGTTAGACCTTGTCGGAGGCCTTATGGGCGGTTTGAAAACATCCGACAGCGGGTTGGCCACTAACCCGCATCTCCACCAACCCGCATTGGAGCAGCGTGGTGGAGTAAGCTCCAGGCCTCCCCAACAATGGGGAGAGACCCATGCCCAGCAGTGGGACGCAAAAAAGGGTTGCAGCCATAGATTAATTGACCGGTGGAGGTTAATGAAAAGTAAAATGCTTTTTTAATGAAATAAACATTTTTTTATTAAATGCAGTCAAAGTGGTTTTTTCTAAAAGGCGAAGAATATGGTAGAAGGTATTCATAGTTACGAGATACTCCATTAGCAGATTAAAGTCGCCTTGCTTCCAGTTTAAAATAGAAGCAGGGATTCAAATACCTACGCTCAAGGATTTGTAGGTAGAAACAGATTCTTGATTTTAAAGGAGATAGAGTTGTACATCGTTGTTATCACGTTTCTAAGCAGGTACAGTCTCTTTATGCTTTAAATACTTGATCAATCCTTATTTTTCGTCGGCAAGCGTTTTCACATACGAAAACTCGGGCTTTCAAAGATATAAATTGTTGTTGCCGTTTATTACTTAGAATTCCTGATAATATTTTCACTTCAGTTAAAAATCTGCTTCTAAAAGGCGAAGTGTATTCATTTATACAGAAGATACAGACACGCCATTAGTGGATTACATCCGACTTGTTGGTGATTCAATATATTGTAGTTGGGTACTGATACGTTTAGCCATTTGTAGGCAGATACATACTTTTTGGGTTAGACCCATTGCTGGGCAATAAATCTCTCCAATAATGGAGGTCTAAAAAGAGCACAAAATCGTTGAAATAAAAATTGTTAATTGCTGTCACCCTTGTCGCACTTGACTCTGCTCGTTTCGCTGAGCTGCGTACGCTTGCATTGTACACCAGCCGCTGGGCCATGTGCGCTTCTGCTGCTGATTCGTTTATTGAACTATTGGATTTACTAAAAAATCATAGCAAAATGAATCAGCGGCAAGCCTTAGCTTTCCCAAGCTTGTGTTTTCCAGGATTTCGCAAGCTAGTAGATATGCGTATTAAGAATAGGGAAAATAAATTTTATTTTAACGTAAAATATATATATTATTTAGGTTACAAAATTGTAAATAATGACAAAATGAAAAAAAAAGTATTTTTCGAAAACTAGGAAACACGGAAATGTAAAAAAATTTGTATTTTTTTATTTCTTCAAATATTTTTTTAAATATTTTTTCGGAATCCTTTAAAAAAATGCGACAATTAAGTAATTATACTTAAACGCAGTTTTAACTGTTAAAATTTCAAATCACTTGTTTTTCTGACGACCCGTACTGTGACGCACTTTCTCTTCGACTGCCGATCGGAGTGTCTCGGATTCGATTTCCGGCGAAGCAGAAATTTGAATGACTTTAAAAACATGGTCCGGGTGTTGTGTTTCTATTTGTGTGTGTGTCCATAGCACCCACGGTTCAGGGTATATCTATCTAACTGTCACTGTGGGGCTAGGATTGTGAAACTTTATTAAGTATTTATTATCATAGTATTTGGTACTGCGTTCACATTTGACGTCCTGTGTCTTATTTCGTTAGTATGGGAAGTTTTCGATGTCTTTCGATGGTGCTCCAATCGATGTCACTATGCCAATTAAGATCCTAACTGTTCCCAAAATGAAAACCACATTAACTTTTCACTTCACTTTACAAACAAGGGACGAACGGCGCAAGCCGAACGCTCAAGCCTCAACTTTACGTTACAATGAGCGTAACGTTTCAATGAATCACCCTTTTTCATGCGTGCAGCCGGCGTTGTGACGTATTTCGTTAATATACTGCCATCGCTCGCATGGCCCGGCGGTTAGCGTAGAACGCAAACGATCTATGCAACTAAGCCAAACGGGCGCGGTCGGGTGTGAGATGGGTGACCGCTAGCGGCAAAAAATTTCATGCGCGTTTCCGTGCTTCGGAGTGCACGTTAAGCCGTCGGTACCTACCGGTTGTTGTCGATAGATAACAGTCGTAAAACCTTGTCGGAGGCCTTATCCGACAACATCCGACAGCGGGTTGGCCACTAACCCGCATCTCCACCGCATTGGAGTAGCGTGGTGGAGTAAGCTCCAGGCCTCCCCAATAAAGGGGAGAGAGACCCGTGCCCAGCAGTGGGACGCAAAAAGGGTTGCAGCCATACTGCCACCGTATTAAAGCCATTTAAGACCCCATTTCCCTTTGTGCGAACGTAAAATAATTTCACCAGACAGTAGGCTTTGAACTTAGTTAATTACTTCATGCGATCTGCAACAGAGGGTTCTCAGATAAACGAGATCAAAGCATCGTTTGGATGCTAACGACATGTGGAAATTAACTACCAATACTACTGTTTAGATACAATCTATTGTTTGTATATTTTTTTTGTATTAAATTTTGCCAGAACATAGTATTTACAATTTATTACAATGTAGGTGATATTATAAATATTTCTCGGGTCCATATGTTCTGCCTAATCAGGCGTGCAATTTTTTAGGATATGATATAGAAAATATACATCTCTCTACAACTCTATCTAAATACTTACACATTAATTAATTATTAAATAATATATAGCATTTTAACATTATTATTATAGGTACATAGTCATTTGATCATCCTTTATACAGGAGATAATTATTATTATTACATTACGTTTTGTGTTGTTAAATTATTTATTTTATTTATTTTTATTAAATTATAGAATAATATTTAAATATAAATTACACTTATTTTAATTATTAGTCAAATATTCGTCAACGCTATAAAACATGTTGACACGCTCATATTAGCTTCACCTGTATGTTTGTTTATAACTGTGAGTTTGTTTGTTTGTAACTGTGAGCTTGTTTGTAACTCTCCTTTGGACTCGATTTTGATCCACTTTAATTCTAACTTTAGACTTATCAAGAATCGGTGGAAAAACAATAATTACATGAGTTTATCATAGTCCGAGAACATGAAAAAAATTTTTAACAATAAATCGAACTAAAAAATGAAAAATAAATATAGTAAGAAAAAAAAAACACTTTTGAAGCACATCAAACTAAAAAAAGTAAAAATAATCCTTAGTATAAGCAGAAGCATAATAATGAACAAAAGTACTAGTTTTTGTATTGAGCGTGGGGCGCTCTGTGCCATATTTTCGTATATCGAGCAACGCACGCTTTTTTCACAATAATATTAGTATTTTTTGTTCATTTTTACTTTTTGCTTATATTATAGATTTTTTTTTTTTTTTTTAGTTTGATATCGACGTCGGTGAGCCCGCGAGTTGCAATTCAAAAACTGTCGCAGGTGGCGAGGTAGCGCAGGACAGCCATGGGAGGAAAAAGGACAGGAATAATGCACCTTCGCGCCTAATAATTGCCTATCTAATCTAATACTTTTAAATGAGCAATTCTTGTATATATCTAAATATATTTTTTGAATCTCGGAAACGGCTCCAAAGATTTTGATGAAATTTAGTACCCTGGTTTCGGGGATGATAAATCGATCCTGCAATTTTTTATTGATAGAAATTGTCGTTTTATTTAATGTTTATGCCGTTAAATATAAAATTACTCTTACTGACATCTATTGGAGAATATTAATTATATTATCGCGTAGAAAGCCGTCAAATGTCGACCGTCAATCCGCCCTTCAAACAAATGACAATGTCGATATATTATGAAAGATACTATAAAAATTTCGTCAATGGAATTAAAGCTTTCTTGGCCGAATGGTTACGAAAGCTGACTACGGATCTAGAGACCCGGGTTCAAACAGGCACCCAAGCAACCCAAGCAACCCAGGCAACTGGTCAAGCAGGCAAGTTGCGTTTTTTATTTTTTGTGAAAATTTTTTTAAATTGGGAGTTAGGTATTTCAAAAGGCTTTGTTAAGTACCACTAAGCCAATGAACGTTTTGCTTAAAAATAAATCAAGAAAATCAATTGTTTTTATCTCGGGCGTCCAGGTACTATATTATAATACGACCATTCTTATTAGGCTTATTTGGCCTAAACAACAGCCTAAGAATTAGTCAGCAGGGAAACTAATCAGGAGAACTATGCAACCGGTAATGAAAACTACTTAAATTAAAATAAAAGTGTATACTTCTAGTAGTTATTTATCCGTGTATTCAAAGAACCATTAAGAAACTTAGTTTTATAATTGAAGATTACGTGTGAAGTAGCCAGAGCCAGAGCCACGTAGACTTTTTAATGAACCCTTGAATAAGATGAATTTCACACGAGTGAATTAAACTAATAACATTACCCATTTAACAAAATGGTGAATAAGGATCTGTATACACGAGCCTATTGAGAATCAGAATGTACTAAATCACAGATAATATAGAGATATTTCGTACGTACTAAATATTTAAATAACGCAACATACACACACTCATGTTCATACACGGACACTAAGATTGCCTGTGTCGTGGGTATCGTGGATGGCTATTAAACTATACTCAGTGTGGACATACACAAAAAAAACCGACTGCATTTTTGTGTAATTTGGATAAAAAATCCCTTAAACAAGAAAGTTGACATAGCGTTTTTAATAATAATCTATTTAGAAGAAAAATTGTAGCAGTCGGGACCCATTACCGTTTTTTTTAAATTGGGCGCCAGAAATTAGCTTTTGTTTTTTTAATCTATACTAATATTATAAAGAGGAAAGGTTTGTATTTTTGTATTTTTTGTATGTTTGTAATGAATAAACTCAAAAACTACTGTTCCGATTTCAAAAATTGTTTCACGATTAGAAAGCTACATTCACCCTGAGTAATATAGGCTACTTTTTACTGCGGGAAAATGCTTCATTCCTACGTGAAAACGGGAAATAGGGTCAACGCGGTTGAAGCAACTGGCTAAACGCCTATGATTTTAATATAGCGATGAAGCCTGGAATAGCACATAGGCTATTTTTTATCCTACGGGGACCCATTAAACGGGTCCACGCGGGCGAAGCCACTGGCGGAAGGCTAGTTTTGATATAATTATGACAATGTAGGCCAAAGTCACTCTCACGTAATCTCTTCTAATAGTTAGGTATAATATATCTAATAGTTCTCTTGTAATACTTAATTGTATGACTGTGTGTTAATCAATGAATAAACAGCTTTTACAGGGGATAATAATTCCGAGTATTTCAGTCTCATTCAATCTCTGAGTACTACAGTGAAATGGGAGCTCAATGGAGTCAATGACACTCATGACAGGCTTTGATCACACGATCAAGCTACACAGCTTTGACAGTTGAATGGAATGTGGTTTGGATTCCAGTAATTAGGTTTGGGAGTAACAGTCTTCTGTTTAAGAGGAAATACTTTAACTTCACTGAATCTAGCGGTGTTTCTACTAACGTTAAATATTTTTGGAACAGTGCGAGATTTTTGTGCGATGCTTTGAACGCAAGAACGCATGTATTCAGCGCGTGGATTCAAAAATTCGTTATGATTAACGTATATTCACACACAAAACAGTGCGGTCCAACCAGGCCCATTAGGGTAAGACATCTTACCCTAATGGGACTGGTTGGAATGGACAACGAATGGAACAGAGCGTAACAACGAGCAACGTACGTCGAACCTAGGATCAAGAGCGACTATCGACAACACTACAGAAGCGCATTCTAATATTCTTTGATTGATGGTACAAGACCTCGCAGTTGGTCACCTATGCGTTTACGTTGTGATAGGCTCTCTGCCAGTACACCGGTGCGTTCCACTGTAGATTCCGGAGTTCTCCCAATGCAGAGGCAGGCCACCGAGAGGGTTTTAGTGCGGTAGAAATCCCACATAACCCGGCTCCTCTCCCAAGGTGCACGGTTCCTATTGAACATTCCCCCCCTACCCAAAAAAAAGTCTCTTTACCTACTGGTAAAGAGACTATTGTCTCTGTGGCGTCAGGATTAAGAATAGGGCTACAGTATCCACTAACTGATTAACATGCGACTAAAAGGGTGTTTTGTGGTTGCGGTCGGTGGGAGTGGGAGCTCCAAACGTCTAGTTAGCGGCCCCGTGAAGAACGGTGCAAGCATTGGAAATGGCAAGAGAGCACCGTCACTCTCGGGATGTGGGCCCATTTTGGGCGCCGCGCGTAAAGGACACCGGTGCGTTCCTCTAGAAATACAAGAGTTCTCCGGGTTTTGGTGCTCTAAATCTTACATAACCCGCTATCTCTCCCAAGATGTCCTTACCAATGAATTGCATCCAATAAAGAGTAATGTGTTGTAGCTCACCAGCGATCACCAGCACGTCGATGAGCGCGAGCACGGCGAGGCTGGCGACGCTGGCGGGCTCATCCCAGCGCACGCCGTCGAGCAGCGCCGCGCACGCTGTCACGTTTAGCCCGCGCATGGTACGCGCGCACGGAACAGCGCGCGCGGGTATGCGCGGCGCATCGCCTGTGGCGTCACGGGCGCATTGTGAGTGGTTCTGGAAAGAGAAAGCAAGTATTAGCGAGATAAGTTGACTAAGTTTACTGTAAGAACGGTTTTATACTAGCGTATTTCTCGGCTATCTGCTTATACGCTAATTCGCGCGCTTTGGACCTCTATTTAAAATTCTGTGCGAAGTAGTGTAATCACGACAGTGATCGCAAGGATTCGAGGACTCGTCATCAACAGGGAAACTGTCATCAGGAGAACTAGTTTGTTTCCGGCCAGGTCACTGACAAAACAAAAAAAAACTTGAATCAAAGTTACACACACACACACACACACACAATTGCGAGATGTCCGCAACCACAGTGACATGAATGCATGTTGTCTTTTCTAAGTAGTCTAGTGTATTAATTATATAGTCGGGCTTCCCCTAAAGTGTACTGTGAATAAAGCCAGCTGTTGTCCATTACAATGAGCAAGCTTGGTTAGTAACAGGAAATTACTAAAGTAATGTATGAAATTATAATATGATATCTCGCGTAAATTTTTTCTGCCACTTAAAGAATTTTAGGCTTCCGTAGTTCAAAAGAAATAACGGATTGATATAATAATAAATAGAATAATAGCATTGATACCCGCTGACCGATAATAATAACAACATACTCCGAAAATTCGTGAAAAACTTACTCGATTCCCGCGAGGAACAAACTATTTACATGTCCAAAGTAACAGAACTTTAAGTGCTCGATACCGACTCCACTTCACCGCATTTTCGGGAATATTTTTTGAATTCTTTAGAAGATATATTTGAGTAAAATTATTTTTACCCAAAAGCTTATGGAGACATCCCAGATAGCGTTTGGGAAATCTGTTTCAGACTGTTCCAGAAGCTCGACACGAGACCGACATTAATTAAAGTCCTGGGATATCCCGAGACTTCAAGATTAGAATAATGGAATTCTTTACGGCAAAATGTAAGATATATTACCGTAAACACAATTTTATGTTGATTTTTTTAACTAGTAAAGTTATTTTAAAAACTTTGCTTTGCCTAAAAACACATACGCGGTTACAGGTTAAGTCAACCTAAAAGCCTTCGTTTCTATCATTATAAACCGATAACGTTGTTCAAGTTGTTGTTTTCAGTACAATTAAACAATGTGAATAAATAAAAAATATATTTGTGTTTTTATTAAATCAATTATATATACGACGGTGATAGATATTTGCTGATAATTTATTAGTATATAATAATATGTATATTTATTTTGAATATTTGTGATAAAAGTGGTTTTAATAAACTGTTTTAATTGCATTTATAGATTTGAGGTTAATTTTCGGAATGTATAATTTATTTACAGCGTAAATTATAAATTATTACATTATTATCTAATAAATACATATATTTTTTTCGTTTTTTTTTTAATAAAGGGTGTTAGTTCTTTTGATATATTAAATTCATATCTATCTAGCTATAATCTTTTGCAGGTTTTTCTTAAACTAATAAGAAGTATAACTTCTAACGCGTGTACATAAGTAGGTACACACACTCTTTTTTTCTTAACAATCAATCGTCTACTACGACTCACTTTGTTCTATTTTCTGTAGTTTCAGTGTTGAAAATAATAAAACAACTTATCTTTTATACAAAAGCGGTAAAAATAAATAAAGTATTCACGAAATAAATGGACAATGGACAAATGGCAAATTTTTTGAATGCAGCTAAAACGGTTTCGGGTAAGATGTTCATAGTAGAATTATTCAAGAATGGTAAAAACTAAAACCCCTTAAAGGCTCGGTTAACTTAACCTGTAACCCTGCATAGCACATGTAACAGCTGATCGTGTGAGAGAACAATATCATCGCACTTCCTTATTAGAGCTATATTATATCATTTCCGTACTGTATCAATTTTGAACAAAAATTACTTGGGGGGAAGGCTGTCAATATATCTTTCCTCCATTTTTGCTCCTCCAAACAGACAAGTAGTTTGATGAGCAATTACTGTACAGTACAGAGAGCGATGTGGGAAGCACTTCAGCTTCTGTTCCGCGTTCCGCTTTTTCAATAAGTTTAGTACTGAGTTTCGTTCATTTTATGAAGAAGATGTATTATGCTTTTCCACCAGTTTCAACCGAAGGCCAAGACGGGTTAGTTTTGAGCGCCGTGCGTGGAGGACACCGGTACGTTCCGCTGGAGATCCCGGAGATCATCTGTAGAGCGGTGGTGTCCTGCACCTTCCAGAACTTGCCCCGACATCAGCCTGTATTTCTTGGGACCTCCAACTGGATCGGGATACCGTAGCCTTATTTTTAATCCCGAAGCTATAGGGACTACGCATTCTTGTCTGTAACACCATCTAAGTAAGAAAAAACCGGCCAAGTGTGAGTCGAACTCACGCACGAAGGGTTCCGTATCATTATCTATAAAACTTCACGTTTATTGTATGGGAGCCCCCTTAAATATTAATTTTATTCTATTTTTAGTATTTGTATAACAATAGCGGCAACAGAAATACATCATTGCCTTTGATTATCCATAGAAATCATTGCATTAAGATTGAATGAAAGGTAAATTGTGGTTTACGATATATGACGTATTAAAAAAACTACGTACTAGATCTCCTTCAAACCAATTTTTGGTGGAAGTTTGCATCGTAATGTACACCATATATTTTTTTTATTTTCATCATTTTCTTATTTTAGAAGTTACAGGGGGGCAACATTTTACCACTTTGGAAGTGTCTCTCACGCAAACTATTCAGTTTAGAAACAAATGATATTAAAAACCTCAATATCATTTTTGAAGACCTATCCATAGACACGTATGGGTTTGATGAAAAAAAATTTTTTGAGTTTCAGTTACAAATATGGGGAACCCTAAAAAATTATTGCTTATTTCTATTTTTGTGTCAAAATTTTAATGCAGTTCATATAATACATCTACGTACCGAGTTTCAACAGTATAGTTCTTATAGTTTCGGAAAAAAGTGGCTGTGGCATACGGACGGACAGACAGACAGACAGACAGACATCACGAATCCATAAGGGTTGTCGTTTTTTGCCATTTGGCTACGGAACCCTAAAAAGCCGACTATGCACAACTTCTCAAGCGCCGCAAATATTCTTCCATTACGAAGGAATATGAATTTGATGCGCTTGCGATGGAAACTATGGGTTCATGGTCGGCTGACATGAAAACGTTAATGAAAGATATGTCGACCAGACTATTTCCAGCCTCTGATGAACAGAGAGCTGGCACCTATTTTTCCCAAAAAATGAGCTTACTAGTACAGAGGGGTAATGCTGCCAGCATTCTGGGCACACCGCCACAAGCGTTATTACTAGATGGAATTTTCTTTTTATAATTAACTTAATATATTTAATCATTGTAAAATTATTTAAATATATAGTTTATTAAATCGATAATAAATCGAGCACTGCGACATAACTAAATGTAAGTCAGTACCTATAGTTTATAGTTATAACGCAGTTTATAGGCATAATTAAAAGCCACCCTTGCTTAATCCCCAAAATCGCCCCAATCACAATTAGCCAGATTTCCAACTACTACTACAACTACTTTTAACAAGTTAAAGCGATTTCGTCGTAAATTTACGTAACACGATTAACTTGAAGGTTTAATTTCGTGTAATAATAATGCTTGTAACTATTTTAAACAACAATTTGTATTAGTTACATTTTTGGTCCAATTAGAGTTCGACGACGTGCGTGGCGCAATGGTTACCATGCCGGACTGCCAATCAAAGGGTCCCGGGTTCGATTCCCGGCGAAACAGAAATTTTAATGATGAGTTTAAATTTCTGTTCTCGGTCTGAGTGTTTGTGTTTCTGTCATTGTGTGTGTACATGGTACCCACGACACAGGGTATATCTACCCTACTGTAGGGCTATGAATATGAAACGTTATTTTTTTAGAGTGGAACAAGATGTCACAAATCTTTAAAGTTGGTTGGAGAACCATCACGCTATCCGGTATCCGGTGCGGGTTAGTGGCCACCATGTGAATCTGAGCGGTCTTTTCAAACCGTCTATAAGGCCTCCAATAAGGTTTAATAATTATTATCTATCGACAACAACCGACCGATGGCTTAACGTGCCCCCCGAAGCACGGAAACGCGTATGAAATTTGCCGAAAGTAAACTTCCGCTAGCTGCGTAGTATTAAGGGTTACGGGCGCTCAAAATAGACGAAAAAAGATTCTTATTTATATTTATTACTGCTAAACAGCCAAGGTCAAAACTCAGTTAAAGATGGCAATTTATGTGTATTGATCCTAAAACAGGATATAGACTTTAAAAGTTAAAGTTACTGGATCGTACTTCCGCTGTGAAAGATGGGGCCAGTAATTAAGTACTCGTCCTACTCGTATTTGACCGGACATTGTCTTACATTTTATTAAGTACTGATCCGACCTCGCTCGGTGTGGTTTGAGTTAATATTATTAAACTATTCTATCCTACGGGAAAAGTATATATTTCAGGAATAAGTGGTAGCCTGTGGGCTAATCTATCTCTGTGCCACATTTTATACTCATTCGTATAGTCGCTCTTGCGTGATTGAGCAAAAAACAGCCACCCAAACATTTGCAATTATATTATTAGTATAGATAGTTCTGGAACTCAATTACCGTTTAGGTGATTTTTATGCCAGGAGGCTTTTTATTTGTAATACAAGTAATATTTTTCCTGATTCCTTCGAAACCGGTTTCTACCGTAAAACACAAATTTTTAAATATAAGATAAAAATGGAGTGTTGGTTTTACAAATGCGGACATTCTTTTTCATATCACATGTAATGAAACAACGAGTTTTGATTTCTGTTTTGCCAGTCGAAACAAGACAATTTCAAACCAATGCGAATGTGTCAGTCAGAAACAACGTTGTTTCTGCCCTAGGGGAGAAACAACGTTGTTTCTATCCGGCACCTTCGTTTGTTTATTATTTACGTCTTTATTTCAAGTCTGTCAGAATCGCATTGACAACTGTCGTGAAATCATTGTCAAAAGATATTACTGCGCTATTTGTCTGAAATAGTCTTACTTCGACTGGCTACAGAAATCAAAACTCGTTGTTTCATTACATTATGTGATATGAAAAATACAGGGTGTGGCTCGGGATGAAACAAAGACGATTTCAGACCAGGGCGATGACAGCCCGAGCGAAGCCCTCGTCAGAAATGGTCTTGTTTCACCCCTTGCTACACAATATACTATTTAACTAGTTTTTACGATAACAACAAATAAACGGTCACACTGTTGGCACGGATCTCTCCTCAATATTTGGGAGGCCTGGAGAGGCATTGGCAGAGATACTCGTATTTATTTATTAAGGATTATTCGACGGTAACTTTTCCTACATCCTGTTAAATAGTTCTAAAGTTAAATTATGGTTGAGATCTGTCTTAAATTAATATGTTTCATTAAAGTTTCGTAACCGAAAGCGTGCTAAGAATTTGCTGGTACCCGTCAAAGGGTTGTCTCTGCTTTTAGTGCCGAGATAAGGAGATTTCAATATTTTTCAAATGAAAAAAAATTATAGTCTTATTATTTTGTCATAGTAACATTTTTTTTAAATCTTTTTATACGCCTTGCATTTGACTATTCGAAGCTAGTACCTTTGATAAGTCCTGTAGTCTTATGCTTAAAATTAGGGCTACGGTATCTTCTGCCTCATCGTAAGAGGTGACTAAAAGGTGGGTTACGGGAAGCTCCTACTGTCCTCGGCCCCGGGAAGAGCGGTGGTGTGTGCGTTGTCGCATGCCGTCGCAAGCACTGGAAGGCGCAGGAGAGCACCATAGCTCTCCAGATAATGAAATCGTTTTAGGGCGCCGCGCATGGTGGACACCAGTGCGTTCCTCTGCAGATCCCGGAATTCTTTCCAAGCGTTAAGGCAGGCCACCGAAGAGGTTTTGATGTAGTAAAAATCTCCCATAACCCGGTATCTCTTCCAATATGTTTTTGCCCTTTGAAAGTTTCCCTCCGATACAAAAAATACCTGTTGATAGGAGTGATAGTATTTTGCTGAGTTTTTGATGTTCGAAGAATACTAGTAACATTATAGACATAGAATTCATAATTTCCTGAACTTTCTCAACATTATCTTGAAGTACACCCCACGCTTTTAACGACGCTAATCCGAAGCCCACGCTACCGGGTGTTTAATTACAATTTCCTAGAACTGTTTATTAGACATCTCACTAAATAACTCTTCAGCTAAGCTAACAGGTTTGCAACAATGAATAAGTTACTACCTTGAAGTGGCATTTATGTGAATATCGTACGGATTTAAACTTGCTGCGTAAAGACGATAAAGATTTTTGTTCATGAACTTTTGGCGAGGAAATGACTTTGGTCACTGTAAAAGTGACATCTATGTCATATCATAAAAACTTATAAATTATGGAAATAAAAATTCTTTTTAATTTGAACATACGACGATCTTGCAGGCCATGCGCTGGTAAGACGTCGCTGCAGTCGTCATCGTCAGTCAGTCGTATTTTGACATAATCTCCAGCAAGCCTCATTTTGCCTCAGGTTCTACGCAGTAGTGCTGTTACTCCGAAGGTTCTTGGTCGTCTCATTAACGTTTGACCAATGACCCCACCTTTCCCCTGAAACTCAAAAGATTGGCTTCATGAGAGAAATAATTGCAGCGCTGGTGACTCTATGGTCGATCTGGGCACGGGTCTCTCCCCATTATTTTACCAGGAGGAAGCCTGGAGCTGCTCCAATGCGGGTAGGTGGAGAGTAAGTTCTACCATCACTAAAATGAATGCTTTCTAATGCTTTTGTACAAATTCTCTAGGAATACCAAGTGGAATTGGAACTTACTCAACACATCCCACGCTTTTAAAGCCCACGCTAGCGGGTAATTAACTACCATTTCCTAGAGTTATTTCCAGGATATGTTATTGTTAAACAGCTCTTCAGCTTAGCTAACAAGATTGCTATTATGAATTAGTTTGTAATTTTAATTGACATTTATTGGAACATCGTATAGATTTAGATGTGCGTCGTAAAATGTCTTTGCTCATAGCAAAAGCATCAAATTATTTTAAACTTTATTGAGTCAAAAACTGTACAAAAAATCTGAAGGCGGTCAAGAGATTCTTTCTTTTAAAGTAAATACATCAGCTGTTTTTGGTTATTTAAATATTTGAGTAGACGTGTATGCAGACTGCGTTGTTTTAAGTGGTCAATGTCTGAACTTCAATGTCTGAGATTATTTGTCAAGCACAACTTGCTGCTACTCCGAAGGCTGGATTGCATGATAAAAATCACAACCGCTTTTTTCTACCAAAATACAAAAGAATAGCTTCACGGGCTTAGAATAATTACAATTACATTATGGAAACCAAGTTCGCGCGCCCAAATTGAAGCATGTTGATTGGCGGCACCAAACGCCTAGCCGCTCCGTAAGAGTTAAGGTTAAATTTTATCACAACACTTTTTAATAACAAAATAAGTCTAATAAAATAACTTTTCACAGTGTTTTCAATATTTTGTAGTATTTTATAGTTAATTTGGTCAAAATAAAAATATTTTGTTTGTCAGATGTGACAGCTGTAGGAATCTATTTTGTGCTTTAATTTTGACAGCGCGCTTGTATGAAGACACTTATTCTATACGTACTTACATATTTATTCTAAGTTCACGGGAGAAATGGATACGGCGCACAGTGGTCTGAAAATCAAGCTTCATACTCATAGAAACTGATTGTCAGAAATCAATAATAAAAAAATGTTATTGTAATAAGTACACCTCCCTTTGTTAACTGTTATAGTATGAAGGTCGTGAGTAGCTCCATGTGTGAGAAAAAAAATATTGTATTTTTTTTTGTATGGGAAAAAAACTTCAAAGTGGATTTTAAAAAAAACTGATCAGAACTGAGGGTCTGGTATTCACATGAGTTATTACACCTTACATGGCGATTAAGATGACATACAATTGTTATGCCTTTCGGTGCCGCTTTGCATGTAGCAAGCTTTTGAAAGTTTGAGTTTTTGGTAGTTGAATCATACCCTTGATATAATTACATGATGATAACATTACTGATGTTGTCATTAGTTAACAACTTGCTAATGACCTTCTTTATGAATACAATAAAAAAGGTGCAGATTTTTTTACATTATACTGCAAAATTTCTTTGATAAAGTAACTCATTAAGTAATTACCTTCATTGCTGTTGAATTTTAATTAAGTTTTGATAAGATAAGCATATTAACGACAGCAAGCGTAAATGAGGGTAGTTATAATATAAATAGGACGTATATGCTAACTAAATTTAGTAGCTCTTTGCACTTGTTCGCGCTTACTATACTTATTTAGTTCGATTTCTTTTCGTGTTTTAAATTTTAATGGAAAGCTTCAGTACCAATTTGGATATGTATATGTTTGTCGCGAACAATAGCTGACTAACAACTAACTAACAATAGCGTGATTTTACCATCTATCATAGTCATCAGCATTGAGTGCTTCACAGTATGACTTCCTATAATAGACGGCTCTAGTGCTGCAATCTCAGCTTCAATCATAGCTTGTTCTTCCTTTATATTCAATTTGTTTTCACTTGCAAATTTGAAGTAAAGCGGTCTGCAGAACATTGTGGAAGATGGCTTTGGATTCTCCCATAACTTTTCTTCGCCACAAAGTGTCAAAGGCACAAAGGAGCACATAAAATTACTGTAATCATCTTCACCCCCCATAGTTTGCTTGTATAAACTTTGCCCTGAAGCACTAGGACACACCCAGTAGGAATTTCCCAAGTCTAGCAACAGTTTTGTCCAAAATCGCTTGAAGCTTAACTTTTACCCCTCTTTCAGTGATATCTATAGTATTTTATGGTGGGTAGCAGTCCTTCTTTGCCTCTAATATAGCAGTATATGAAGGATATAGGGGTATTCCCTCTTCTTTTGCGCAAACTCTTAATGTTGTATACTGCCATTTTGAAAGTTTCAACGAAATCAGTATACCTAATGCTTTATCAGCGGAATATATGGGCTGAGCTTTCTTGGGCTTCAACAGTTGCTTTATCTTAGTAGCTTCCTCGGGATGTTCTGTGACTAATTTAATTATATCTGCTACGTTTTTGTTATCAGCACTTAAACCAGTTGCAAAAGCATTGCATTGGTATGTGCTAGTAGCTCTTCCACTCTTCTTCTCTTCTGTAGCGGGCTTAGCTCAGAGAACACTTTTCTTGGACTCACCTCTGTTGATGTTCCAAAACTGCAAGTCTCTGCATTCAACCCTAATGATGTTGATGCGCCCTCATTTACACTGCAGTCAAAACTAGAACATGGTTGCTGCTCTTCTAACACCAAAGAAGGTGTGATTTTTTCTTTTATGAACTCAGGCCATTTTATGTCTTCTTGCAGCCATATCTCATACTTTTTTATGAATGTTTTTCTCGTGCGATTACACGAGATCCATTTGTTTTTCAACGAACACACAAAAGTCTGACAGAATTGTTTAAATTCTTTATTTTCATTTTCTGACAAAGTAACGTTTTTCACCAAAACTTCAAATAATTCGCTTGGTTTTGAAAAACAGCTATTGTTCGCCACAAACATAAACATATCCAAATTGGTACTGAAGCTTTCCATTAAAATTTAAAACACGAAAACAAATCGAACTAAATAAGTATAGTAAGCGCGAACAAGTGCAAAGAGCTACTAAATTAAGTTAGCATATACGTCCTATTTATATTATAACTACCCTCATTTACGCTTGCTGTCGTTAATATGCTTATCTTATCAAAACTTAATTAAAATTCAACAGCAATGAAGGTAATTACTTAATGAGTTACTTTATCAAAGAAATTTTGCAGTATAATGTAAAAAAATCTGCACCTTTTTTATTGTATTCATAAAGAAGGTCATTAGCAAGTTGTTAACTAATGACAACATCAGTAATGTTATCATCATGTAATTATATCAAGGGTATGATTCAACTACCAAAAACTCAAATTTTCAAAAGCTTGCTACATGCAAAGCGGCACCGAAAGGCATAACAATTGTATGTCATCTTAATCGCCATGTAAGGTGTAATAACTCATGTGAATACCAGACCCTCAGTTCTGATCAGTTTTTTTAAAATCCACTTTGAAGTTTTTTTCCCATACAAAAAAAATACAATATTTTTTTCTCACACATGGAGCTACTCACGACCTTCATACTATAACAGTTAACAAAGGGAGGTGTACTTATTACAATAACATTTTTTAATTATTGCTTTCTGACAATCAGTTTCTATGAGTATGAAGCTTGATTTTCAGACCACTGTGCGGCGCTTTTCCTTACGAATCACCTAATTCTACCACGTCTCTATACGTATTCTATAAATACCAGTAACTTTGAAAGTGAATTTATATCTTACTCAATATTATCTTGAAATACACCGCACGCTTTCAAAGCCCACGCTAGCGGGTGTTTAATTACAATTTCCTAGTGCTATTTTCCTAGATGTCTATCTTTTAAACAGCACTTAAGACTATGTAACAGGGTTCAGACAGTGAATTAGTTACTTATTTTAACCGACATCTATAGAAGTGCGCGGTGAAGACGTTAAATATTTTCATGAAGCTTTTAGGCGGAAATATTCTCCGCTACCGTAAAAGTATTATCAAATGTGTTTTCGAGAAAAAAAATTGGTTGTCTGTAAAATCGGTTTCCGGACGATAATTTAACGTGACAACGTCATAACAAAACAATGAAAACCACATTAACTTTTCACTTCACTTAATAAACAGTCGACGGACAGCGCAGCGCAAGCTGAACGCTCAAACCTCAACGGACCGTTACAAGCGTACCGTTACAAGGAGTCATCATTTTTAGTGCGTGCAGCTGGCGTTCATCGATTTATTAAACGTTGTCACGTCAAAACAATATCCGTCTTTTTGCGTTAGAAGCCACACCATGCGCGCTTCTTACTTCTACAATAACGAAACACAATAAAATAGATTCACGGTAGATATGTGTGCAGTGGTGGTACTGCCCCGGTCGAATCATAAGTTCTTTCACATAGAGTCCAGACCTGTTAGTGTAAGGTCTTCACTACTATGCTGCGAATTTCATTAAAATTGGTTTCGTAGTTTAAGCGGGAAAGCGTAGGTAGCAGACAGACAGACAGAGTTAATTTCGAATTTATAATATTAAATAGGGATTAGACGACCCGTGTGGCGCAATGGTTACGATGCCAGACTACCAATCGGAGGGTCCCAGGTTGCATTCCCAGCGAGACAGAAATTTGAATAATGAGTTCAAATTTGTCTCGGTATGGGTGTTTGTGTCTATGGTACCCACGACAAAAGGGATCCTAGTGTGGGGCTATGAGTGTGTAGCGTTTATTATTTATTTATTTATATGCAGTCCTTGTAGTTTCGGGATTAACAATAGAGTTACGGTATCCCCTGCCTGATCGTAAGAGGCGACTAAAAGGGGGCTTCCGGGGTTGTGGACGGTGTAAGTGGGAGCTTGATCCGCCCAGCCAGCAGCCCCGGGAAGGACGTGGTGTGTGCGTGGCCGCATGCCGCATTACCGCCGTAAGTATCGGAAGGTGCAGGAGAGCATATTTGCTCTCCCGAAGATGGGCCTATTCTGGGCGCCGCGCGTGAGGGTCACCGGTGCGTTCCACGTTCCACCGGAGATCCCGGAGTCCTCCCCAAGCGCAGAGGCAGGCCACTAAGGGGGTTTTAGTGCGGTCAAATCCCACATAACCCAGTATCCTCTCCCAAGGTGCCGGGTACCTGTTGAAGGTTTCCCCCCCAATACAAAAAAAAGGTACGACCGCTAAATATTAAAATGTAAAGTCCTGGTTATGCAAAGTTGGTTGATAAAATAGCCGCTGGCAATTCTTCACTCGGTGATGGATGAGGCTTGAGTGCTGATGTAGATAGCACTTTAAGGCTAATCGAGCAAGGCAGGCCGGCCATCTAGGTTTTGATAAAACAACTAATTACTTTATCGATAGAAGACTTCAGGGCAGTCGATTTATCGCTCTAGGAAAATTCCGTGATGCAAAATTGTTTGTGACTCATTATTTTTTTTAACTTTTCACATTTTTAACACAATTTGCACTCTATTGAAAAAGAGAATAGGTAAGATCCATAATTTCGACAGTCTTGGTTGCTTATAATAAGTAAGCAATCACATAAGACCAAAAAATGGTAGCGAGTTAGGTTTTCTATGCTTATGGATGTGCAACGCAATATTACTTATAAGACAAATACATATATTAGAGTTTTGATTGTTAAATTCCTGCGTACTATCCACATAGTTAGCTAGGATTGTTCTACAATGTATTGTATTGAAGATATTTTTTCTAATAGCGCCACAGTAGGGTAGATATACCCTGTGTCGAGGACTCGTGAGCACCATGGACACATAAAGACAGAAACACAAACACCCAGACCGTGAACAGAAGTTTAAACATTCATTCAAATTTCGAACCCGGGACCCTCCGATCGGTAGTCCGGCATGGTAACCATTACGCCACACGGGTCGTCCACACTATAAAATCAATATCTGAGCCAAATTTCATCCCATTCCGTATCCATTGAGCAACAAACATCCAAACTTTATCTTTTCTAATCCTACTAATATTAAAAATGCGAAAGTAAGTTTGTTTGTAACTCTTTCACACGAAAACTACTCAACCGATCATCATGAAACTTTGTACATATATTCTTGGAGTTATCAGAAGTAAAATAGGATACTTTAAAATACGACAGAAGCTGGTAGCAAAAATACAAGTGGGTAACATAACTGAACCATCAGTTTTAATTACCCCAAACATAAATATGGCGCTTTAACAAACGCGAAGCTCATTTTTCCAGTAAACTTGAGCTATAAAAGATTCGGGCATCGCAATTAAACAAATTACGAACAATCTTTCTTCTAAACGCGATTTTTGGAACGCCTCTCGTAAGCCATTTTCGGACCGGCCGTTGGCGATGTTGTTTTATCTTTTGCGTTGCTTTGATTCCAAATTTGTGCTAAACACAGTCATACTGCATTTTAAATACAACTGTCTGTACCTGAAAATTTATGTAAAACAGGACTGGAGTTTCTTTCCGCCTGCTTTTTCTCCTAGGTCCTAGCCCATAATAATATAAGCCTTAGTGCATCTAAAGCGGATTACCGTCAGCCGATGACCTTACAAGGATAAATATATACTACTCGGTCGAGTTAACATGACACCTGGGAGGCTACTCTGTACGCCCGTATCCGAAACTTCGTGAATTTTCGGGTTTCATTTTTGAGAAAGACTGATAAAATTCTAGCAAAATTATTTATTCAGTGGCTTAATACTATCAATGACAACGTTAATCTTTAAATTCATGAAAAAATAGTGTCTAAATTTGCCAAAAATTATTCCAAAAATGTTAGAACTTATGGACGGATGTATACAGAATAGCCTCCCAGGTGTCATATTAACTCGACCGAGTAGTAAGTGTGTATTACTACCCGGGAAGTTAATAAACCATTTATATCATTTCATTCATTTCACTTCACATTGCACAAAAATTTAAAATACCTACTTTGTTCGAAAAATTGTTAGTACATTTTTATCTGTTTATTTCAAGTATTCGATATTAAATTTTTACCTACATCGCGTGTATATTTTTTGTTTTTTTTTTATGTACTGAACTGTACTGCATTTTTGTCTTAGAAGATAGTGACGGTAATTCTTGAAATTTAAATAATTTTTTTTATTTAAATTAATGAAATAAAATAAAAAACAATAACCGATAAACAGAAGATTCTCTCAAAACTTCTTCATTTGTCTGATGTGTACCAAATTTTTTAAATAATAATTATAATATAAGACCTGTAACATTTAATTTTCTTGATAAAACTTATAACGGAGAAAAAACGAAGAATAATTATTAAATAAAAAATAATTTAATAAAAAATATTTTTTTCGACCCACGTGGTGCACTGTTTACCATGCCGGACTGCCAATCGAGGGGTCCCGGGTTCGATTCCAGCCGAAACAGAAATTTGAATGATGAGTTTAAATTTCTGTTCTCGGTCTGGGTGTTTGTATTCCTGTCTTTGTATGTGTCCATTGTACCCACGACACAGGATATTAATTACCTTACTGTGGGACTAAACAAAACATAGCGTATTTACAAAAATAACTGGTTTTAGTATTCTAAAATTATGGTCATACATATTTATTAACTTTAAAGGAACCAAATAAAAAAAAATGTTTTACACACACACATACTTACACTTTTTTTTTCAATTTTTTTTTATGTCCCACTGCTGGGTACAGGTCTCTTCTCACAAGTAAAGGATTTAGGCCGTAATCCACACAAATCCACGAAATTTTTGTAATTATAATAATTATTAAATTATGGCCGAAATTCACAGAAACTATGAATTTCTCTCAGCATGCCTGAGACGACGATGGAAAACATCGTAAACAATTAAAAATCACAATATTTTTCATCATCGTGGAGCAGTGATAAAATGCGGACATAACAATTTTTTGTTAGAGGTGCGCGCCGAGGATTTGAACCCGGTATCTCCGAGTCGGAGACCGCAGTCCTTACCAAACCTTGCAATCGCTGCTCACACATACACATGAGGTCATATAAAGGTTTAGTGTTTTTTCGTACGGCGTTTTAAAAAGTTTAAAAATATAACGACATAAAATACCTAAATAATATATGTATCTAAATCGTATTACCTCAAAAATATCTTAATAAAAACATAAAAGCGTTTACAACGACATAATAAACCTTTGATGTTGAAAAATTAATATTTACCCATTTGATACCCACCTGGTACCCACTAGCGGTACCTTAAACAGCAAACCCCTTATAAATCCCCCCAAAAATCCAATTATATCATCCCTTAAAAGTTCATAAATTACACAATGTTTCAGGCCTCCACTAAATTGTTTCATCGTGAGCTATATGCGATAGCCGAATAGTCTACTATATAAAAATAAGTCGGGTTTTCCTTCCTGACGCTATAACTCCAGCCAGAACGCACGAACCGATTTCCACGGTTTTGCATTCGTTGGAAAGGTCTCGGCTGCGTGAGGTTTATAGTAAAGAAAATTCAGGAAAAATTTCATACCAAAGTTCACGCGGACGAAGTCGTGGGCGGCCGCTAGTTAGCTATAAAAATGTTTTTTTTTTAGTTATGTATGTTCCTTATCTGTCCATAGCTACTCTGTAAGAAAGCGAACTTATGAACCGCCCCTCGTATATTTTTTTATCCTGATGATCCTACTTAGGACTTTAATATAAAGTTATGAGATTATTGTATTGTCATCGGCCCTTGACCCCTGTGCAAATTTTCAAGTTAATCAGACTCCTAGAAGTAAGTGAAAATGAAGTTAAAATATTCCGTTACATACATACATACATACATACAGGTCAAACTAATAAAAGCGTGATAAAAAAATAACGTTCACTAAAAGTTTGTAAAGGAACCTTACAGTGAATAAAGAATACTTATTTCATTTCATTTCATCATGCCTTTGTATGTAATAGTGGAGTGCGCATGGCCCGGCGTCTAGCGTAGAGCGCAGGCAATCTACGGAGCGCAACCAAATGAGCATGGTCGGGTGTAAGATGACTGACCAGAGGGACAATTTCATACGCATTTCCGTGCTACGCATAACAGTCGTTAAAACTCGTCGGAGATCTTATGGGTGATTCAGAAACATCTAACAGCTGGTTGGCCACTAACCTGCATTAGAGCAGCGTGGTGTAGTAAGCTCCAGGCCACCGCAATGAGTAGAAACCTGTACCCAGCAAAGCCCAGTAGGACGCATATATAGTTATAGCCAAAATAAACAATGTTTACTGCACCGTGCGGCTATTCACAAAAAGTTTTGCAAAAGTTTTTACTTTTGAAATTTTTGTTCTGCTTGTTTTTCACCCACCATGTTTTACTGACACTAATCGTTCCACTTTACTCGTCGCCAATGAGACACTCGGACCAACATTAAATTCAAAACGAGAATCCTTTCAGCTTAATTAAAAGCGAATGAGAATTTTGATTTAATCACTCGTGTGTTTGTACCATTGGGCCCGATAAGCTTTGTGGTGGAATGGAATAGCTTTTAATCATATCTATTATGACTTTTGTTATATTATTATTTATTTTAAATTCATTTTTATGTCCCACTGTTGAGCATAGATCTTCTCTCAGATGTGATAGGGTTTTAGGCCATAGTCCAGGTTTATTTTTAAATTTTATAATATGGTGTAGGTATACTATTTTTTAATGTATATAATAATGTATTAGCAAACAAAATAAATGTTTTAAATACATTTCCTTTGTTTTGTTTCTTCCCATTCTTACCCACTCCTTTTCTCAGACTTTCCTGCCTGGCACGCGCCAATGTCACTTGCTACAACTACGAGGGGTAGAAAAAAAGAATAGAATGTTCCATCCCCTTATTTTATTCGCCACTTGACATTTGACATTTACTTAAAATATTATCCTTTTACCTAAATGATATACACCTACGTATAAAATAATTTTGATTAATAACATCTGCGGATCCCACGACGGCGACGGCTCACTATTCAGTAATAATTGTCACCAATAAAACTGTTGAGTAATGAAAAAATGTTTCTATGAATACATTTTATTGTTTAAGGTTTCTGTACAATAGATTGAGGCTTCCATGCTTTTGTATTGTCATGAAATAACTTAATGTTTCGCATTATATAGATAAAATGCTGAGTTATTCGTCTTCAAAAAAGGAGGTAATCAATTCGACACGTATGAATGTATTTTGTGGTACTGCTAGAACTGCTTCATTTTCACACTAGCTTCCATAAGAATACGTTATTTTCCCCAGATAAAAAAGATGGTAGCTTATGTCACTGTACAGCCCCTCAACTATATCTGTACAAAAAATCTGATCAATCCGTAGCACCGAAGCTAAAGAAAGCAAGAAGCTAAAGAAAGAAGCACAAAAAAATAAAACATTAAAGTCACTTTTGATACACTTTTATATTATTACTATTATTTATAGAATTAAAAAAAATAGTCTTGATAGGCTGAACTGTACTTCTTGGGCGTTTCTTTGCTTTTGAGGGCACGTTAGGCCGTCGGTCTCGATTTTTATCGATAGATAACAGTCCTTATGGGAGGTTTGAAAACGTCCGACAGCGGGATCCAACCCATAAGTTGTAAGTTCCAGGAGAGCTTACTAGGGGAGGCGTTTGAAGGGAGGAATTCGTGCCTAGCAGTGGGACGCAGTAAGAGTTGCAGCCATTACAATAAGTACAGCAAGATATCAAATAACTACGAGAATTAGAGTGCCAAAATAGTTCTAAGCATAGGGGCTAGGGCACTGTATCAAATTTGTCAAAGAATAGTTCATTGCCAGTCGAGTAAAGACGATACTGACAGTGACACCCACAACAATGGAGTAGCCTTTTCGGTCCGCTTCGATACATTTTATTATTTGGATAATTTAGTGGAGAGGAACGCACACAGTCTTATTTTTTCAATCATTGACTCCTTTTTTCGTTGCTACAAACGCACACATTTCCAAAATAAGAAAAACGTTATTTTTTATCATCAACGAGCTTTACAAAGCATGAAATTGAAAAAAAGAAGCCAAGCTCCTACAATAGATAGCATCCTTAGAACTTGTCAACTAGGTACAAAAGTCAAATGGCACCGAAAACATTTGTGCTAACAGTGGCAAAATTCCAAAATATGTTAACAGTAAAGAAACGCAATGCTAAATTTTTTGACTATTTTAAGTAACCTTTTACAGAGCAGACAGTGGATACAAATACAAATACATAAATTATACACCAAATTAAAAAAGTAACATACAAAACAAGCTTATTGGAAATAGTGTAACAACAGGCCTTATCACTCGATAAATCTGATAGCGATCTCTTCCAGACTGCCTGTGTGTAGAGAAATTATTTTTTCTTTATCTATAGTATACTAGCTTTCCGCCCGCGGCTTCGCCCGCGTGGAATTCGGTTCGGAATGAGAAGTTCTCCCGCGGTAAAACATTGCTTTTCTAGGACTAAAACTACCTCCATACCAAATTTCATCAAAATCCGTTCAGCCGTTTAGGCGTGAAAGAACAACAGACAGACGGTGTTACTTTCGTATTACCATAAATATCATATACCATTAATAAAGCACAACTATAAGAAAACTTCTTCCCACACAAATTCCCACGGGAAAATCTAAGAAGCGCGATATAACGCTGGATACGATGAGTTGTTAAACCAAAATTGAATGGTAAACTATATTATATGTTTTACCTTGGGGAGCAAAAACATGCACATTTTGGGCACTGGATACCCGGGAACACGCTACACAGAGCTGACCATGTGAAAAACAATGTTTTTTTCAAGTGTACTCCAGCAACCCTTAGAGTTTGGCCTTGTGCTTTATTATTGGTCATTGCAAATGAAACCCTTATAGGAAATTGAAGTCATTTAAATTGAAATGGGAGGTCTGTTGGAATAATCGGAATCCGAGGAATGAGTACACTTTCACCCTTTGCTGCGCCAGGTAAAATATTTGCTGTAATAATATTCTGCCCAAGCTAAGTGACACGCAGCCTGGTACCATTACACAGTCTAGGGGCATCGAGATTACGCATGAGCATCACCGGAACCTCTACTTTTTATTTTAATTTATGAGAAGGCACCCCAGATTATTCCAAAGAATTTAAGAACTCTACAGGGTATGAGGTACTATGTTCTGTTTCTATCACTGTGTCTACAGATAAATATTCAGTAGTTTCTCCCATAACTTCATCCAAAATATTTTCATTATTCATATTTCATTTCATTTTTGATTATTCATAACTTTTGTTAACCCTCTGGAACAGTCTATTATACCAGGATAAAGGGTAGGTAAATAAGTACAGAAGTTTTTGCTTAGCTGCAGTAAGAAAATACTAAGTACACAGAATAAGTAGATGTAAAAAAAAACAGTTTAGACGATAAACCAAATTGTACGTCATCCCTCGGGAATTCCTCATTTTCGGGGATTAATTATCGTATCATTTAGCTTCTAAGTTTACATGTGCATATTCGTATGCAATAATATATTTCCTTGTTTTAAACGACACACAGCGCCATCTATCACCGAACTGGTATAAAGCTTACAATATTTTTGTTTTCCCTCGGGAATATCAAATTTTTCCGGAATAAAAAGTACCGCATTATTTAATCCGGACTTCTAACTTTACGGCTGCAAAATTTCAAAGCAATCGGTTCAGTAGTTACGGCGTGAAAGCGGAACAAACAAACAAACTTATATATGGCAATTTTATAAATCGGAAAGTGATTTATAATATTAGTAAGGATAGCCCGAATCTGGACACAAGATAAATAAAGTTGTGGTGTATATCATACGTATATACACACAAACAAACATACATACAATAATAAATAAAGAAATATATAAGAATGCAGGCCACGTTATTAAAACAGGCTTTCATTTCTTTTCTTTTGCTGAATCCTGTCCTAAGTAACAATACAACTGAACATAGGTGCATTCACAGGCTGATATCAGCCTCACATTATGTTTGTTTAATGAAATTAGCAACATACCAATTACGTTTGTCATTTACGATTTACTTTAGTTACTTCGATTTACCGAAATGAGCTTTTCAAACCACGAAATTGAATAAGTATGATCAAAAGCTTACAATGGATTGGGTGGTTGGCGGGTCGCCAAGCTCCTTGGTACAAGTTCAGTAGATAGTACCTTAGACTAGACTTAACTTGTCAAGTAGGTACTAAAGTCAGATGATATTTTCGGAAATTATTTGTGCTTCCAATGGCAGAATTAGTTATGAATTTTCTGAAATTTTTACGTAACCTTACACGTGCTAACAGTTTTTTTTTCGCCCCCTTTTTTTTCTTATTCCATAGTAAGCCATAGCATACTTAAAGCGGATGACGGTCTGCCGATGACCGTGCAGTGACTAACGTCAAGGGTATACGTATAATCTGGGATGTTAATAAACTTTTTCGTTATTTTTTTTGTCTTTGATTAGAGTCCTATATTGCAACCCTATTCAAACGTAAAACGGGTCTGTAGTTCATTTGGGGGTCCCACAGAGCTCAATCCTGGGCCCCTTCTTATTTTTAATATAGTAATATATTAACGATCTGCCATAGTATTGTTTGCAGATGATACTTCCTTAATTTTCAAAACGAATAGACAAACTGATGATTATGACGATGTGAACAATGCTCTCTCTGAGGTGGTCGGTGTCCTCCAAGCGCGGCGCCCAGCATGGACCCATCTTCGGAAAACCAGATGCTCTCTCCTGCTCCCTCAGGCGATGACGGTGGCATGCGGCCACGCACTTACCGCCATCCTTCCCGGGGCTACTGGCTGGACGGGTCGAGCTCCCACTCTCACCGTCCGCAACACCGGAAACCCCTTTTAGTCGCCTCTTACGATCAGGCAGGGGATACTGTAGCTCTATTCTTAATCCCAAAGCTACGAGTACAGGGACTGAGTGGTGGTCTTGCCTGTAGTCGCACTTATTCAGTTGCCCTGCTACTTCGAAGGCTGATGGTCGCCTCGTGTAAATCTGCCCGGCAAATGCACCTTTCCTCCAAAATACAACAGTTGTGTTTCGGCAGAAATAAGTGCAGCGGAAGTTCCACTTCCATGGGCGAACTATTAAAGTTCTACCACAAATCATCAATCGTCAATCAACAGCCAGGAGTCTCGGAAATGACGGCGGTGTGTGCATAGCAGAAGTTTCCCAAGATGCTTTTCCATTAGCCTACGACAGACCTGAAGCTCTAATCTACCAAGGCCACCAAAACATGTTTTATGTAAAATGTAGCCAAGACGAGTGCCTATGGCTTACTAAAAATATATCAGATCTCATGTACAGCCAAGTTTCTGAATCTACACGACCTAAGTCTACCATCCTTAATTTCACCAACTTTACACCTCAGTCAAAATGTGTGGCTTGACCGTTTCGTTACTTCAAAAACATTATATTAGGATGACATTGCTATGCATGCTATGCTGAAAAAAATATATCGTTGGTTTAATATGTATTCCACAATAAAGATAGCCTATCTGGCTATCTACTATATACTTTTTGCATTCCACTACGCTTTAATGCTTGTTGTTTAAGGGTATGTAGCCAAAAAAGGTTGTAACAGGTGTTGCGGACGGTGAGAGTGGGAGCTCGACCTGTCCAGCCAGCAGCCCCGGGAAGGCGTGGCTGCATGCCGCCGTCAGCGCCTAAGGGAGCAGGAGAGCGCATCTGCTCTCCCGATGATGGGCCCGTGCTGGGCGGCGTGCGCGGAGTACATCGGTGCGTTTCACTCGAAATCCCGGATTCCTCCCCAAGTGCAGAGGCAGGCCACCGAGGGGTTTTAGTGCGGTACAAATCCTACATAACCCGATATCCTCTCCCAAGGTGCTGGGTACCTTTTGAAGGTTTCCGCCGATACCAAAAATAAGGCTGTAACTGTTTGTGTATATAAGACAATAACGAATAGTATTGTTCGTTCAGCAGCTGCATCCATGATTGGCTCCAGCCGCCAACACCTTTGCCGCACTAGTTAAGTATGGCGTATTACTTGATATTTTGTATATCCATCCATACCATACTGATACAAATACTAAACCAATATTTATTAAAATACTTAGGTTGTCTGTCCTTCTCTCACATCGCAACGATGCTAACAATTGTACTCGTACGAGTACTAACATTTTGTACGCAGATTGTTGAGGGGCTAGAGAGTTCCATAGATTACTTTCTACCCGGGAAAAATATCTCATTCCTATGGGAAAAACCTGCATAACACGCGATCGAAGCTGCGGGTGAAAATCTTATATTTGGTATATTTCGTAATATTTGGCAAAATGTTGGTGTTTAATTCTTGTGTTATTCTTACATTAGGACTAAAAGTTACAACACCTTTCAAGTGCGAAATAACAGGTCCTATAATATTGGCGCGTTTATTGCCGTGAAGCAACTCTATTCTGACTCGGTAGAAAGGTGCTGTGCAAATGTACTGCACCAACCCACATTGGAGCAGCGTGGTGGAATAAGCTCCAGGCCTCCCCAAGAATGGGAAGAGTACTGGGCCCAGCAGCTCAAAATGGTTTGCAGCCTGGATGGCTGCAAATGTATATTATTATTATTACGGCAACTAGCAAAGGTCAGGCTTCCTTATGTGTTTCTTTCCCCCCTTTTTCCCATAGGAATGAGATATTTTCTTTGCGTAAAAAGTAGCCTACGTCAATTTTCAGCCCCCTAATATCTCCCATGCATAAATCATGTCAAATCGTAGCACCATTGCGACGTAAAAGCGAGACAAACAAAAAAAAACAAGCTGAAAAGTTTGTTTGTTTGTTTGAACGCGCTAATCTCAGGAACTACTGCTTCGAATTGAAAAGTTATTTTTGTGTTGAACAGTGCATTTGTTGAGGAAGGCATGGGTATATAACATCATGATATGACTAATACCAAAGACCGCGAGGATGAAGTCGCTGGCGGCCGCTATTTTAGTATAAGAGTATGGATGTCAGGATAGTTGCTGCAAACCATTCAACACCACGGACCTGCGTGCTAGTCTGGAACTCCATTAAAAAAAGGAATTGAACTTTGAAATAATAATAATTATGACTTTAAAACAATAACGTTGAAGTTTAAAGCACTGACTTGGCATGTTGCCAAAAATCTTTGCGCCCCTGAATTACCTTGTCGTGTTTCTGACTTGGTATCCGTATGACATTTCGCTCTGCATGTTTTTTCTTTCAATTATGGCATCGCAAACTCTGTGCATACCGCCAGCGTCAAGTATAATTTTTGCATCAATTTTTTGCCAGTTTCAATTAAACTGGACGAAGTAATAACAAAGCCAGTAAGTAAGTCGTCAGTAATCAGTCAGTCTAGTCAGTCCAACATTCAAGTAAAGCGATAGCTATTTTACTAGAACGTGTCCGATGGAATTTTGGAGGCAAGCAGAAAAAACATATTTTAGCACTGTTATTCTATTTCACAAACACTCGTGCACTGTAATTAATCTATATCAAACAAAATGCCATCAACTTTATCCGATATAACTCAAAAATACACCAAGAAAATTAAAATAAAACAAGAGCACAATATGACTTTTTCGACTTCCCGCCAAAACTTCCCTGCATGTTTATTTCGTGAAATTTGTTTGACATACTGAAAACCGCTATGCATTTCTCATTTCTCTTATATGTGGTACTTTTTGATGTCATTTGTGTAATTGGCTTTTAGTTTTTTTAGTACATTTCTCTTGGTTGAAATCTTTTATTTTACTTCTGCTTTGTATGAAAGGTACCGTAAAGGAGGTCATGTAATATCAAATGAGTGACCTTTTTTGTTCAGCAACTTACACTTGGCCAGTGTGGTGGACTTTAGCTTGGCTGCGTCCCACTGCTGGGCACGGGTCTCTCCCTATTATTGGGGAGGCCTGGAGCTTACTCCACCACGCTGCTCCAATGCGGGTTGGTGGAGATGCGGGTTAGTGGCCAACCCGCTGTCGGATGTTTTCAAACCGCCCATAAGGCCTCCGACAAAGTTTAACGTCTGTTATCTATCGACAACAACCGGGACAAATTTTTGCCACTAGCGGTCACCCATCTCATACCGACCGCGCCAGTTTGGCTTAGTTGCATAGATTCAAGGACTTTAGCTTAATTGTGATAAAGGACGTGAAAAGCAGTGGATTAAAGAGCTCAAAAATATCGATATAACTGTTTTTTTCTTCGCATTTGCTCCAACTGTTAATAAATTAAAATGATCGCTGTAAATATGCACGGACGGATGTTTTAAATAATCAGGTATATAATAAAATCAGGTAAACAATAGATTTCTGTGTAACCGTTTAAGAGGCCGTACACGAAATTTTGCCGATTTCGCTGATTTAGCTCATTTTATACAGGATATTTTGTAGTTAAAATACAGTATTTCCATAAGTTTTATTGCACAATATGACTAATCATTTCAATAATAAACTATTAAATGAGCCACTTTTAAAATTTTATTTCGTTATTTTGCTTAATAGACCTGAAGCCGATGATAGTTTTGTAAATATTATTGTAATAGGTATAGAATGTCACATATTTCTGTATCATTTTAAAGTCTAAACAGATCGAAAAAAAAATGACATGGATTGCTGTAAAAATCACATACAAAGTGTATGAGCCACTTTTTGCTACTCTCATACAAAATATATTAGTAAAAAAACATTGAACTTAGTCAATTTTGAGAGAAAATGGGCCAGAAATTGCATTTGATTTCGGCAAAATGGAATAATCTTTCGTAAAATTTATTTGACATAAATACTCTTCAGTTCATAATCAATCCGTTTCCGGAAAAAAACGGCAAATTGTTTGTAAAGTAGGTTTACGATCGAGATGTTTACGTGATAACGTCCGCACGAGAAAATCTCCATTCGTTTGTATGCCGCTAGAGTGAGAGAGACGGAAGATCGGTCCACTCACTCGAACGCTATGCCAGCCTCCGCTCGTGAGGATTCCGCGTGACAAGTTTCACGGAATGACTGGCAGCGCTCGAGATGAGACGGGAGATCGGTCCGTCTCTCTCTCGTTATACCTGCGATCGCGCTCGTGAGGTTTTGGTGTGACACAAGTTTCTGAACATGTCACCCGACTAAAACGATTTTAAAGACGTTATCACGTCAAAAAAATCTTATTAATAATGATGATTCGGCATTAAACATCTTTTAAAGTAACCTAAATCTCGCATTATAATTCTTGACGCAAGCTATAAAAGTGTCTAATTTATTAGATTATTTATGAAATGAAAAGTTATATTGTGTAATGATAATAATAATAATAATAATAATAATAGTTTATTGCCACACAACATTAATACACCATAAAATTTAAAGCAGAAATACAAAATTTAAAAGATTATAGGTATCTTAAACAAGTAATTGTAAAAAATACTAATAAACATGATACTTGTAGAAGTACTGTAATTTATCTGCAAAATCTCATGTGTTAAATCGGGTAAATAAGCTAAATCGGCAAAATTTCGTATACGGCCCCTTAAGTTCTTCAACCAAGCAAATTATGCGTACAGTATTCAAAGAGTTAAAAAGTTAAAATTACGTCTCAAAAAAACACTAACTTAATGAATTTTCGGATTGGAGTGTGTAAAAATTGAATTTAATTGAATTTCAAAAAGCAATCATGACTATAAAACAATGGAGTTAATTTTCAAGTATAGGCAGGAAGGCTTGGCGCGTCGCCAAAAGCCTTACACCACTGAACTACTTTATTATTTTCATGTACCAACTTTGTATTTGGATGACCTTTAGGCATTAATTTTAATTATTTCGAAAAATATTTTTTCTTCAACTTTATTCAATTTCCTATTGCAAGACGCAGGTCCAATAACCGCGCGTAATGAATGAGAAGGTGACACAGAATATTCCGCAGTCCTCCATCAACATTAAGAAGGTTACTAAGAGCTTGGTAACCACAATTTGTTTGTGCTTGTGATTTTATAAACTAAATAATGAATAAAAATAATAATACCTTTATACTTTGAAGAGTTTACTAAAAACCAATTCTTGTATATATATCTAAATATATTTTTTTTAATCTCGGAAACGGCTCCAAAGATTTTGATGAAATTTAGTACCCTGATTTCGGGGATGATAGATCGATCCAGCAAATTTTTATTGAGAGAAATTGTCGTTTTATTTAATGTTTATGCCGTTAAATATAAAAAATACTCTTATTGACATCTATTGGAGAATATTAATAATATTGTGGCGTAAAAAGCCGTCAAATGTTGAACGCAATCCGCCCTTCAAACAAATGACAATGTCGATATGAAAGACATCTATAAAAATTTCGTCAATGGAATTTAAACTTTCTTGGTAGAAAACCTTTATACTTTGAAGAGTTTACTAAAAACCAATAACATCAAAGACATCGGAAAATAGGTCGCAAAAGAAAAAAAAGCATAGAAACTTGATCCATTAGTTACTGGTCTTTGGCCAAAATAAGAATGATAATAATTTATTTGCGAGATGCACACATACAAATTTTTGTATGTGTGTATTGAACTTTATTGACATTGTACATTATAGCTGGTTTTAAATTAACTGTTACAAATCTAACATATTTACTGCTTTATGACTTAATTTCTCTTACACGCAATGAAATTACCTGGTTAGTAGCTTAATCTGATTATTCTAGGACCTGGACGTGGTTAACGTTGGTCAATAAAATTATAAAAACCTAAACCAAGTAATAAAATGTCTTTGATATTTGTATTTTCATTTGAAATGTCTTCACGACTTCAAAATATTTTGAGTTTCACATTTTAAATTCATTATTAGTAGGTATTGTAATTACAGCAAAGAATGTAATTACCTCAGCTGATTACGAGACCATCTTCAAAGAGAAAATTGCAAGAGTGCAAAGTAAACTAGAAAGTTGCGTTGCAAATAGCTTTCTTTTATTAATGATAAAAACAAACTTTAATAAGGATAAAAATAAATTACCAAAACTTCAGCAATGTTGAGTAATTTTCATGTCCATGATAGACAGAAGCGCTATAAATCTCGCGGACCGCCATAAGATGAAACATTGCGTGCCGTTACCTTCTAAGGTTGTGTTTTTTCGAACATTTATCTGCCGATATAATCATTATTAGTGTTTAGAAATGGATTTTTATTAGTTTTAAGAACTTAAACATATTGAATCATGAATTATAATTACCGATCTGTTCTTGTAGCGACCTTCCGCTACTCATCAAGAGATGGCGCCACGGGTATTCCTGAATCACGCTATCGAAGTTTTCGGAATATCCTACCAGCCAGTTAGTTGGAGCGCGTCCGCTCCCCTGGCATGACCACCTCGCCCGACGGGAGATCTCCCTTTGCCAAACTGGTGACCCCGGGCAAGAATACGTCCCTTCTGACCTTCATCAGTCGCACCTTCACTCCCTGGATGGACTGCAGCATCACTTCACCAGCTCGTCAAAGTTCTCTGCATTCGTAATGAACATAACAATAATAATTTTTCGTAAGGAATTGTTAAACCGTGAATGCCTACGAGTTACACAAAGTAACTTAGAGGCATGTCGTGTCTACCAACTGACCACCTGCCAACCTGCCCACCATGGGGAACTATGATCTAAATCCTTCTCGATTTTAAGGGGATACCTACCTGTATTCAGCTAATAAATTAAAAGAGGAGTTGTTTAAACACTATCTTCTGTCACGCGATACTAGAATAAGTTGAATATTAATAAAAATAATAATAATAACGCTACACACTCATAGCCCCACTAGGATTCCCTGTATCGTGGGTGCCATGGATACACACAAAGACAGAAACACAAGCACCCAGACCAAGTACAAAAATTAAAACTCGTCATTTCAATTTCTGCCTTGCCGGGAATCGAACCCGGGACCCTCCGATCGGCAGTCCGGCATGGTAACCATTGCGCCGCACGGGTCGTCGTTAGGTCGGTAGTTGAATATTAGGTACCGTACTTGTATTACTTGCACTTGTTTTAAAGCTTCAGATTTTTTTTATAAGTTTATGGACAGTGGAGTAAAAAATAGCGACCACAGGCTGCCATAAAAGATGAAAGATTGCGTGCTATTACTGTCGAAGGCTGTGTCCAGCATTTATCTGCTCAAATTAATGCTACCGGCCGCTAAATGGATTATTGTATTCGCAATTGTTATTTAATAGTTCTTCGCGCGCGTGTCTCGGCGGCTAGCGTAGAACGCAAGCGATCTATGCAGCTAAGCCAAACGGGAGCGGTCGGGTGTGGGATGGTTGACCGCCAGTGGCAAAAAATTTCATGCGCGTTTCCGTGCTTCGGAGGGCACGCTAAGCCGTCGGTCCCGGTTGTTGTCGATAGATAACAGTCGTTAAACCTAATCGGAGGCCTTATGGGCGGTTTGAAAACATCCGACAGCGGGTTGGCCACTAACCCGCATCTCCACCAACCCGCATTGGAGCAGCGTGTTGGAGTAAGCTCCAGGCCTCCCCAATAATGGGGAGAGACCCGTGCCCAGCAGTGGGACGCAAAAAGGGTTGCAGCCAATTGTTATTTATAACTCTTTACTTTCGAACAAAACTGTTATCTTTTTATATCCTTCACTTTTAGCGTGCTAGCTTCCATTCTAACCAATTGCAAATTATGGGAGCAATAATTTTTCTGTCTGAATAACAAACAAATATTTATGGAATTACGAGCCTTTTGCCAGCGGCTTCGCACGCGTGGACTCGTTTTATGGGTTCCCGTAGGATAAAAACCATCCTATGTCCTTTCCCAAAGTCCACTTTATCTGTGTTCCAAATTTCATTCAAATTGGTTCAGTAGTGTAAGCGGGAAAGCGTAGCAGACAGACAGACAGAGTTACTTTCGAATTTATAATATTAATATTAGTAGGGATTCGTCAGTCCCATCTAATCTGATAAGAGACTGAATAAGAACTAGTAGATATTCAATGCCATCTAAGATGAAATAGTACATTCTCTTGAATTCGGTTACAAATGGACATATTTAACATAGGCCAAGATATTTGACGTTGACGACCCGTATATGGCACAATCATAATGGTTACCATGCTTGACTGCCGATCCCTCCGATCCTGAGTCCCGGGTTAAATTCCCGGCGAGGCAGAAATTGAAATTATGAGTTTTAATTGCTGTACTTGGTCTGGGTGTTTGTGTTTCTGTCTTTGTGTGTATCCAATGTCCATGGTACCCACGACACAGGGAATCCTAGTACGGGACTATGAGTGGGTAGCGTTAAGTATTTATTATTATTATTATTATTTATACTTACTCTTAATCGTTAAGAAAGCATACCTGTGCCCACTCGGGTTGCACTCCGGGAGTGCCGGCAGAAGTGAAAACATTAACGTTGTGCATTTTTGATGTCTTGGAATAATTCCGCACGGATTGCTTTAATTATCAGTATTAATTTCTATCTAGTATTTTTAAAAAGTACTCATTCATTTTCTTTCACTATTTCAACGTCACTTTTTTCATTAAAAGATTCACTTTGTTCAATGTACATATTTTAAATACTTGGTATAAACGAATTTTACAAATATAGACAGTCGAGCCGTCATCAGCTATCACCCCTCCGTCTTACGGTTTTTCGATCAGCACACGTGACCTGACGCGAGTTTCACAGTTTTTACCCATCCCACAAAAGTGCTCAACGCCGCTAAAGAAGTTTTCACTTCAAAAATAAAGGTTTTCAAATAAACATAGGATCACATAGAGCGAGTGGTCTCTATAATTCATACGTTGCTCAATCATTGCCGATATCGATTCAGACCGGCCTTGCCTTCCTTGCAAATGTTATTTATGTCTTAAGAACTGGGCAATCCGAACTTTGTCGCAAGTTTACCTTATCAAGAACCTTTAGGGTGGACCCGTTTTTAGTTAACATGCTGGCAATTCCTGGTCACTTCTCGACAATAATAATTATTTAAATGGACTATCAGATAAGTCGTGCTGCTTTTCCCGATTCGTGTCCTTTTTTTAGGAAGAAACGCGGGTTCAGCCGAATTTGAAAAATAGGTATTTTGGAATAACTATTGCTATCGCACTGCGCCCTGCGCTATCCACCGCGTGCGATAGGGACAGATGCAGCTCAGACCGATTATACCTACAAACTTTCTTACTAAATCGAGGTTTCGTATTCTCCTCTTCCCTCCTTCAAAATTGAGTTTATTAAATATATTTTTTCACTTAATATCAAGAAATAGAATAAGTCTATGCCCCTATGTTTTTATTTGGTCGTAAAAACCTGTCAAATTTGTTTTGCAGTTGTTGGATTAGGGCTGTATGAAAGAGGCATTTTCTACGATTTTTGATAAGTCATATTTTCTGATCTAATTACTTGATTGAAAAAAAAAAACAAAACATAGGGGCATAGCTTTAGCTGACTTAGATATTGTCACCAAAAATCATTCCTCTAGAAGCATTATCCAGGGAGGAAATAGGAGAATGCGTTTGTATGGGAATACGGCGCTAGCGTTTCCTCTTAAGTCTTCCCTTACTTGTAATCATGCAGGCCACGTGGTGTTAGGTGGTCACTAAAACCTGAATGTACATGACATTCAGGAACTTCAAGGAAACTGATATTGCCTTAGCGCTTGAGCTGTTACTCTGCAGGTTGATGTTCGTCTCATACAATCGCTGCCGGCCACCGCAACTTTCTTCGAAATACAGAAGGGGTTTCATTTTAGAAATAGCATAACTTAATTGTTGACGACCCGCGTGGCACAATGGTTACCATGCCAGACTGCCAATCATGGGGTCCCGGGTTCGATTCCCGGCGAAATAGAAATTTGAATGATGAGTTGAAATTTCTGTTCTCGGTCTGGGTGTTTGTGTTTCTGTCTTTGTATGTGTCCATGGTACCCACGACACAGGCTATTATTTACCTTGCTGTGGCGCTATGAGCGTATAACGTTTATTTATTTATTATTTAAAATTTACGTGAGTACAGTCGTGTAATATATACTTAACTACAATACTTAACAAAAATGTGTCACTGAAAAATAATAAGTAGTTAAAACGCTTCATAACTGCCTTAAGACGTGAATTCAAGGAAGCCTTTACTTTCTTTACTGTATATATAATTCTTCATAATTTACAGGTCATTAAATTTCAGATATGGGGTCGATAAGGTAGTTAGCGGAACTAGAGTGTTTTCCTAACGACATGCAATATTTTATTTTAGCCCCAAAATATCGTTGTGTATAGAGTGATTAAGAACTTAGATTTTCTAACTTATGAATTTGCGTTCACATCTCAAATGGCTCGTCATGTCATCATTATCATACTTTTTGCGTCCCACTGCTGGGCATGTGTCTCTTCCTTCAATTGGTGAGGCCTGGAGCTTACACCACCACGATGCTACAATGTGGGTCCACGATGCTACAATGTGTGTTAGTGGATGGTGCAGTGGGGATTTATCATTATAAATAATGCTACACATTCATAGCTCCACACTAGGACTGCCTGTGTCGTGGGTACCTTCGACACTTACAAAGACAGAAACACAAACGTCTAGTCCGAGATTAAAAATTTACCTTGGAACCTCGGACCTTGGGAAAGGACATAGGATGGTTTCTATCCTACGGGAACCTATAAAACGGTTCCAAGCGGGCGAAGCCGTTGGCGGAAGGCTAGTATGTACATAATATATATTTAACACTCTTGGGGAATGGGATGGTACCAAAGGTGTTGAAGTATTTTTTTCTTTGTTTTAATCCAAAAATCGTTAGAAACGTCCAGACTACAAAGAGCCAATACAAAGAGCTCCTATTAATGTCAATACCCTTACATTAATTTTGATTCTATTACCGTGGAATTTCAAATAACGAGCGACATATTAAGTTTTCTCTGTAATTTTTCATACTAAAATTAAAATTAAAATTTAAGCTTTATAATTACGGCTCACAGTTATTACGGCTTATATTTTTCAGCGTATTTTATTGATGGGTTGGTGGAGATGCGGGTGGCCAATCCGCTGTCAGATGGCCTCCGAAACGCGGAAACGTGCATGAAATTCTTTGCCACTATCGGTCTCCCATCTCACCTGATCGTGACCGTTTGGCTTAGCTACATCCATACCAGTCCATGATTCCATACTAGTCCATAATTCCATACTTAATATTATAAATTTGAAGGTAACTCTGTCTGTCTGTCTTTTACGCTTTCCCACTTAAACTACTGCACCAATTTTAATAAAATTTGGAACACAGATAGAGTGGACCTTGGGAAAGGCATAGGATGTTTTTTACGAGTATTATACGGGAACCTATAAAACGGGTCCACGCGGGCAAAGCCGCGGGAGGAAGGTTAGTATTTTATATCGCTTACATTCTAAACCAACCACAGAGCTATACGGTTTCAAAATAATCTATAGGCAATCAACACTGACTGATTCCAATCAGAGCAACCTACGACTATTATTACAAGTCTTAGAGCATCAAGGTATGACTGGTATGACACCCGTCAGAGGAGTGGCCTTTAATGGCGAATCCCTCGTCCCAATGTCCATGCACAATGTGCCTTCTAGTTATACAACTAGTGTGTCTGTGTGTCGGTGTCAGTGTTGACGGTGCATAGAAAATGACGTTGTTAATTTAAAATTGACATATTTAGAAATGTATGCGTCTGTAGCGACAAAAATGTGTGCGTTCTTCCCCCGCACCAGATTTGGCACAGAAATTATGTATCGAAGCGAGGCGCTATGCCGTCTCTACTGAAGGGTGAGTCAGTAACTTTGATTCTCTAAGTTACAAGTTCCCTATAATTAGTCAAGCTAACACGTACCATTGCGTGCTTAGAATTATTGCTTTACATTTACTGTCTATGTTTTTAGCACCGTTTTCTGTTTGTAAAGGATTTGGAAACCGTACATACGATTTGATACAAAATATATGGGTATAAAAAGTAAAGTAAAGTAAAAGTAAACGTTACACACTCATAGCCCCACAGTAAGGTAATTAATACCCTGTGTCGTGGGTACCATGGACACATACAAAGACAGGAACAGGAACTTTCCTTAGCAACATAAGAAAAGTATATTTCATTACAAGTGCGGAAAGGCTGTCACTGCAAGGAGTTCCGACAAATGTCTACCCGAGCCGAGGCGCAGCCGAAGGTGAGGGTTGACAGTCGGAACTCCTTCCAATGACGGTTCCGCACGTGTACTGAACATCTATTTTTAATACAGTTGCGAAAAAATGAAGCAATTTAATAAAATAATAAAAAGTCACAAAGAACATTTTTGAAAAATGGCGCCAACCGTAAAAGAATACCTATATGCAGAGGTTTTTTTTGTTTTCTTCACCCATTCTGGTTAGACAAAGGGAACTATGCCCATTTAGCCAAGTCTTGAGTAGTTTTTTTTTATTGATATGAAATGAAAATGTTAATGAGATGAAATGAAATGAAACCTTACCTAACTCATTGAATCAAATCATTAAATCTGATATTGAAACAAATTAGTAGCTCCTTTTTAGAAATATTTGCATGAATTATAAAAACTTCTAAAACTTCGTGGTTGGTTTTTTTTCTTTTTAATAGACATTATTTTGACAGTTGGGAAAGAGAACGCACGAAGGTAAAGAAAAAGCACGAGTGTGTAATAGCCCACTTCCCGCACGCTAAACGTCCCTGCAATACGTCACTTTTTGAGCAACTGTATTAAAAACAATATTTCAGAATTATATTTCCATAATTTTATTGGGTATGTAGTATGTATTGTATATTATATGGTGTATGTTGAGATATATATTTATATATATGTGTATATATGTATGTATGTATTTATTTATTTATGTGTGTAGGTATATTATCTATTTGTGTCTACCTTTAAGTTGTTACTTTTATGTGTACACGCTCTACATTTTGCTTAACCAATTTCCAACCTCAGGGCTACTGGAAGAGATTTCCAATGGAAATAAGTAGTACCTTTGTACAAACTTTCTTGTGCATTATTTTTTTGTATTTCTTTCCTGTCACCTGTGTGTACATAAATAAATAAATAAAATAAATAGGAACACAAACACCCAGACCGAGAACAGAAATTTAAACTCATCATTCTTTCTGTTTCGTTGGGAATCGAACCCGGGACCCCTCGATTAGCAGTCCAGCATGGTAACCATTGCACCACGCAGGTCGTCGCTTATAAAAATATTTCATCTTTACCTATATAATTATTATATAATTCTTCTGTACGTGTGTTGACAGTGAACCCCTCCAAAACGGGTGGACCCACAGAACATTATTATGAGAGGGGTGGACCGATTTTAATGAATTTTTTTGTGTGTGTTCAAGTGGATTCGAGAATGGTTTAGATTCACAATTTGTTCCAATGGAAACTGTTTCTTTAAATTTTTTTTAATGTATAAGTAGTTTCCCCATATAAATTGCTCCTACCTATCAAACGTACGTATTTCGTGCCGTGTCGTTTTAAACTTTGACACAGTCAGAATAACAGGACAGTTAGTATGTCACTAATTGTTTTATATTTTAGTTTGACAGTAACATGAAATCTCTCTATATGATATAAGGAAACAAATCCTCTTTCACTAGTTCTATGGCAGGACAACGTCTGCAGGGCTAACTAGTATTATGTAAGACTTTCGTTAAAAGTCTAGCATAGGGCCAGCCCGCTGTCAGTTTATTCAAACCATCTGTGGGACCCCCAACAATGTTTGACGACTGCTTTCTTTTGATAACAACGGCGACCAACAACTTGTACCCTCCGAAGCATCGAAACGCGCAGTTTCACTAGGGTAAATTTGTCACTGGAAGTCACCTATCTTACACCCGCATCCGTTTCGCTTAACTCTAGATATATCGTGTGCATTATGCACCGGGGTAGGGCTGCCTTCCGTCCGGAATTCTAGTTTGAACGGTATCCGGGAGCCGTCCTACAGGGGTTTTTGAAAAGTGTTGTCAATGTAAGTGACACTTTTGTTGTCACGGGCAACCCATTTTTTAATAGATAAGCGATAAATTGAAATAAATCTTAATTAAAAATTCATCCACAATAACCCGCATTCAAGAAGCCTCGGCAAAATAGTCAGCGATAGAATGGAATAAAAAAAATATACTGATGTTTTTATTTTTAGTGCAAAAAATAATTTTCCAGAGATGTCCGGGGAAAAAACCATATTTCGCCCAAATGTCCGGGATTTTTACCGTGTTTATCCGGCGTCGGCAATTTAGATGATGACAGCCCTACACCAGGGCTACATACATGCTCATTGGGGAATCCTGGATTGACATGATGTTTACCATTAATTAAAAACAATCTTTTGTCTATGTACCCGTCCCATATAACATAGTAAGTATATGTATAACGTCTAATTTTATTATTGTAGCAAGACCTAAAATATCTATAGAACCTTTCTACAAACTGTCACAGAGGAGTTTAAGTTTCCAACAGCCGGCAAAACTTATTTGCAGTAAAATTTATACTGTGTCTACGTGAACGACCGAACAGATAAATTTAGTGTTCATAAAATCTGCGAGTAGATCTATATTATTTAGGTATCTTTCTTAATCTTATCATCTACATCAATTTACGAATGTGGAGTTCATATCACGTTGTTACAATTCCTACTAATATTATAAATTCGAAAGTAACTCTGTCTGTCTGCTACGCTTTCCCGCTTAAACTACCGAACCAATTTTAATGAAATTTGGAACACAGATAGAGTGGACCTTGGAAAAGGACATAGGGTGGTTTTTATCCTACGGGAACCAATAAAACGGGTCCACACGGGCGAAGCCACTGGCGGAGAGCTAGTAACATATAAATCATCGTTTAAATTTCTGCCCCACTGAGAATTGAACTAGGGATCCCTCAATCGCAGTTTGGTAAATGATAAATTTACTTAATCTTTAGTCACATAACAATAGCACGCCTGCTCTAGAGATACATACATAATATATATAGAAAATTCGTCAAGCGACTTAAATTTAGGGCGGTGGCAGCGGGGTGCGAAATGAAAACTAAATGTTTTACTAAACTATTTTACTTTAATTATTAAAATCTACATTATAATTATCGTAAAAACTAGCGATTCGCTAGTTAGACCGGAACGTCTGTGCAGCTGCGGGCCTCTTCTTTCCCACGCGCCGTAGTCCTGTGTCAGCAGAACCTCGAACATGATATCTTGCCTATACAAGGCTGCGACGCGGCGATGCCTGGATTTATTATATACTTTTGTCTTCCAATTTAAATTATAAAATAGGTACGTAACAAGCGTGTATAAAGGTGAACACGAGCACAAATCATTCCGATTGTATGTATTACTCTTACATCGATTACTCTGGTATTTCTGTATCGATTTAGGTGATTATTTTTTTGTTCGATGCATAATAGTTGTCATTTGGTACCATATAAATTTTGCAAAAACATTTTTGTTACCACGAATGATGTAATGACTAATTTTTTTGTTTGATATCATATGATATTCCTAAGTTAGTTTCATTGTCATTAAGTCAAAATATGACAATAGTGGATTTATTATATACTTTTGTCTTCCAATTTAAATTATAAAATAGGTACGTAACAAGCGTGTATAAAGGTGAACACGAGCACAAATCATTCCGATTGTATGTATTACTCTTACATCGATTACTCTGGTATTTCTGTATCGATTTACGTGATTATTTTTTTGTTCGATGCATAATAGTTGTCATTTGGTACCATATAAATTTTGCAAAAACATTTTTGTTACCACGAATGATGTAATGACTAATTTTTTTGTTTGATATCATATGATATTCCTAAGTTAGTTTCATTGTCATTAAGTCAAAATATGACAATAGTGGATTTATTATATACTTTTGTCTTCCAATTTAAATTATAAAATAGGTACGTAACAAGCGTGTATAAAGGTGAACACGAGCACAAATCATTCCGATTGTATGTATTACTCTTACATCGATTACTCTGGTATTTCTGTATCGATTTACGTGATTATTTTTTTGTTCGATGCATAATAGTTGTCATTTGGTACCATATAAATTTTGCAAAAACATTTTTGTTACCACGAATGATGTAATGACTAATTTTTTTGTTTGATATCATATGATATTCCTAAGTTAGTTTCATTGTCATTAAGTCAAAACATGACAATAGAATCCCAGGGAAATTAAGAGAAACCCGAAAGTTTTAAAGGTTAAACTATTTTCATATATATTCTGACATATTTAAAATACATAATGATAATTATCATCCCACACTTACTTTTTGAATGCGGTTGTATTTATTGAAGTGAAAACTTATTTAGCGGCGTCGTAAAAAATGTTAAACTCGCGTCAAGATACGTGGCCTGATCGAAAATTCGAAGACGTAGGGGTGACAGCTGATGACAGCTCGACTGTCTATACTTTTAAAATTCGTTTATATCAAGTATTTAAAATATGGACATTGAACAAAGTGCATCTATTAATAAAAAAGTGACGAAGAAATTGAGAAAGGAAATGAGTGGGTACTTATAAAAATACTTGTACGCACATTATAAAAATACAAGATGAAAACCTACTGAAAATACTAGATGAAAAATAATACTGATAATAAAAGCAATTCGTGCGAAATTATTCCCTAACCATTCCAAAATATCTAAAATGCACAACGTTAATGTTAATTTTTTCACTTCTGCCGGCACTACCGGAGTGCAACCGGACTTAGTAGCAGGAGTACCCACAAAAGTCACCTATTGACACGTCTTGGTACCGTCGTTGGTATATTATAGAGGTAAGTTGTCCCGCGTAAAATACAGAGCGTCTTGAGACAGACTCTTCAGACTTACTCTGTATTTTACTGACAGCTGAAGGATCTAAAGTCTTATCATTCGGTATAATCTCACACTCCTGGCACAAGAGAGCATGATTGCCTATTCACGACACCCTTCAGGTACTTTGTACGCTCATAAGCTAATAGCGAGGTGAGTGGCATAAAAATGCTCTTGCTTCTAAAGTCATGGTTTCCATTGATAACTGCCATTAGTGAGGTCCTCAGTTATAAATATCTCTTTTAATGATGTTGAAGCACTTGACAGAGGCATGTTCTAGTCTTCTTTGAATCTAGACACGCGGCAGCGTGTCAAGCCAAGTTCAAACAAAGGAACTGGCTAGCCAGGGCCGAGTGTAATATTACACGAACCACTTGGTGACACTTTTGACCCTTCTATAACACAAAACCTATTTAACGTAAACACATAAAACTACGTGTGTTTAATTATATTCATAAGGACATCTTTCTAGATGTCCCCAAAAACTGGCCAAGTCAAATCTAATACTTTAAGATTTCACATTTTTAAATAACAGCAATTGTTATAGGTATGAAATAAAGCAAAGAAATAGAGTTTAATAGTTGTTCATAATGTTATTTTGTTCCTATAAATACATATTTGGATTTTGCACAGAACTTGGCACTCATTTAGATCTCCATTCTTTTTGCGGCGAAGCCCACAGTCAAGCATAATTTTTGTATTGAACTTGGCTCTCCTTTTTTACATTTATGTTTTTGGTGGGATTTCTCTTTATTGATGTACCTTTTGCCAATTGTGTGTAAATGTTCATGGGATGCAGCGACCGCTTAAAATCATGCAGCTTGCATGCTCGTCCATTTATATATAAATAAATAAACTTTGTCCCTTGCTTTATTGTTAAATCGCCTTTATATTAGATCTTTACATGTAGGTATGCAAAAAATCACAAGGACATATGAAAGTGAAGTATAGAACATAATGTTTTTGATTATTGTGAAGTAAGAAATGCCTAGTTGTTCACATTAAAATGAAAATAATTTTCGATTTTAAATTATTCGTCACAAAAAACTCGTAATGCGTTTTTAAATTGATAACGAAATAAAACAGACCTGTTTGTCTACTTAATAAAACTTTTCTTGTTAGTAATTAAAAACATTTGTTATGCCTTCATTAATTTCTGGACAACGAAGAATTATTTGTTAATTACAAGCTTAATATATTTTTACGTTAATGGTATAAAGATATGCCATGTATTTTTTATCCAAACATTACTGTTTACGTTATGAAAATATTTGAATTTCATTAAATTTTAAGTTTCACGACGTAGACGAATGTTATGGTGCAATGGTTACGGCGACAGACTGTCGATCGGGAGTCTCGGATTCGATTCCTTTCACGGACAGAAACTAGAATGATTGGTTTAAGCTTCTGTTTTCAGCCTTAGTGAAGAACTCAAAAAAATACTAGTACCTAATACATAAAGACAGTGTGAATTTTTTTGATTCACCATAATTACCATGAGGTATAAGAATATTACGAAAGATTCAAAACTGAATTAAATTACTTATTCAAAATTAATTTATGATATTTTTCGTGATTTTACTTTACTTTCAATCTCATACTACTTACGCCTATTTATATTAGTTTTTTTTGGGTCGGGACTGATCGTCGACTTTGGGCATCCATGTTGGATTTTTCCTCCACCAGCCCGCATTGGAGCAGCGTGGTGGAGTAAGCTCCAGGCTTCCCCAATAATGGGGAGAGACCCGTGCCCAGCAGTGGGACGCAAAAAGGGTTGAAGCCATAATATTTTGATCCCATGTAAAATAAATTTGTTGTTGCCATATTTTAGAAGCAATTGAACACAATTAACTTGCCTTTTTGATTTAAAGGTTTCATATTGAATTTTAATTGATATAAAATTCTTTAATATTTAATTTTGTAGCTCTCCGTTGCTCACTCCAGGCCAGCCCCACTGGAGTGGCCTCGTAGCCCATTGTTCCGGGCTTACTTATCAACCTCGGCCGCTTTTTGGGGTCACATTTATAATTAATTGTCACTTTCACGCCACGAAATTATCATATTTTTGCAGTTGTGCTTTATTTCGTACATTTATTTTCATCGCTAAGTTTGTGCTTTAGTAGTATGGAATATTCAAATTAAGCTTTTTGCCTAAATTGATAAATATAAATTGAACCATTTGCAGCAGAATTAATTTTATGGTTTCTCGGTAATTTTGGCTTATTTCTTCTCTTACTTCGAAGATATTGGCTGTGATATTGGCACACATTTTCTCAATATGTTTGCCTCCCATGTAAAATGAATACGGCAGATTCCTTGCTTTGTTTCCACTAAATAAATATAAATGTGAGAAAGCCGGATGCACAGATTTCTTGTTTTTTAAATTTAAATGCAGTAGCAGACGCGCATGCAAACCACGTCGTATTGTCAACGTGCTCATGGACATCAACGAGCTTGATGCAAGGGTACGGTTGCTGACCAGACCTACATGAGGCGACCGTTGGACTCCGCAGTAGCAGCGCACCTGCGTGTGGCTCGAGCGTTGATTGAGGTTTTCTGTAAATTATTTAGGGCTGCAGCGACTACTACATACTACGAGATCCAAATATAATAATGCGAAAGTAAATCTGTCTGTGTGTGATATTTGGAACTCACATAGAGTGGACCTTGGGAAAGGGTATAGTGTAGTTTTAATTGCAAAATATAGGATTAAAGGATTGAGATAAAGGATGAAAATTTGTTTGAAAAGTTGTCATCGGCCAGGATGAAAACAAAACATGATAATTAGCATTACATCACTGAATAGGAATTAAGTAAATGTTTTTATAATTTAATCTGCATGGGGAAGAAATAGGACATTAAAATTCATATGAAATGGTAACAAAATACCACGCGGGGAAAGCTAGTAAATAATGATGTAATTAACACCATAAAAAACGTGCTTAAAAGTTCGTGCGGACTTCAAGCATGATCCGGTGGTTTCCTATAAGAAGGTATCTTCGTTGATATAACTGAAATTGATGTATCTATTTTAAAAAGTAGCATATGCCAATCTCGATCGACTGCTTTATCTCTGTGCAAAAAGTCAGGTAATTTCGAGGTGAAAGGAGGAAAAACAAACAAACAAACGCTCAATTAGATTTATTATATCAGTCAAGCCATTGCCGATCGATGGGTTTAGGAATCGATTCTCGAACAGGCAGAAAATTGAATGTCAAGTTTAAATTTACGTTCTCAGTCTGGGTGTTAGCGTTCCTGTATTTTTTTGTGGTCATGGTGCTTGCGATACAGGGAATCCTATTGTGAGGCAACGAGTATGAAGCATTAATTATTTATTTAATCGTAGTTTGCATACAACGAGCTATGCAACTAAGCCAAAACGGGTGCGGTCGGGTGTGAGATGGGTGACCGCTAGTGGCAAAAAATTTCATGCTTGTTTCCGTGCTTCGGAGGGCACGTTAAGCCGTCGGTCCCGGTTGTTGTCGATAGATAACAGTCGTTAAACCTAGACGGAGGCCTTATGGGCGGTTTGAAAACATCCGACAGCGGTTTGGCCACTAACCCGCATCTCCACCAACCCGTATTGGAGCAGCGTGGTGGAGTAAGCTCCAGGTCTCTCCAATAATGGGGAGAGACCCGTGCCCAGCAGTGGGACGCAAAAAGGTTGCAGCCAGTTTGCATACACTATATTTAAGTTATACATAAGTATATCTATCAGTCGCGGGACTCGCGAGACTATGCGTGTCCTCCGGGAACGAGACCCTAACAAAAAATATACCTGTAGAACATCTTTTCCATAATTTATGGCCCCACGCGTGACTTACGACTTTCAGCGGATCGTAAATCCACAAAAAATACGTGCGACCGAATTTCCGAGATCCTTTTTTAATCATACATTTTTTATTTTTTGCGACCTTTAATCGCAAGACCCTTGTTACGCCCCTCATTATAGCAGTAGGACACTTAAAATCGCGGTATTAGGGTTCCGTAGGAATAGTACGTCAGGTAAGTAGGTTGGCCATGTTCCTGGGTATTATGGGATAGTCCCTGTCGCTTCGGGGTTAAGAAGAGGTGACTAAAAGGAGGTTTTCGGGGTTGTAAGCGACGGAAGTAGGAGCTCCAACGTCCAGCGTAACGGGTCCGGGAAGGACGGCGGTGTGTGCGTGGCCCCATAACCTAGGGTTAATCCAACTAAACAAGCACTTTGCCGGCGTGGTGAACTATGGTCTCAATTCCTCTCAATTACAAAAGGATACGTGTGATGTGTCCAGCAGTGGGACATAAAAAAAACTAGGAAGCAGGCAACGGGGTACTACTCATTATGAAGAATGGTAGGTATGTTACGCCGCCTACAATTGTATCTGTTTCGCCCAAAGGTATACTGAGCAGAGAATGCTTTTAGCATTAAGTCTGCCTTTTATACCCATCTATGTGGTGTAATAAAGAATTATATTAATAAATGTGTCACAGAACACTATTAAAAGAGGTCTTTTAATATGTTCTGTGTAGCATACTATACTAAACATGAGAATAAAGAATAATACCCATATACACTTTTAGATTACCTAGTTAGTTTCTGAAAAACTAATTCTCTGCTTTATCTCGATTTAAAAGCTAAATCATTTAGTCCGCAATGTAAAATACCTGTTGCCACCACAAGAGCAAAATTGTGTAATCTTGAAATATGACTCTGCAGTCCACTTACCCATTTTTTTAGTTTTCCACGAGAATGTCGCAGGAAAGTGAGGGATAAAATGTTTTTGCTTAGTTTAAAGTGAGATTCTATTTTTACCGACTTCAAAAAGGAGGTTATCAATTCGATCTGTTTTGTTTGTAATACAATATTATCGGAACTGATTTATGTATCTTTATACATTATAGGTATATGACGTTATTTAGAGGATTCCGAGCGAATTTAAAATTATAAATAAACAGAAATTGAAATGATAAGATTCAGTTTCTGGTCTCGGTCTAGATGGTTGTGTTTATGTCTTTTTGTGTGTTTATTTTTGCCGTTGACTGGCTACAAACCTATTTTTGCGTCCCACTGCTGGGCACGGGCCTCTCCCCTTTATTATGGGGAGGTCTGAAGCTTACTCCACCACGCTGCTCCAATGCTGGTTGGTAGAGATGCGGGTTAGTGGCCAACCAGCTGTCGGATGTTTTCAAACCGCCCATAAGGCCTCCGACGAGTTTTAACGACTGTTATCTATCGATAACAACCGGGACCGACGGCTTAACGTGCCCTCCAAAGAACGGAAACGCGCATAAAACTTTTGCCACTAGCGGTCACCCATCTCACACCTGAACGCACCCGTTTGGCTTAACTACGTAGATCGCTTGCGTTCTACGCTAGCCGCCGAGCCATACGCGCTTATTTTTGCCCTTTCTTATATTCAACTTTTTTGAGCATACTCGACTCGCATTTTGTCAGTTTTTTTAATACATATTTAACTGATTGGCTTAGTACTCCTACAAACTAAACCAAAAACTATTCAAACGTTTAAAACTGTTTCATTATGAATATTCAATATATTTTAGTTTAGTTTAGTATATTTGATAATATGAATTTAGGACGTGAATCTCTAACCACTTTCGAAAGTTTGACTCAAACTTGAATATATTATACTATAATTATTCCCTACAAGTAATATTAAGTGCCTAATAACAACGCATATCTCGACTTACCACAGATAGAGGGCACTCAAGTCGCTTCTAAATCAAAATTGCACAAGTATGAATAAAAACTTCAAAAACTTCGACTACTGGTCTGAGCAAGGAGTGATGTGGCGACCGTCCGCTACACATCAAAAGATGGCGCCACGGGTATTCCTGAACCACGCTATCGAAATATTCCGGATAATCGACTATGTACAAGCTCCGCATCGAGTCAATAGGAATGTCGTCTACTGCACTAAATTTAAACTGAGCGTTTAATAAGTTTTGATATGATTCAGTAATTTTATTTACTAATGAGTAAACTGTATGTTTACTCCTTTGTACGAAAGCTTTTCACTTCTATTTATAACCCACTCTAAAGAAATGGTTTTCAATTCAACACCCCACATATTATGTTATCCTACGAGAACTGTATCTTTTTATAATCTAGTATGTTTCAATGTTATGACAGTATATTTTTTAATTTGATTGTTATGATTCAAATTATATTTATTGTTTTTCAAGATATAGACTATGTTTTAAAAACTAGTCTTAAACCTAATCCATAGAATAGTACCTAATTTTCCATACAAAATTACTGAATCTTTTATGCATCTCTCTCATGTATAGGTCTTCATTTAAGTATTAATACGAACGCTTAATAGACATACTTGTAGATTAGCATGGACGAATCGTTATTGTCATCAAATCGAGCCTGAATTCACTCGGTATCTACTACGCACGAACAGTTTTATAGTTGGAGACATAAACAAGGTATCGTTTAGATAACCCAATCGCCAACAAGATTTTATGGCCCACAAATCGTGTCCCTATAGGATAAATAGATTAGACGGTGCCCGCGACTTCGTTGGCGTTCACTTCATGATATAGTTAATCAATGACTCAATTTAAAGAATCTCTTTGTATACAACATTAGCTGTTTTTCCTTCAGAGGCCCGTAGGGCTACTGACCTGCGAAAAAGTTACTTATAATACTGTATCATCAGAAAATACTCATCAAGCTCAATATCCTAAGGCACCATATCCTTACCTCTTAATGATGGAGACCAGCCACAAGAATGAATTATAGCCTATAAGTTGTCCAGGATTGGCTGCAACCCCTGTAACGTCCCACTGCTGGGCACGGATCTCTCTCTATTATTGGGGAGGCCTGAAGCTAACTCCACAACGTTGCTCCAATGCGGGTTGATGGAGATGCGGTTAGTGGCCAACCCTCTATTGGATGTTTTCAAAACGCACATAGGCGTCTGATAAGGTTTAACGAATGTTATCTATCGACAACAACCGGGACCGACGGCTTAACGTGCCCTCCGAAGCACGGAAACGCGCATGAAACTTTTGCCACTAGCGGTCACCCATTTCACACCCAACCGCGCCCGTTTGGCTTAGTCGCATAGATCGATTGCGTTTTCGCTAACTGCCGGGCCATGCGCGCTTCTTATTCTTATTGTCAAGGATTAATAGCTCCTAAAAAGAATGAGAAAAGTCCGTTGAGTAGTTTCATTTTAGAGATTGGCGTGTTCATATAAACAGACTTGCGAACAAACAGAGAAACAGACAGACAATTACTTTTCAAAATCATTGAGTCTATCTGAGAATCAATTCTTAACGAAATATATTGAATGCAGACACACTATTTTTATTATTCAATTGGTGGTATTGTCGAAATAACTATTTCGCATGTGTCGCCCGCACGTAACGAAGTGATATATACTGTACATACGTGCGTGAAGTTTGCACGCAAGCAATTCTCAATTACATTACTTAAATAAAATCTGGCCAAAATATTTGAACAGACTAACCTAATAAACCTAACGTCCTAAGTAACTAAAGTCCAAACTAAATAGAAAATTCAGTATATTTTATGCACTATTTTTATTAATTGAAGTATTATCAACAACCCATATACCTTCCAGTGTAAGCGTCAAGTTTGTATACTTCAGACCGACTGGTCTGAGGTATACAAACTTAGTTAGGAGGTAGGTAACTTCTAGCGAATATCAAAGCCATCAGAACTTGCGTACTCGTACAATCAGGGTTCAAAAGTTGTGTAGCCCTTTTTGGCCGATTTTTGCCTGCTTGCTTCAAGCATTTACATCTATGTTTAGTATGTGTGATGTCCTCATAGAAGAAGATCATAAGCGACCAACAAGTTGATGCAATAGTTTTTTTAGGTGTATATAATGCCTCTATGCGGGATTCATAACGACTTATTCCTTTATCCATATATCCATACTCCATACAAATAAATAAAATTGGAGTGTCTGTTTGTAATATTAATATAACCAATTTTTACTACATCCATGTGAATGTATATACGATACATATACCAAAATAACATTTATTTACAATTTTTGTCTGTTAGTCGGTCTGCAATGTATATCTGTCTGTCTGTTTGTTCCGACTAAACTCTGAAACGGCTGGGCTGATTTTGACGAGACTTTCACGTATTTTGTGACTTGTTGTATAGTCCATTTATCGGAGAAGGTTTTAGGCTATATAACATCATGCTATGACTAATATCAAAGTCCACGCGGACGCAATCGCGGGCGGCCGCTGGTAAAATATATTGGTCAGAGTAAGTCCTGATTCCTACCACAACTAGCAGTAAAATAGCAATCTATTTCTACCACATTGTCTCTGTTTGACACACACTGTTGAGCGTAAAGTACTCGTAGCGTGATTAATACCATTATTCTTTGTGGTTCGAAGCTCGGTGTGGGTGTACAGTGCAAAGTAATCGTGCGTGAACTTTGCACGCGGGTGAAATACTAAATCTGATAACAGTACTTGTATCGTACGCTCTAGAATCCTTATAGGATCACTTTGTTATCCGTGCGTCTGTCTGTCTGTCAGGAATCTTTTTTTTCAGCAACCGTTTTTCAGGATCGCGTGGAGGTATCTAGCTGTGATTTATATCAAATACTCAGGTCTACTGTCCTTTGGAGCTGCGAAAAAGTCGAACTTCTACGCCAGCGCAATCAAAAGATACTGCCGTTTATGCCGCAAGGGAATCAAAACTTACAGGTTACTTCTCGTAAATTCAGAATACTGAAATTTGGTACGAAGCAACGTCTTATAGAACAAATAAAGGAAAAATTGCGAAAACCGTTTTTTAGTAATATCATAATATATTAAAAATATTTTATGGGATCCTCGGTACGTGAGTCCGTCTCGCACTTGGCCGGTTTTTTCCTAATAGCCTGATGTTTAAGGAAAATATCTGAGAATCGGTTGGCCACTAACCCGCATCTCCACCAACTCGCATTGGAGCTGCGTGGTGGAGTAAGAAAAGAAAACAAAGAAAAGAAAATAAAAATTATTTATTTGCGCAAATATGGGTATTACAGAAGTTGTTTTATATATTTAAATTTCGCCATATTTACCTCAGTAAGGTATGCAAATATTTGTTAAGGAAATAAATAAATACTATTGTTATATTAAAGAAATCAAAATAATACCTATATAACTTTTTGACTTACCTACATAAATCTAAATAACTAATTTATTTATCATGTTTACAAACTATGTTATTTATTAATTATCCCATATTTTGCGTTCTTTTATTTCGTAGTTATGAATTTATTTCGACGGTGTTTTTCCCACGTCGTAAGTAAGCTCCAGGCCTCGCCAATAAGGGGAAACGATCCGTGCCCAGCAGTGGGACGCAAAAAGGGTTGCAGCCTTATGTTTCTGTTTGACCTAAAGTTATTCATAATTTTACTTGTTTTCAATGGTACCATTAAAATTTCAATTCGAGGTTCAGACGAAAAAAGCGGGACGAAAATGCTCCGAAATACGAGTCCCGTTTACATTGTTCCTCCCGAAGGAGATGGCTGCAAATAGTAGCCGCTTGAAATAAGGTTGCCATTTAGTTCGAACTTTAGTTAGTAGTTCTAATTGCTATGTACAACAAATGTTCTTGTACTTACATAAATCATGAACCTAAATGCATTTGACATAATTCCGGTAAATATAATAAGACAAGTTATTTTATGCCTTGGATGGGCGGACGCGCAATTATGACCCAAGCCCACTGTTGGATTAGTACGACACAATCAATTACTACCGTATCTAACCAACACAATAGAATTCAGAAACTACTCACGGAATTCTTGAATCGAAGCCACCTCTCCTATATCCAATCACAGGATCCTGGACGTTCTTCCAGACTGCAGTCTGCCGCTTCAAGTTTCCGCTTGTAGGTTTTGATGGGTTTTTGATTAGTACTTAAGAATATTGTCGAACATAACCAAAGAACGTTAGTCGACGTAAGTACCGTACGTATGCAACCGCCGCCATACTGGGGCAGGCGTAGATAATATTCTATTTTTATTTTTTTCTAATCATAGACAAAGATTATGGCCTATGATACTGTTCTCGTTCATCCAATATGAAAGGAGTTCGGTAAACTGCGAATCAGAAACCGATAAGCACTCCTGAAAACATTATGCTGGCAAGCTAGCAATAATTGAGAGTGTTTTATATAGATATTAAACCTATGAAAAATGAAAGTAACATGATAATAACAAATCGCCTAACCATGCCTCAATTATTTAAAACTCATAAAAGCGTTAATCTGATCGAATATTAAAACCCCATTAAACACTTATGTGGCGCCATCGTTACTTGAAAAGCTTGGCATTCACTTCAATAGTTTATTGTGCGAAGTAGTTCGTGCGTGAGTTCAGCTCGCGGTCGGAATCTAAATTACAGCAACAAAGTGTGGTAAAACGCCTTTGTTCGATCCAAAACTTTTGAAGTATGCTCAGAATTTTTGATTGGAGATTATTTTATAGAAAATACATTTTACTACGGTCATATATTTCTATATGTTTGTTAATATTATAATTTAGAAGCGCGCATGGCCCAGCGGTTAGAACACAAGCGATCTATGCAGCTAAGCCAAACGGGCTCGGTCTGGTGTGAGATAGGTAACCGCAAGTGGCAAAAAATTTCATGCGCGTGCTTCGGTGATCACGTTTAGCCGGTTCTTGTCGATAAATAACATTCGTTAAACCTTATCGGACGCCTATGTGCGGTTTGAAAACATCCGACAGAGGGTTGGAGACTAATCGCATCTCCATCAACCCGCATTGCAGCAGCGTGGTGGAGTTAGCTCCAGGCCTCCACAATAATAGGGAGAGACCCGTGCCCACAGGTGGGACACAAAAAGGGTTGCAGCCATATATCACTGTATATATCGCACACACAACAATTCTATTGGACATCTTTGAAAGTCATAATTCATTTTGCATTCCGTTAACTTTAATGCGACAAGTGATTGAATTCCTTAATAAATTAAAATTCATAAAAGCGTTGATCTGAATGATTATTAAATTAACACCATTAAAGATTTATGTGGCGCCATCGTTACTTGAAAAGCTTGGCATTCACTTCATTAGTTTATTGTGCAAAGTAGTTCGTGCGTGAGTTCAGCTCGCGGTCGGAATCTAAATTACAGCAACAAAGTGTGGTAAAACGCCTTTGTTCGGCCAAAACTTTTTGTTGTATGCTCTGAATTTGTATAGGAGTGTGTATAAGCTATTGCTGTGTGATGCGTGAATAATTTAACTATATTTAACTTTGGTAGATGGTAAAATGTAGCGCGTAGAATGCAAGCGATATGCGCAGCTAAGCAAAGCTGTTATAGATTTCTTGTGCATTGCCGTGCTTTGGAGGGCACGTTATGGAGGCAGTTCTGGTTGTTATCGATAAATAACAGTAGTTAAATCTAGTCGAAGGCCTTATGGGCAGTTTCATCTGAGAACGGGTTGGCCACTAACCCGCATCTCCATAAACCGGTATTCGAGTAGCGTGGTGGAGTATGATCTAGGCCTCCGCAATGGGAGAGATCCATGCCCAGTAGAAATCCAGAGCTTCTGTCACAAGTGGGGTTCGCGGTTCCCACCCGCGGCGCCGCCTGTGCCACCCGCCGCAATGTGTTTACACTACCTCAGTTGCGTAGCGCGTTACACAGTTGGGCTCCACTCCCAAGGGCATCAAGACTCCTTAATGAAATATCAAGGGCGGATGCAGATTTGGATATCTTTATATGTACCATAAATCAGCTACACAAAGCTGCGACACATTACCTTGAGGGTCTCACTGCTGGCAGCAGTATTACAAGTACATAGTTTTAGTTACATTAGTTTTACTTTTAATACGCTTAATTAATTTTGTTAAACTTATTCGCTCTTGTGTTTGGTTCCTAACTGTAAGCAAGATGTTGACAGCTTGAATAATAAATAAATAAATAAATGGTTTCCGCCAGCCAGCCACAACATTAATAATTTAATGCTAAATTCATTGATTTGAATCGTTGGCCACTCTGACTAAATTTGATCCTAACCTGTGTTACCTATACAAAGTGTTTATTGGCAATAAAATTTCTAAGGTGTCAAACCTAATAATAATTGACGTTATTTCCAACCTAACTAGAAAATCATCTCTTCTTTGACAATTTATTGGACGAATCATTTCGTGCGTGAGTTTTGCACGTGGGCAGAATCTAAATTATGTCGAACACAAGACGTGGCAAAAATGTCGTAATATTATATGCCCTATTTTATCCGACACGGCACGGCGAAGCAAAAAGGGCGGTTGTGATTTTGATCGATATTTTTGTATGGATATGAATGTTTCATTTCATTTTCAATAATGGCATCGTATACTTTGCGCATATTGCCGGCGTCAAGTATAATTTTTGTATCACTTAGTAGTCGTAGAAAAAATCTGTAAGTCGTCAGTAATCAGTCAGTCTAGTCAGTCAGATGTTCAAGTGAAGCGATGGCTGCTTTACCAGAACGTGTCCGATGGAGTTTTGGAGACCTTAAAGTTGAAAACAATTATTTTATTTTCGGGCTGTTATGTTATTTTATAGAATAAAGCCCTAAGAAATTTGGGGGAACAGGTGTCCTAAATTGGCTTGTTTCGCCTTCCGTCTACGCATGACTGATGAATTTTGGGGGGAGACATGTCCCCTGCGACCCTCCCCTCTGGGACCGCGCCTGATTATTGTATTGTCATCAGAACTACATACAGCTGCCAATTTTCATTACGCTACGATCCTTGCAAGGTGGTTAAATTAGTTACCTCAGATTCCATTACATAGTTATATACAGGTCGACCTAATAAAAGCGTGCTAATGAAAATAAAACAAGGACACTACACAGTACAGTATTTTTTGCTACTGCAGTAACGTAGATTGTAGATCTATCCAAGTTAGCACTGAAACGTATAATTTAGTTTGCAATTAGTTGCTAGACATCGAGATACTATGTATGTACTGACGTACTAGTGTAGTAGGTACCTCAGTGTTGCTAGATTTAAAAAATCTACCTAGCGAAAGTAGTATTGCCCTAATGCCATAAGAATAAATGTAGTATTATTAAATAAGGACTAGCTAGAAACTGATTTATTCTTCTATTTACGTGTTGGGTATTTTAAGTAGGTACGATGACACAATTAAATTATTCGGTTAGAAATGAGTTTTTAAATTGGACAAGTAAGCATTACAAGTTCGTGTAAATTGCTTAAATTTTAAACTTAAAATTATATTTTGTAAGATCTTTGTAGGTAGGTAGGACTTCGTGCGTAAGTTTCGCACGCAAGAAGGATTTAAGGTTTCGTTACGTTAAATACAAAATACACTAAACACTAAAAAACTTGAAGTAGTCGAAATCGGAATTAAAAATTTGATTAATAATTTTTAAGTAAAATTAAATTGTTCTTTAAAATACAAGTGGATCAAGTGTGTACTACAAATACCTACCCCACTGTGTATTTAATCGAATCGTACTACATGTATTTTATTACGCATTAAATCTTAAGTAAAAATCTTAATAATGATTTTCTGTGTAAACTTAATAACTTAATAGGTTAAAACGTAATGCTTAATGAAATTGAAGGAAAATTTTAGTAATTGAGAAAGCATTATGTTTTACAAGATGAATACTTTAATGACCTTTCGTCGGCATCACTGCTCGAAAATTGTTGAGGATCACTTAAAACCCAATTTCTAAAGATTTTTTCGCAGAGTAAGTAGTATCTACTTTCTACTAAGCTCGTTTTGTATTTCTTAGATCTTAGAATAATAAAGGAGTGTCTTCATGCAAGCGCACTGTCAAAATTGAAGCACTAAATAGATTCACACAGATGTCACAATACATCTGACTACAAAATATTTTTATTTGCACCAATTTAACTATAAAATACTTAAGTACTACAAAATATTGAAAAGTTTACTGTGAAAAGTTATGTTATTAGGTTTCTCTTGTTTTTCAAAAGTGTTGTGACACATTTTAACACCACAAACTGTCATATTTTTTTTTCGGTAGACGTTCGGTGTGCTTTAACTTTGAAGCGGCCGGCCGGCACGGCGTTTAGTGCCATTAATGGCACCAATTAAAATGCTTCAATTTGGGCGTGCGAACTTGGTTTCTATAATGTAATTATTCTAAGTCTAAAATTTTGTTTATTTAGAGAAATAGCACTCGATGCTATAAGGTATTTCGGTAAAAGTACAGATTATAAAGTAATAAAAAACAAAAATACGACTTCGTAAAAACCAAAAAGAAAAAAACCCAGTAGTTTAGATCGTTATTAAAAGCAATACTTAGGTACTAAGTAAAACTAGTATATAGATACCTACCTATACAATTAAAATGGTTTTATAATCGATACACATGATATTATACCTACCTAAACAAATTATAATTTATTTGGAAAATAGGAGGATTAACAGTCAGGACCCATTCATATTTTACAAAAATTCCTTAAAATTTTTGGATTTTTTAAAATTATGGTCTTAGTTGTTACCTGATTTCAACGAAACGGCCAAAATTTAGATTGAAATGTGCATTATTCTATTTATTCTTTGCTCAAATCTCATCTAATTCAATAGTCCGCTAGCTGCTTTTATCATCCAAGTAATCCAACCAATGCTCTTTAAACGAATTGATGCTTTCTACACTATTAAATTATTTGTACTCGTAATTTGCTCGTGACGTTCAAGATTTGGATCAAAAATAATTCCCTTAATACTTCAGACGATCGAAATCATAATAAATTTCCATCTTCGAGGATACTCCAACATTTTCTAACAATCAAAAAATGTACAATCAAACGTCAAGAGAGTCCGTCACAAATTAAATCAATATTCATTTCCAAGATGGCGAATATCTTAAGTAAACGAAAGAAAGTAATGAGGGGACAAAATTAATAATAATTGACATTGGCTCTGCGAAATTGGAGGCAGAATTAATATCAGCTTAAATTTATTCAATATTCAAACGCCTTGGCAATAATGAATTAATATTAATTTACACCGCAAATGAATTTTGGCGGGTGACGTGGAGTGGTGGAGTCCGTGTTTTTAAAACATTAAAATTTTAATTTTGTTACGAGAGGTGCTGCAAGTAACTTTGAGAGGTCATTTCTTTTATTATTATTATTATTATTTTGGATTTGTGTCGTTGTGGATTCTCTATTATTATGAACGGGACTGACTTCCATGGTGTACAAAAAAATTTTAGGTATGTATTCTTCGTAACTATTTTTGAATGCCATAAATAAGGCCATATAAAAATATAAATGAAAACTGTTAGTTTTACCATACAAAATGATGTTGAGCTTATCACTCTAGTTAAGTCAATTAATTTGCTCCGTGACATCGACGCTTAGAATATAATACAAAGAAACACAAGAGCATCTAACACTCGACGCTAAGTGCATATCGCAGACAAAGATCAAATGCCTCGCATAATTTTAAAGTTGATTTTGAAAGCCCTTTAATGGAGTGACGTAAATCAAGCATCACATAATATCATACACATATATGATATTATTATGTTATATTAATGAAGTGAAATGAAATGAAAATATTTTATTTGCACAAATATGGGTAAAAAAAAAGGTTTTACAAAATATTTAGAACTCCATATTTACCCCTTAGGGTGTACAAATTTTAATTTAATTGATAATCTAATTAAATTTAATGACTTAATTTAAACTTAAATTCTAAAATTACTATTAAAGAATACATAAGAAACATTAAAGTAGGTATGTAGTATTACATTTAATTTTGTATAGTTTTAATTAATTAGACGTAAACCCAATTTTGTGCATTTTATAATGATTTATTTTATTTGAACCATACGAGGTTTGCCGTCATCTGCTTGGGGCACCCACCAAGATGGGTTTTTGTACACTGAGAGGAGAAGAAGCTGGCGGAAAAAACCTCTTAATGTATATATTATATGATATTTGAAGTATTATTGGCAACTTGAACATTAAAATAAAATATAAATTGCATTTTTGACGGTTCTAATTGAAGTTATACCTTTAAAATTAATATGCACGTTATTTTTTAATATTGTCTAAAATAAGTATGAAACTCATTGTGTGATATTATTATGTCCTTATGTACTTAAAATAATATTGGCATTTGATCTCAAAAAGGATCTTGAAAGAAGAGAAAAATGTCGGTTTGTACTCTAACCGGGGTCTATAGGTTTCGGGACCGCCCGATTTCACACCTGAGGTATTATAACCTTGTAGATGGTGACGAAATACCATAGCAATCTAATTATAGTGTAGCAATTTTTCATTGATATAAAGATAGTTTAATAACTACTTTGCAAGAATCCGCAATCAGAACGTATGATGGTGTATACTTTTTTCATGCAATATCACCTTCCTCCCTCCCACATAGGACACATGCACATGCAACAATAAAAAATATACACCAACATGTGTACGTACCACTACCAAAACGTGTTTCTCCCCAAAACAGAGCATCATCAGGGTTACTAACTCTACGACGGTTATTCGCAAAATTTTTGGTGGTGGTACGTATCTTGGTGTATATTTTTTATTGTTGCATGGGCATGTGTCATATGTGGGAGGGAGGGAGGTGCTATTGCATGAAAATAGTATACTTACACCATCATACGTTCTGATTGCGGATTCTTGCAAAGTAGTTTTTAACCTATCTTTATAACAATGGAGTTCCGCAAAGTAACGCCTGATTCTATTAATTAAATAAATTTTTCAGTGTCTGAAAACATGGATAAAACGACGTTTTCTAAAGATGAAACCTAGCTAGATTGTTTTATCGCCCGCAAAACGTATGCAGGGGGGTCACTAAATTTCATGGAAATCGTAGGAGCCGTTTCGAGATTCAAATTATATATTTATATACAAGAATTGCTCATTTAAAGGTAAGATAAATAATTGTGGACCAAAGATGAAACCCTGAGGGATTCCTGAGTAAGTTTAGACCTAATTAATTTCAGCGTCATCTATTTCAATTATTTATTTTCAACCTATTCTTAACACATAATTAGAATTTATTTCAATTATAGACAACAAATTAATGAAACAATCTAATAGCTTGTTTAAATGGTAAGTAAGTATCGTGTTCCTTACCCGAGGCTTCAATGATCACTATCAAGTGTTGGGCTGTGCGGATATCTGGTTACTTTCACCTTAATTGGGAATAGGTATTGGATTATCGAATAACCTGATTTCTATTTATAGCCCTATTGTTATCGAACCAATATCAACGATGATACATATACTATATTACCCTTTCACTCATAAGAATATTTAATTTGTAACTTCTTAAAATTTAAGGAATTAGTCCGAATAATAATATGTAGGACAACTATTACTTATTTGATTTACATTGTCTGGAAATTATGGTCTACAATAAAAGTTTGCTGTCATTTTCATAAAAACACAAGACATGTGATAATATTAACTTTTTAGACATTATCAGATAAATTGATTCAGTTATGGTGACTTTTGAGTACTGGGAAAATAAAACAGAAAAGCTTGAAATTATTTTTTTAATTCTGCTCAATAAGCAAATTCTGATCAAACGAGATTGACTACAAATTAGGCATAGTTTTGAGTAGATTGTATAAGGCATGGATGTTTATACGGATATGGGTTTTTCATTTGACTTTCGTTTGAGGACATACGGAATTGTACAGCTAGTAGAGATTGATGTTCTTACATAAGTGTGTGATAACTACAACGTTCAATACAATGCAAAGGAATCGATTTATGGCACAATTGTGAACGGCACAAGTATTACGCGGAAGCACCCAAGCGATAAGTGCAGAGTCTCCCTGGCTTCCCAGGATTAGTGGCGTGCGGGTCGGGAGGTAGCGTTCTTTTTTATTTGTATGGAATAACAGACGAACATGCAGGCCATTAGGTTATTAAGTGGTATCACGTATACTTTTTATTTCTTTTCATTATTTTTATACCAATAAGTGCATAGACGACATAGACACATGCGGTAGCTGTCACGTATGTTCCTTATCGGCCCATAGCTTCACTGTAAGAAAGCTAGCTATTGTATACCCCATATTTTAAAACAGGGCTGTAGTCTTTCTTCGTCTGCTCTTTTCTTCAGCTCAGCATTGCCTAAGCGCACCCAAAGCAGACAGAACAAAAAAATAACGTTCACTAAGAGTATGTAAATGAACCGTACAGTGAATAAATAATATTTCATTTCATTTCATTTCAATAACTTTTAAATTACACATTTTGCTGCCTACCGTAAGTTCTCACCATCACCCAGGGTTGACTGGCAGAGAATGCCATTAGGCATTACCTAAGTCTTACCTGTAACCCTTATTTCAAGGAGATACAAATAAATTAATAAATAAATAAATAAATAAGTGGTGGCATCTACAGACATTCGCTAGTAAGACAAGACAAAGACGAGTATTTATTGCTTATTGCATATATATAAAGGATGATACAGTTTGGTATAGATTTACTGTGTAATTCTTCAAATTATCTGTTCAGTTTTACTTAAGTTCTTGAAATACGCGTCATACTTTATACGCGATCCATTAAAACGCTACAGACTATAAGCTAAACCGTTGAAATTTCCTCTTTCTCAATATACCAAATCCCTTATACGGCCTTCGATTCTTTGTGTCTATTTTGCTTTAAAGATCATTCTGTTCTTTCCTCCTTCCTTTATCGTTTATATTGGTGATATATGGTATTCAATGTACTTTTATATCTTTATTCTACTTAATACTGTTGGATCTATGTTATTTGAAATATTTTATTCTTTACGTTATAACATACAAACGATGTTAAATGTGAGGATTAAGCTGCATAGTTTTCTTACCGTGGTTGGTTTTTTATTTCGTCATTCATCAACCTATCTGGATAGCTAGGTAATATTCAAAAATCTGATATAGTAGCAGAAAGGCTTGCGATGAAATAGTACCTGAAACAAAAAGTAAAAACAGTCATATTTTGATACTTGTTAGAATATAGTATATTTCATTACAAGTGCGGAAAGGCTGTCATTGCAAGGAGTTTCGACATATGTCTACCCGAGCCGAGGCGCAGCCGAAGGTGAGGGTTGACAGTCGGAACTCCTTCCAATGACGGTTCCGCACGTGTACTGAACAACTATTTTTAATAGAGTTGCGAAAAAATGAAGCAATTTAATAAAATAATAAAAACTCGCAAAGAACATTTTTGAAAATGGCGCCAACCGTAAAATAATACTATATGCAGAGATTTTTTTTTTGTTTTCTTCACCCATAATATGGTAGGCAAAGGGAACTATGCCCATACAGCCAAGTCTCCAGTAGATTTTTTTTATTGATATGAAATAAAAATGTTAATGAGATGAAATGAAATGAAACCTAACTCCTTAAATCAAATCATTAAATCTGATATTGAAACAAATTAGTAGCTTCTTTTTAGAAATATTTGCATGAATCATAAAAACTTCTAAAACTTCGTGGTTGGTTTTTTCTTTTTAATAGACATTATTTTGACAGTTGGGAAAGAGAACGCACGAGTGCGGAAAAGGTAAAGAAAAAGCACGAGTGTGTAATAGCCCACTTCCCGCACGCTAAACGTCCCTGCAATACGTCACTTTTTGAGCAACTGTATTAAAAATATCATTACCGGAATTGGCGATTCACCTGCCCTTTAAAACACGTAAATTCGTAGGTATAAGACATTTTAGTCTCTGCAGCTTCCGTATTAAGATAAGAGCTAAGGTATCCCCTGCCTGATCGTAAGAGGCGACTAAAAGGGGGCTTCCGGGGTTGTGGGCGGTGAGAGTGGGAGCTCGATCCATTCAGCCATCGGCCCCGGGAAGGACAGCGGTTTGTGCGTGGCCGAATGCCGCTGTAAGCATTGGAGGGTGCAGGAGCGCACATCTGCTCTCCAGAGGATGGGCCCATTCTGGGGCGCCGTGCGTGGAGGACATCGGTGCGTTCCACTGGAGATCCTGGAGTCCTCCCCAAGCGCAAAGACAAAGACAAAGAACTTTATTTGCACAAATATGGGTGTTTACAAAAGTTGTTAATACATAATATTTAGTACGCCATATTTACCTTCATGAGGTATGCAAATATTACAAAGATAAAAGAAAAAACTTAATAATAACACAATTTTTAAAAATGTACATTATTATCAATTATATTTTTATTTTTATTTGATCATATGTAGCGTCTTTTAAATATTTGAATTTTTAAATTTTATTTCTTCAAGTATATATTTATTCAGTTTTTTTGTTTATTTAATTATTTATTCATATTTATTTGTACTTCGGATCGAATCCGATCGTCGGCTTTGGGTACCCATATTGCAGGGCAAAGGTAGGTCACCTAGGGGGTTTTAGTGCGGGAACAAATCCCACATAACCCGGTAACACATCTCCCAAGGTGCCGGGTACCTTTTGAAGGTTCGCGTATAATAGCCTTAGAATAAAAGTTATCTGATACGAAACGCAAAACTAATTTTGATGAAAATGTAACATCCAAGTTAATTCAATTCCGAAAAAAATTAAATAACATCATAACATTGGTAAAGTGTCAGTTTTTCCTATTTTATCGGTTTCTGTTTATAGCCCAGAGGCCATGGGCCAAAGGTCAAGGCTAATAAGCTGCCTGTATTTTCTCACTCGAAGTTGAAGAACGTAAGCAATAGTAAGCATTGTGATATTTGTGATCGTATTGTTTGTAAAATAATAGTGCATTTTTAAGAAAGGTCAATTATTTAATTCATTTAATATTATTAACTCCGATTACAGTGTGTTTTTACTTTTATTTTGAGTAGGGAAACTTTATGAATGTTGGTAAAGTTGGGCAGCGATGGGCGAAGGGAAAAGGTCGGTCTCCAAGACGGAGATACCGGGTTCAAATCCATTTATCTGACAAATAAATGTAATATGTGTATTTATCGCTGCTACTCGGTGACATAACGGAACATATTGTTATAGTTAATTAATTATGATGGTTTTCACCACCGTGCTTGATAAAAGAAAACTCGTAATTTATCGAAACCATGACGTCCACCAATCCGCACTGAGCCAGTGTGGTGGAGTATGGCCTAAATCCATCTCACTTGTGAGAGGAGACATGTGAAAAGCAATTGAGACATAAAAAGGTTGAAATTTATTTTCAGATAAAAGATCAATAAAATATTACTGTATTTATGCAGAGTAGGAGACGAACTGCCCCATTTAAAAAAAAAGCTATCCTCGTATAGCAGCAAACTCATTCGCCTGCAAAAGTCGGCGCTTGTCATTCTCCTGTCAGATTAAACGTCGAAACATGTTGGCTGCCTATGCGTTAATTACGAAGAACGAATAATAATGAGCTTTCAGAACGTATACTTCAGAGTTCCATTACTCCAACCTTACTGTTGGTTATTGGCTGCAACCCTTTTTGCGTCCCTCTGGTGGGCACGGGTCTCTCCCCCTTATTGCGGAGGCCTGGAGCTTACTCCACCACGCTGCTCCATTGCGGGTTGGTGGAGATGCGGGTTAGTGGCCAACCCGCTGTCGGATGGTTTTTTGGCAAAGGGAGATCTCCCGCCGGGCGAGGTGGTCATGCCCGGGGAGCGGCCGCGCTCCGTCTGACTCTATTCGGAGCTTGTATATATGCTCGGATATTCCGAAAACTTCGATAGCGTGATTCAGGAATACCCGTGTCGCCATCTCTTGATGAGTAGCGGAAGGTCGCTACAGTTTCAACCGCCTCCGACAAGGTTTAACGACTGTTATCTATCGACAACAACCGGGACCAACGGCTTACGTGCCCTCCGAAGGATGGAAACGGAAACTTTTGATTGTTAGACCCAATGATATTAAAAGAAACAAGTATGTTTTGTTATAGTCGCTTAAAAATAGCCCCTTGAAATGTAGCATACGACACATTTATCCTCATAATTAAACACGTCAGCCCCTTTGCCATCTTGACATTTTGCGGAATACAACATCAAGTCATGACCCTCGCATGTTTTCAAACTAATTTCAAACAATTTTCAAACTAAAATGTCATACTGTTAACATGTCTACGTATTTGTATTTATACTAGTACTAGCGGCCGCCCGCGACTTCGTCCGCCTGGACTTTTGTATTAGTCATAGCATGTAATGTTATGACTAATACCATAGTCCTTCCTCAATAAATGGACTATTTAACACAAAAATAATTTATAAATTCGAACCAGTAGTTCCTGAGATTAGCGCGTTCAAACAAACAAACACTTCACTCTTCTCTTCTATATATTAGTATAGATATTATCATTTTATCATTGGTTAAACCATTGTAGTGTTAAGGGTTACATCATGTAGCTCATTAAAAAGTTACCATGCGCTTTATAAAATAAAAGTAGGAGTTTGGAGGGAAGTTATGAAAGCTGAGCTGCTATGCTCTTGTATTATTTTCATTTTCTATACGTCTATTCTTCTTGTATTGTACTCAATTCTAATAAACGTATTGTTTACACACCTGTATAATTCTTAACTTCCCCTAACTCCATTAGACACGTTTTGGTAAAGTAACTATCGCTTTACTTGAATATCTGATTGACTTGACTAGCTGAGTACTGACGAATTATTTGACTTTAACTATTATTATATTATAACCCGATTCAAACGACGAGACGAGAAACTGGATACAAATGTTTATTTGACATTGGCATTATGAACATAATGATATGCGATGCCATTACTAAAATAAAATAAAAACCGTCCAAGAGCGAGTCGAAGTCACGCACGAAGGGTTCCGTACTATTATCTGTAAAAAATCACGTTTTTTGCATGGGAGCCCCCTTAAATATCTATTTTATTCTATTTTTAGTATTCGTTGTTACAGCGGCAACAGAAATACATCATGTGTCTAAATCCGGTCTTGGACTACCAAGTCAATTGAGATACTTTTAATGAGCTGTCAAAACGTGACATCCCCATACATTTTGTATGAGAAAATGATAAGTGACGTCACTTATCATATATAGTCAATTGACTTAATTATTATTGATTTAATCGGTAATAAAAATCATGTACAAAAAGAATTAACAATTATATTGCTTTCCAAGCGTGATTTAGTGAAACCTTTTTAAGATAAGGATTTTGAATTTTTTTGTGCATAGTGTCCGAGACCCTATTGCTTATGTCTAGCCATCACTGTTCATTATGACAGATAGACGGACGAACAACGGAGGCTTAGTAATAGGGCTCCGTTAGCACCCTTCGGTTACGGAACCCTAAAAAAGATAGTTCTGTTCTCAATTTACTACGAACTTTGTCAACCGGGGTTTTTGGCGGGAAGTCGAAAAAGACATGTTGTGCTCTTGTTTTATTTTCATTTTCTTGGTATATTTTTGAGTTATATCGGATAAAGTTGATGGCATTTTGTTTGATATAGGTTAATTACAGTGCACGAGTGTTTGTGAAATAGAATAACAGTGCTAAAATATGTTTTTTCTGCTTGCCTCCAAAATTCCATCGGACACGTTCTAATAAAGGAGCCATCCTCTTTACTTGAATGTTGGACTGACTAGTCTGACTGATTACTGACGACTTACTTACTGACTTTGTTATTACTTAGTCCAATTTCACTGAAATGAAACTGGCAAAAAATTGATGTATAAATTATACTTGACGCTGGCAGTATGCACAGAGTTTGCGATGCCATAAATTGAAAAAAAAAACTTTGTCAACCAATCATAACTGAAGGTTACATTATATTGAATTTTGAAGTATGCTCTTTGTAAGCTCATCAGCATTCATTCTCTGCAATTATTCTATCGCATTATCAACCAAACAAGTATCGAGGCGCTTTATTTGCCAGTAGAATTTTGTTTATAGGTTGATTACTGAAACATCGCGAGTGTTTCGGTGAAAACGTGCGAATGACGACTAGACCAACAATAAGGGAAACAACAATCTCCAGAATAGCAGCGCTATATCATATCAGACATTAGAAGGATGCTGGATTCGATTCTCAGCGAGGCAGTATAAAATTATGTTTGTGGTTTTTGTGTTTGCATGCTTGTCTTTGTGTGTGAGGAAAAACCTAGTATGTGCTATTGGTGTGAATTGATTAAATAAAAACTCGTTCTTAGTCTCTCACCCTGTCTTACGTCTTTACTAAGGTCTTGCCTGTGGTCGTATGCAGCATTGCTGTTACTCTGTTACTCTGATGGTCGCATCATGTGACTGGCCGGCAACTGCACTTTTTCTTCCATAGAAATATGTTTTTCTTTGCTCTGTGTTTCCACCTAAACACAATAGAATTACTTTTCAGCAGAAGTGGATGAATCGGTGGTATTTCACCGGTTGCATCCTTAAAATCTTTCTTTTCAACTTGCTATTAATATTCCTATTATTATACTTTTAACATAGGTTATTGTTATATAATCAATCTATACCATTCAGAAACTCGCTCATCATTCTAACAGCGGTATCTCGTGGTACCATTACACGGAACAATAGGTTATGTTCAATTAGCTAATTGCTGAAAGTCGATTCTGATTCTCAGAACCTGTTGTGTAAAAAGAAATATTAATAAAAAAACGTTTCACACTCATAGACCCAAAGTAGGGTAAATAAACTCTGTGTCGTGGATACCATGGTTTTGTCCATACACACAAAATTTATACTCATCATTCAAATTTCTGCTCCGCCGGGAATTGAACCCGGGACCCTTCTATTGGCAGTCCGGCATGGTAAACATTGCGCCACGTTGGCTGTCTGCACTGCTTCAAATACAATTTTACCCTAAACACTCTATACGAGGACTTATTACACATATTAACACATTTCTACACATACACACACTATACTTAAACCCGTATTAATCAACAATACTATGCAGTCCGAATCGTCAACGACCCAAGATTGACTGACAGGCTAGAACCGCTTAGCTTGCGAAGAGACATAGGCTCGCTCTGCGTGTTCTACCGACTTTACTATGGTGAATGCTCCGAGGAACTCTTCAAATTGATTCCTACGTCACCATTCCATGATTATACCACCAGACGAAGGTTAAAGTTCCACCGGCACATCTGGATTCGTGGCGGTCCTCCACAGTCCGCTTTGCATGCTCCTTTTTACCACGGACGTGTAGGTTATGGGACAACCTTCCAGCTGAGGCATTCCCAGTGGACTATAATATGGGGTTCTTCAAGAAAGCTGTAAAAAAAAGCTCTCCTCCAAAGCCGGCAATGCTCGGGCGGCTCCCCTAGGGTTGCCCGTGTCCATAGACGACGGTGATAGCTTAACATCACGCGGCCCGTCTGCCTTATTGTTAGGTTTATTTATTAAAAAAAAAAGAGGTCTCATAGTGCTCGCCAACGCCTAGGGTCATATCTAAACGAAGTCATAGACGATACTTGAGTAAGCCTGCTACTATGTGTTTGGCAAAATCTACATGAATAATGGCTTGACATAAAGAACGTACGTCAAATAGCGCTCTTTGCATAGCGTTGCCTGCTTTCTTGACTGGCTGCAACCCTTGCGTCCCACTGTTGGGCACGGGTCTCTCCACATTATTGGGGAGACCTGGAGCTTACTCCACGCTGCTCCAATGCGGGTTGGTGGAGAATTGGAACCAGAGTGGAGCTTTCTTGAATACGGCTGTTAAACTCAGACAATACTTTCACAACGAATTTGGGCCTATTAACGCCTTAAAACTCGTACCGATGTGTACTAGACGTCCTAGGTTTCCAAATCACCCTTACCGTATACAACACCTGTTAATCTAAAACTCACAGAAATCATAAAAATTATAATTGTATAATGGGCATACGGGCATATTGGAGTAAGCTCCAGACCGCTCCAGCAATGGAGAGAGACCCCTGCCCAGCAGTGGGACGCAATGAGTGTATGCCCATTTTTTTTCAACCTTTTTTATGTCCCACTACTGGGCACAGGTCTCCTCTCACAACTGAAAGGGATTTAGGCCATAATCCACCACGCTGCTCCAATGCGGGTTTAGATTCAGATTCATTCATTTGCTTTAAATGTGGTAAATTAACAGATGTAGTAGCATAAATTACAGGGTTCTTACGTTTACGATTTTTTTTAATGAAATTTGATACACAGATAGAGTATTAGAATAGAGTTATTATCCTGGCAAAATATACTGCTCCCGTAGGATAGATTACTATAATCAAATAAACTAAAATCACCCGAGCGAGCTGTGCCGTGTCACTAGCATTTGCTAAGCCTTACCTTTGTTACGTTAATAATATTAGTATTCTGATCCTCTGTGAGCTTATTTTCCGATCACAACGCACTGGTATTGTAAACGATTTAATTATCTATCTAATCTGCCATAGAGGTTTAACTCACAACGCATTCTGGTTATGATTTCATCGTTATATGGCTTTTTGATTACGCTTTCGGAGAAAGTCAGCCGACTATATCTGCAATATACCTTAATATAGGTATTCGCTCTGAATTAAGTAAGCCTCTATTTCTAGACTGGGTCTCGACTACTACAATTTTACTCGTATTTAAAAATATTGTTAAATATACAATGAGCTCCTGTTCTATAATTTACCCACCCCTATCAGTCGATTTTTAAGTTAAGTGCAATCGGGTATGACTTTCTTGTTTTAGGGTTTTTACATTTCTAAATTACACATAAATGCAGTCGGGTTTTTAAGTTTTTTAAATTACTGTTTTTTATTTTGATTACGACATTCGGGTTGGTTGATAAAGTTTTTGATTTCGACAAACATGGAACTTGCTATACTATGATTTAGTAACGATATTTGACTTGCACAGAACGACACGAGCATGGTCATATTGGATGGAAAAAGGGTGGGGAGAACACGCGAAGACAAGCACACAAACCAGCCCAAGAACAGAAAGAAAGAAAAGGAATTTATCATTAATTTTTTTGCATAGCTGGCAATCGAACCCAGGACTCTCCAAATGGCAATCCAACCCGGGGCACTCCGATCGATAGTCCGGCATGGTAACCATTGCGCCACACGGGTCGTATGGAGATATGACTAGATACCTAGTACGACGAAGCTTGACGACCTGATTGGCGAAATGGTTTCTATGCCGGAATGACAATCGAAGGCTTCCGGGTTCGATTCCCTGCGAAACAGATATTTGAATGATGAGTTTGAATATCTGTTCTCGGTCTGGGTGTTTGTGTTTCTGTCTTTGTGTGTGTCCATGGTACCCACGACACAGGGTATATCTACCCTTCTATGGAGCTATGAGTGTGAAGCGTTATTATTTTTAGTACGCCGTCAATTTTATTTTCGCTAATAAAGCTATTACAAATCCAATATAGAAACGTTTCTACTGATAATATATGTAGAACCATAGTTCATCGGCGCCGGAAGCCAACCTTTATCTTTTCCATCGGATATCAGAGAAAAGCTCGTGGCACACTTGCTACTTTGGTGTTAGCTTAACTCTTAGAGCAACAAAGCCTTCAGGAGAGACGGCGTAGCGCCTCGCTTTGATACATAATTTTTGTGCCAAATCTGGTGCGGGGAAAGAACGCACACATTTTAATTTTGTCACACATTCACAAATATTCTTTCATCGCTACAGGCGCATACATTTCTAAATATGTCCATTTCAATTAACAACGTCATTTTCTATGCACCGCCAACACTGACATCGATACACACAGACACACTAAATGTATAACTAGAAGGCACATTGTGCATGCACGTTGGGACGAGGAGTTCGCCCGTAAAGGCTACTCCTCTGACGGGTGTAATACCTGTCATACCTTGGTGCTTTAAGGCTTAACTAGATTTAGGCCAAAAAAGAGGTCTGCAATGCTCTTAACGTTATGCCTCATCTTGAGGCCTAAAGTTAAGAGCCGAGAGAAGAGAGTTTCCACGATTGTATTTCGGCATTCATGAGTCGTTGCTATGTTAGTGCTGGTAGACTTTTTCCGAGTTTTAGTTTAGCTAAATAATCTTTACAATGTATGACAATTAAATTATTACAATCCATAACTCTTAAAGAAAATTCCAATCTTTAAACGGTGCTTAGTATACATTGATGAATTTTTGTGTCTGCTACTATTTTTGTGTCCCACTGCAGGGCACATTGCAGGTATCTCCCCATTATTGAGAGGCCTGGACGCTGCTCGAATGTTGGTTTGTGGCCAACCCGCTGTCGAATGTTTTTAAACCACCCATAAGGCCACCAATAAAGTTTTAGTTCTTAGCTTCCCATTATTGGGGAGGCCTGGATAGCTCCAGGCCTCCCATCGTGTCCTTTTTCAAACAATTTCTTAGTGCGATATCTTGTTTCAATATAAGTTACATGTTGTGTGCTACGACCCTAAGTTTTATAGCGGAAGTTGGCAAGTTGCCGCTATAAAAACAGGAAAACAGAGCAACTATGAAAATGTTGATGGAAATGTCTTCTGATATATCGTCGTAGTTCCTATTTTTACCACACTTTCAAAACATTTCATATTGAATCGTAAAATATATACTACTTAATATCGAAGAATATTATAGTAGTATTAATTTTTTATACCTTCACGTTGTATTTACTTACGTTCTTACTGTAGATATCATAGATTTAGAATCCATACTGTAATCTATTCTATCTATACATATAATAAATCTGTAACAAGTCGGTTTCTGTACATTGAAGATATTTGAGAAAAACTGTCACTAGGGCTATTTATTAGCGTAATAGAATCCAAAACAGTGATTTTTAGAATTATTGTCTGTTTGTCTGTTTGTCTGTTTGTCTGTTTATCTGTTCGTTTGTGCGCGCTAATCTCAGGAACGGCTTAACGTAGAAGGATGCGGTTTTCACTGGTGTATTGGTATTTTTTTGGATTAACATTTAGGGTTTGTTTTATTTAAATCGGTTCACAAACAAAAAAGTTACGTCAATTTCAAGAATGATGAAATGGCGTGCGATTGCAGGCGTTCGCAAGTTTCGATAATTACTACATCTCTTAATATTCTAATAGCAAATTTTCGATCATTTATGCTAGATTTCATCTCGAAATATTAAAAAAGAACCATACATATCACCACATATTCAAAGAAATCCTCAATACAAAATGTACAAAACCTTAACAAAACGAGGCTACTGCCGACATCTATGTGGCGAATAGTTCATATTCAGAACTATTTGGTGATCTGTTGCAAATTTGGTATATCGACGATTTAATTTACACGCTATACGGTAGATGGCGCTGTTACTGAATAACGCTATTATAGAGTGGATTGGTGGAGATAATTTCAAATAATTAATTACGAGTATATTTACATAGTAAATTATCGAATAAAAAAATTAACAACTTAGAGAGCTTTGGATGGCGCTGATATTTTACTCATTGTGGTAGAGCATTATGGACGCGCGGCGCAGTGGTTACGTCCAGATATTATTGGTATTTGGTATCGATTTTATTTAATAGGTGACGCTATAGATGGCGTTGTTTCTCAATAACACTATTCCAATGCAGATCCAGAGATACTTAACAATAAATTGTCGACTCGCGTGGCGCAATGGTTACCATGCTGGACTGCCAAGCGAAGGGTCTTTGATTCCCGGCGAAGCAGAAATTTTAATGATGAATTTAATTTTCTGTTCTCGGTTTGAGTGTTTGTGTTTCTGTCTCTGTGTGTCTCATGGTACCCATTACACAGGGTCTACCCTACTGTGGGGCTATCAGTGTAAAACGTTAAAAAAATCAAAGTGTTCTACCGACTTTACTATGCTGAGTGATCTTTTTAAAATGGTACCTACGTCACCATATCATTATTACACCACCAGTTGAAGGTCAAAGTTCCACAAGCCGCTTTGCACGCTCCTTTTGATGTTTGAACGGATGTGTAAGTTATGGGACAACCTTCCAGCTGAGGCATTTCCAGTGGACTTTGACATGGGTTTCTTCAAGAAAGCTGTAAAGAAAGCTCTTCTTGAAAGCCAGTGCTCGGGTGGCTCCGCTGGGATTTTGTATTGAAATTAACTATAAAATCGTTTTCAGTGGTTAATTTAATAAAAGCTATTACATACACACGCAGTACTGGCACTGGTGTTACACTAATATGCTAAAGCGTCACGGCAGCAGCTCTGCATGGTGGTCACGCCCAAAATAATATTAGTAATCGATATATGTATAGAGGACTTACTTTATTTCTGATGCTGTAGGAAGGGTTGTTAATAGGACCAATTGACAACTAAACTCAAATGTAACGTCCAGATTTTATTGGTATCAATCTTATTTAATAGGCGACGTGCCTCTTAATCGCGTAGGGGCTGATCCTCTCACGCTGCTCCAATTCAGGTTGATGACATCTTCATTGTTAGTGGCCTAACTGCTGTCGCAAGTTTTATATCGCTCAAAAGACCTCCATTAACAGACGTCCTCCAGACAGCCTCCGTGGCGTAGTGGGTGATGAGCCGACTGCGAAACGTGAGGTCGTGTGTTCGATTCCCACCCAGGACAAATATTTGTGTGATGAACATGACTATTTGTTCTGTGTCTGGGTGTTAATTTATCTATTTAAGTATGTATTTAGATTTATATAAGTATGTTTATCAGCTTCCTGATTACCATAGCACAAGCTCTGCTTAGTTTGGAATCAGATTGTGTTGTGTGAATTGTCCAACGATATTTATTTATTTATTTATTTATTAAGTATGAACGACGGTATGTTAACGACAATTGCAACCAACGTGCAAGCAACCAAGAATTTGACTCCCAACTACTAACCACGCCTGACGTAGCGTAGTTGTATAGTTCACCACCTTTCTGCAATAGATTTAAGTTACATAATAATAATTAATCTATGAATTATTTGCAGCACAAATTATTTAATTATAATGATACTTTCCGCGGGCACAGCAGTACTATCTAAACACTTTAAAAACAGGCTATTGTAATACGTTTAATTTGTAAAAATAATTTGATGATAACGACTGAATTGTCGATAGGAGTACAGTAAGAACTGTAAGGACTCAGGAAGAATATATCTACTCAACATAATAATATGAACTTTTGTATCATAAATAATTTCATAAAAGGTAACAATAATCGAAGGGACAGTGGAGGGCGGTCACGCGAGCGCTCACCTACACGTTAGACAGACATTATCAAAGCTGCAACACAGACCTCCATAGTCTAGAGTTTTCAAGATGCTACAAACCGCAGCAAATGGTGACGCATCGCGAGAGCATCATTATCCAACGAAATTGCAACCTCATCAGCCACGACCACTTTGTCAAGAGATGGTCAAGAGTGAACGACTAAGGAGGAGGAGGAGGAGGAACAAATAATCCAAGTCTTTTGTACAAGTCTTTATCTACGCGGACGACGTCGCGGGCACAGCTAGTTATTTAATATAATAAAAGTAAAAGTGTGTTTGTTTGTTAGTCATTATTTTACGTCGCAAGGGTGATACGGATTGTCTTGATCTTTTGAGTGTAACAAAAATCCGGACAAATATCCGGTTAATTAATTTCCTTTGGGAAAAACCTTGTATTTCACACGGGCAAAGCCAAATTTTTACTATATTTTTGTAGATTTAGGAGCAGCGATGGCTGAGTGGTAAAAAACTGCGGTCTTCGACGTGACCAACCGGGTTCAAATCTCTGATAGGTGCGCGCCGAGAATTTGTAATGTGCGCATTTATCGCTGCTTTACGGTGATGGAAAATATAGTGATATTTAATTGATTACGTGTTCTCCATTGTAATGCATGCCTGAAAGGAATTCATAATTACACGAATGCATGACCACCAATGCGCACTTGGCCAGCGTGATGGATTATGGCCTCAATCTCACTCACTTGTAAGAGGAGACCTGTGCCCAACAGTGGGACATAGAAAAAGGTTGAAAAAAGAGGGTAAGTATAACTTTCACGGGTACACCACGTAAGTACCACAATTGGACTTATTTCAGCCGTGAAGGAATTCTAAAGTGTTTCGGTGAAAAGGTATGGTTGCCGGCCACACTTACATTACATGAGGCAACTATCAGACTAATAGCAACTCAACTGCATACGAGTTCAGGCAAGATTTACACCCGTATTCATAAAAAATACTATGAGGTCTCATAGTGCTCACCAACGCATAGGGTCATCTAAACTAATTCATAGACGATACTTGAGTGAAGCATGCTTGTCAAAATCGACATAAATCGATGGCTTGACATAACGAACGCACGTCAAATAGCGCTCTTTGCATAGCGTTGATGCTTCTTGCATACGGCTGTTAGGCTTGCTTGTCGTTATGTCCATGGGCTAAGCAACCACTTAACACCACGTGACCTACATTCTAAATAACTAGGCAAATACGAATAAATTATCGTACTTTCATCCATAATATTTACAATTCTTCTTCTTCTTTTCAGTATTATATCAGTATTATTATTAACTAGCTGTGCCCGCGACGTCGTCCGCGTAGATAAAGACTTGTACAAAAGACTTGGATTATTTGTTCCTCCTCCTCCTCCTCCTTAGTCGTTCACTCTTGACCATCTCTTGACAAAGTGGTCGTGGCTGATGAGGTTGCAATTTCGTTGGATAATGATGCTCTCGCGATGCGTCACCATTTGCTGCGGTTTGTAGCATCTTGAAAACTCTAGACTATGGAGGTCTGTGTTGCAGCTTTGATAATGTCTGTCTAACGTGTAGGTGAGCGCTCGCGTGACCGCCCTCCACTGTCCCTTCGATTATTGTTACCTTTTATGAAATTATTTATGATACAAAAGTTCATATTATTATGTTGAGTAGATATATTCTTCCTGAGTCCTTACAGTTCTTACTGTACTCCTATTGACAATTCAGTCGTTATCATCAAATTATTTTTACAAATTAAACGTATTACAATAGCCTGTTTTTAAAGTGTTTAGATAGTACTGCTGTGCCCGCGGAAAGTATCATTATAATTAAATAATTTGTGCTGCAAATAATTCATAGATTAATTATTATTATGTAACTTAAATCTATTGCAGAAAGGTGGTGAACTATACAACTACGCTACGTCAGGCGTGGTTAGTAGTTGGGAGTCAAATTCTTGGTTGCTTGCACGTTGGTTGCAATTGTCGTTAACATACCGTCGTTCATACTTAATAAATAAATAAATAAATAAATATCGTTGGACAATTTACACAACACAATCTGATTCCAAACTAAGCAGAGCTTGTGCTATGGTAATCAGGAAGCTGATAAACATACTTATATAAATCTAAATACATACTTAAATAGATAAATTAACACCCAGACACAGAACAAATAGTCATGTTCATCACACAAATATTTGTCCTGGGTGGGAATCGAACACACGACCTCACGTTTCGCAGTCGGCTCATCACCCACTACGCCACGGAGGCTGTCTGGAGGACGTCTGTTAATGGAGGTCTTTTGAGCGATATAAAACTTGCGACAGCAGTTAGGCCACTAACAATGAAGATGTCATCAACCTGAATTGGAGCAGCGTGAGAGGATCAGCCCCTACGCGATTAAGAGGCACGTCGCCTATTAAATAAGATTGATACCAATAAAATCTGGACGTTACATTTGAGTTTAGTTGTCAATTGGTCCTATTAACAACCCTTCCTACAGCATCAGAAATAAAGTAAGTCCTCTATACATATATCGATTACTAATATTATTTTGGGCGTGACCACCATGCAGAGCTGCTGCCGTGACGCTTTAGCATATTAGTGTAACACCAGTGCCAGTACTGCGTGTGTATGTAATAGCTTTTATTAAATTAACCACTGAAAACGATTTTATAGTTATTATATTTAATTAGATTATAGATTTTATAGTTAATTATAGTCATTCCATCGGTAGACATCGCTTTGATCACACACGTTTACTCGGCAGCAGCAACTAAACGCGCCAGCGGTTCTCAACCTTAGTACAGTGAAATTTACTATTCGTAATGTTTAAGTGCATTCGGTGCAATACGGAGTTCATTGATGGAGTTCAGTGCTCAGTTTGTTTGAATCGATTTGATTTTCCGTGTGCCGGTATAACGGAAACTGGTTATCGCAAGTTGGGTGACAGGAAACTTACTTGGAAATGTTCCTCATGCAAAAATCCAAGCCCTACACCAAATAAATCCCCGGAACTAGAAGGCATACATGTGGAGTTAAGGAACCTCTCAGCACAACTAGCAACCTTGCCCGCACTCGTGGAAACCGTAAAAAAGATTCAAGAAGAGATAAGTGATCTGAAAGCTATCAAGTCGGAGCTCATCGAAGTAAAGGCCTCCGTGAATTCGGTACAAGACTCAATTTCATCCATTACTGATAAAATCAATACTTTGGACCGTGAAGTTCAGGCTCTCCACTCAACCAAAGAACAACTAAAAATATTGCAGCAACGCTTGGAGCTACTAGAGGTCAAGACTAACGAAAATGATCAACGCACACGTCTAAACAATATAGAAATAAAAGGGGTGCCAAGCAAACCCTCAGAGAACTTATATGACATAGTATCCAAAATTGGAGACGTCATCCGTCACAAATTAAATAAAGAACAAATAAATTATATTGCCCGGGTACCTACACGAGGAGACAATAAGACCAAGAATATCGTTGTATCCTTACATAATAGATACATAAAAGAAGACTTTTTAGCAGCTGCTAGAAAGTGTAAATCAATATCAACTACAAGCATAGGGTTAAGTGGAGATAATAAAATTTACATTAACGATCATCTCACGCTCAGGTACAAAGCCCTATTAAATAAAGCAAAAGTTTTAGCAAAGGAGAATAAGTTTGAATTTACGTGGGTAAAAGGCTGCAGAATATTTGTAAGGAAGAACGGTACATCTCCTGTAATTTCTATTAACTCAGAAGTAGATCTGAAGCGCATATCTAGTTAATTAAAATAAAAAGTTAAATTTCTCTTGAAGCTAATAGTTTTTGATATAAAAAGTTTTTTCGTTATTTAATAATCTTAAATATTTACCACACTCTGCTCCGCAAAGTTTGAGAAGCGCAAGTTGTTTACGACGAAGTGCACAGATTCTTTTGTTCTCTTATCGCTCATTTTTTGCTTTGATTTTACATTGTTTAAATATTAGTTTATCGCACACTGTTACTTATTTGTAGTGTCATTAGACTCAAATTGAATTAGACTCACTTAGCAAAATTGTTGAGTAAAAATTGCCGTATTAGCTTATTTTTTGTATGCTTTAAAGGCGCACTTTGCTTAACATTGAAACTTTTTCTTATACTACCGACTGCTTCTGCATATTGCAGCGTTTATTTGCTTTGACCATAGTAATTGCTCGCATACTTTTGTAAAATATTAAGCCAATTCAGTTCTTTGGTGTAACGTGTGCTCATTAAGTTCAAGTTGCCTTTCGCCTGTATCGTTGTATCAGGTAGGTACTTTAAGCTACGAGTATCATCCGTCTCTTTTAACAATCATTGTCATTCCCTGTAACTAAAGTAAAATTTGCATGTACGTAATGGCAAAACATACATTATGGCGGTAATTTCTATATATTACCAGAACGTACGGGGCCTCAGAACAAAGACGTCGACATTTCGACGGAACATATGTTTGAATTGCTATGATGTTGTGTGTCTAACAGAAACTTGGCTTATCGAAGGAATTAGGGATAGCGAGCTATTTGATGAGAGGTATTTAGTGTGGAGACGTGACAGAAACTATACGGAGACTAAACAAAACCTAGGGGGTGGCGTGTTAATTGCTGTACGTCGCGTGCTCTCAGCGGAGATAAAAAATAACTGGTGTTCTTCCGCTGAAGACATTTGGATAACACTATCGATTCATGATGCCAAAGTAAATTGTAATATTCACATATGCACAGTTTATATGTGTAATCAACATATGGGTAACTCGTTCTCGGACCAATTAATGAATTTTTCTGACAATCTCGTTGATATTGTTCTGAGTCATAAATCGGATAAATTTTTAATAATAGGTGACTTCAATCTATCAAATTTAAACTGGCTCCCAATAAATTCGGATTCTTCTCTGCACCCCGACAATATACAAGGTCATATACAAACTGATTTTATTGACAAATTAAGTTTATGCAACCTATCACAATACAACTCCTATACGAATTGTAAAAATCGTATATTAGACTTGGTATTTTGTAATAGCGAAATAACCATATCAAAATGCAATGATCCTCTTGTACCAGAGGATCCTTACCACACATCATTAGTTATATCTGCGGACTTTGTCCATTATCGCACTCTCTATACGAGGCCGCGCAATAAATTTATATACTTTAAGGGGGACTATGAGTCTATATCAAATTCACTTAACTTAATTGATTGGACACATGAATTTAGTATTAGATCGCTAGAAGACGCTATCGAATTCTTTTATAATTTGTTAGGAGATTTACGTAACAAATATATTCCCAAGGCGTTAATCAAACCTTCTGACATACACCCACCATGGTATAAATCACCACTAGTGAAAATTCTTAGGGAAAAAAATAAATACCACTCTAAATTTAAAAAATACAAAAACCTTTCTGACTATAATTCTTTTGCCTTACTAAGAGATCGCGCTAAAACCCTAGAGAGTGAATTATACTCTGCATACATTCAAAATGTTGAGACCAATATAGGCAAAAATCCCCGAGCTTTTTGGTCATATGTAAAAACCTTAAAACAAACCAATTCTTATCCCTCGGTCATGAAGTATGGGCACAGCAGCTCTGGTGATGGCACTGAGATTTGTAACATGTTTGCACAGTATTTTTACTCCACCTTCTCACAAGACAATACCACCTTAAATGCATTTCACTTTCAAGATGATGAACATAATTTCAATAAAACTAATTACGACATCACATCTATTAAAATTTGTGACTCGGAAGTGTACAGTCTACTTAAAAAATTAGATTTAAAAAAATCCGCCGGCCCAGACGGTATTCCAGCTGTGTTTATAGTCAGATGTGCTAAAAGTCTCACTAAACCACTGTCAATGTTATTCGAGAAGTCTATTAAAGATGGGATAGTTCCTACTATATGGAAATCCGCTTATATTACACCCATACATAAAAAGGGACCTAAGAATGTCATAGAAAACTACAGGCCAATCTCAAAACTGTGTTTGTTTGCTAAAATATTAGAGAAATTAGTACATCAACAAATCTATACTGTTCTTGAGCAATACTTCATTGACGACCAGCACGGTTTCCTTAAAAATAAGTCGACCACTTCAAATCTCATTCTTTGCAGCGAATACCTATCTAGGCACATGTCACAACCATCCCAGGTTGACGTTATCTACACAGACTACATGAAAGCATTTGACCGAATAGATCACTTGATACTCCTACGAAAACTACAAATTGCGGGTATTAGAGGAAACCTGTTCAGGTGGTTCTGTTCCTATATATTAAACAGAAATCAAACTATTGTTCTAAATGGTTTTGCATCATCTAATATGGTAATACCGTCAGGAATTCCTCAGGGATCACTGCTTGGGCCTCTCCTATTCGTCATCTTTATAAACGACATCAACAAATGTTTCACCTATTCCAAAATCCTACTTTTCGCAGACGATATGAAAATTTTATCTGTTATTAATTCTGTTGACGATGCTATTAACCTGCAAAAAGATCTTGACGCATTCCAAAAATATTGTACTCATTCAAAATTAAATTTAAATGTGAGTAAATGTTTCGTTTGTTCATTTACTCGCAAACCCAATCCCATAACATTTGATTACAAAATCAACTCTACTTCACTTACACGAGTAGACACAATTAGAGATTTAGGTGTAACATTTGACTCTAAACTTTTGTTCGACAAGCACATCGATGACATAGTACGTAAAGCTTCCAAAGCCCTGGGATTTATATTTCGTGTTTCTGCAGAATTTAAGAACATAAAAACACTTAAAATCTTATATTGCACATTTGTCCGATGTCATCTCGAATACGCTTCTCCGGTTTGGAATCCCATTTATGACACATATGTGAACCGCATTGAACGTATCCAAAAGCGTTTCTTAAATTTCTTGCAATATCGATGCAAAGAATTTGTCACTGGTTACAACAAACAATGCAAAAGGCATCACATACTTCCTCTACACGAGCGTAGGCGAATTGCTGACTTGGCTTACATATTTAATATAATTAATGGGTCTGTGAACTCCCCTGAGTTACTAAGCAATGTCAATTTCAGAGTGCCCAAATTGTGTAGTAGGATACCTGCTCCTCTTTATGTTCCTCTATCTAAAACAAAATATAGAAAAAACGCGTTCTTCGTTAGAGCAAGCAGATTATTAAATACTACGGCGCGTGAAATTGACATTGATTTGTTTGATACTAATGTTTCCAAACTTAAACGAGCTATGACTCAAAAGTTTTTCTATATGACTTTTTAGTTTTTATTGCTACCGATTTCTTGCACTTGTTCCACTGTACAATTAAGTTTACTATACTATTGTAATCTTAGTAGATAGCAAAATCTATCGATTTTTTTTTTATATAGAGATATACCTATACGCGAAAACTTGTAAGTGGCTGTCACTTTTTTAATGCTTTATTTATAAATATTTTAATTTAGCTGTAAGTTTTCCAAATAAATAAATAAATAAATAAATAAATAAATAAATAAATAAATAAATAGTTAATTTCAATACAAAATCCCAGCGGAGCCACCCGAGCACTGGCTTTCAAGAAGAGCTTTCTTTACAGCTTTCTTGAAGAAACCCATGTCAAAGTCCACTGGAAATGCCTCAGCTGGAAGGTTGTCCCATAACTTACACATCCGTTCAAACATCAAAAGGAGCGTGCAAAGCGGCTTGTGGAACTTTGACCTTCAACTGGTGGTGTAATAATGATATGGTGACGTAGGTACCATTTTGAAAAGATCACTCAGCATAGTAAAGTCGGTAGAACACTTTGATTTTTTTAACGTTTTACACTGATAGCCCCACAGTAGGGTAGACCCTGTGTAATGGGTACCATGAGACACACAGAGACAGAAACACAAACACTCAAACCGAGAACAGAAAATTAAATTCATCATTAAAATTTCTGCTTCGCCGGGAATCAAAGACCCTTCGCTTGGCAGTCCAGCATGGTAACCATTGCGCCACGCGAGTCGACAATTTATTGTTAAGTATCTCTGGATCTGCATTGGAATAGTGTTATTGAGAAACAACGCCATCTATAGCGTCACCTATTAAATAAAATCGATACCAAATACCAATAATATCTGGACGTAACCACTGCGCCGCGCGTCCATAATGCTCTACCACAATGAGTAAAATATCAGCGCCATCCAAAGCTCTCTAAGTTGTTAATTTTTTTATTCGATAATTTACTATGTAAATATACTCGTAATTAATTATTTGAAATTATCTCCACCAATCCACTCTATAATAGCGTTATTCAGTAACAGCGCCATCTACCGTATAGCGTGTAAATTAAATCGTCGATATACCAAATTTGCAACAGATCACCAAATAGTTCTGAATATGAACTATTCGCCACATAGATGTCGGCAGTAGCCTCGTTTTGTTAAGGTTTTGTACATTTTGTATTGAGGATTTCTTTGAATATGTGGTGATATGTATGGTTCTTTTTTAATATTTCGAGATGAAATCTAGCATAAATGATCGAAAATTTGCTATTAGAATATTAAGAGATGTAGTAATTATCGAAACTTGCGAACGCCTGCAATCGCACGCCATTTCATCATTCTTGAAATTGACGTAACTTTTTTGTTTGTGAACCGATTTAAATAAAACAAACCCTAAATGTTAATCCAAAAAAATACCAATACACCAGTGAAAACCGCATCCTTCTACGTTAAGCCGTTCCTGAGATTAGCGCGCACAAACGAACAGATAAACAGACAAACAGACAAACAGACAATAATTCTAAAAATCACTGTTTTGGATTCTATTACGCTAATAAATAGCCCTAGTGACAGTTTTTCTCAAATATCTTCAATGTACAGAAACCGACTTGTTACAGATTTATTATATGTATAGAAGTAACTCTGTCTGTCTTTTACGCTTTCCCGCTTACTGAACCAATTTTAATGCAGTTTCGAACACAGATAGAGTGGACCTTGGGAAAGGACATAAGATGGTTTGGCAAAGGGAGATCTCCCGCCGGGCGAGGTGGTCATGCCCGGGGAGCGGCCGCGCTCCATCTGACTCAATTCGGAGCTTGTATATATGGTAGGATATTCCGAAAACTTCGATAGCGTGATTCAGGAATACCCGTGGTGCCATCTCTTGATGAGTAGCGGAAGGTTGCTACATCACCCCCTGCTCAGACCGGAGGTCGATAACTTCTATCCATGCTTGAGTAATCTTCGCTTACAAGCGCCTTGAATGCCCTCTATCTGCGGTGAGTCGAGATGTGAGGGTGCAGACCTTGTGTCGCCCTCTGTCCACGGTGAGTCGGGATGTGAGGGTGTAGCGAAGTGTGAAGATGCCCTCTATCTTCGGTGAGTCGAGATGTGAGGGTAGGGTGGAATGTGGAGGCGAGTAGAGTGGGTACTCGAGCCGTCCACGACGTCGCAGGAGGCAGCTTGATCAGGAACAGGAAGCGTGTACATGGTGCGCTGCGATGAACCTGACGAGCTGGTGAAGTGATGCTGCAGTCCATCCAGGGAGTGAAGGTGCGACTGATGAAGGTCATAAGGGACGTATTCTTGTCCGGGGTCACCAGTTTGGCAAAGGGAGATCTCATGTCTCGTGTATAATGGTCATGCCCGGGGAGCGGCCGCGCTCCAACTGACTCAATTCGGAGCTTGTATATATGGTAGGATATTCCGAAAACTTCGATAGCGTGATTCAGGAATACCCGTGGTGCCATCTCTTGATGAGTAGCGGAAGGTTGCTACAATGGTTTTTATCCTACGGGAACCTATAAAACGGGCCCACGCGGGCAAAGCCGCTGGCGGAAGGCCAGTACAAAAAAAAACATTATTTCACGTTAGAAATATAAACAAGAATGATTCAGTTTCATAGCTAAATTATGACATCCAATATTTACCGTTAAATTGACACCAATCAACTAAATTATTTCATTTAAATAGCTTTAACGGGAATAACGTTTATTTTCGTAATAGTCTCTAAATTTGCATTGATTGATCCCACGAAAGTATAATAAGCGGTGATTTCCATAACGGAATATTGAAGTGTATTATTATTATAATAACATTGACTATCAATAATATTCAGTTATAAAATAACGTACCTATCGTTCTGAATGGGCACCGAGTCCTATCGGAAATGAAAAGTTGGGCCATAGTATATAGTTACACACTCATACGTTACACACTCATAGCCCCACAGTAAGGTAATTAATACCCTGTGTACTAATGTGTGTGGGTACCATGGACACATGTCCATGGTACCCACGACACGTCATTTGTATGTACAAAGACAGGAACACAAACAACCAGACCAAGAACAGAAATTTAAACTCATCACCCAAATTTCAGTTTCGCCGGGAATCGAACCCGGTACCCCTCGATTGTCAGTCCGGCATGGTAACCATGGCGCCACGCGGGTCGCCCGTATATTATAAATTCGTTCCCATTCAGTACATTTTCCACTTTGCTGTTACAATTATTATGTAAAATCTTGTTTCCCAGGGGTGGAACAGTTTAAGTGTCTTCCATTATTTCTAGAAGTAAAAAATTCATCTAAGCTCAGCGGAGTCGACACTATAGTTATAAGGCTTCAAGCTGTCCCAACGGTATCGAGAGTTAAGGCTTACTACAAAATAACGCGAATGCGAATGAAACGCAGGTGTAATATGCTCGCGATCTACTAATCTAATTTTCTATCGAGATCTAATTTTCATGCGCTTTTCCATGATTTGGAGTTCACGTTAAGCTGTCCCGTTTGTTATCGAAAGAAACTGCTAGCTTTTAACCCTGTCGGTGGCGTTATGACCTGTTTGAAAACATCCGACAGCAGATTGTCCACTAACCCGTATCTCCATCATCCCGCATTAGACTTAGAAGAGAAAAAATCGACAGTGCCGCGTTTGAAATGGCATTAATTGTCATGAGAAAATCCGGTCTTGGACTACCAAGTCAATTGAGATACTTTTAATGAGCTGTCAAAACGTGACATCCCCATACATTTTGTATGAGAAAATGATTAGTGACGTCACTTATCATATATAGTCAATTGACTTAATTATTATTGATTTAAACGGTAATATAAATCATGTACAAAAAGAATTAACAATTATATTGCTTTCCAAGCGTGATTTAGTGCAACCTTTTTAAGATAAGGATTTTGAATTTTTTTGTGCATAGTGTCCGAGACCCTATTCACAAAAATGTAACATTTTAATAATTATACTGAACTGAGCATTTATAATTTATTTTAATATAAACGTCTGTCAACCTAAGTAATAGTAAGTACATTATGAATATTCTAAAAAACCGATTCAATTTTTTCAGTGTTGTTCGCAAGGTACAGCCATCGCCATTATGTAAGAAGCCTTAATCCAAGAAAATTCTAGCTAAAGAATAAAGTTTTATTTAGTGGAAGTATAATACTTACCATTAGTTTATCTTGGATTTTTTGTAAATTTGAGAACATAATTCTTGTGGACCTGTTTTTCCGAGTTACAGTGATAAACAGTACCAAATTTTAAGTAAGTAATATCATTTAAAGTAGGTAAATTGATTTCTAGCCTGCTTGATATTCCTATATTTATATTTATCATGTAGTTGGTAGAACTATTATCGTTCGCCCGAGGAAGTACCACCGCTGCACCCACTTCTGCCGTGAACAAATTCTGTTGTGTTTCGGTGAAAAGGTGCACTTGCCGGCCACACTTACATGAGGCGACCAGTAGCCTCCGGAGTAGCAGCACAACAGCTGCATACGACCTCAGACAAGACTTACCTATGCTTGCTTGAGGTTGTATGTAGATGGGCTGCAGCGACCACTTAACACCACGTTGCCTGCATGCTCGTCTGCTACTCCATTCGAATAAAAAAAATATTCCTATCCAAACTTCAAAAAAAATTGTGTGATGTTAGGTACTAAAATTCAGTGTTCGGATTTTTCATGATACACAACCTATAGTTCTTTTATAAAATTATGATTCTTCTATTCCATTAGTTCTTCCTTCTCTTATGCAATGCGATTTGACCCGTGTAGCGCAATGGTTAGCATATCGGACTGTCGATCGGAGGCTCCCGGATTCGATTCCCGGCAAGGCAGGATAAGGAGAATAATAATTTGAATGATGATCTGATATTTCTGTTCTCGGTCTGGATGTTTGTGTTTCTGTCTTTGTGTATGGCTCAAATAGACAAATAAATATAATAAAAATCATAAGGACGTCATACGATAAACAATTAAATATCACAATATTTTACATCATCGTGGAGCAGCGATGAAATGCGCAAATTACAAACTTTTGTCAGAGGTGCGCGCGGAGGATTTGAACCCGGCATCTCCCGCGACGGAGACCGCGGTCCTTAGTACTCGGTCACCTATAACGTGCTGGCTACATTTTGAACTATTTGCAATATAAAAGTAAAGGACGTCACGGGAGCTTACTTGATTTTACCCGGACAGTCAATGTACTAGTGTGGGGGTATGAGTGTGAACCGTTATTAAAAATAAAAATAATATAAAATGCAATGTATCAACACCACCACAGCCATCGCCGAGAGCCGTATTGGAAATACATACCTATGTATGTATGAAGATTCAATGTAAACACGCGTTTTTGTTGACGTTGCCACAGCAATATTAGTGGAAATATTTTATTATATGCGACACGGCAACCGGCTACAAGAAGGGCTGTATATAAGCGCTGAATAATTTATTAAGATCAATTTCAAACTTGAAAATTCTCCGCATACTAGTAAACATGAGACCAAATTAGATTTTAAATTACATTCATACAGGGAATTACCACCACTGTCCTTAATTTTGTGTTGCGGTGTCAAGGTGCGGTTACCAGGAAGACTTACATGAGGTGGTCATCAATATCCAATGTAGGGGAGCAACTGCATACGACCTCAGGCAAAACTCAAAATTGCTTGAGGTTATATTTAAATTTGCATGGAATCAATGTGCTGGAGCGATCATGTAATCTCCATGACTGTCTGCTACTTTATTTAAATAAAAAATAAAAAAAACACCGTAGATGGACCTATCCAATAAAAATGGTTGTCTGTAAAGTCGGTTTACGGAACATAGTTTAACGTGACGACGTCGTAACAAATCAATGAAAACCACATTAACTTTTCACGTCACGTAATACACAGTCGACGAACGGCGCAAGCCGAACACTCAAGCCTCAATGTAACGTTACAAGCGTAACGTTACAATGAGCGTAACGTTACAATGAGTCATACTTTTTCGTGCGTGCAGCCGGCGTCATCCGATTTATTAGACGTTGTCACGTAATAAAACAGTATGTAACAATATAAGCTCCCAAAAGCTATAAATAGGAAATTTTGAATAAAGCTATATATTTAAAAGCCAACAAACAGCCTTTTATTTCTTTCGTCGGATTTTAATGTCAGTAAAATTTGTGTTAAAAAAGGACTTCCACCAAAGATTTTTCCGGCTCATGTCTGTCAGATGAAAGCCATTGAAAGCCAAAGAAGATTAATCAGATAACCATCACAAAGGCTATTGAATTTAATCAGACCGATAAGACAATTGCTTTTTGATTCTACGAGAATTTGACAGCATTAAGTCTTGGTCATTAAGTTTTCCGTGCTTCGGAACGTTAAGCCTCGGTCCCGGTTGTTGTCGATAGATAACAGTCGTTAAACCTTGTCGGAGGCCTTATGAGCGGTTTGAAAACATCCGACAGCGGGTTGGCCACTTAGTTTGGAATCAGATGGTGTTGTGTGAATTGTCCAAATATATTTATATATATTCATATTTATATTTATTCTTTTTCATTATTAGGAACCTATTATAGAATCAAGGTACTTAGCCAGATTATAACAACCCCATAATTATTTGCTTATCGTAGACAAAACAAGTTGTGTTTCACCTAAAGCGTCCTGTGAGGAATGTCCTAAGAATTTATCTACGGATAAAGTTTGCTACAGATTCAAAATTATTGAGTGTATCTATCTTTGTAAATCTTTTTAGGGTTCGGGTTAACTCGGTACGTAGATGTATTCTGTGAACCACATTTAGATTTTCACACAAAAATACTTAGTACTGAAACTCAAAATTTTTTTTTCATCAAACCCATACGTGTGGAGTATCTATGAATAGGTCTTTAAAAATGATATTGAGGTTTCTAATATATTTTTTTTTCTAAACTGAATAGTTTGCGCGAGAGACACTTTCAAAGTAGTAAAATGTGTGTAACTTCTAAAATAAGAGAATGATGAAACTAAAAAAAAATATATGATGTACATTACGATGCAAACATCCACCAAAAATTGATTTGAACGAGATCTAGTAAAGAGTTTTCTTTTATTAGTCATAAATCGTAAACCACAATTTACCTTTCATTCAATCTTAATCAATGATATCTATGGATAATCAAAGGCAATGATGTATTTCTGTTACCGCTATTGTTATACAAATACTAAAAATAGAATAAAATAAATATTAAGGGGGCTCCCATACAATAAACGTGTTTTTTTTTATAGATAATGGTACGAACGCTTCGTGCGTGAGTCCGACTCGCACTTGGCCGGTTTTTTTAGGTCAGTGACAATTTCACAAAAAGAGTGTTTCGTTTTCCAAAGACGACAGATACGAGTGGTTCTGACAAGATTTTGATGCGATTGGATTTGCGAGGAGGAAAACGTATTAGCTTTTTTCACGCTATGTGAGTTTCTTTACCCAACCGCAATTTCTAAACTTCCCGATAGATTTATTTATGTATGTATGTATGTGTCTATCTATCTATGTGTTTATTTAGTCTTTAGTTAGTTCTTTTTTTTTCTAGTTAATAATCCTTTAAATTAAGTAAATATTTTCCTGCCTACCGTAACTTCTAGCCATCACCCAGGGTTGACTGGCAGAGAATGCCAGGCATTAAGTCTTACCCTGTAACCCTTATACTTTAAGGAGCTACAAATAATAAATAAATAAATAGATTTGGACGTGAAGGTTAGGTATCATTACAATTATTATTGTGACGCTGATACTAGTTTATATAACGTTTAACACTTATAGCCCCACAGTAGGGTACATATACCCTAAGTCGTGGGTACCATGGACACAACAAAGACAGAAACACAAACACCCAGACCGAGAACAGAAATTTTAAACTCATCATTCAAATTTCTGCTTCGCCGGGAATCGGCAGTCCGACATGATAACCACTACGCCACGCAGGTCGTCAAATGAAAAAAATCTATAGGCGTATATTAAAAACACACTCTACCTAACTCGCACTAAACTACGCTTGGAAAGCAGGATACTCGTTAGTAAATTTTTATACATTATTTTTATTGCTTTTCAAGTCTATAATAAGTTAGACATTATACAAGCATGTGACGTCACAAATGGTTGCTCATAAATTTTGTGTATGATAGTGTCGCGTTTAGCTTAATTGATTGGGCGGTAAAATGCTATATTCTTATGTAATTTAGAGTAACTTATGTAGTTAATAACACTAGGTTTATTATTAAAACCAAATAACACGCTTTTGTGAAAATACGAAGTAAAAAGTAAAAAAATAAGGTGAAAATGTATTTTACTTTTTAGTTCGTATTTTCACAAAAGCGTGTTTTTTAGTTTTTAAACTACATTATTCATTTTTAATTTTTTTTGTTGGATTTCTTTCATATTATTGCGTTGTCATCGGCCCTTGACCCCTGTGCAAATTTTCAAGTTAATCAGACGCTTAGAAGTAGGTGAAAATGAAATGAAAAGATTCCGTTACATACATACATATGTACATAGATACAGGTCAAGCTAATATAAGCGTGTTAAAAATAGGATCTTGAATATTGTACGGCTGTAGTGGCAACTGCAGATTGTAATAATAGTATCTATAATATATGAAAGAAGGAAAAAAAGAAAAAAAAGAACACTAGTAAGTCCGGCAACAATCATATATTCGTATCTGCCAAATAGATCTAAAAATTAAAGGGATTTCAAAATAAAAATGCTAAATTCACAAAGCAAGACGCGTTCGGTAAAAAATGTCTTTTGCGTTCCAACAAAGATCTTTCCGAAGATAAGCGATAAGGATATCGAAGAGCCGTCACAAAGGAGATTAATCAGACCAATAAGACAATTGCTTTTGGATCCGACAGCAATTGACAGCATTATGCCTCGGTAATCTTGGAGATTGTGAGCTACGAACGCCTATTGGCAGGATTTTGATCGGATTGGAACTGAAAGGCGAAAAACGTGATAGCTTTTTTACAGCAGTACGAATTGTATAATTCCTTATCCAATTTTTCGAATATAGTTTCGAATATTACATGATCTTGAATATTATATAACAATGGCCAGTACAGTAAATCTAAGCATATAGATTTAGAATTAATCTAACAGTAATTAACTAATATTAAATAAAGAAAAATAGTGTACCGATCCTTTTAAATAACGCTACACACTTATAGTCCCACACTAGGATTCCCTGTGTCGTGGGTACCATAGACATACATAAAGACATGAACACAAACACCCAGACCGAGAAGAGAGATTTAAACTCATCGTTTAAATCTCTGTTTTACAGGGAATCGCACCCGGGACTCTTTTATCGGCAGTCTGCCATCGTAACCATTGCGCCACACCGGTCGTATTTTTGTTGCCGCGTATGTGTAGTTTGAAAAGACTACTTACACGAGTACGTCCTATCTAACATACATGTCTCACATCAAAGATATTTGTCTTACTTTTTTTCAATAATAGTTTTCTCTCTATTTTCATTTTTTCGACAATCCCAAATGGAATTCTCGCATTTTCTTTGTGAATTGGATTGTTATTTTAGCGGACGTTTATTATCTGCGGATCGGTTTTATGATCCAAAAATAGAGTTCTCTGTGCGCGGAGAGTGTTATATTTTTTTCCAATTTAGGCGTCTGACTGTGAACGAAATATCTACTGGAGTTTTATTTTTATGAGATTGTAGTTATATAGTTAGTAATACTACTATTAAATATAATTTAACTTTATTGAATGCCCCACTGATGGGCACGGAACTTCTTTCGGAATTGACAGGGATGTCGGTCATAGCTTACCACGCTGGCTAAGTGCAGGCAAGTCTTTATTCATGCGATTTTTTTGTCAAGAGACCTCTGTCTACCTTGTATTATATTATATTATATATATCACTGTGTACCATTGACAAGAAAAAGATAAAACATATTTTAATTATGAGATTTCGATAATATTCTTGACATTTTTTTAATGAATACAAGCTTAAATAGATTGCAAAAGGAACATGCAAGCCAATAATACAACAATAATCATTTTTATTTATTTTATGGTGTAACAGTAATAAAAAAATTAAAAATTGACACTTGACCTCGTATCTTGCCGCCGGAGTTGGACAGACGCGCTCAATTATTCAGGCCTGTTACAGGTAATTTTGTTTTGTAGGCCTTTTTGAATACCTTTTTTTTTGGTATCGGGGGGAAACCTTCAAAAGGTACCTACACCTTGGGAGAGGATACCGGGTTATGTGGGATTTGACCGCACTAAAACCCCCTCGGTGGCCTGCCTCTGCGTTTGTGAGGACTCCGGGATCTCCATAGGAACGCACCGGTGTCCTCCACGCGCGGCGCCCCATAACGGGCCCATCTTCGGGACAGCAGATGTGCTCTCCTGCACCTTCAGGTGTTCAAGGCGGCATGCGGCCACGCATACACCGCCGTCCCTCCAGGGGCTGCTGGCTGGACGGGTCAAGCTCCCACTATCACCGTCCGCATCCCCGGAAGCCCCCTTTTAGTCGCCTCTTACGATCAGGCAGGGGATACCGTAGCTCTATTCTTAATCCCGAAGCTACAGAGACTAGGCCTTTTTGAATGCCTACAGAAAAAAAAACTTATACAATACGGTACTTGACTGTTAAAACAATTGTGAAGTCACAAGCCGGTATTACGTAAGTAGCCGGTACAATTACTAAATGTACGGTACATTGCATGGTACGTAAATCATGTACGAAAACGCATTACTAACAGTTATCCTACTTCCTGAGCGAAGTTTAGTTCCTTTTTAAGGTATGATTTTTAGATATTTTAGTCTGTGAACTTACAATTATACCCTTTGGTTTCCGTGCGTCAGTAAGAACCATTACCATAAAGCGAATGTCCATATTTAACCACATAACTACTTATTTTGTAAGTTGACGTGTGAAATTCCCAAAAATACTAAATAGGTAAGGTATTTAGCAGCCAAAAATTTAATTTTCAAGCCACTTGGCTGCAATTTTCCTTTTTACCACGGACGTGTAGGACTATAACATGGGGTTCTTCAAGAAAGCTTTAAAAAAAAAGCTCTCCTCCAATGCCGGCAATGATCGGGCGGCTCCCCTGGGGTTACCCGTGTCCATAGGCGACGGCAATCGCTTAACACCACGCGGCCCGTCTGCCTTATTGTTCGGTTTATTTATAAAAAAAAAACTCATTTTGCGTCCCACTGAGTAACAGATTTCTCCTCTAAATTGGGGGGAATCGCGACAGCGGATTGGTCATTAACCAGCAACTCCTGCGTTGGAGCAGAGTGATGAGTAGGTTCAGGGCTTACTGGGGAGAGACCCAAGCCCAGCAGTGGGGCGCAAAAAATACAAAAGCCAAGAAGCACGCATTTTTTTACACTGAATAAACATTGAACTAGGAGCGCTGACATTCCCATAAATTCAATGGAATTTTACGTCGATTTACCTTTTGGGGTTCTTATTACTTCAAAAAAGCCCATGCCTATTCTTTTACCACAAAAATTCTGCGTTTGTCTTTAACTTTTCAGACGACAGGCAATTCCATTTTATAGGGCCATTTAAAAGGGATAAGAAACAGTATTTTGGGAAAAGGAAAGTCAAGGAACAATGTCGTTTTCTTATTTATAAGTCATTTTAGAGATAGGCAAATGGATGGATTTGTTTTGATAAGTTTTATTAAGTTCAATAGCTACATATGACTGATACAATGAAATCTTTATAGGATATATCTGTCTGTACTAATATTATGGTCGGTCAAAAAGTTAAAAGTAGTTCTCAAGGAGTGCAGTAGAATATTAAAAAGATAAAATTATTCGTGAACATAGAAATGAGTACATTATAGAATGTATAGCAACGGTTTAGTTCCTCCAAAATCACTATCATATCACTATTTTTACCTGGAGTGTGTCGATGTTATACTAAATCGAAATTCAATAAAATCTTTAACTAAATTTTGTAGGTGATAGAACTATTATGGTTCGCCCGGGGAAGTACCACCGCTGCACCCGCTTCTGCCGTGAACCAATACTGTTGTGTTTCGGTGGAAAGGTGCAGTTGCCGGCCACACCTACATGAGGCGACTACCAGCCTCCGGAGTAGCAGCGCAACTGCATACGACCTCAGACAAGACTTACCTGTGCTTGCTTGAGGTTGTATGTAGATGTCTATGGGCTGCAGCTACCACTTAACACTACGTGGCCTGCATGCTCGTCTGCTACTCCATTCAATAAAAAAACCAAAAGCGATTCAAACAACTCGACAGAAACAAAAAAGTTATGCACGATAACAGATGAAAAATTATTTAAATTCAATTACCTATATTATAATGTATTGTTACAATGGGATAAACGGAAAAGCATAAGCTTTAAAATAAACCCTACAAAAATACCGAGGTAAGATTCAAAATTCAAAAAATACAATTAATATAAGGTAAATAAGCGCAATGGACAATAAGTATGACAATAACAATTTACAAAAGACAATAGGACATAAATATATTTGTACAATTTAAAAAGAAAATCGCAGGGAAAATAATAATCTCGCTATTTCCGTGTCACACAAAGACTTGGAAGAAATTCAAATCACTTATTTTGCCACAAGTAGCGGATCAGTCAAATTGTGCACCAAAAAGAAACATCCATAATTACTTCCTACGCCATGCAGTGTAAGCGCGACGGAGCGTAAACTGAAGCGTGAGCATCAGAGCAGTTATCGTTTTATCCAAAACTGATAGAATTTAAATAATCAGTAAATTGATCCTAAATTTAATTAGCATTATCGCTCAGATCCTTTTGCTCTGGCCAACAGCGAGTAGTTTTGCATGAAATATAGTAAAACCCTTATTGGACTTACTGCTGGGCACGTGTCTTTATTTTACAAAGCTGCTCTATTAGAGTTTGATGAAGATGCGGTTTAGTGGCCAAACAAATGCCGAATATTTACACATCACCCATTTGGCATCCATCAAGGCTTATCAACTAGTTTCTTTTGTTGTTAGACAACTGCCTAACGTTTTACTAGTGGTCTCGTTGTGTTTCAAACCAACCTTTACACCCACACATTACTTTATCGCTTTTAGGGCTAATTGTCTAAAAACTTTTAAAAAGAAAAACGTTGAAATATATAAAAAGTTATAAGGAAATTACTAGAACATAAAACTTTTTTCCTTAGGTATCACATCCTCCTAATGTCCTACCTCCAACCTCCAACTGTCCAACCTCCTCCTATGAAAAAATCCTTCTTTGGCCTACATCTACAATAATACGTCCCGCATTAATTACGACTACATTATAAAAAAAATATGGTTGCAACCCTTTATTGAGCGTCCTAATATTGAGCACATGGCTCACGACATTATTGGGGACACCTGGAGCTTACTCCACCACGGTGCTCCAATGCGGGTGGATATGTGGTTAGTGGTCACAAGATCCGACAAAGTTGTGCGATGTAGGTAACAACTGGGACCGACGGCCGATGGGCGAGCATGGCCATACGTGAAATTTGCTGCTAGCAGTCTCCCATCTCACAACCAACCGCGCGCGATTGACCTTTTTATTTGGTATAGGGGGGGAAACCTTCAAAAGGTACCCGGCACCCTGGGAGAGGATACCGGATTATGTGGGATTTGACTGCAATAAAACCCCCTCGGTGGCCTGCCTCTGCGCTTGTGGAAGACTCCGAGATCGCCAGTGGAACGCACCGGTGTTCTTCACGAGCGGCGCCCAGAATGGGCCCATCTTCGGGAGACCAGATGTGCTCTTCTGCACCTTCCGATGCTTACGGCGACATACGCCCACGCACCGCCGTCCTTCCTGGGGCTGCTGGCTGGGGGGATCGAACTCCCACTCACACCGCCCACAACTCCGGAACGGAAGCCGCCTTTTAGTCGCCTGTTACGATCAGGCAGGGTATACCGTAGCTCTATTCTGAATCCCGAAGCTACAGAGACGCACGCGTTTGACTAGCTGCGTAGATTGCGTGCGTTCTACGCCAGCTGCCAGGCCATTTGCGTGCGTTCTACGCCAGCTGCCAGGCCATGCGGAGTCCAATTTGAAAGCTTTATAATTGAATCAGAGCTCTGTACCCCTGCTTCCTTTGCTCGTAACAAATTTAATTAAACCCATTAGCAATCATGAAATACAGTTAACGCAATATAAGTACCTAGTTTACACTAACGTGTGTCGGAAATAGGCACTTAAGAAATAAGTACCTACTTGGGAAATAGTTACTTATAAACGTTGTTAGTAGTAGTAGTCATACTCATAGAGAAATTAAACACTACATTATAGTCATACTACTGTGATAATATCAAACACATCAAATGAATAACTAAAAAAAAACATCTTCTTCGCGCTCTCTACATTTTTTTTTCCTTCAATTATGGCATCGCAATCTCGGTATATTGCCAGCGTCAAGTATAATTTTTGCATCATGTTTTTGCCAGTTTTGGTGAAACTAGACGAGTAATATAGGTAAAGTCAGTAAGTTGTCAGTAATCAGTCAGGCAAGTCAATCAGTCAGACATTCAAGTAAAGCGATGGCTTCTTTACCAGAACGTGACCGGTGGAGTTTTGGAGGCAATTTTGTTCGAAAAAACATATTTTGGCACTGTTATTTTATTTCACCTAATCTTTATCCGATATAACTCAAAAATATACCAAGAAATTGAAAATAAAACAAGAGCACAATATTTTTTTTTTCGACTTCCCGCCAAAAGTTCCGTCTTTGATTTTTCACTACAACATTAGGTCCTTTTTTCACGACTGTTCCATTTTCAAAAAGTACGTACCATTACTTTTTTTTAGGTATTGATGGCATTGACATTTGAACTTTGTTTATGGCAGTATAGTTGGGAGTTTTGGCGGGAAGTCTGAAGGGACAAGTTGTGCTCTTGTTTTATTTTCATTTTCTTAGTGTATTTTTGAGTTATATCGGATAAAGTTGATGTCATTTTGCTCGATATAGGTTAATGACAGTGTTGTGAAATAAAACAACAGTGCGAAAACATGTTTTTTCAGCTTGCCTCCAAAACTCTATCGGACATGTTCTGGTAAAGTAGCCATCACTTTACTTGAACATTTAACTGACTAGACTGACTGATACCTGACTACTATCTGATTTCTACGACTACAGTGATGCAAAAATTTTACTTGACGCTGGCAATATGCACAGAGTTTGCGACGCTATTATTAAAATTGAAAAAAAAAATGTTGGCAGTATAGTTTGGATATACAGTCAGAAATAGTTGATAGTTAATTATACTTCTTTATTAAATTAAGTTATGCCGTTTACAAAAAGCAAATAAAATAAATTGTACTTAATTGTAGATTGTAATAATAATAGCAGTTTTTGACTTGCAGTACGTATATATGTATGTAAGTGACGCTTACATAGGCGTTATGTTATTTAATTTTCTTGTAAAATAAATCAGCCCACACTTACTCAGCGTAGTGCATAGCCAAGATTTTAATTCTAAAGAAGGACCAAATCGCTGCAGCGGAATATCTGTGAATAGTTGTGAAAAAGTCTGTCAAAAACCACTTGAATCGTGTTTGAGGCCCGCCCCCAATCATGTTTTCAAACGTCAATAAGACCTTCGACAAAGTAGAACATCTGTTGTCTATCGATAACAACCAGGGACGACGGCATAACAGTGACCTCCAAAGCAGGGAAACTCGCGTGATTTTTTTTTGCCATTAGCGGTTACCCATCTCATACCCGACCGCGCCCGTTTGGCTTAGTTGCATAGATCGTTTGTATTCTACGATAACCGCCGGGCTATGCGCGCTGCTTCCGACTAGGTTGAACGACTGTTATCTAATGATAACAACCAGGGCCGTCAGCTTAGTGTGATCCCCAAAGCACAGAAACGTGAATGAAATTTGCCACTAGCGGTCACCCATCTCACACTCGACCCCGGGTTGGCTGCCTAGATCACTTGCACTCTACGCTCGGCCATGCACGCTCAAATAAAAGAAACATGCGATTAAAATAATTTACCAAATGATGTTTATTGTAGAGACAGAGTAACTTAAACTAACATAAACAGGAGTTAAACTGTCGCAGCGAAACAAACAGAGCGCGAAATCCCTTCAACTTGTCCCATTCCAGTCTCCGGGGATTAAACAGTTGCAAACGTAATACAATTTACTCTGAGAATTTAGTAATTTATTTAATACTTTGAATGAAACTTTTTTTTCATTTTTTTGTATTGATATATTTATATTAAGTATGTACACCATGGTTCTATCATTCGTCGCTCTTCTCCAGTCACAGGTCTGCTGGAAGAGATTTCTTTAAAAATAAGCCGTCCATTGTTACAGAATTTTTCCTTAATCTTAAATTTTCCTGTACATATTCTGTGTGTGCATAAATAAATAAGTAAAGGATTAAAAAATGGTTGACTCTATATACTCGTAGTTAGAAGTGCGCATGGATCGGCGGCTAGCATACAACGCAAGCGATCTATGCAGTTAAGCCAAATGGGCGCGGTCGGGTCTGAGATGTGTAACCGCTAACGGCAAAACCTCTCCACCTCCACCAACCCGCAATGGAGCAGTGTGGTGGAGTAAGCTCCAGGCCTCCCCAATGATGGGGAGAAACCCGTACCAAGCAGTGGGACGCAAAAAGGGTTGCAGCCAATGGCAAAAAAATAATCATGCTAATTTCCTTGCTTCGGAGGGCACGTTAATCTGTCGGTCCCGGATGTTGTCGAAATATAACAGTCGTTAAACCTTGTCGGAGGCCTTATGGGTGGTTTGAAAAACATCCGACAGCGGGTTGGCCACTAACACGCATCTCCACCAAACCGCATTGGAGCAGCGTGGTGGAGTAAGCTCCAGGCCTCCCCAGTAATGGGGAGAGACCCGTGCCCAGCAGTGGGACGAAGGTTGCAGCCATATAGCCTTATCGGCGTAAGCTATGGGGTCACGTCGCTACGCTTACTTGATACTAATAACAGACACGCTGTGGCTTAAACTAACATACATAAGAATTAAGCTGTCACAGCAAGCTGAGTTCTAAATCTCACCAACTTCATCACTATTTGTCTCCCAAGGATTGAGCCGAGACAGCTGTAAGCACATATGAATTTACACTGACTATGCTCAACTTAGTTTATTTCATTTTTTTATTTGAATGAAATAGTAGTAGAGCATAGTAGGTGAGCATGCAAGCCACGTGATGTTAAGCGATAGACACACAACCTCAAACAAGCATAGGGAAGTCTTGTCTGGGATCGTATTCAGTTGAACTGATACTTCGAAGGCTGATGGTCGCCTCATGTAAGTCTGGCCGGCAACTACACCTTTCCACTGGAACACAATAAAATTGATTCACGGCAAAAGTGGGTGCAGCGGTGGTACTTCGCCAGGCGAACCATAAACGTTCTACCCACTACGAAAAATTTCATTATACTGGTATTCAGCTTTGTAGTCTTAATTGTTTCCGACAGACATAAAAACATCACGAATCTATAAGGGTTTCGTATTTTGCTATTCATAAATGGAATCCTAAATCAGTTTAATCTGATGAATATAATCCTAACCTAATTAACGTTTACGCATTAATTAGCAAAAATCGACGATAAAATTGACTCAACTACCACACTTAACGTAGACGCTGGAGCTAATTGGCAACTCAAAAGGCATAAAATTTACTCAGGAACATCGAAGATGCTTATTTTACCTCAAATTAATCTCTCAAAACAATTTCATTAACCAGGAATTGCGCTTTCAATAGCCAACAAAGATAAAAGGTAGGGAAAGAGCAAAAGGTATAAAGTAGAGCAAGAGCAATAACGGTGATTTTGTAAGCAGATCAAAATCGCTTGGATGTTATAGCTCGGTGTATAATGTTCAATGTGCGCTTCAAACAACCACACGCCCATATCTACATACATACATGGGCTCTTGTCGGCGTTTTAGCACTTAAACCTCTGTAGGAGTAGCATCTGTCGCAGCTAAAATACGAGCTTATAAGAGCGTCAACGCTCGTAGTTACATGTACCTACACGAGCTTCCAGAAAAGATTTAAGGCGCGTATAATGTGCTAGTCTGAAACTGCTCTTTAAGTCCTTCCAAAACTATCAGCTGAAAAGAAAATAGTGAATTATTATGAAATATGTAGATGCAATTTCAGAAGTCAACCTTGCATGAACTCTCAATTTTTATTGCATATAATTCGTAAAAGAACACGAAGTTTTTTAGGTATTAAATAGTAGCAGGCATCTGTTTGCTGTTGTTTATTCTTGGAAATGAAATAATGATTTTTTTTTAATCACAAAAAAGGGCTTTGTCGCTAAAGCGAGTATGTCGCCCTGGTTATTACAAATCAACTTAATACTAACTCTAACTTTGAAAAAATAAACTAAATCCTATCTAGTAACTTACTAACTAACTAATTTTTTTGCAGCATCCGACAAAGGATCATCCAGGATGATATTACATTGTCCAAACTGATTTAAATTTAACCTTATATTGTTCCTAATACCAACATTCTGCTTACATTCTATTAACACGTGATATAAATCATCCACTACATTACAAGCAGAACAGTTTGCGGATGTGATTTTACGCATCATATTATATGCAAATTTATTACAGGGAATATGTCCCGATCGAAGGCGCAGTATTGACGTCACTTCACGTGTACTTAACAATTTTGTATCAATCCAAGGGTGTTTAAGTGGTTGAGGCTGGATCGTTCTGTACCATATGCCTTTTTCTTTGGATCTTTGGTCGAAGTACTCTTTCCAAATATCGTATAAATGCTGTTTCAACACTGGTATATAACTTTCAAAAGAGGGAACCATCTGTCTATCTATACCGTCTGAAATGGCTTGCTTGGCTAGCATGTCTACTTTCTCATTGCCACTTATGCCAGTATGAAATATTTTATTGACATACTGGGTAATAATATTCACTTGATGTTTGTCATTGTTGCACGGCCATCGGCTGACCGTCATCCGCAATGCGGTGCAATAGGTGCGCTGGAGACCCACATAGCCCTGTAGCTCATGGAGATCTACAGCATAATGTTTTATTTTAGATTTATAACGTGTTATAAAACTTAGAGGGTGACAAATTTCGGTGCAACCCTTTTTAAGTAGGCCCAGTAATGGGACGCAAAACTGTACATCAGTTTAATTTGATGAACATAATCCTAACCAAACTACGTAAATCCTTTCAATACTATTAGCTGAAATGAAAATAGTGAACAATTATGAAAATGTAGATGCAATTTCGGAAGTCAAAGGGACGCCTTGCATGCGCTCTGTAAGAATGATCCAATGCTTATTGTTCATGGTATCGTGTGATTTATGCGTCTCACTCACTAGGTAGCCAACGGTCCGCCTAGCAAGACGTTGGTACCAAACCAAATTCGCGCTCATTGTGATCGATGATATTTGTAAGATATTTTCTCAAATCTTCGTACAGTTTAGAAAAAACACCACTTCGGCTTCGATCTGATACAAAAGGATGGACCCAACGTTTCTTAGCTTTCGTTCTCTCTTTGCGACGACGCAGGTACCAATAAATAAGTGCGATTTCTTCTATTGACAACGCGTCCATTTTCTACAAGCCGAGAGAACTGACTGGCCACTCCTATGGTTACTCCAGTTGGCATCCGAAAGAAGCCAGAGGTAGCCATGGCTACGTAGCCAGCGACGTAGCCATGGCGTCCCGGTGAGGTAGGGCACTTAAACCATGCCAAATTACGTGCAAAAGCGATAAATCACTTTTCACTCAAAATGTATTATTTTTATATCTTAAACTTAGTCCATATTATGTTTATCTATCAACACTTTGCTAGCGTTATGGGCTGTGACGACAGAAATCATTTTCTCATAATTACATATGTATGAGGATGTCACGTTATGGCAGCTCATTAAAAGTGTCTCAATTTATTCGGTAGTCCAAGACGGGATCGTAAAAGGATGAAATATTTTAATTATTGAATACGAATTTCAAAAACGTAAATAGACGAAATAAGCAAAAGCGAAGAGCGATGATCAAATTATCTTATAGTATACATAGCTAGTTGGCTGCAACCCTTTTTGCGTCCCACTGCTGGGCACGGGTCCCTCCCCATTATTGGGGAGGCCTGGAACTTACTCCACCACGCTTCTCCAATGCAACCCGCCGGTAGAGAAGTAGCCAACCCGCTATCGGATGTCTTCAAACCGCCCATAAGGCCTCCGACAAGGTTTAACGACTGTTATCAATCAACAACAACCGGGGCCGACGGCTTAGCGTGCCCTCCGAAGCAAGGAAACGCGCATGAATTTTTTTCCACTAGCGTTCACCTATCTCAAACCCGACCGCGCCCGTTTGCTTTAGTTGCATAGATTGCTTGCATTCTGCGCTAACTGCCGGGCCATGCGCGCTTCAGCTATATAGCTAGTTACCCGACTTAAACTTAGAGTTCATTCGCATCTTAAAGACCAGATTTTATTTATAAGCGGCTTGACTCATGTTACATTTTAGGGGGAGCCCGACTAATTCCAGACCTGAACGAGGTCTTTATGAGCCGTGACCGTCGGTCGTTAGGAGGCTGCGCCGAAGACAGTCTCCGGAGGCATGAGGAAGGACCTAATTCAGGTCTAAAACTGGTCTGGCACCACAGAAAACGTTAAGAAGAAGAAGAAACATACTACAGCAGTACATAATACTAGTATTATATAGTTACGCGAGTGAAGCCGTTTAAGAAATAATTATAAATTACACTCAGTTTCGGTTAGCGTAGAACGCAAACGATCTATGCAACTAAGCCAAAAGGGCGCGGTTGGGTGTGAGATGGGTGACCGCTAGTGACAAAAAAAACATGCGCGTTTCCGTGCTTCGGAGGGCACGTTAAGCCGTCGGTCCCGGTTGTTATCGATAGATAACAGTCGTTAAACCTTGTCGGAGGCCTTATGGGCGGTTTAAAAACATCCGACAGCGGGTGGGCCACTAACCCGCATCTCCACTAACCCGCATTGGAGCAGCGTGGTGGAGTAAGCTCCAGGCCTTCCCAATAATGGGGAGAAACCCGTGCCCAGCAGTGGGACGCAAAAAGGGTTGCAGCCACACTCAAGATTCATTATATAAAACTTAAATGTCACGTAATTTACCCAACAAACGCTCATTTTACCTTATATAGTTTAAGCCCACACAGTTTAATTAGCTGGAATTGCGTGGGGAACTGAACGCAAATTTGTAAGCGGATTAAATTCCTTAGCGGCGTATCGCTTTCTTCAACGCCGGTAGCTACAATGAAAATCTACTAATATTATGAACGCGAAAGTTTGTTACCCTCTCACGTAAATACTACTGAATGGATTTTAATGAAACTTTACAATAATATACTTTATACATAAGAATAACACATAAGCTACAATTTATAAAGATATTGTCTGAATTGTCCAAAATATGACGATAGGTGTCAAGCAAGTAGGAAAAAATCTACCACCTGCGAGCTATTCTGGCGTGCGCTGCCAAAACCGCTAGAGTTACACATTATGTTATGTATGATGGAAATTTTTATCTTAAATAGTCCTACAAAAAATCCGGTCCAGCTGCACTTCAGAAGGGAGTTTACTTTATGCTAATGATCCTCTCTAACCGGGTGAAACCGCGGGGCACAGCTAGTAGTGAATACTGATGAAATATGTACATGCAATTTCAAGACAAAAGGTCGTTTCGTTGAAGAAGAAAAATAATTTAATTTCTGTTCTCGTCTGGGTGATTCTTTCTCGCCTTTGTAATCGTCCATAGTACCCAAGACATTATTTTTTTCAATTTTTTTTGTCCCTCTGCTGGGCACAGGTCCGCTCTAACAGCTGACAGGGATTTAGGCTATAGTCCACCACGCTGGCTTTGTAGGCATTCAGTATACAGCACCTACATTTTACTTATTATTTAGATCATTAAAGCAAAAAAATATTGACCTATATTTTTTTTCAATATTTATAGGTAAATATTTTTATAATATTAACATATATTGTAAAAGGAAAAAAGGTAGCGAAAGCGAAAAGGTATGGTAGAGCGTATATCGAAAGAGGTAAGGCAGAGCAATAACGGTGAATGTTTTAAACAGATCAAATTCTTTTCCAGCAAATTGCTTGAAAGCTAACAATCTTTGAAAGCCGTTAGCTGAAATGAAAATAGTGTAGGCCGATGAAATATGTACATGCAATTTCGGGAGTCAAAGGGTTGTCTTGTGTAGGCGTTGTAAAAATAAATTGATGCCTAAAGTTTCGTAAAAGATGATGAAGCTTTAGGTAGGTAATGTATGTGTGAAGCGCGCATGGCCCGGCGGTTAGCGTAGAGCGCATACGATCTATGCAACTAAGCCAAACGGGCGCGGTCGGGTGTGGGATGGGTGACCGCTAGTGGCAAAAAAATTCATGCGCGTTTCCGTGCTTCGGAGGGCACGTTAAGCCATCGGTCTCGGTTAAGGTCTATAGATAATAGTCGTTAAACCTTGTCGGCAGCCTTATGGGCGGCTTGAAAACATCCGACAGCGGGCTTTTCACTAACCCGCATCTTCACCAACCCGCATTGGAGCAGCGTGATGGAATAAGCTCCAGGCCTCCCCAATAATGGGGAGAGACCCGTGCCCAACAGTGGGACGCAAAAAGGGTTGCAGCCAACCATTGTATGTGTCGGTATGTCTAGTCTACTTTTTTTTAATACTTTTTATTGAGCTGTTACCGTTACTAACCCCGCTTAATAGGGGTGGAATACAGAAATACTAAAGTATATAAGTACCTGTAATACGAATGAAAATTATAGAGAAAAGTCTTAAAATATTATTATAATAATATCATTATAATAATATGTCCTAAACTGTTACATTAAATGAAAATTGCTGAAGGGAACCTCCTGAAAATCATTTTCGAATACCTGTTGAATGCTACCCGACTTTATGTAGTTCTTCGAATTTTATTTTTTCCTTTTGGCAATGTGGCGTCTGGTAGTCACTGAGATGATTTTGGATTACTGTCAAGTCTTTAGTGACACTTTCAAGATAAACAGCCGTATTAGACGTGCGTTCGTTATGTCAAGCCTTCAATTCATGTCGATTTTGACAAACCCATAGTAGCAGGTTTCACTCAAATCTTAATATATATAAATTTCGTGTCACAATGTTTGTCCTCAATGGACTCCTAAACCACTTAACCGATTATAATAAAATTCGCACACCATGTGCAGTTTGATCCAACTTGAAAGATAGGATAGGTTACATCTAATTTATAGTCGCAACATTACTTTATTTCTGATATTTTAAGGCAGGACAACATCTGTCGGATTCGCTCTGTTAGTAACTGTCAAACATTGATTCTTCGCGCCATCGTCCAGATGTTTGACATTGTCTGAATAACAATACATCTGTCACTATTTGTTTTATATTTTTTATTTGGCAGTAACGCCAGTAACATAAAAACTCTTTGAGATGATAAAGAAACTAATCCTCTTTCAATATATTAAGGCAGGACAACGTCTGCGGGGTCCACTAGTATCATTTATGAATTTCCTTTAGATGACCCTATGCGTTGGCGAGCACTATGATCCCTTATAGTATTGTTTACTAGCTGTGCCCCGCTGTTTCACCCGCGTTAGAGAGGATCATTAGCATAAAGTGAAGTCCCTTCTGAAGTGCCGCTGGACCGGTTTTTTTGTAGGACTATTTAAGATAAATATTTCCATCATACATAAAATATGTGTAACTCTAGCGGTTTCAGCAGCGCACGCTAGAATATCTCGCAGATGGTAGATTTTTTCCTACTTAATTGACACTTATCATCATATTTTGGACAATTCACACAATATCTTTATAAATTGTAACCTATGTGTTATTATGATGTATAAGCTATATTATTGTAAAGTTTCATTAAAATTAATTCAATAGTTTTTACGTGAAAGAACAACAAATATCCATACTTAAAAACTTTTGCGTTTATAATATTAGTAGGAAGTAGGATGAATACGGTTGAGACACAATACAAAGAGCTGCTATACTTACGTCTATTGTGATTAAGATGAATTGTTTGACATGAATCATCAAAACTGGTCAATGCGTTTGGTATCTATAACGCCTAATTAAAAGAAATATACATAAATAGGTATATTTTCTCTGCCCATTATTACATCGCACTGTGTCGGGATAAACTGAATCCATACGTGTCGAATATCAAGCTTTTTCTGAATGTGTTAATATAAAAACGATTTTGTTACTTCGCATTAGGTACATTCGCATTATTGTGATTCAGGCCACATTCCTGCGGGTCCTTGTTCGTTCGCTTCGGGAATTAATTTGGGTGAAAAGTTTACGTTGCGGCGCCATTTTGGGTGCCTTCGACGTGATCGGGTTTAGGTATTTGTACCTTGGTTAGGTTTGCGTTGATTTGTTTTATTTTATGTTTTGAATATAAAGAACTTTAACGGCGGGGATTTATCGCTGTTTCTTAATTAGTATGTAAATCGCTTGTTTCTTTATTTCACTTCCCATTAGTGAGGAAACCTGGAGCTTACGCCGCCGATCCAATGCGTGTTGGTGGTACCCATCTCACGCCCGACCGCGCTCGACTGCTTTAGCTACGTAGATTGCTTGCGTTCTAATTTTTACTACTATTTTTAAAAAAAATACAATGTTTTCCATCAGCCATTACGATTTTAGAGGCATGTAATATCCATCGCGTACTGAGCGAACGAGGTGGTTTAAACTAAATATTACAAATTAAGGTACACTGTTTTTCTTTCCCTTACCGCAGGTTCGAACTACTCGAGGAATCCTCACAGGGCACACTGAAAACCAGCAGCTATGGTCATGCAAATGTCCATAGTAAGGCTGAGTGTTGTCCCATTCATAAAAAAGACACTGCAAATGACATAAATAGAGGCTATTTATTTAGATTTTTATGTACCTATTTTTTTTCTTTCTTCATCATTAATACTTATGTTCTATATGTATATTTGTCTTACTATATATGTATGTACTGCTGTAATTTTGTGAATAAATGTTTCTTCTTCTTCTTCTTCTAATGTGTGAACCGATTTTAATATCGCAGTTCTCCTTTGGAGAATCCTCTCATGCTTCGACGGGCACGTTAAGGCATCGGTTCCGGTTGTTATCGATATAATGCAGTCGTAAAACCTTATCGAAGGCCTTACGAACGGATGGAAAACACCCAACACCGAGTTGGCCCCTAACCCGCTTTTCAACTAATACACATTGGAGCTGCGTAATGGAGTAAGCTCTTTGGCAAAGGGAGATCTCCCGCCGGGCGAGGTGGTCATGCCCGGGGAGCGGCCGCGCTCCGACTGACTCAATTCGGAGCTTGTATATATGCTAGGATATTCCGAAAACTTCGATAGCGTGATTCAGGAATACCCGTGGTGCCATCTCATGATGAGTAGCGGAAGGTCGCTACAGCTCCAAGCTCCAGCAGTGGGACGCAAAAAAGGGTTACATTACAGCCACTCACGTAATAACTTTAACCATGCGGCTTTAAGCATTATTAACAGCTCTTGCTCCTCGGGCATTTTCAGTGAAACTTTATTATTTCCTGTCTCGATAAAAAAAGCAAAGGCTATTGCAAAATTTACATCCAATTCCAAGGCATTGCTAGTATTTCGTACATATTTCGCGAAGAAAATGACCTTACAACGGACATAAGAATATTCACCGCTTTTGACGAATTTTAAGTAAAATGTGCGATATTTGTCGTGCGAAAAGAAAACATTAATAATAATAATAATAATATCTTTGGACAATTCACACAACACCATCTGATTCCAAACTAAGCAGAGCTTGTACTATGGTAATCAGAAAGCTGATAAACATACTTATATAATTCTAAATACATACTTAAATATATCAATCAACACCCAGACACAGAACAAATAGTCATGTTCATCACACAAATATTTATCCTGGGTGGGAATCGAACCCACGACCTCACGCTTCGCAGTCGGCTCATCACCCACTACGCCACGGAGGCTGTCGAAACATTCAACAATAGTTGGTTCTAGGTACCTATTACAAAGTCCATGTAGCTTCGGGATTAATAAAAGAGCTGCGGTATCCCCTGCCTGATCATAAGAGGCGACTAACATTCTCAAGCTCAATCCGTCCAGCCAGCAGCCTCGGTCAGGACGGAGCGGCGGTGCGAGGGTTGCCGCATGCCGCCTTAAACATCGGAAGGTGCAGGAGAGCACATCTGCTCTCCCGAAGATGGGCCGGTACCTATTGGGAGCCGCGCTTGATTGACACCGGTGTGTTCCACCGGAGATCCTCCCTTAACGTAGAGGCAGGTCACCGAGGGGGTTTTAGTGCGGTCAAATCCCACATAACCCGGTATCCTCTCCCAAGATACTGGGTACCTTTTGCTGCGCGCTTCAATTACTTACCTAATGTTTAACAATCTTTGTTTCTGTTCCTTTAAAGTAATGAGTTTCGGTGTGTCTGTGGTTCTTCAAACAACCCTTACAACCCTTATCCAATTCACAAGTACATTCCGTAAGCATAAACTCGGAACGCACACTTTGAAACAAAGTTCAAAGCTTACAACTTACAAAGTTAGCTTCAATTTGTGCTTGACAGTTAGCACGTGTTTCTTGGTTGGACTCGTTTGCCTTCTTGCTTATATATATGCTTGCGTATTTTATTTGCATTGCTGGAACATTCCACTGCTATTATAACTTTTATCATTGTTTTATTATATTGGATCTAAACTTCTTAATCTTTTTTTAAATTACCGACGCTAAAAAGGGATACCTACACTTTTTATAAGTTCGACAGTAGTTCGACGACTTCTACATATCGAGACGAAGCATGGTAATAAACAGACAAAGCGTGCTATGTCAAAAACCACATCCAAATCGGTTAACGGATTATGTTTATTCAAATCAATCATTATTTAGCGACTGTCCGATGGTTACGACCGTCTTCTCCGATATGGTGTTCCGGTTCAAATCCCGAAGGTTACTCATGACTAAGAAATGTATTATGTGTGTAATAAAGATTTCAAAAAAAAAATTCACTAGATTGAATGCCATAGAAAATTGAAAAATCAAAACAAGAAAGACAGAATCACTCGTAAGCGAAGAAAATTAACCGGTGGAGTTAGACATATAAAAACCTGACAAAAACGACTCAAATTTAAGTACTCTCCCATAACAATACCAATACAACGACGACCCGCGTGGCACAATGGTTACCATGCCAGACTGCTAATCGAAGGGTCCCGGGTTCGATTCTCGGCGAAACAGAAATTTGAATGATGAGTTTAAATTTCTGTTCTCGGTCTGGATGTTTGTGTTCCTGTCTTTGTATATGTCCATGGTACCCACGACACAGGGTATTAATTACCTTAAATACTGTGGGGCTATGAGTGTGTAACGTTTATTATTATTAACAACTAGCTGACCCCGCGACCTCCGTATCGCGTTTAAATATTAAATAATAATAATAATGGATAGCATATATTATAAACCTTCTACGTGAAAAAATTCATATGCATACCAATTTTCATAATAATCGGTCGAATAGTTTCTGAGTTTTGCGATGTCATATATACAAACATCCTCTTTTATATGTATATAGATATGGTTATTTTGTACGTTCATGAATAAACACTAGAAAAGTTTCCGATAAACTGAACTTCAACAATAACTTACCGCCATTATTATAGAAGTAACAGTTTGTTATTTGTTTAACAACTGCAATTCCACCGTTACAAGTACAATTCTTGCTTTTGTAACGACGTTTTCATATTGAAGAACAAGTCATTGTTATTACCGAAAATACATTTTTGCAAAGCGTGCATGTTCCGGCGGGTGGCATACAACGCAAACGATCTACGCGTCTAAAAAAAATGGGCACCACCATTGCAAAAAAATTCATATCTGTGCTCCGGGGCACGTCATTGCTGTCGGTACCAGTAATTTTCTTCTCTATATATAATTTATTTTTTTATTAATCTCTTTAAAAATATAAAAATAATGCCTTTTTCAATAATTTTAAGGCAGTACAACGTCTGCGAAGCCCACTTGTTATCGTCGTTAAAAAGACAGATTTAAGCAGATCATTTTTCATTCACTGCTCCATTTTCTAAAGACTTTCTAAAGATCCCTCTACACAAGACCACAGAATACACTAGTGCCACAATTTCTGCATTCTATCAAAGTGTAACACGCGGTGCGTTCGACAAAGACGCCAGAATACGATTTCCGAATGTGGCAGCTTTCTTCCCGGAAATATTTACGAAACGTGCATTTTTCAATAGTCTTCGTGGCATTTTTGGTCGAGCTTCAAATGTATGCTGTTAATACTATTGCTTAACCTATTTGCTGTATTGCTTTTTTAATGCCCATGTAAAAAATCCGTAAATTAAAAAAAATCAGTAGCTTTTGTTCATGTTACTATCTTGGATTTTCTAATAAAAATAAAGCGCACATGACCCTGCGACAAAAGTTTAATTCCAGAATATCTATGGTCTGATTTTATTTACTTGATCAGACCTGAGCTCGTAGAGATCTATGGGCATTTGAATATAAAGTAGCTTTGAAATGGAGCAGAGCACAATATTTTTAAACACCAATAATTTACTAATTCATATTTAAACCTTGAAACCTTAAGACTATAGAAAACAATAGTGTCAGAATTTTCTTGTTCTTTCAAAATGTAGCAAGACGCCAGATTATGATTTCAGTATACAGCAGCGTTCTTCCGAGAAATATTTACCATTCTTAAAGTACTTCAAATATATTAATACTAGAAAGACTAGGAAGCCTCCGACGTCACTTCGCGGCGAGCGGCGAGAGCTCATGATTAAGGACCACGGACTGGTCCGAAACTAGTCGGGCAGTCCCGATAAACCAAGTGAGTACAACCGTTTTGTACGCTGAACATTTTCATTTACTGGTTCATTTTTATAAAGAAATCTCCCTCAACACAACACAAACAGAATACAAGAAAAACAGAATCTACGTTTTCTTACAAAATGTAACACGTGGCGCATTCGACAGAGACGCTAGAATTATGATTTCCGAATGCGCCCGCTTTCTTTCGGCAAATATTTAGGAGATGTACATTTTCAATACCATTCTTGCCATTCTTTGTCGAACTAAAAATGTATGCTGTATGTTTTATTTTTAAATCATAAATTTCATTATAAAGCAACACATTACTTTAATTGAAACAATAATTTAAAATGATGTTTTTGTATTGGTAGTTTTTCGTTCTCGGAATTTAGGCCAGTGTGGTCGAGCTAGCTTTAATCAAAATCCTTTTCAATTTTGGGAGGAGACCAATGTCCAACAGTGAAATGAAATGAAATGAAATATTCTTTATTCACTGTACGGTTCATTTACAAACTCTTAGTGAACGTTTTTTTTTTGTTCTGTCTGCTCTGGGTGCGCTTAGGCAATGCTGAGCTGAAGAAAAGAGCAACTTCAGTGGCACATCAAAAAGGATTAATAGCAATAATTTACTCTGCTACACGCAGGACAAAAAGGTGACGCTTTAAAAAGATTCTATTTGACGCTATTTTATATTGGCACCCCACTCAACAACATAAAAGTGTGGATTACAATAGTGCATTATTTCAAAATGTAGCACGTAGCGCATTCGACAAAGAGGCCAGATTATGATTTCCGTATGCGGCAGCTTTCTTCCGGGAAATATTTACGAGACGCAGGCTTCGCTTCGGAATTGGACGTACATTTTTCAATACTCTTCTTACCATTCTTTGTTGAGCTCCATTGTAAACAGAATTTGATGTTGCTGCTTAGATTTTATGGATTCCCATTTAAAGTTCTTGAAGCAAGGTGTGGCGGATTAATTTTTAGTCTTTTTAAGGGTGCTAGCGGGAGTTACGGAAATAATGTTTATGAGTACATTTTTAGGTATTTGAGATTAAAAGAAAACGATGTAAATACGAGTAGGTATATGTAGCGCTTGGAGTGGAATGTAAACGTTGTACGCAACAAATCATTAATTAAGTTTTTAACAAAAAATAGAACCGACTTCAAACGGTAAAAAATAAATATGTTCAGTACCTACTTCTTCTTGCTTATGGTAATGACTTTTAAAACTATTTTAGGGTCGGTGCCCTCGATTTCCCTAGCATCCCATCATCAAATTTTGACATGGTGACAGTTGGACCACCATAGTCATAGAAGTAGACCATCATCCTCAGCAGCATGATATGATGATAATCATACACAAATGTCTGTTTTGCTTTAGTAAGTACATGAAAATCAACTATTGTGGTATGAAATTTAAATGTTCCTCTCGATTGTGATCCCATCATCAGACTTTGACTTGGTGACGGTTGGGCCTCCTCGGGAATGTCAGACTTCGAACAAAAATACATATATTGAAAGAATTTGCTCTCAACTCCTAACCGTCGCAGTACCTTCCATCATCAGGTCAGCAACATGAAATTATAATTACTATGCACAAATAGCTCTTATGTTTCAGTATAATAAAAATAATGTATGTGCCTATAAAATTTGAGAATTCCCCTAGATTTCTCTGGGTTCCCATCATCAGATCCTGACTTGGTGACAATAGGACCAGTTCGGGAGTATAAGCATACGAACAAAAAATAATTTTGAAAATCGGTGTACAAACGGTAGAATAATCGGTTCACCGATACCTACATGTCACCATGTCAAAATCTGATGATATGATGCTAGGGAAATCGAGAGAAACACTAGAACTTTATAGGCACACACATTGTTGTAATATTTTTAACACACATAAAAAATACATACAGCCGACTACAGTACCTCCTCCTTTTGGGAGTCGCTAAAAATGAACATAATCGGGTTTGTGATTGGATGATTGCTGGTGACAAACTTGCTTTCAAGCACATTAATCCTTTAGTCCCAATTATAGATATATAGAAGATATTATTGAATTTTATGTGTCCTTTATTATAGTTGGAGACAAGAACCCAGCGGTGGGACATAAAATGATTTGAAAAAAAATCAGTGTCAACAACCATCATCATCATTAAAGCTGTCGAATAAATCACTACGCTGCTTACAAGGCTAACGCTAAATATTTACTAAAAATATCTTTTTACAAAATGCTCGTCATTCAATACCTTTACAAAGCCCACACAAGACCCTTTGACCTCCGAAATTGCATGTACATATTTCATCAGCCCTCACTATTTTAATTTCAGCAAACGGCTTTGGAAAAACGTTGAGTATCAAACGATTTTCCTGCAAAGAATTTGAATCCCTTACAAATTCACCTTTATTAACTGCAAACCTTCTTGGCTTGCTCCACCGTGCTCCACTATCAGATATTTTCAAATTGCCCATAAGGCCTCCGACAAGGTTCTCTCTATCGATAACAACCGGGACCTATGGCTAATAGTGCCCTCCGAAGCACTAAAACGTACATAAAAAAAAACGGCAAATTGTTTGTAAAGTAGGTTTACGATCGAGATGTTTACGTGATAACGTCCGCACGAGAAAATCTCCATTCGTTTGTATGCCGCTAGAGTGAGAGAGACGGAAGATCGGTCCACTCACTCGAACGCTATGCCAGCCTCCGCTCGTGAGGATTCCGCGTGACAAGTTTCACGGAATGACTGGCAGCGCTCGAGATGAGACGGGAGATCGGTCCGTCTCTCTCTCGTTATACCTGCGATCGCGCTCGTGAGGTTTTGGTGTGACACAAGTTTCTGAACATGTCACCCGACTAAAACGATTTTAAAGACGTTATCACGTCAAAAATTATCACTAGTTCCACCCATCTCACATCCAACCTTGCGAAAGGGGCGCGCGGGACCGTTACGCGGATATTTACTAAAGAGCGTTTTTTTAACAGAAAAAAAAGGAATCCCAAAAAAGGAATTCTGAAATCTATGACGACCTGCGTGGCGCAATGGTTACCAGACCTCCAATCGAGGGGTCCCGGGTTCGATTCCCGGCGAAACAGAAATTTGAATGATGAGTTTAAATTTCTGTTCTTGGTCTGGGTGTTTGTGTTCCTGTCTATGTATGTGTCCAAGGTACAGGGTATTAATTATCTTACTGTGAGGCTATGAGTATGTAACCTTTATTTATTTCATTTAATATGTATTATATTTCATGTAATCTTTATTTATTTCATTTTGTAATATGCCGCGTATGCCTTTTTTATACTAATGTGTTAGTATAAAACAAAATATTTAAAAGTATGTCATAACATAATACCCCAACTTTAACATTGCCAAAATGATCAAAAGTCCGAGACGCCATTAAATTATTTTATAAACTATTCACAATAACTTTAATTAAATTAATCACTTACAGTCATTTTGGGTAACTTTGATTTGACGTTTAACTTTGAACAAAGTTGGAAAAAAGATTAACAATTTATTACATCGAAACTTTTTGATGTTTCAATATAATAACTGTATATTATGGATTGCCAAATTTTTTGTACCAAATGAAAATTAAAAAAATAAACTGTCAAAGCCATAATTCTGAAAATTCCCGCCTTTTCCGTGGTGAAGTTGCTGGAAGTTTTAGAGCTCTGATTTAGAATCGTAAACTAGTCCACTTTGATTCATATGGCAAAACCAAGCTATTTGTTACTTATGTACGTCAGTGTAGATGTCATTTTTATAGATTAGGTTTTTAAATTTACTAATACCTTATTTTTATTTTAACTAAACCTTAAAATATCAAGGTTTTTACTTTCTAAAAAAAATTATTCAAAGTTACCCAAAATTCATGATAAATTAAAATTCGCGTTTTAGGGGAAATTATGGGTAATTCTGATGTTTCTTCCGTAAATTTATTTTGTTAGAAAAGAAAACCAACTCAAAGGGACACTATTCATTCAATAAAATAAAGGTGTCATAAATTGAAATCATTTTTAATAATAAAAATAACGTGAAAAATGTTCAAAGTTACCCGTATTGTACGTAATAATAAAATGTTTATTTTTCTGCACCTCCTGCTCTACCCGTAGAGCTCTTCAAAATAAGACCATAGCCGAATTTTTTTTCGGGGAAAATCGGCGTGGGCTATTAAGGGATTGCTTTTACCATTATTTTTTTCATTCCTCCTTTCTTTTTTTCTTTTGGCTGCAACCCTTTTTGCGTCCCACTGCTGGGCACGGGTCTCTCCCCCTTATTGGGGAGGCCTGGAGCTTACTCCACCACGCTGCTCCAATGCGGGTTGGTGGAGATGCGGGTTAGTGGCCAACCCGCTGTCGGATGTTTTCAAACCGCCCACAGGGCCTCCGACAAGGTTTGACGACTGTTATCTATCGATAACAACCGGGACCGACGGCTTAACGTGCCCTCCGAAGCACGGAAACGCGCATGAAATTTTTTGCCACTAGCGGTCACCCATCTCACACCCGACCGCGCCCGTTTGGCTCAGCTGCATAGATCGCTTGCGTTCTACGCTAGCCGCCAGGCCATGCGCGCTTTAAACCCTTTGAGGATAAATAAGCATCAAGCTTGTACGTAAGTAAATTCTCCCTTTGATTGTAAAATGAGCTCAACCATCTATCTTAAGAGCGGTAAATGAGCAAATTTTATTAGATCTTCTTTTATTAGATTGTTTATTAACGTACTTATCGTCTGTACATATACATATATATGTAGGACTAGCTGTGCCCGCGACGTCGTCCGCGTAGATAAAGACTTGTACAAAAGGCTTGATTAGAGTTGGATTATTTGTTCCTCCTCCTCCTTAGTCGTTCACTCTTATCAGAGTGGTCGTTGCTGATGAGGTTGCAATTTCGTTCGTGACCGCTTGCCCTCCACTGTCCCTTGGATTATTGTTACCTTTTATGAAATTACTTATGATACAAAAGTTCATATTATTATGTTGAGTAGATACATTCTTCCTGAGTCCTTACAATCTTACTGTACTCCTCTTATAATCGACTTTTCAGTCGTTATCATCAGTTTCTCTTTACAAATTAAACGTACTATAATAGCCTGTTTATAAAGTGTTTAGATAGTACTGCTGTGCCCGCGGAAAGGATCATTATAATTAAATAATTTGTGCTGCAAATAATGCATAGATTCATTATCATCATGTAACTTAAATATATTGCAGAAAGGTGGTGAAATGTCTACGCTATGTCAGGCGTGGTTAGTAGTAGGTTAGTCAAATTCTTGGTTGCTTACACGTTGGTTGCAATTGTCGTTAACATACTGTCATTCATACTTAATGGAGGTCTTTTGAGCGATTTAAAACTTGCGACAGCAGTTAGGCCACTAACAATGAAGACGTCATCAACCTGAATTGGAGCAGCGTGAGAGGATCAGGCCCTACGCGATTAAGAGTCAATTGGTCCTATTAACAACCCTTCACACAGCATCAGAAATAAATATATCGATTACTAATATTATTCTGGGCGTGACCACCATGCCGTGCTGCTGCCGTGACGCTTTAGCATATTAGTATAATACCAGTGCCAGTACTGCGTATGTATGTAATAGCTCTTATTAAATTAACCACTGAAAACGTCTGCTCATTTCTATAACATTTTTTATTAGACCCTCGGCAATTGCTTATTCGTTTATTCGAAATCACTTTTTTTATAAATAAACCGAACAAAGAGGCAGAAAGGCCGCGTGGTTAAGCGATCACTGTCGCCTATGGAAACGGGCAACCCCAGCGGAGCCACCCGAGCACTGCCGGCTTTCAAGAAGAGCTTTCTTTACAGCTTTCTTGAAGAACCCTATGTCAAAGTCCACTGGAAATGCCTCAGCTGGAAGGTTGTCCCATAACTTACACATCCGTTCAAATATCAAAAGGAGCGTGCAAAGCGGCCTGTGGAACTTTAACCTTCGACTGGTGGTGTAATCATGATATGGAGACGTAGCTATCATTTTGAAAAGAACACTCAGCATAGTAAAGTCGGTAGAACACTTTGATTTTTTTACGTTTCACACTGATAGCGCCAGAGTAGGGGAAAATATACACTGTGTAATGGGTACCATGCGACACACAGAGACAGAAATATAGTCTGGCCAACGAGACGTGATAAAAAATGTAAACAAAGTTTCAGGGGTTCAAAACATTTTTATTTGAATAAATTATATACATAGCATATACTAGCAACCCGGCCCAGCTTCGCTCGAGCGATTAGGTGATATACATTAAAATTTATTTTACAAAAACCCATTTAAGTACTAAAGGCAAAAAATAGATGCGCGATGAGAATGCGCGCCGGGGGATGTTATGATTTATGGTAAAACAAAATATCATCTTCTAAAGTATTTATTTGATTACATTTTGTACAATTTTAATCTGAATTGACGAAGCTAATTAACGTTTTTATTTAGATAAGGATTAATACATGCGTACATGTATAGGTTGTCTACATCGCGGGCCGCGGCTATTATTTATGACTGTACATAGCTATAATTGCGTTAGTAACATAAAGGAAGGTTCGGGACGGGCCTATTGTATTAGGTAGTTCGGGAAAATTCTAGAGAACCGTGGGTAGCCGTATGTAAGAATGTAAGGCACGCACCGGGCCGCGACAGGACATAGTTTAGTTCCGGAAGTGAAATCAAAGCGATCACTCCAAGCAACAAGGAAGAATTATTTCGACGACTACAGCGAAGATATTTGACGTTGAGTTGATAGTGATTGTGCTTGGTGATTTGGATTCTGTTGAGTGGATTTTTGTATAAGGAGACAATAAACAACTTCTACGTTGCAAACGGTATTTTATTACCCATAGGGCGTAACAATATTTATATCACGTTTTTGCCAGTTTCGTTATAACTTGACGAGTAATAATAGGTAAAGTCAGTAAGTCGTCAGTAATCAGTCAATCAAGTCAGTCATAAATTCAAGTAAAGCGATGGCTTTTTTACCAGAACGTGACCAATGGCATTTTGGAGGCAAGCTGTATAAACATATTTTCGCACTGTTATTTTATTTCACAACACTCATGCACTGTAATTAACCTATATCGAATCAAATGCCATCAAATTTATCCGATATTACTCAAAATTATACCAATAGCATGAAAATAAAATAGCATGAAAATAAAACAAGAGCACAACATAATGGCTTTTTCGACTTCCCGTCAAAATGCGACCAAATGTTGACAACTGTGGTACTGACTGCTTTCCTGTACTACGAAACAGGCAACTAAAGCTGTCGTTGACTAACTGACGCCATTACTGCATACGTGTGATAAGGACAGAGATAATTATTGCTCGCTCTCGCAATAGCAACTTGGTACCGGTCCGTTTGTTTACATTCTTTATCTCGTCTCGTTGGCCGGACTATACAAACACTTAAACCGAGAACAGAAAATTAAACTCATCATTCAAATTTCTGCTTCGCCGGGAATCAAACTCGAGACCCTTCGATTGGCAGTCCATTAATTCCAAGGTAACCATTGCGCCACGCGAGTCCAGGCGCGGTCACAGCCTTCAATTTGGGGGGGGGGGGGGTCGCCAAGAAATTTTGGTGGGGGGTCACTAAGAAATTTGGGGGTTGAGGTGTCTCAAATTGGCTTGATTCGCCTTCCATCTACGCATGAGTGAGGGATTTTGGGGGGGGGGGGTCATGTCCCCTGTCCCTGGGACCGCACCTGCGCGAGTCGATAATTATTATTGTCTATTAAATAAGGTCGATACCAATAATATGTGGATGTAACCACCGCGCCGCGCCTCCATAATGCTCTACCACAATGAGTACAATATCAGCGCCAGTTCCAAAGCTCTGTGTTGTTAATTTTTTATTAGATACTTTATTAAGTAAATATACTCGTAATTAATTATTTGAAATAATCTCCACCTATCCACTTTGTAATAGCGTTATTGGGTAAAATAATGATTATGTAACACCACCTGTAAATCTACCTGTAAAAAGCAATTAAATATGAATAAATGAATAACAACGACATCTATCATATAGCATGTAAACTAAATTGTCGATATACCGAATTTGCAACAGATCACTAAATAGTTCTGAATGTGAACATAGATGTCGGCAGTAGCCTCGTTTTGTTAAGGTTTTGTACATTTTGTATTGAGGATTTCTTTGAATATGTGGTGATATGATATGTATGGTTTTTTAAATATTTATTTTTTGAAAACTTGCTATCAGAATATTAAGAGATGTTAGTAGTTATCGAAACTTGTGGTGTGACCGCTCGCATTAACTTTATTATAGCGTGCAGGTGTTCATCCATTTCATCATTCTTGAAATTGACGTAACTTTTTTGTTTGTGAACCGATTTAAATAAAACAAACCCTAAATGTTAATCCAAAAAAATACCAATACTTCAGTGAAAACCGCATCCTTCTACGTTAAGCCGTTCCTGAGATTAGCGCGCACAAACGAACAGATAAACAGACAAACAGACAAACAGACAATAATTCTAAAAATCATTGTTTTGGGTTCTATTACGCTAATAAATAGCCCTAGTGATAGTTTTTCTCAAATATCTTCAATGTACAGAAACGGACTTGTTACAGATTTATTATATGTATATAGATATAGATGTATCGACTGAATGTAAATTACACTTTAGAAATTCAAACTCAATTTTATTTGTATAACCGCAGTGTTTAATTATAGGTAAAATTCAGTGTTATTAAGTAACACAAGCGCGCATGGCCTGGCGGCTAAGCCAAACGGGCGCGGTCGGGTGTGAGATGGGTGACCGCTAGTGGCAAATTTTTTTGCGATTCCTTGCTTCGGAGAGCACGTTAATCCGTCGGTCCCGGTTGTTGTCGATAGGTAACAGTCGTCAAACCTAGTTGGAGGCCTTATGGGCGGTTTGACATCCGACAGCGGCCACTAACCCGCATCTCCACCAACCCTCATTGGAGTAAGCTCCAGGCCTCCCCAATAATAGGGAGAGACCCGTTCCCAGCAGTGGGACGCAAAAAGGGCTGCAGCCAGGTAACACAAGGCAAGGTTTAATGACTGTTTTCTAGCAGTCACCCATGTCGGACCTGACCGCGCCCGTTTGACTTAACTGCGTAGATCGATTGCGTTCTACGCTGAGCCATACGCGTTTCGGTTGCAGATGAGATTAATGTTTAAAAATACATATAATTATAATAAGTTCAAGGGTCGGAAACACAACTTTGATTTGGACCCAAAATTCTCGTAGTTAGAATAAAGTTATAACTATCGCACTGTGATACCCATTTCACGGCTGACTGACTTTTATCAGCGGCTGATGGATAAATCTTACATCTGATTTCGGGCTTGAGTAGATCGCAGAATTGACTTTAAAATATTATCAGATTTAGAAGTATTAGAATTACAACCTCTATAAAAACCGGCCAAGTGCGAGTCGGACTCACGCACGAAGGGTTCCGTACCATTATCTATAAAAAATCACGTTTATTGTATGGGAGCCCCGTTAAATATTTATTTTATTCTATTTTTAGTATTTGTTTAACAATAACGGCAACAGAAATACATAATTGCCTTTGATTTAGACGACCCGCGTGGTGCAATGGTTACCATGCCGGACTGTCAATCGAGGGGTCCCGGGTTCGATTCCCGGCGAAGCAGAAATTTGAATGATGAGTTTAAATTTCTGTTCTCGGTCTGGTTGTTTGTGTTCCTGTCTTTTTATGTGTCCATGGTACCCACGATACAGGGTATTAATTACCTTACTGTGGGGCTATGTGTGTGATTATCCATAGAAATAATTGTGGTTTACGATATATGACGTATTAAAAAAACTACGTACTAGATTTCGTTCAAACCAATTTTCGGTGGAAGTTTGCATCGTAATGTACCTGCATCATATATTTTTTAGTTTTATCATTCTCTTATTTTAGAAGTTACAGGGGGGGACACATTTTACCACTTCGGAAGTGTCTCTCGCGCAAACTATTCAGTTTAGAAAAAAATGATATTAAAAACCTCAATATCATTTTTGAAGACCTATCCATATCCGTTGTGTGAAAATCTTAATGTGGTTCACATAATACATCTACGTACCGAGTTTCAACAGTATAGTTCTTATAGTTTTGGAAAAAAGTGGCTGTGACATGCGGACGGACAGACATCACGAATCCATAAGGATTCCGTTTTTTGCCATTTGTCTACGGAACCCTAAAAATGAATTGCTGTTCGTTAGCCTCGCTAAAACTCAACAACGGCTGAGTCGATGTGGCTGATTTTGATCTTGAAATATTAGTAGAAGTCCAAGAGAGATTGAAAAAATATGGAAAAATTGCGAATTTAATAGTAACAACCTATTTTTTTCCTATAAATACTGTTAGTAACTGTCAAATATTGGTTCTACGCGCCATCGTCTAGAACTTTGACATACTGAATAACAATTCATCTATCACTATTTGTTTTGTATTATTGAAGTGAAAACTTCTTTAGCGGCGCTGTGCGCTTTTTTTGGGATGTGTAAAAATGTTAAACTCGCGTCAGGACACCTGATTGAATATTCGTAAGACGGAGCCGAATAAAAGCAATTCGTGCGAAATTGTTCCCTAACCATTCCAAAATATCAATAATGCACAACGTTAATGTTCAAGTTTTCACTTCTGCCGGCATTACCGGAGTGCAACCCGTTGTTTTTTTTATTTATTTGACTGCAACATAAAAACTATTTGAGATGATAAAGAAACTAGTCCTGTTTTGATACTTTTAAGGCAGGACTACGTCTGCGGGGTCCACTAGTTACAATTAAATTGAACACCTAGGAAACTTTTCCACTTTGTGAAAAAGTTTTAATGACATTTGAGAGATTGTCTAATGGAATTGATGAAAAATCCGAACAAAAACGAAAGAAAAAAATATTAAGCGTAGATTGAAATGATCTTTTGTTTATTCTATAGATATTTTTTTGAAAAAGAAATAATAAGATTTATTTGTTATTACTTTTTGACGTGATAACGTCTTTAAAATCGTTTTAGTCGGGTGACATGTTCAGAAACTTGTGTCACACCAAAACCTCACGAGCGCGATCGCAGGTATAACGAGAGAGAGACGGACCGATCTCCCGTCTCATCTCGAGTGCTGCCAGTCATTCCGTGAAACTTGTCACGCGGAATCCTCACGAGCGGAGGCTGGCATAGCGTTCGAGTGAGTGGACCGATCTTCCGTCTCTCTCACTCTAGCGGCATACAAACGAATAGAGATTTTCTCGTGCGGACGTTATCACGTAAACATCTCGATCGTAAACCTACTTTACAAACAATTTGCCGTTTTTTTTATAACTTGTGGTCATAAGATTCAAATATTAATAGAACTCATATTTTCTAGGTGCTAGGTTACAATATAGGAAACCAAATAAATTTTTTTGTTAAATTTTATCGCCATATACTTAAATCTTATATAGGGTTAGCTAGCTAGTGTAACCGTAATCATATTCCGGGTTCGATTCTCCGCGAAACAGAAATTTGAATGATGAGTTTAAATTTCTGTTCTCGGTCTGGTTTGTGTTTCTGTCTTTGTGTGTGTCCGCATGGCCAGGATATCTACCCTACTGTGGGGCTATGAGTATCAAAATGTATTTATTTATTTGGCTGCAACCCTTTTTTTTTGCGTCCCACTGCTGGGCACGGGTCTCTCCCCAATATTGGGGAGGCCTGGAGCTTATTCCACCACGCTGCTCCAATGCGGGTTGGTGGAGATGCGGGATAGTGGCCAACCCGCTGTCGGATGTTTTCAAACCGCCCATAAGGCCTCCGACAAGGTTTAACGACTGTTATCTATCACAACAACCGGCACCGATGGTTTAACGTGCCCTCCGAAGCACGGAAACGCGCATGAAATTTTTGCCACTAGCGGTCACCCATCTCACATGTGACCGCGCCCGTTTGGCTTAGCTGCATAGATCGCTTGCGTTCTACGCTCGCCGCCGAGCCATGCGCGCTTCATTTTATTTATTTAAACGGGATAAAAAGGCAGAAGGGTCGGTCGGATGCTTAAATTATCGTCGACTATGGACTGGAGCAAGTCCAAGGAAGATACCTGAGCATTGCCATTAAGAAGAAATTTAGTTAGTACAGCTGTTTTAGAGAAACCTATGTGCCACACAGTGACACAAAGTCGTCATTTTGCGGCCACAGTCCGTTGTTTGTTCTAGATAGAATAGAACAGCATAGACTCTATGAAGATGGGTGCGCATGGGACACTTGACCTTTCAAATCCGCGAATAACGACCTGCGTGGCGTAATGGTTACCATGCCGGACTGCCGATGGGAGGGTCCCCAAGTTCGATTCCCGGCGAAGCAGAAATTTAAATGATGAGTTTAAAATTTCTGTTCTCGGTCTGGGTGTTGGTGTTTCTGTTTTTGTGTGTCTCCATGGCGCCTATGACACAGGGTATAACTACCCTACTGTGCTATGAGAGTGAAAAAAATTTAAATAGGAAATGTGTGCGTCGGTACGCGCCCATACTGTTTCATTAATATACAACTTAGGATTTTTTTAAGGTGGATATTATTTCATACTAGCTGACCCGACATACGTTATTCTGTCCTAACTATGATTATTGAATTCAAATTAAAAAAAATGATATGGTGAAGTATTCTTAAATTTTCTATTTTTTGCGCAATTTCCGTATTTTTTTCTTACATGAAAACCTCCTCCTGCCAATAACAAAAACAACAAAAAAAGAATTAGCGAAATCGGTCCAGCCGTTCACTCTTGATGCCGTGACGAAGGAAAAAGGGATTCATTTTTATATATAGAGATATATACATCCTTCATAGAAGAAATGAGATAAGCTACGTATGAATGTGAAAAAGGTCTTATCACGAAGTTGAAGTCGAACTATCTCTATGTCAAATTCGTACCCTATTAAAGGGTAACTTTACACGTTAGGTTGGCTATTAAGTAGAGAAAATTAGGGATTTTCCTCTTTTTATTTGTATCTAGATCGGCTCGGTTTTGCTCGGTGATTATATGAATTATTATTATTTATTTATTTTATAAATAAACCGAACAAAAAGGCAGACGGGCCGCGTTAAGCGATCACCGTCGCCAATGGACACTGACAACCCCAGGGGAGCCGCCCGAGCATTGCCGGGTTTGAAGGAGCGCTTTTTTTTACAGCTTTCTTGAAGAATCCCATGTAGTCCACTGGGAATGTCTCAGCTGGAAGGTTGTCCCATAACTTACACGTCCGTCCGTATTATAATTATACTAATCTATCCCACGAAAAAAAAAATGAGATAAAGAGTACCCTATGTACTGACTGGCTGGCTGTAACCCTTTTTGCGTCCCACTGCTGGGCACGGGTCTCTCCCCCTTATTGGGGAAGCCTGAAGCTTACTCCACCACGGTGCTCCAACGCGAATTGGTGGACATGTGGGTTAGCGGCTTCGTCGGATATTATCAAACCGCCCATTAAGCCTCCCGACAAGGTTTAACGACTGTTATCTATCGACAACAACCGGTCGACGGCTTAACCTGCTGTCTGAAGCACGGAAACGTGCATGAATTTTTGTCACTAGCGGTCACCCATCTCATACCCGATCGCGCCCGTTTGGCTTAGCTGCTTACCGCTAGCGTTTTACGCTAGCCGCTGAGCCATGCGCGCTTTATGGCCCAATGTACTTTTACACGCTATAATATTTCTCTGTGCCAGTTTTCATGGTGATTCGTTCAGCCATTATTGCGGTTTTATTTATTTGAATGGAGTAGCAGATGAGCATGCAGGCAACGTGGTATTAAGTGGTCGCTGCAGCCCATGGACAACTACACACAAACTCAAGCAAGCATAAGTCTTGCCTGCAACTGCGCTTTTACTCCGAAGGATGATAGAATTTGAAAGAAATAATAAGAAAAAAGTTTTTTTTTTTCATATTAAGAATACAAAATATTCGCTTATTGAATATCATTTTTCCCCGGTCATCGCCTTTAGGTGCCCGTTTGGGCTAGATGTTGAGCTGAAAGAAAAAAGGCGGCGGAAAAAAACCTCCAGCGTGCTGCTGTTTCAAAAAAAGGACTTTTATATATTTGAGATAAGTGATAACAGAATAAGCTATGTGTCGATAATGGGCACACGCGACAGCTGATCGTGTGAGACACTATTGCTTTGAATTTGAATTGCTTGTCGTTTCAAAATATCTGCATATTATTAGTTTTTATCTTACTAATTGCATTTAAATTTCTCTTTAATAAGTAAATATCATATACACAGTTAACTGCCACTAAGTCTAAATCACGTTTTTAGATGTTTTTACCCGGAGACCCTTGCTCTAAAAACTATGGTCACCCTAAAAGTACCCTGAAGCGTGATATTATTACTGTATCCATAACAGATGCGTGGTTCGGGACACGTATTAAATTGTTATATCTGCTCCATATCGGGTAGTTTCAACCCCAACTACCTATTGTAAACTATTATTTACACGGCGTGATTTCTATAGGGTTTCGTTAGAAGTTAGATTAAACTTCAGAACTTGTTGAAATATGGTAATACGGCGGCTAATATGGCAAATGATATTAGAAATACATATTGTTTGGTGTTAATGGAGATAATTTACATTTTTTGTTGTACCTTTGTTATATTGGATTATGAAGTAAATAAACTCGTGACAATTTTTTTTAAATTTATTCTATGTGAGAAAATCTCTTAAAATGTAGGTACAATTTAGTCACCTTATAATATTACTAAATCATAAGCAATCTGAAATCTTAATCTTTTTTTTTAAACTAGGTGCCGCCCGCGACTTTGTCCACGTGGACTTTGGTATTAGTAATAGCATGATGTTATATAGCCTAAAGCCTTCCCCGATAAATGGCTATTCATCACAAAAACGCTAAACGCCGTTACTTCCATGAATCGCTTCATAATCGAAATTCTGCTGAGGCGTGGAAATTTCTGCGGTCTGTAGGTATGGGAAGATCTCCAGTCGCATCTTGTAAAGATGTTGACGCTAACAATCTAAATAAATTTTTCACTGAGCCTCCTCTAACTATAGACCCAGAAATGAAATCAAATACGTTGCAGTCAATCTCAAGACTCCCTACATCGGCAGTTCCAACATTAAATTTTCATATAGTAACAGAAGATGACGTTCAGAAATCTATCTTAGCCATTACATCAACCGCCATCGGCACTGATGGACTGTGTTCGAGAATGATTATACCCATTCTACCATTCCTGCTCCCAGTAATCACTCACATTCTTAATTATTCCATATCCACCTCAACCTATCCCTCTTCTTGGAAACAAGCCCAAATTATTCCTTTGCCTAAAAATTCTAATCCCTCTTCACCATCTCATTATCGTCCAATTTCTATACTTCCTTTTCTTTCAAAAGTTCTAGAGCATATTATTCATAAGCAGTTATCTTCCTTTGTCTTCTCTAACTCTCTATTATCTCCTTTTCAGTCGGGATTTCGTCCAGGCCACAGTACTACAACTGCACTACTTAAAGTTTCGGACGATATTCGCAATGCCATGGACAATAAATCACTGACACTTTTAGTATTATTGGACTTTAGCAGCGCATTTACCTCAGTCGATTTCGATATTCTTCTCCAGGTCCTGGAATCCATTAATCTCTCTCCATCTTGTATAGCGTGGTTTAATTATTATCTTCGAGGTCGAACGCAGAGGGTTTGCCTTGGAGATTCCGTCTCTGATTGGTCTGACCTCTCTGCGGGCGTACCTCAGGGTGGCGTACTTTCCCCGTTGCTTTTTTCCATATTCATAAACTCTGTTACGAGTGTTATCTCTTCCAACTTCCATCTCTACGCAGACGACTTGCAGTTGTATCGTCACTTTGCCCTGGAAGACACGGTTACAGCGCTTGACTCTATGAACATTGATTTGTCCCGTATCAGTCAGTGGTCTGCTGCTTTTGGTCTTTTGGTGAATCCATTAAAGTCACAAGCAATAATTATAGGCAATAAACACTTTCGCAATCAGTTGAACATCTTAACCCTACCTAAACTGTGTTTTAATGGTATCCCCATTAAATATAGTGACTCCGCTAAAAATCTGGGCGTCATATTTGATCAAAATTTATCATGGACGGCTCATATTAACGAAGTCAGCCGGAAAGTCCATTACTCACTGCACGCCTTGAAATGCTTACAGAATGCATTACCTTTAAAAACCAAAATCTCGCTTGCCATCACCTTAATCACACCTATTTTAGACTACGCTGATGTGTGCTATCTGGATGCTACAGAGGAGCAGTTAAATAAGCTTGAGCGCTTACAGAATTTGTCAATTCGTTTTATCTTCGGTTTTAAGAAATATGACAGAGTATCTCAGTTTCGTAAGGATCTCAAGTGGCTCCCAATCCGGCTTCGCAGGAATACTCGGATATTATGCACTCTTTTTAATATACTCCATAACCCTGTGTCCCCTGCTTATCTAAAAAACCGGTTTTCCTTCTCTCGCCCCCTCGATATCCCTTGTAGATCAAATGTTAAATTCCTTCTTGATTTTCCTTCCCACAAAACTAACTTTTACTCCAACTCCTTTTCTGTTCACGCTGTTAGGCTATGGAATTCACTCCCGCCTAAAATAAGAGAATCTGAAAATATCTCCATATTTAAAAAACGTATTTTTGAGCACTATTTAGCTACATGTACTTAAGCTATTTATTTATTTATTTATTTACAATTTTATATGTATGGTTTCTGATTAGTTATTCCTATGTATTATTATTACTGTATTTATATCTATATGTATCTAATTTATGTATCGCTTTTATAAATATATTAATTATTGGTACGCACTAAGTTCGCTTTACCAGATCTATTATCCTGGGATGGGCCTACTGGAAGATATTTCAGTGTGGAATAAGTAGTGCCCTTGTACAAACATTATTTGTTCATTCTCCTTGTGACCATTTGTGTGTACATAAATTAAATTAAAAAAAAATATTTGTTCAATTCGAACCAGTAGTTCCAGAGATTAGCGCGTTCAAACAAACGAACTCTTCAGCTTTATATATTATAGCGGCCGCCCGCGACTGCGTAGACTTTGGTATAAGTCATACTCGTAGCATGATATTATATAGCCTATCTATAGCCTTCCCCAATAAATGGACTATTCAACACAAAAATAATTTTTCAATTCGAACTGGTTCGATTCGAATTGGCTGCAATCCTTTTTGTGTCCCACAGCTGGGCTCGGGTCTCTCCCCGTTATTGGGGAGGCCTGGAGTTTACTCCACCACGCTGCTCCAATGCGGGTTGCGATTCGAATTAGGTTCATGAGATTAGCGCATAATATGTGTGTAATATCACTTTTCTGACTTTTATCTAGGAGATTATTCTTTAAAAAATTAAGAAAGCTGAATATTTCGGATATTCGAGATTTTTTTAAACGAATGTGAGTTCCGACGCGAAACTAACACAGTAGAAAAAGCTCGGAATATCGTAAAAAACCTTTTTGACGTGATAACGTCTTTAAAATCGTTTTAGTCGGGTGACATGTTCAGAAACTTGTGTCACACCAAAACCTCACGAGCGCGATCGCAGGTATAACGAGAGAGAGACGGACCGATCTCCCGTCTCATCTCGAGCGCTGCCAGTCATTCCGTGAAACTTGTCATGCGGAATCCTCACGAGCGGAGGCTGGCATAGCGTTCGAGTGAGTGGACCGATCTTCCGTCTCTCTCACTCTAGCGGCATACAAACGAATGGAGATTTTCTCGTGCGGGCGTTATCACGTAAACATCTCGATCGTAAACCTACTTTACAAACAATTTGCCGTTTTTTTTATATAAAAAAGAAATAAGTCGTGACAGCTTAAACCAGACTAGAAAATACAAACAAGGCGAATTACAAAATTCTTAACAAGCAGTAGGAGGCTACAAAGTAATAACCTATTGTACAACAAACAGAAAAAAATATTCATGCCTTAATAATTAGGCTTGTTATGAACTCTTATACTGTTTGTAGTAGTCCAGTTTTTATTTTTATCCCACTGCTTAGTATGTAACATCCCTTTGCTTGCAACCTTTTTTGCGCCCCCGCTGAGCACAGATCTCTGCCTTTGATTAGGGAGGCCTTAATTTAAGAATATTCTTTATTGCCTTTGATCTTCGAAATTTTTGCAGGTACCTTTTTCTAAAATTCAGGTATTGTTAGATTTATTATTAGAATTAACATGGCCCGGCGGCTAGCGTAGAACTCAAGCGATCCAACGCTAGCTAAACGTGCGCGGTTAGATGGGTGATCGCTAATATGCTTAATTTCATTTGCGTTTCCGTGCTTCAGAGGGCACCTTAAGCCAAGCCAAGTTGTCAATATACATAGTAGTTAAACCTTGTCGGAGGCCTAATGGGCGGTTTGAAAACATCCGACAGCGGGTTGGCTACTAACCCGCATCTCGCAACCCTCTTTAAAGCAGCGGGATGCTCGGGTTTGATTACCGGCGAAACAGAAATTTGAATCTGTTCTCGATCTGGGTTCTGTCTTTGTCCACGGCACCCACGACACAGGGTATATTTACCCTAATGTAGGGCTATGAGTGTGAACGTTAAATTTTATTTTGTAGTACCTTTGAGAGTGCTCGATCCGTTCAGCCAGCGGCCCCGGGAAGGACGGCGTTGTGTGCGTGGCTGCATGCCGCCTTAAGCATCGGAGGGTGCAGGAGAGCACATCTGATCTCCAGAGGATGGGCCCGTTCGTGGAAAACACCGGTGCATTCCACTGGAGATCCCGGAGTCTTCCCCAAGCGCAGAGGTAGGCCACTGAGGGGGTTTTTGTGCGGTAACAAATCCCACATAACCCGGTAACACCTCTCCCAAGGTGCTGGGTACCTTTTAAAGTTCCCCCCGATACCAAAGAAAAAGGCTGTTTATGATATCTATTGACAAGACTGTTACCTATGAGTCTCTATGAGTCGCATCTTCACCAACCCGCATTGGAGTAGCGTGGTGTAGTAATGAAGGAGACAGATGAATTAGCTGTTCTGTTTTTTTTTTGTTTTTTTTTTCGGTGGACGTGTGATGTATCAGTATGTATAGCTATTAAAAAGACACATTAATGTATGAAAAGTTAGTAATAAATCATAATTGGTAGACAACTGTCGTTTTATTTTGTCACCCGAACCTCACGTATTACAGTGCCCAGAAGTGGGACGCTAAAAGGGTTGCAGCCAGTTGAGATGTGATTTTCTTTTAGATTTTTACCTATGAAGCGCCTCTTTTTTTCACGAAGCTTTATGTTTCAACTTATTTTTATTTCTTATTTGTTAATTTTGACCGAAATAAATTTTCTCTAGTTTTATATAATTAGATAATATCAGTTCCTTTCTGCTTGCCAATTACTGCGAAAAATAAATTTTCGATAGCGGCGCCCCTATATTGTCTTGGCGCCTGTGTGCGCCGCACACTTCGCACTTAGGGGCGGCGCGGCCCTGAGGAAACCTAACCCAGTATTCAGAAGAATTAATATTTCCTACAGAGAGACAGTTTAGATCCATTGTTAGGACAATATACTAGGTCGAGAAGCTCACAATAACAAAGAATTACCACTTCTTGCCCATAAGACACAGAAATATTTTAATTACGCGATGATGAGACTTGCCACCATTGTTCTTTATCTAGAACAAAGCTTCTTTAGGTAAAGGAGTTGAGATGCGTAATATTTCTTAGCTTTGAAACTGGGGAGTACATTTGAGGTTATTAGGTTAAATAAGAAACACGCTTGGCCCAGCGGTTACCTCAAGATGCAAGCGGTCTACGTGAGCATTTCATCAATTTATTATCTTGCCCTCACAATGTATCTCTGTCCATGTAGGAGATGATAATGCTTCTGTGGATCGGTGATTTTCTTCAGTAGTACTAATACAATTACTTGGCTTTTTGCGTCCCACTGATGGACATGGATCTCTCCCCATTATTCGGGAGGCCTGGAGCTTACTCCATCACGCTGCTCCAATGCGGGTTGTTGTAGATGCGAGTTAGTGGCCAACCCGCTGTCGGATATTTTCAAACCGCCCATAAGGCCTCCGACAAGGTTTAACGACTGCTTTTTATCGACATCAACTGGTACCAACGGCTTAGCGAACTCTCCGAATCATGCTTAAATTTGCCACTATCTCAATTATCTCATGCCCGACCGCACCAATTTTGCTTATATATTTCGCTTATAAGTAAATAGCTACAATTCTACTTCAGTCGCTGAGTTACATGTGCCTAAATCTGTAAACCTAATATCATACATAAAAACAAGTGAATTGAGAACCTTCTTCTTTTTATGAAGTTGGTTGAAAATCCAGCTGTTTTGCACGAGTATATTCCGTTTTTAAGAATCCTTAAAGACATAAGACGTAAAGAATACAGTTGTCAAGCCTTACTGCAATCCGTGTTTAATTTTATCGCACTCGAGAAGTGACAATAAAGTTCACTGTACTGTTTAAGCATCACGCAACATAACACTGTCAGCGTGCTTAGGGTTGCCAGCCATTTATGTACTTTGAATTTGAATTTCTTGATAAAGAAATTAGCAGACGAATGAAGGTTGACATAGCTCTCAAACTCTACAAGCTGAAGTAGCAATAAGGAATTGAAGCTGATTGATTTATGGCATAGTAGGAGGACCGACAATCGATGAGGTAAATGTAATCGCTGCAGCCCATTCATCTATTTACAACTTCAAACAAGCAAATAACAACGCAAATTTGCCTAAACAATTATCTTATGTCGTATGCAGTTGCGCTGTTACTTAGGATCTGAAAGTATTTGGAAGGTATGATTATTTGGTCAGAAATAGTACCTCTCTAAGCATTGAAAAATGTGAATCGTCACTTCTGCTGTCAAGCGATTTTTGCTATCCCGAAAACGGGCCCTTCAGAGAACGATGGTGCTCTTCTGCATCTTCCAGTACTTACAACAGCATACGACCACGCACACACCGTTGTCCTTCTCGGGGCTGCTGGCTGAAAGGTTTGAGCTCCCATTCTCACCAGGGCAGGGCATACCGTAGTCCCATTGATCTTATAGACCTATAAACCCGCCACCAGTCATCAGTATGATTATTATTATTATTCTACCTATTATTATTCTAGTATTATTATTATTCTACCTATTATTATTCTAGTATTATTATTATTCTACCTCGAATAAACGAGTATGGTAGCTACAGTCAGCTTTTTAAGCGCTGACGCGTTTATAAGGCAAAGTTTGACAGTGTGCCAGATATCCAGGGACCATTTTCTAAGCAGCTGTAGCACATCTTCTCTTTTAATATCTTTGCATAGCCCTTTCATAATCCCGAAGCTACAAAGACTAACTTTCGAGACCTGCAAGATACTTTATTTTTATACTCATAAAACTAGCATCACGTAGTCTGTTAACTATAAAAACAAAGAGCAGAGAAGGAAAAAATGACGTTTTCATAGTAGGTATGAAAATTTCGTAAAATCACTAAATTCAAACAAAACAATATTTGACAACCCTATGATGGACTGAGTTGAAGAAATGATTATGTCCTCAAAGCCATGTATAATTTAAACGTAATTATGTATTTTGTTGACGAACGAGCAAATTTATTTAATCCAATATATCTTTCATGTTTATTATTTGGCTTGAAACTTGGGATCAAAGTTATGGCTGAGGTGGGTAGAGATAAAATTATTACGTTGGAGAGATATTTCGGTGCTTTTGAGTACTTAATTTAATGAAGTGAATGAAGTATTTAATACTATTTTGGGTTATTTAAGGAGATTGGTATAATATTGTCATAGTAATTTTAGAAAAGTGACCCCATTATACTAATAGGTTCTACTTCTTGTTACACCACTTGTTTGGGACTGTATTAAGGTTTCCTATAGGTTCTCCGGTTTTGGTTCGTTTAAAAGAATTAGTTTATGTAGGCACTTGCAATACACCAAGAATCATAAGGAGCTAAGTAAAATGCACTCCACCAACCTTTGAACACTCCCACGCTGCTCTGGTGACGGCGGCTTAGCAGCTCCAGCGGCAGGACTCCTGGTATTCCAAGGTGAACGTCACACTGGCAATTGCAAGCTTACAAAGTTTGGATAGTAACGTAAAGACACTAGCACTGAACGTCAACACTAGTGGAGAGTCACAAGGCTTGTGGTAGACTTGATGACCACAGGATATCGCTCGGGTAAACACGGTTTACAATGTAGCAGTAGCGACTACACCCGACGAACGCTCAAAAGTCTCTGTCCCGACCAACCTAAGCACGGCTTGTGTCGTCGGCCAGCGGAGCACGTATGTACAACTACCCTCTTGATTCCTGATAAAACCAGCAAGTACCGTACACCACTAGTAAAAACGTTTATGAGTTATACACGTTCGGAAACAATATATAAATACAGGCTAAATGTCTCATAATAATAATAATTCCATATTTCTTTATATTATTATTTCTATAGAAAGTATGTTTCAAATCAAATCAAATCACTTGTATTGTTTGTTTGCCCCTTTTTCACATCCCAACGGTGCTACGGCTGGATCTTATTTTCTGTATAGAGTTAGGTGACGGGCTGGAAAGTGACACAGGCCATTTTTTACTTTCGTAAAATATCTTATCCCTAGGGAAAATGGCACCCACACGGGTTGAAACGGGCGTAGTAGATAATATTATGATAAAACAATAGCCCTAATACAAACCATATATTTTATTTAAATAAATAAAACGGATAAAAAGGCAAACGGGCCGCGTGGTGTTAACCGAACACCGTCGCCTAACCCCAGGAGAGCCACCCGAGCATTGCCGGCTTTGGAGGAGACCTTTTTTTACAGCTTTCTTGAAAAACCCCATATCATAGTCCACTGGAAATGCCTCAGCTGGAAGGTTGTCCCATAACTTACACGTCCGTGGTAAAAAGGAGCTTGGAAAGCGGACTGTGGAGAACCACCGCGTCCAGATGGTGTCGGTGGAACTTTAACCTTCGTCTGGTGGTAAAATCATGGAATGGTGACGTAAGCATCAATTTGAAAAGTTCCTCGGAGCACTCACAAAAGTAAATCCTTTCGATTGCCCAACAGTGGGCAAGACAAACGTGGAAGATGGCCAAAATAAATTGGCAACAGTTCTTGGCTTGGTCTTGTAACATAACATAGTGATGACTTTTAGACAATTAAACTACTTTATCCAAACATCAGACAAACTGACTAGTTTGAACTGCGGCCAGGTAAACAATATAAATTAAGGGTATTTGTGTGTTTTAGTCCAAAGGTGTTGCTTTAGAGGTAATGTGGGCGGCTGATTCTCCATTTATTTATTCACGGACACACCAACAGCATTTTATAACGTTTCACACTCATAGCCCCACAGTAGGGTAGATATACCCTGTGTCGTGGGTGCCATGGACACACACAGAGACAGAAACACAAACACCCAGACCGAGAACAGAAATATAAACTTATCATTCAAATTTCTGTTTCGCCGGGAATCGAACCCGGGACCCTCCGATCGGCAGTCCGGCATGGTAACCATTACGCCACGCGGGTCGTCATTACATACAATATTACATAATTTAACTTACTTCTAAACATATATAGTCACAGTCACAGGTGCGTACATCATTCACCGGTATGACATATTAATGCTATTCATATAGTTCGTATAAATACACAATTTAACAATAGAAAACAGGAGATTCAAAAGTGTGAAATAAAAAAAACAGAGTATAATGTTTGAATATATTATTATTAAACTAACATTTCTTGGTATTAAAGCCGATTGTATTCAGAACACATTCGTGGTAGTGGAGAGTGCTTAAAGACATTTGTTCTGCACATACCTATATATTTTTTTATGAAAAAAAAAACTAGCACTAAGACATACGGGCCACCTGATGGTCACCGTCGCTTATAGACATTTGCAACACCAGAGGAGTCGCCTTTGCGTTGCCAGCATTGTTTTCAAGGGCTCTTTTAACGCCTTTCTTGAAGAACCCTATCTCCATTCTCCAAATCTCCATCTCCATTTAAACAATCTTGTTTCTTTTCTTCCCAAATTCTGTTGGACAGCTCTCTTCTCGGAACTGAGAAGGGTTCAGGCCACAGTCCACCGCGCTGATCAGGTATGGGAACCATCCCGTCCCAAAGGCATATCCACCAGGACATAATGCCTTTGAAGAATTTTGTATAAGTCATGCATACTATACGCATGTAACATCCTAATAGAAATTTAATTTTCGTCATTTATTACTCAACTATCATACGAAAGTATATTACATAAAGAAAGAAATATTGGATCGTTACGTCACGTACCCGTATCAAAGTACAAAATATTAATAAAGCTCCATTAACTAGAAAACTTATTTTGATTTGAATTTTTTGGACTGTAGTAAAACTATTTTCGTATTTCATTGATAAATACCACAAATCAATAGAATCAGGCGTTACTCTACGGAACTCTATATGGTGGTACGTATGTTGGTGTATATTTTTTATTGAAATTGAACTTAAGAGGGATGAAAAAAGTATGCACCATCATACGTTCTGATTGTTGCAAAGTGGTTTTTACCTAACTTTATAAAAATACCACAAAGTCAGTAGGTATTACCAATTTTGTAGAATCTAAACTTAATTATGACGACGTCTTTTAAAAACAAAAAAAAATGTTAAAAAAATTAAACGATGTAACCCAAATATACTGATATCATTCGTTATTATTATTATTGTTTCTCTGCATCTCGGGATCAACTTTTTCCACCCTTCCCAAGTTAACGTTGTTTAGGTACCAACTCGGTAAGTCTACCTTGTAACTCATTTATGTCGAGGTGTCAGCGTGGGAAAAGCTAATTAGCTACCCTCCAGCCAGGGTGAGTTATTTTTAGAAATAGCGTAAAATTACTGAACATATCCGCTGTCAAAAGCGTTTTACCGACATTAAACGTAATAGAAGTAAAATTGTCAAAACTTTTCTCTTAATTTATTTATTTTACAATAACTAGTTACCTAACTTTACATAATAATAACCTATAAATTATAAATAACCTATAAAATAATATTAAAAGGTATCTTATAAACACTGTTTACCTTTTATAATTTTTTTAACATGGTGTATTACTCGTATGGTTAAAAATTTCTTTAGTCATTATAAAGTTTATCAGTACTACTACTATTAGTGTAGTTTTTCAAACATTTTTGTTAATATAAATATTTATTAATACTTATTTAATCTAATCTATGTAGTGTAGTAGAACACTTTTAAATCTTTAGTATTTCGTTTCATTCATTCCCTTACAAATTAACCAATATATAACCTAATTGTGGTTCGTTCCGATAATTCTTAATGTCTTACAAACGGTTTGTAGAATTACATTTCTTGCGCTTACCCACTATATTTTATAAAATGTGAAAACAATATTGATATAGGTCTTCTATGTCACGAAGTTTGTTCCGCTATGAAAGTTGTGAGGCGTGCACATAAAAAAATAATAAAAAAATAAATTAATAAACGTTACACACTCATATCCCCACAGTAAAGAAATGAATAGCCTGTGTCGTGGGTGCCATGGACACAAACAAAGACAGGAACACAAACACCCAGACCGAGGATAGAAAAAACTCATCATTCACATTTCTGTTTTGCCGGGAATCGAACCCGGGACCCCTCGATTGGCAGTCCGATATGGTAACCTATGCGCCACGCGGGTCGTCAAAAATTTCTTTAAAATTGGGTCAGTATTTTAAGCGGGAAAGCGTCGCAGACAGACAGACATACAGAGTTACTTTCGAACAGTATGGATGACAGAGATGTTCAGATTAGTTTGAAAACTTCAAAAGTTTACGCATACAAACGCGCTTGTCAGTACACTTCACTACAACAAGAGCTTCCTGAAGTAGAATATACTATCGTTCGTTAACTGGAGTGTTAACGAACGGTTATGCCACGAGTCGCGTTTGACAGAGCATAATTTTCACTAGCTTTTTGTACCATCACTGAGCTACTCTCGCTAGCTTTCAATTATAAAAAGTATAGAGCTCAGTCTTTCTGTACGCATGTTAAGCGATTGCAAATATTGACAGTGCAATCAGAAACCAATTTTCGTTGAAAATACTCCAATTAACCAGATAACTAACGTTTCGATACATTAGGGAACTTTTATGTTTTTTTTATTGTATCCATCGATCCTATTTGGCATTGGGATCGTGGGTTCTTAGAGGACCACATAGATTGGAACACTCCGCAAGACAGAAATACGAGCCAAAGTCAAACTTCACCGCTTTGGAAACGAGATATGACGTCACCGTCCGAGAACGCAGTAGTCGCAGTACCAAAAACTATGGGAAAACAAGTGATTTGTAATTTTAACCACTAAAAACTGCGTTTAAGTACATAGTTGTCATCAATGATATTATATATAGTTTTAAAATATCATTGGTTGTTATGATTTTTCTTGTTAAGGTTGTATAAGGATTCTGAAAAAAAATTGGCTGCCTGTAAAGTCGTTTTTAGGGTTCCGTAGCCAAATGGCTAAAAACGGAACCCTTATAGATTCGTGATGTCTGTCTGTCTGTCCGTATGTCACAGCCACTTTTTATTATTTGGGTTGGAGGGGAAGGACCCTAAGGCCCATGGGACCAGTAAGTGATCTATTGTAGCTTTTTTATAACGGAAGGGAAACCTTCAAAAGGTACACGAGCATTTTGGGAGACGCTGGGTTGTGGGATTTGACCTCACAAAAACCTCCTCGGAGACAGTTGACGGTCGGTGTATTTTACTGATTTTGGTGTTTGTGTCCTTGTTTTTGTGCATGTCCACATGAAACATAAACATAAACATTGAGTATCTCCCTTCGTTAACGCAGATCATAAATCGTGTTAATAGCTCCATTCATTACATCTCCCGTAGCGAACTGGCCGAATATTTAATAAACTGGTTGAAAAGAGAAGATACCCTGGATATTAAATGGACTTATGGAGGAAATACTGAAACGCATTATAGCCCTCTGACTGTAGAAGTCAAGATATTTAAACAGTTAAGCAAAACAGTGCATGGTACGGTGGCTAGCGTAGAACGCAAGTAATCTACGCAGATAAACAAAATGGACGCGGTCGGATGTGAGATGGGTAACCGCTACTGGCAAATCATTCATCAGCGTTTCGATGGGCACGTTAACCCATCGTTTCTACTTGTTATCGATAGATAACAGTCGTTAAACCTTGTTGGAGGCCTTATGGTAGCTCTGAAAACATACGAGAGCGTGTTGGCCACCTCCACCCGTGTCTTCACCTATTCACATTTTCACCAACCTAAATTGGAGCTGATTAGTGTAGTAAACTCCTGGTCTCCCTAATAAAAGAGAGACCCGACCTCAATAGTGGGACTCGAAAGGGGTGGCAGCCAAGCAAAGATCATGATTCCAAAGCATTTTTAAGAGCCAAAATCATTCGCTTTTATTATCATTATGCTAATTAACAAATATTTGATTAATTACCGAGTTGATTTTTTTTTCGTTTAAAATTAATTAAAATTATGGTTTTCAACATTTAATAACTCCAAACAGGGAACGTAAACATTAAAACATGAATCGGACATCGCGAAGCTATAACCGAAACAAACATCATTATTGATCTCGTATCTTCCAAACAGCGTATTCCATAAATCGTGTTAATGGTCCAATATTATTTCATTTCCATAAATCTTATTTAACGCAACTCTGTATGCATGTAAAGCTATATACAATTGCCAGATCTGTTAGTTGCTTGATATCTGCGTACGATCGTATCGTCACTTGTCTACCTATACTAATATTTTAAAGATGAAAGAGATTTGTATTTTTGTACCTTTGTGATGAATAAATCAAAAACTACTGTTTCGATTTCAAAAATTCTTTCACCATTAAAAAGCTACATTCACCCTGAGTAATAAAGGCAACGTTTTACTGCGGGAAAATGCTTCATTCTTACGTGAAAACGGGTAATAAGGTCAACGCCTATGATTTTAATATAGCAATGAAGGCTGGAATAGCACATAGGCTATTATTTATCCTACGAGCACCCATTAAACGGGTCCATGCGGGCGAAGCCGCTGGCGGAAGGCTAGTATCCTATATACTCGTATTACGAGCGCAAGCCGATTTTCGTCTCAGTGATTACGGGACAATAGCTGTACATAAAAAGAATAAGAAGAAGAAAAAGTGCTGTAAGTGTGCAGTAAAATAAATATTTTGATAGTAAATTAATTTCATTATTTATTTACACATTATTGCGTTAGTTTTTTTAAATTAATGTCAAGGTTATGGTCATTCATCCAGTCAATCAAATATTAAATATGACAGTGAGTTTTTATTTAAATTGTCAATACTTTACACGATATCAAGAGGGATATGTCGTCAGCAAAGAGAACACAGTAGTCATTTATTATTTATGGAAGGTTCTTTATGTAAATTATGAACAAGATACATCCAAGTACACTTCCCTGAGGAATAGTCTGTCATAAAAATAAAATATGGTTAAAATCGTTGAGTGTTGAGTAATTGAATAATCGTGTTTCTCGACGATCCACTAGTTAATATGAATTAACGTATCCGCTAAAATGACGAAATTTATAGTTTGACTGTAATGATGCTGTTTCAATTAATGTTATTAAAATGTAATTTAAAAAAAATAACATTTACCTTAAAGAAAATTAGATAATATTTTTTCACTTTACCGCATTTTATTAACTGTGCCATGCAGTTTTCATTGGTTAAGTTTTATGGCGCGCTGTACAAATGTCACTCGTGTCTGACTGTCTTGACTGACAATTTTCTTATACCTGCCTGCACCACTTAGCGTTAAAAGGAATCACCTCCTTACTTGAACACGAAGAAATTAAGGATTCACTTTATTTAAGAGGTTTAGCTGTATCATCCATCCATTCATCAGCCTTCCTTTCTTAGTCCACTGCTACATAATTATGTCCATTAGGGTCTATGGTCCGTCTCTAACGTTCCATCTATTCCTGCGTCCTTTGAATCCAGCGAACTCCCGCTGTCTTCTTCAGGTGCTCAGTCCAAATGGTTGTAGGGCGGCCCTTGCTCCTTTTTACGAGACGTGATCAGCATTCGAGAAACTTTCATGATGATATGATTTCAGATGTCGGTCATCCTAACTGTTGAAGACCCGCGTGGCGTAATGGTTACCATGTCGGACTGCCAATCGGAGGGTCCCGGGTTCGATACCCGGCGAAGCAGAAATTTGAATGATGAGTTTAAATTTCTGTTCGCGGTCTGGGTGTTTGCTTTTATGTCTATGTGTGTGTCCATGGCACCCACAACAGATGGTAAAACTACCCTATTGTGGGGCCTATGAGTGTGAAACGTTATTTATTATTATTTATTATTGTATGACCTGTCCATTGCCACATTTAGCTTTTTAGATCGCATGTATTCTATTATGTTTTATCAAGTTACTTGGAACTAAAATGTAGAGCGGGTATGATATTTTTAGAATTTGCATGAGACATTCAGGATGTAGATAAATCGGGGCCGTTTTGATTGTAGCGACCTCAGATAGTGGTATTTATCTAATCGGAAGTGGGAAAATTGAAATACATTTCTTTAATAAAACCAACAATGAATGGACGATCCGTTTGACGTAACGGTTACCACGCCGGACTGGCATCTGGACTCTGAATGACTCATCCTCCAAATAAATTTTATCAAGGTCGTCCTTTACACTCCTATACCTACTATCCAGCCAAATCTTTAATAAAGCTCTCTTGAAGCTAGATTGTCATATTAACAAACTTTTTGGCTGCAACAATAATCAGTCATGTTATTTGTCTTTGAAATAAAATTTATAAATATCGAGAAAAACATTGCTGTTCATTCCTTCCGTGATTCCCTTACTTGATTAGCTTGAGGAGGAAGCTACAAGCTGGATTTATCTAAAATAAACAAGCTTGTGCTATTGCAGCGGCTTTTTATTTCTTTGTAAAGGATTTTGAACAAAAGGTAAGTAAGATATGTTGTTTATTGTGTTTAATAAGTTTGATGTTGGAAATGCAACGGCAGAACGTGGTTTTAGTACTAAATGGCAGATAATCTATACATATAATAAAACTGTAAGCAGGGTCAATTCTGTACATTGCATATAAATTTAAAAAAATACTTCTAGGGGTCTTTTTATAAGTAACAGAAGCTAAAAATATAAGTTTTGAAATTATTGTCTGTCTGTCTGTCTGTCTGTCTGTCTGTCTGTCTGTCTGTTGTTAGCTTTTCACGCAAAAACTACTGGACGGATTTTGATGAATCTTTTTTTGTTTTATATATATTGGTCCTCGCTAACATTTAGGCTATAGATAATTTTAAAAATCACCCTTTAAGGGTGTCAAATGAGCGATGAAAATTTGTATGGAAAACTTGGATTTTTTCAATAGATTTTCTTCAAATTTGGTATAAATATTTTCTAACCAAAATAAAAGAATACGTGTTTCAGCATTTCCCGAAATTCACCCTTTAAATGTCAATTTTCTTTGAAACTCTTTGAAAATTGAGTGTCGAAACTTGATGTACAGAATATTTTTGTGCAGAGTAATATGCTTATAATTTTATATTTGTAATCTTTACTAACATAGTAAGAATTCTATTTAAGCTTTTTTCAAAACTACCCCTCAAAAGCAAATAAAATGGATTCGAAAGTTGGTATCTCAAGCGTACAATAATTAACCTTAACTTAATATTTCATTCTCAAATTCTTTTCCCTTTTTTGAATGATGTGTTTACTGATATATTGTTGAATGAATTTCCGTAACATTAGTGTGTATTTCATATCAATCGGGTGATAAACAAAAAAGTTATGTTCATTTACACAATACGCGACATAAACTTAAAAGGCACTTTGGGGAATTTGTATGAAAGTTTCGGTAACAGCCCATTCAAAACCATAAATAAAAGTTTAAATTTAAGTACCTAAAATTATTTTGAACTCTCACTAATATTGTCGACTATAATATTAAATATACTTAGACCAGCTTACTGTATTTTCTTTCGTTGGCCGAGAATGGCTAGACTATAGGTACCTAATAAGTGCATCGCGAGCCTTACCGCCGCCGAACCTTACATCACAGGCTCCATTGAGTTGCTCAGCTTATTAGTCTTCTTTTGGGGTGAAGATTATGAACAGGCTGCAGCTGAAACGATTATTATCGCTACATTATATCAAGCTGCTACCTTTTTAGCATTCCTCTGCTGAGCATGGAGCTCTCCCAATATTAAGGAGGCCTCTAGCTCCGATGAACCGAAATCCAAATCTTACAATCTCAATGCATCCAGCATTAAGGTTGTAAGATACGGAATCTAAACCTTCATACAGAATGTACAAAACCTTAACAAAACGAGACTACTGCAGACATCTAGGTGACGAATAGTTAAACTTTTAGTGAACCAACTGTTAATCTCAATATCTACCTATTTGGTAATTCGATTTATCAACCACAAAGTTTACATGTCATACGGTAGATGGCGTTATTGAGCAATATTCATTTCTTCTCCAAAGTGATTCGATGGAGATAATTTCAAATAAAAGCCTTAAGTCTAATAAAAGTAAGTACATAGTGTAAAAAAAATAAAAAATAACATTTCACACGTATAGCCTCACATTAGGGTAGATATACCCTGTGTCGTGGGTGCCATGAACACACATAGAGACAGAAACACAACCACCCAGACCGAGAATAGTTTAAACTCATCATTGAAATTTCTGCTTCGCCCGGATTCTAACCCGGGACAGTTCGATTAGCAGTCCGGCATGGTAAACATTGCGCCACGCGGGTTGTCCCATCGTTGGGTAGGTATACGTATGATGCTGAACATTGTTAATTGGACCAATGATAACTTAACTCATTTTTGCGTCTCTTTATTGCTTACGGGCTGAGAGCTCATCCACACACGTTGATTGATGGAGATATTAAGGATTCTTTAAAGATTATTTATAAAAATATTCTTTATTTCCAAATACAGATAGCACACTGTGTAGAGAGAGACCCTGCCTTCTGCTTTAGTTTTCACTGTGTTATATGAGTTATGACTTATGACTAAACTGCTGTCCGCAAGTTTTAAACCTATAGTTTATTAATTGACCTTACAATTATTTTTCCGATTGTTTAATCCTAAGCACGTGTATGTTTAGAAATTTTATCTCCCAACTACACGTAGTAATTGTATAGTGCACCTCTTTTCTGCAGTAGGTTAAAGCTATGTATTTAGAATGAGTCTATGCATTCTGTGCAGTATAAATTCACCCAATTTACTAAAGATACTATTTTTAACATAGATGAAGCCACGGGCACAGCAATATCTCTTAACTTTAATAAACGAGGTACATATTTGTAAAGAGAATCTGATTGCGCGAGAAAAGCGAAACGTGAGAAAAGTGGATAGTAAGATCAGTACAGTAAGCATTCCTTACTGTTTTAGCTTTGAAGGATTTAGAAAAAATACATTAGGTTTCTTCTGAACATATGAACATTGTATTAATAAGTGATTTCACTATAATGTAAGAATAATCTACCTACTACCTACCTATCAGTCCATTTTATAAAAGTCTTTATACACGCGGACGACGTCGCGGGCACAGCTAGTTATTTATATAGTTGGATGCTAATGATTTCAAAGTTTTCATACTAAAGCTTGGATTCCATATTCATTCAAGACATCATAGACATACATAGAAAGCTTTTTTTAAATTTAAATAGAGAAGCAAATGAGCATGTGGTGGTCGATGCAGCTAATGGACAGTATGTAGTAAAAATCTATACTATAATAATAAATAATAAATGTTGCACACTCATAGCACCACAGTAGAATAGATCTACCCTGTGTCGTGAGTACCATGGACGCACACAATGATAGAATCACAAACACCCAGGCCGAGAACAAAAATTGAAACTTATCATCAAAGCTCATCATTCAAATTTCTGTTTCTCCGGGAATTGAACCCGGGACCTTTCGATTGGCAGTCCAGCATGGTAACCATTGCGCCACGCAGGTCGTCAACACTAATGTAATAAATGCGAAAAGTTACTCTGTCTATCTCTCTCTCTCTCTCTATCTGTGTGTTTGTGTAACGTATTCAACCCTAACCTACTGAACCAATTTTCATGAATTTAATACACAGGTAGAGTGGAACGACATAATGTCGTGAATTTTTAAAATGTCGTTGCTGTTTCTTTCTTCCGTAATTTCCTAACCTAATTAGCTCAAAAGGGGAAGCTGTAAGCCAGATTTATCTAAAATCAACAAGCTTTCGCGATTGCAACGGCTTTTTATTTCTTGTCAAGGATTTTGAACGAAAGGCACGATAAACGTTGAAAATGAAGAAAGATGAAAATAGGTTAGTTTACTGTTTTGTTTCGCCGACCACAATTTATCGCCATCATCAAGGGTTAACTGGCCATATAGACCTTTAATAGTAGAATTTATTATATGTATATATTATACATAGTTGAGCAATTGTCTATGTGTTTTGGGGCGGGCGTAAACTGCTGCAGCACAGTTAATTAACTATTGTAGTTGTTTACGATCATTATGTTTTTGTATTACTGTTTTTGTGTTCAATAAAAAAAACTTGTCGTTTTAAATGGATTAGCAGGCGAGCATGCATGCCAGGCGGTATTTATTAGTCGCTGCAGCCTATGGATATCTCCACACAAACGAGGCAAGTCCAAGAATGACATGACGCCCTATGCGATGCTATTCCGGAGGCCAATGGATGGCTGGTAACCGCATTTTCCCACGGAAACATGCGTTTGCTAGCGAGAATGCCACTAGGCATTAAGTTCGCCCTTGTAAATAAATAAATAAATAAAAATGTAGCGGCGAAACGTGGTTTTAATATTCAATGATAGATATTGGTTGACTGTTTATTATGATTTCAATGTTTTCAAAAGGCAGTTCGGATTCCACGACGAATTTATACAAAAAACATAGACAAACTTTTGTTTATTTTATCTTTTAATTTAAATAAAGTAGCAAAGGAGCTAGTGAGAATAACCCTAGGTTAGGTTAGGTTAGTGATCGCCTACGGACATCAATCTTCACAAAACTAAAGTGAATCCAATTATTGCATGAGGTCGTACACCATAGCGCGGCTACTCCGGAGGCTTATAAACGCCTCATGTTAGTCCGGCAACAGCATCTTTCCATCGAATATGTTTAACTGTAATATCCAAAATAATAGAATGATAAAACTAAGAATAGTATATTTCATTACAAGTGCGGAAAGGCTGTCATTGCAAGGAGTTTCGACAAATGTCTACCCGAGCCGAAAGTGAGGGTTGACAGTCGGAACTCCTTCCAATGACGGTTCCGCACGTGTACTGAACAACTATTTTTTAATACAGTTGCGAAAAAATAAAGCAATTTAAGGGGCCGTATACGAAATTTTGCCGATTTTGCTTATTTACCCGATTTAACACATGAGATTTTGCAGATAAATTACAGTACTTCTGCAAGTATCATTGTACAATATAAATTTTCATTTCATTAATAATCTAATACATTAGACACTTTTATAGCTTGCTTCAAGAATTATAATGCGAGATTTAGGTTACTTTAAAAGATGTTTAATGCCGAATCATCATTATTAATAAAAAATTTTTTTCAGGAAACGGATTGATTATAAACCGAAGAGTATTATGTCAAATAAATTTTACGAAAGATTATTCCAATTTGCCGAAATCAAATGCAATTTCTGGCCCATTTTCTCTGAAAATTGACTTAAGTTCAATGTTTTTTTACTAATATTTTTTGTATGAGAGTGGCAAAAAGTGGCTCATACATTATGTATGTGATTTTTACAGCAATACATGGCATTTTTTTCGATCTGTTTAGACTTTAAAATGATCCAGAAAAATGTGATATTCTATACCTATTACAGTAATATTTACAAAATTATCACCGGCTTCAGGTCTATTAAGCAAAATAACGAAATAAAAATTAAAAAGTGACTCATTTAATAGTTTATTATTGAAATGATCAGTCATATTGTGCAATAAAACTTATGGAAATACTGTATTTTAACTGCAAAATCTCCTGTATAAAATGAGCTAAATCGGCGAAATCGGCAAAATTTCGTATACGGCCTCTTAATAAAATAATAAAAACTCGCAAAGAACGTTTTTGAAAATTGGCGCCAACCGTAAAAGAATACCTATATGCAAAGTTTTTTTTTTGTTTTCTTCACCCATTCTGGGTAGGCAAAGCGAACTATGCCCATACAGCCAAGTCTTCAGTAGAATTTTTTATTGATATGAAATGAAAATGTTAATGAGATGAAATGAAATGAATCCTAACCCAACTCATTGAATCAAATCATTAAATCTGATATTGAAACAAATCAGTAGCTTCTTTTTAGAAATATTTGCATGAATCATAAAAACTTCTTAAACTTCGTGGTTGGTTTTTTCTTTTTAATAGACATTACTTTGACAGTTGGAAAAGAGAACGCACGAGTGCGGAAAAGGGAAAGAAAAAGCACGAGTGTGTAATAGCCCACTTCCCGCACGCTATACGTCCCTGCAATACGTCACTTTTTGAGCAACTGTATTAAAAAAATATATGATGTACGTTTGATGATAATCATCAAACCATCGCTGAAAATTGGTTTGAACGAGATCTGTTGAAGTAGTTTTTTTTTTGAACACGTTATAAATCGTAAACCGTTATACGGAACCCTCGGTGCGCGTGTCCGACTCACACTTGGCCGGTATTCACATTTAAGCATAAGATAATTGTCAAAAATAAAGCAGCAAAACGCTTTTCTTTTTGTTTTAAATGGATTAACAGGCGAGCATGCATGCCAGGCGGTGTTATTAGTCGTTGCAGCCTATGGACATCTCCACACAAACGAGGCAGTACCAAGAATGACATGACGCCCTATGCGATGCTATTCCGGAGGCTAATGGATGGCTGGTAACCGCATTTTTCCACCGAAGCAGGTCTTTGTTCAAGCAAAGACATGTTTCGGTTCGTAAGTAGCAACAAAATGTATTTAACATTGCAACGCCCTAGCAAGGTTCACGCTGTACTGTCTAGTTTTTGACGACTCGACGACGACTTGGAAAATGTTAAAATCGCGTCAGGATACGTGGCCTGATCGAATATTCGTAAGACGGAGGGTGGCAGCTGATGGCTCGACTGTCTATACTTAAACGTAAAATTCGTGTATATCAAGTGTTTACACTATGGACATTGAACAAAGTGCATCTATTAATGAAAAAAATGACGAAGAAATAGTGAAAGCAAATGAGTGAGTACCTCATAAAAATAATAGATAAAAACCTTCTAAAATGCTACATGAGAACCAATACTGATAATAAAAGCAATACGTGCGAAATTATTCCCTAACCATTCCAAAATATCCAAAATGCACAACATGTTTTCACTTCTGTCGGCACTCCCGGAGTGCAACCTGTTGTTTTTTTCTTGATGACAAAGTTGAGGCGTCACAAGTGTAAATGCGAAAATGACATTTATCGAATAAATGTGACTTTTCTACTCATTCCTTTCGAAAGATTCCTAACCTAATTAGCTTAAACGAGGAACAGACAAGGTGGATTTATCTAAAATCAACAAGCTTTCGGATCTTGTGCGATTGCAACGGCTTTTTATTTCTGTGTCGAGGATTTTAAACGAACGGTACGACACAGATAAATGTTGAAAATGCAGCGACATAACTTGGTTTTACGTGGGAACTCAATGGAAGATATAGGTTGACGTTTGTGATTTTAAAGTTTTGAAACGGAAGCTAGGAATCCATATTCGTTGAAGAAATCATAGACATATAGAAAGTGTATTTTTTTTTCTTTCTTTTAAAATCTTTTATTTTAATGATGTTAAAAAAACTTGATATGTGATAGTCGCTCAAAAATGGCCCCTTGAAATGTGGCATACGTGACATCAGCTCCTTTGCCATCTTGGCGTTTTAGCTCATATAAAATTAAGATAGGCGACGGACAATTTTCGAACTAAAATGTCGAACTGATATTATGTCTACGTATTTTATATTTATATTATATTGTCATTGATTTTAGTGATTGCTGCAGCTCATAGACACACAACCTCAAGCATGAGGTCCTATGCATTTGCGCTGCTACACCAGAGGCTGATGGGCGCCTCATGTAAGTTTAGCTGGCAATCGCACCTTACCACCGAAACACAATAGTTAATAACGCTTCACACGCATAGCCCCACAGTGGAGTATATACACCCTGTGTCGTGGATGCCATGGACACATACAAAGATATAAACACAAATACCCAGACGTAGAACAGAAATTTAAACTCATCGTTCAAATTTCTGTTTCGTCGGGAATCGAAACCGAGACCCCTCCATTGGCAGTCCGGCATAGTAACCATTGCGCCACGTGGGTTTTATTAATAAAATAGCTTAACAACAGAAAAGGGTACAGTGGTGGTAGTTCCACAGCGAATCATAAAAGTTCTACTAACTTTTTAGGAAGAATTTTTTAGGAACAATTTTTTAGGAATGAAAAAAAAAACAAAATAAAAAATTTCAAATAACCCACGACGGTTTAAGCATAATTGAAAAATAATAAAATAATTAAATAGACCTCCGACTTAAAGAATTAAAAAAACCCAAGAAAATCCGTCCGTTCTTACTTGTAAAACTCTTTTGCAAAACCGCATCCAAATCGGTCTAGTAGTTTTGGATTTGCACAAACAAATTTTTATGTTTACTGATAACTTGTCACCGTAACACCTGTCTAAGAACATGCACAAATCAATTTCTAACCCATCACTGAATTTTCTCTCTTTCTCTCTTACCCAAAACGCATAGGTATACAGTGACCGTTCCGTTGCGGATAAAAAAAGATCACAAAAATTGAAATTTTATAAATGCCTAATCCTTTATTGTACCTTTACTTTAATTTCGGCTGACGTTTAGATACTGAAAATAATTCAGCTTCTTGATGACGCACCTTCGATTACTAAGGCGTGTCGTGCCTCCAATTTACCGGGAATCCGTCAAATTAACTTAATTGAATGCTTCGATGAATTCCTCTACTAGGCCTTACCTACAATGATATGAAATTTTGTAGTATCGTGTATATGTTGTAAAGTAAAAAGTTGTCTATTTTGTTATAGCTGATCTTGAAATGGCCATTGACAGTTAGCTAAATTCGCTCTCATAAACCCTTCGATGCCCTCATATTGAGACATACGCGGAGTGATCGCAAACCATAGTAATAAAGTGTTACAATCTTTTCCCTCAACGTGGGGTAGCGACAAATACGCTTATAACAAAATATATCTTAGTAAAAGGTGAACGCCGAGGTTTGAACTCAGGAACCCAGAGGGCACAATCTGTAAGCATCGGTTCAGACCGTTTGTGAATTTTTGGGCCTTAATTTTAGACAAGACTTTTAAAATTTTAATATCATTCAAGATACTGAGCTTCATGTCTCCAAGGACTATGCTAACCTTATTTATTTGTGAAACAAACGTAAAAATCATTTAAGTTAGAACAGAGCCTTCAGTGTAAGTTTGTAAACGCGCAGACGTTACTACTGCGTCCGAGTTAACATTGGACAGATAGATCTTAACCTGAAAGGAATAAGGTCGATAATTAAATTCTTAACGCAAACGCGTTAGTAACGTTTTCGCGTGGAGCAGACTTACACTAAGGCCTCTATTAGTAATGTTGGAACTTCCGAATGGATGCGTACAAAATGGGCCCTTTACTTCGGAGACTGACGGAGAATTAAAGTCAAAGTCAAAACATACATGCATACAATGCAGAATATGGAACTCAGATCTAGGTAGTACAACAGCATGAGCCTATACCATGAAAGGGCATCAGTATGTCACAATAACATCTTCTTCAATACGAATAGCATCTCATTCGCTTGACCATTTTGGCATGTGAAGTGAAAATTTCTATCCACCTTTAGTCCGTTTCGTTGAAACCGGGCGATAGTATAATAGTTCTCCTTCATATGTCCCTGTAAAGCGATGGCTACTTTATCAGAAAAGCCGATGAAGTTTTGGAGGCAAGAGACAAGCAAAAAACGCAAGGTAATGGTGGTTAAAGTATTAGATTATTATTGAAATGATCAGTTATATTGTGCAATGAAACTTATGGAAATACTGTATTTTAACTGCAAACTCTCATGTGTTAAATCCGCGAAATCGGCATAATTTCGTATACGGTCTCTTAAAATAAAACAAGAGCACTAAGTGCCTTTTTCAATTGACCACCAAAAACTCCTACGTCAATAACTTTACCACTCGGCTATCGGTAAAATACCCGTATTTATAGACAAGCGAAGTAATTACTTAAGAAAAAGACATAACTTCTGAAACAATTTTTGTTTGAAAACATTATATTTGATCTGAACAATAAATTGATGTCTTCCCTAACAACGTAATTAAACAAGTAATAAAATTTGGAATTGAAGCATTATAGAGTAGTAGTAATTTCTTAAAATTATGGTGTATGAATAAACTTTATTTTGACGTAAAATATACGAAGATTTTTAAGTTAGAAAATTACAAATAATGACAAATGAAAAAAAATAACCTCTTGGAAATATGGAAATGTAAATGACATTAACGTTTTTAAATTTTTTTCGGAATTCTTATAATTTACCAAGGAAAAATATACATGTACACTTTGTACTTAAACCCAGTTTTTAACAGTTAAATTTGCAAATCTACACTACGATATTTGATATTGCGTTCACGCGCTTTGACGTTATACATACATATTATAATGTCTCGTCTCGTTAGTATGGGCCGTTTTCAGCGCTACGCGGTTAGGTTTATCGTATCTTTGGCTCACAATCCTGACGACCCGCGTGGCGCAATGGTTACCATGCCGAACTGCCAATCGAGGGCTCCCCGGTTCGATTCCCGGCGAAACAGAAATTTGAATGCTGAGTTTAAATTTCTGTTCTCTGTCTGGGTGTTTGTGTTCCTGTCTTTGTACGTGTCCATGGTACCCACGACACAGGGTATTAATTACCTTACTGTGGGACTATGAGTGTGTAACGTTTATTCATTTTATTTATTTATTTATTCCTGTCTTTCGTGGTGCTGCAATCGATGTGGTCCTTTAAGAGCACTTGATCCCTAGGCCATATAGGATCGATTGAATCTATAAAAAAATCATGCATGTTCCCAATTAGACCCGTGCCCAGCAGTGAGACGCAAAAAGGATTGCAGCCCATAAATACGGAGGAAAATCTCAGGTATCTAGTATGACCTGGTAATAATCGCCAATGTCAGCGACCGTCATTCATTATCGTTCATTCATCGCCAACCAGTGACGTCATACGCACATGACACGCCTAATTAGTGTCAATAATAATGATGGGAAAGAATTAAAAATTGAATCGCACAATTTTTCACTTAAATAACCTAAATTGGACAAATTATCGTCAATTATAATTTATTGAGATACTAAATTACTCCGTGTGAATTCGTGTGAATTTTCGACAAAAGAATTATTTTTGTGTTATGTTTTCTTATAAGATGGTAATGAAATTATAAACTGAGACCAAAAAAAACGTAGTTATTCGGGGATCCTTAATTTGTTGGTGATAGAACTATTATGGTTCGCCCTGAGAAGTACCACCGCTGCACCCATTTCTGCCGTGAAGTTCGGAAGTTTCGTTGGAAGGTGCAGTTGCCGGCCACACTTACATGAGGCGACCACCAGCCTCCGGAGTAGCAGCGCAACTGCATACAACCTCAGACAAGACTTACCTATGCTTGTTTGAGGTTGTATGTAGATGTCAATGGGCTGTAGCGACCACTTAACACCATGTGGCCTGCATGCTCTTCTGCTACTCCATTCAAATAAAAAAAAGTTTGTGAGTTTTAGTTGATGCTTCCGGTCTGTGTGTTTATTTTCATATCTTTGTGTGAGTCCATGGTTTCCACAATATAGGTTATATCTACCCTACTGTGGGGTTATAAGTTTGAAACGTTATTATTATTACTAACTAATAATCGTTCCTTATTTACCTCTAAGTTTTCTTTCTTAAATTATTTTACTTAAAGACATGATCCAGCTGCAACAAAGGCAGAAATAGGGCCTTGGACACTATGCACAAAAAAAATTAAAATCCTTACCTTAAAAAGGTTGCACTAAATCACGCTTGGAAAGCAATATAATTGTTCATTCTTTTATATACGCGATTTTTATCACCGCTTAAATCAATAATAATGAAGTCAATTGACTAGGTATATATCGCACATCCGGTAGAACAAAGTCAGAACTGTCAAAATTTACGAAACTGAGTTAATAATGACAAAATGTTCTATCACCTGTTACGCCTTTGGTAGCACAAAGACACTTAGTTATTTCAAATAGATTTCCCTAGATGGCAGGAGTGACCTTGTAGCATTACCGAGAATCGACGCGCGATTTCAGTGCGATATCATCCGATTGGTCAGTTGCGCGGGCCCCCCACAGAGTTTGGACCTGTCTTGATTCTACATCGTCATTAAGGTAGTTATGTCATATTTTTTTCTCATTTCTTGGAAGAACATCGACGTAAATGTAAAATATGACATTGTGGTACTACAATATGGATTTATTTAAGGACTTCGACGACTGAAATATATTTTGTGACTTTTATCTGCTAAAAATAATAATATGCATTAAAAAATAACTATGTATGACATGAATGCATTTTGTGGTGTTTGTCTTTTGAAATAGTGGTAAATTTATTGAAATTACAATCAGTTAAGTCATTTTGCGTCATTGTTGTTCTTAAGTAGGTATTTTATTATTTCATAAATTCATCAATCATAGTAATTTAGCCCAAATGTTCTTTTCTGCGAATAATTAATAATGTTTTTGAGTTTCCGTAGGTATTTATCGTTGACGACAAAAGATAATTATGGCGAGTAGTCGTCGTAATTCAATAATATTAAAATAAGCTCCTAACAGCACCAGCTCCTGCTCCTTTTTCAAAACCATCAAACACGAATTGGAACTACGACGACTTCATTGAACTCAAGACACTGTGTGATGAACTGAGTCTTAATTTAACTAAAGACATCAACGGAGAAACAATCTCCTGGGTACCCTGTTTGCCTCAAACGACGGAGGTGCTGCACCGCCGACCATCAGGCAGTGTGAGAGCTCGATGAAGGACGTGCGTTTCACTCAAAAGGCCGTCAGACGAGCTCTGCAAGCCCTCGATGTCAAGAAATCGAGCGGGCCGGATGATATCCCCACGATCGTACTAAAGACGTGCGCTCCTGAGTTGGCTCCCGTTTTAACGCGCTCTCGCTTTCCTACACCACAAGTAAAGTACCGTCTTCGTGCCGCCTTAGTACACCCAATTCCGAAAAAGGGTGACCGCAGTGACCCGTCCAATTACAGGCCTATTGCGATAACCTCCCTGCTCTCTAAGGTGATGGAGCGTGTTATAAACACGCAGCTCCTTAGGTACCTCGAGAGACACCGGTTGATCAGCGATCGTCAGTATGGCTTTCGCCAGGGCCGGTCGACCGGTGATCTCTTGGTGTACCTCACACACCGCTGGGCTGAAACCATCGAGCGTAACGGGGAGGCTCTGGCAGTCAGCCTGGATATCGCAAAGGCCTTTGACCGGGTCTGGCACAAGACCCTTCTCGCGAAGCTTCCATCTTACGGTCTTCCCTTGAGGCTATGCAACTGGGTGGCCAGCTTTCTGTCTGAGCGGCAGATTAAGGTCATTGTTGACGGATGCTGCTCAGATATGAAGCCCATTAACGCCGGTGTTCCCCAAGGCTCAGTGCTGTCCCTGAATGAATAATCATTCTGCATATCAATGAGATGCTGCAACAATCACGCAGTATACATTGCTATGCAGATGATAGTACGGTGGGCGCACTATACACCTGTCGAGCCAATGCCTCTAGGTCATAAGTGGAGGAAAGCAGAATCAAACTTGTGTCTGAAGTCGAGAACTCTCTGGAGCGGGTCTCGGAATGGGGTCAACTTAACCTTGTCGAGTTTAACCTCACGAAGACACAAGTTTGCGCGCTTTTACCGCTAAAAAAACCACATTTGTTATAGCGCCCCAGTTCAAGGGCACCGCGCTCACCGTCGGTGAAAGTGTCGGTATCATGGGAGTTGACATTACGAGTAAAGTGCGGTACCGGAGTCATTTGGAGTACAAAGCCAAATTGGCATCAAAAAAGCTTGGTGGTATTGATGTCTACATCACTATTCCATGATTATACCACCAGACGAAGGTTAAAGTTCCACCGGCACCATCTGGACTCGTGGCGGTCCTCCACAGTCCGCTTTGCACGCTCCTTTTTACCACGGACGTGTAGGTTATGGGACAACCTTCCAGCTGAGGCATTCCCAGTGGACTATAACATGGGGTTCTTCAAGAAAGCTGTAAATAAAAGCTCTCCTCAAAAGCCGGCAATTCTCGGGCGGCTCCCCTAGGGTTGCCCGTGTCCATAGGCGACGGTGATCGCTTAACACCACGTGGCCCGTCTGCCTTATTGTTAGGTTTATTTATAAATAAAAATAAATCAAGATTACTGATATTAAAACGATAAAGTTTACAAAAAACAGTGATACTTACTCATTTAAAACTTCTTACACACAAGAAGAATACCAAGGTCCACGCGGACGAAGTCGCGGGCGTCCACTAGTTACGTATAATACTGTGATTATTGTGCCATTACATTTATGAAGAGGTATAGACTGATTATAAGTAATAAATACTATTAAAACCTAATTCTGTATGTTTTTTACTTACATAAAGTTGTCATAACTACAAAAAAACAATATTTTTGGGCGCAACAATGTCACAACTGTAGGTTGTGTATACTTTAAATATTTTTTTTTTTAAAACCAGATTGTTTATTTTTAGTACTTTATTTATTGAAAGATACTTAAAAATATACAAATTAAGATAAACACATACTCAGCATAATTCTTTAAAGGTTTCAAGTCCAAATCTAGAATTAAAAAATTTAAAATCTTTACTTTGCTCTACTGAATAATTTGTGAAATGTAAGTTCTGGCTTTGTTCTACCGGATGTGCGATATGATAAGTGACGTCACTTATCATTTTCTCACACAAAATGTATGGGGATGTCACGTTTTGACAGCTCATTAAAAGTATCTCAATTGACTTGGTATTCCAAGACCGGATTATTAAGTCATCTGAAGAAACGGTGAGAGTGGGAGCTCGATCCATCCAGACAGCGGTCCCGAGAAGGACAGTAGTGTGTGCCGTGTGTGCATGCCGCCGTAAGTATTGGATGGTGCAGGAGAGCAACACAAAGCTCTCCCGAAGACGGGCCTATTATGGGCGCCGAGCATGGAGGACAACGGTGGTTTCTACTGGAAATCCCGGAGTCCTTCCCAAGCGCAGAGGCAGGCCACTGAGAGGGTTTTAGTGCAGTACAAATCCCACATAACCTCCCACGTATCTTCTCCCAAGGTGCGGGTACCTTTTGAAGGTTGCCCCGTTGGTGGGGCCAGTTGGTGTTAATCATCGACAAAAAAGGCCAGTTGGTGTTAATCATCGACACATCGATCATCGATCACAGCCTTAAGTAAGTTTTAATTTTGCGTAAAGTCGTATGCCCCGTCGTCACCTCATGGACGCACCTTTACACTGAAATACAGCGGAATTTTACGGCAGAAATGGATGCAGCGGTACCTAAAATTGTATAAACAAAATTTTAATTCATTTCTAAGTACATCAAAATGTTGCAGTAAAGTCCTCAACACAAAAATTTTTCGTGACGGAAGACCTTCAAATAACGTCATTTAGAAACGTGTGTCTTGTTAATCAAAATGAAGGCAGTAAACCAAGAATAAAAAGCTGATAAATATATGCCAGACGCAAATATCTGGTAGTCTCAAACAGCTCCAGTTTATGCCCCTAACCGCAATCCAAACGCCAGGCCCTCGATGTTTTATTCACAAACATTTTCGTTTTATTTATGGTTCTAATGGATGCCTAAGAGCAGTTTCAGACCATACAGCGTTTTATACGCGTGTAAAATATAATAATAGTAACGTTTATTTGTAAAAACAAAGTACAAGATTATCACCTACAGGTATACGATATAGTTAATACTTAAACATTAACTATTACACAATTTTTGTTACTTTAACATGACACATTACACAGTGTTAGGCTTCATATATTACTCGTATTATCAATCTATACTAATATACAAAGCTGAAGAGTTTGTTTGTTTGAACGCGCTAATCTCAGGAACTACTGGTTCGAATTGAAAAAATCTTTTTGTGTTGGATAGTCCATTTTTCGGAAGGAAAGGAAGGCTTAAAGCTATGACTAATACCAAAACCCACACGGATGAAGTCGCGGGCGGTCGCTAGTGATTAAATAGGTAATTCCTCACACTAAGATTCCCTGTGCTGTGAGGAATAAATATTATTTTATTGTTTGTGATTTTTCTATCTCCTATATTGTTGTAACATTTTATGTTATTTTGTGTTTAATTTTTCTTCCATTGCAGTTATGACTAAGTTTTTTTTTAAATAATAAGAAAGTATAATATGTAATATTGGTTTTGAAAACTTGTACGAGCTTATTAGCTTATATTTTGTCAGCCGCGTCAGATGCCATCCCTATATCGGTTCGAGTGCGAAAACAGCGGAATAATCCCTTGTATGCGGTTTTTAAAAGTGCAAAAAGCAGCGCGCACGTAGGTGTGTATACTGGAACGCCCGCATACGTGCAGAACAATACGCTGTTTTTAAACCGCTAAAACACACAGTTTGAAGCCGCTCTAAAACATAAACTAAAATTTTCATTCAACTTTTAAATCTGTTGAATTATTAGGTTTACGGCATAATAATAACAGTTTAATAGGTCGTAGGTACGACTTTTATAGTTTAGAATACTTATACTTAATACTTAATACTTCGTGGCATACATACTCATCTGCTACTCTATTTATATTTAAACTAGCCCTCCGAAAACGGCTTCGCCCGCGTGGAACCGGTTTTATAGGTTCCCGTATGATGAAAATCATCATATATCCTTTCTTAATATCTACTCTATTTGTGTTCCAAATTTCATTAAAATTGGCTCAGTAGTTTAAGCGAGAAAGCGTTATAAACAGACGTATAGACAGACAGATAGAGTTACTTTCCAATTTATAACATTAGTATGGATTGAAGTCGGTTATTAAAAAAAGTAGAGCTTGTAGTAAGCTATAGGTGAGTAACGACACTAACACTATTCATATACCGCACTATGAGGTCTCATAGTGCTCGCCAACGCATAGGGTCATCAAACGAATTCATAAATGATACTTGAGTGAAGTCTGCTACTATGCGTTTGTCAAAACCGATATAAATCGATGGCTTGACGTTGCCTGGCATAGCGTTGCCTGCTTACTTAAGCAAGTATGCTTCTTGAATATGGCTGTAAGAATTCTAATGCTCTCGGGGAAGTCCCACTGTCTAGAGCAGACCGTATGATGACCGTAGTATACCTCTGGTATGCTTTGACTCGCAGTCTTTTTTTTATATGTAAACCGAACAAAAAGGCAGACGGGCCGCGTGGTGTTAAGCGATCACCGTCGCCTATGGACACGGGCAACCCTAGGGAAGCCGCCCGAGCATTGCCGGCTTTGGAGGAGAGCTCTTTTTACAGCTTTCTTGAAGAACCCCATGTTATAGTCCACTGGGAATGCCTCAGCTGGAAGGTTGTTCCATAACCTGCACGTCCGTGGTAAAAAGGAGCGTGCAAAGCGGACTGTGGAGGACCGCCACGAGTCCAGATGGTGCTGGTGGAACTTTAACCTTCGCCTGGTGGTATAATCATGGAATGGTGATGTAGGCATGAGTTTGAAAAGTTCCTCGGAGTACTCACCATAGTAAAGTCGGTAGAACACGCAGAGCGAGCCTATGTCTAGAGAGGAGTCGTTAATAGAGCCTCTACACGTTGGACCACTTTCTTAAAATAATCCTTCCCAATGACAATGACTCGCTCCATCAATATCTTTGACTGTTCATTCGTAAAGACATAATACACAAGTAACAACAATACATTAAAATTATATTAAGGCTGCATCTTAATAGGCATACTCGTATTTTCTTAACTTTCAAGCTAAAAATTAAAAAAAAAAAACTTAGGTTATCGAACTTATAATTCGATAAATTATAAATAAACTCTAAAAAATAAACTTTAAAATATATATCTTAAAACCTCGGAAATATAATTCAATCTTCTACAAAACAAGTTTTTCTCATAAATTTAATGTACTTTCATTACAAACAATACAATTGCCTAGAAAAATCAAAACAAAAAAACTGTAGAAGAAAGCCTGTAATGTTTTAAAAACTTATCTAAAACTTTACCTTATAAAATCCGCTCTAAATTTCCAACTACTAACACACACAGAACTCAAATAAACCACTAAACACACACACCAGCACAGATTTTTGAAAAACCGACTTCAACAATTTCTATAAATGTTTCGAATTTCGTTCGTCAACTTTGCAACAATCGTTCCGAAGCCGCGTGCGAATCACATCGACATATAAATAGTACTGAAGTCGGTTGATTCGAGTCCACGCATGCGCCTGAAAATACCATTTCAGGCAAATGTTACTGTCATACTTGTTTCACCATTTTAGTTAGGGTTCCGTATCCAAAGAACGCAAGCAACTTACGCAGCTAAAACAAACGGGTGCGGTCGAGTGTGAGATGGATGACCGATTGTGGCAAAATTACATGCGCGTTTCCATGCTTCGGAGGGCCTGGTCGTAAGAGGCGACTAAAAGGGGCTTCCGCGTTGCGGATGTTGAGAATGGGAGCTTGACCCGTCCAGCCAGTAGCCCTGGGAAGGACGGTGGTCTGTGCGTGGCCGCATGCCGCCGTGGTAAACACCTGAAGGTGCAGGAGAGCACATCTGCTCTCCCGAAGATGGGCCCGTTCTGAGGTGCCGCGTGTGAAGTACACCGGTGCGTTCCTATGGAGATCCCGGAGTCCTCCCAAGCACAGAGGCAGGGCACCGAGGGGGTTTTAGTGCGGTCAAATCCCACATAACCCGGTAACCTCTCGCAAGGTGCTGGGTACCTTTTGAAGGTCCAAATACCAAAAAAAAGGTATATTTGAAAGACATGATGTCTAAATGTTTGTCTTAAAAATTTTAACCTCATATTAAGTCCCGCTGGGCTCCTCTCAGAAGTGAGTGTGATGTAGGCCACAGTCCACCATGATGGCCAAGTGCCATAATGCAACCATTAGTGGGCATTATGCCTTCCAGTAATAAGAGTTCATCTCAGGCATGCACGGTGATGGAAAACATCGTAATTTTATCAATATTGTGGAGAGCCGTTATGGCCGAGTAGTAAAAAACCACGGTCTCCAACACGACCGATACCGGGTTCAAATCCTTGGCGCGTACCTCTGACAAAGAAATTTGTTATGTGCGCATTCATCGCTGCTCCACGGTGATGTAAAATATCGTGATATATAATTCATTTACGATGTACTTGATCGCCGTGCATGCCTGAGAGAAATTCGTAATTTCTCGAATATCATGACGTCCACCAATCCGCACTTGACTAGCTTGGTATATAGCCTAAATCCCTCACACTTGTATTATATAATATTACAATATTGTCCCTCGCCGTGGAGTAGTGTAACAAATATCATATACTTAATACATAGCAAACTTCTTTGTCGGGGATGCACGCCAGGGCTTGAACTCAGTATTTCCGTGTCGATGTCTTTACCGCTCGGCTATCGCTATTGGGGTGCTATACGAGGGCAGATTGATGAGTAACCATAAATCAGACCTTGCCAGGTTCCACACAAGTAATGTTTCCTGAAGAATGATTGCTCTATCGAAAAATGGCGGGATTATTCAAGTGGGTGAGCGAAGATCGCGTTCAGAACCTTTTATTGAATGAAAGAAGTTACAGTCTTTTATAGACTTTTACTGTAATGGGTAAGTAAACGCAGAGTGAACGAATAAATAAATAAAATGCTGCTTCATATTACTCATTTCGCATGGACTGCAGAGTCAACTACTCGTAAACTACATGGCCTGCATACTCGTCTGCTACTCCATTTAAAAAAAACTCCATTGAAATAAAAATAATACTTTACATGAGTTTTTGGCGGGAAGTCTTATGGGACAAGTTGTGCTCTTATTTTATTTTCATTTTCTTGGTGTATTTTTGAGTTATATCGGATAACGTTGATGATACTTTGTTCGATATAATCGTAGGTTAATGGCAGTGCATTTATTGACTGACTAGACAGACTGACACCTGACGACTTACTGATTTTTTCTATGACTACTAAGTGATGCAAAAATTATACTTGACGCTGACAATATGCAGAGTTCGCGAAAATGAAAAAAATACTTTACACATACATCGTTCGGATGTACTCTACTAATACTCTACTCACTTTTTCAGTTTTAGGCTTTTTGAGACCGAAATAGGTGCCTTTTGGTTGGCGTCCATTCATTTGGAAGTCAATAGACGAGAGGTATGACTTTCGCGGTTATGAAACCCGAAATGTTAAAGTTTTTTGAGTGAGAATATGTCTTGTGTCGACAAAATAATTCAAATATTTACTTTATTTAGATTTTACAGTATTAAATAGAGTTTGTACCTGAAATAAAGCCTTAAATTTTATTATTTATATCTCTTCTTATGAATTACGTGTCGAAGGTTATTTGACACGGTCATTTGGAAGGCTTGCGTGGGCAGTAGTGGACACAAAGCTCACATAGGTACAACACGTAAAGGCCCTTTCTAATTCATTATTATTATATTGTCGTTGAACGTGAGTCGTGAGCAGCGATGGCCGAGTGGTAAAAACCCGTGGTCTTCGACGCGACCGATCCCAGGTTCAAATCCTCGGCTCGTACCTCTGACAAAGAAATTTGTAATGTGCGAATTTATCGCTGCTCCACGGTGATGGAAAATATCGTGATATTTTATTGATTACGATGTTCTCCATCTCCGTGCATGCCTGAGAGAAATTCATAATTTCTCGATAGCATGACGTCCACCAATCCGCACTTGGCCAGCGTGGTGGACTATGGCCTAAATCCCTCTCAATTGTGTGAGAAGGAGACCTGTGCCCAGCAGTGGGACATAAAAAAGGTTGAAAAATATAATAATAATGTCGTTAAATCTGATCAGAAAGAGAATAGACGAGGAACAAATGTAAAAGTATAAAACCTAAAAATTTTATTCGGTTTCACGCCATAGTATACCTATTATTATCACGTTGGACGAGTGCGATCATAATGAAATATTACAATGCTTTCCCTCACTGTGGAGCAGCGCGATAAATACATACATAAATTCTAACTCAGTTGTGCGCACTGATGTTTAAACTTGGGATCCTTTCGTCAGAACCGATGTCTTCACCGCTAAGCTTTCGCTTCTTATCAGCATCACAGGGAACTACATGAATTGATGTAAATTTAATAAAATCTTACGCACTTCTCACAATCTTACTTAAAGTATATAAGATTTTCACTACTACTATTACTACCTACTAGATACTACTACTATTACTACTACTACCAGATATTCTATTTCACGAAGTCCGATCTCGTAGTGTGTGCGTAAACTTTTGAAACGTTAGCAAACAAATCTGAAAAGTTCTATGAATGTTATATAATAATTCATCATATCATTCATGCTGACGTATCTCGACACTAAGTGCTCTCGGATTACGCACACTTCAGCAATGTGCATGTGCACGCCTCGCAACATTTACAGCCGAACAGACTTCGTGACATAGAACATGTATTCAATATGATATCTCATTTTCTCACTGCAGTTACTATGTCGACTAACAGCATTATAATCAGAACACTAATTACGTCAGTATCTATTAAACTGTCAATCTCAGAACACTTTAAGCTCAATTAGATTTTAGACGCGTTGCCAATGTGTAACTCGTTGTCAATTTGTTTGTTAACGCCTTAGAGCATCAAAGTTCAGTAGAGACGGCATAGCGCCTCGCTTCGATACATAATTTTTGTGCCAAATCTGGTGCGGGGGAAGAACGCTCACATTTTAATTTTGTCACACATTCACAAATATTCTTTCATCGCTACAGACGCATACATTTCTAAATATGTCAATGTAGCGACCTTCCGCTACTCATCAAGAGATGGCGCTACGGGTATTCCTGAATCACGCTATCGAAGTTTTCGGAATATCCTACCATATATACAAGCTCTGAATTGAGTGAGTTGGAGCGCGGCCGCTCCCCGGGCATGACCACCTCGCCCGGCGGGAGATCTCCCTTTGCCAAACTGGTGACCCCGGACAAGAATACGTCCCTTCTGACCTTCATCAGTCGCACCTTCACACCCTGGATGGACTGCAGCATCACTTCAGCAGCTCATCAGGTTCATCGCAGCGCGTCTGAACCACGCTTCCTGATCCTGATCCAGCTACCTCCAACGACTTCGTGGACGGCTCGAGAACCCACTACTCGCCTCCACACTTCAACCTACCCTCACATCCCGACTCACCGTGGATAGAGGATATCTCCACACCTCGCTTCACCCTCACATCCCGACTCACCGCGGATAGAGGGCAACACAAGGCCTCACCTTCACATCTCGACTCACTGAAGATAGAGGGCATTGAAGGCACTTGTAAGCGAAGACTGCACAAGCTTGGATTTCTGAAGATATCGACCTCCAGTCTGAGCAGGGGGTGATGTAGCGACCTTCCGCTACTCATCAAGAGATGGCGCTACGGGTATTCCTGAATCACGCTATCGAAGTTTTCGGAATATCCTACCATATATACAAGCTCCGAATTGAGTCAGTCGGAGCGCGGCCGCTCCCCGGGCATGACCACCTCGCCCGGCGGGAGATCTCCCTTTGCCAAATCAATTTCAATTAACAACGCCATTTACTATGCACCGTCAACACTGACACCGATCAGACACACTAGATGTATAACTAGAAGGCACATTGTGCATGGACGTTGGGACGAGGGGTTCGGCCGTAAAGGCCACTCCTCTGACGGGTGTTATACATGTCATACCTTGATGCTCTAAGGTTAACGCAAAATATAAATGAGCAAATATTGGCTTTCTAATCCATATTCTGTTGTTTGATTAGTTGGTACTTATGTTTGGTTACGGAGCAAATTTTGGAATTTTGACTGAATATCACCTTTCATAAAGCGCTCATGACCCGCTAGCTGGCGTAGAATCCACTTGTATTGTACATACCAAAGCAAATAGTCTGGTGTGAGATGGGTGACCGCTAGCGGCTATAAAAATGCATGTACGTTTCCGCGGAGGCCTCGTTATGCCATGGGTTCCGATTGTTATCGAAGGATATATATCGTTAAACGTTGTCGGAGACTTTGCGGGCGGGCCACTAACCAACATACGAGTACATCTACAGTGTAGATGATGATAGATAGATGTAGATGAAGCAGCGTTGTAGCATAGGCTTAAAGGAATTACTATGAAAAGAGGTCCGTGCCTAAAAGTAAGCCGCAAAAAGAGTAATCAATAGGTTCTTTTACTGGCTCAGGTCACAGGCTACATACAGTTATGGGAATAAACCAGTGAAATTGACGAGACTGAGTGAAGTTGAAGACTGTGTGGCGCAATGGTTACCACGCCGGACTGCCAATCGAAGGGTCCCGGGTTCGATTCCCGGCGAAGCAGAAATTTGAATGATGGTTTAAATTTCTGTTCTCGGTCTGGGTGTTAGTGTTCCTGTCTTTGTATATTGTAATATAATGTATTTGTCGATGGTACCCACGACACAGGGTATATCTACCCTACTGTGGGGCTATGAGATAATAATCGTAACGGGTAAGTAATTTAGACGACCCGCGTGGCGTAATGGTTACCATGCCGGACTGTCGATCGCAGAGTCCTGGGTTCGGTTCCCGGTGAAGCAGAAATTTGGATGATAAGTTTAAATTTCTGTTCTCGGTCTGGGTGTTAGTGTTCCTGTCTTTGTTTATTGTAATATAATGTATTTGTCCATGGTACCCACGACACAGGGTATATCTACCCTACTGTGGGGCTATGAGATAACAATCGTAACGGGTAATTTAGACGACCCGCGTGGCGTAATGATTACCATGCCGGACTGCCGATCGGAGAGTCCCGGGTTCGATTCCCGGCGAAGCAGAAATTTGAATGATGAGTTTAAATTTCTGTTCTAGGTCTAGGTGTTAGTGTTCCTGTCTTTGTATATTGTAATATAATGTATTTGTCCATGGTACCCACGACACAGGGTATATCTACCCTACTGTGGGGCTATGAGATAATAATCGTAACGGGTAATTTAGACGACCCGCGTGGCGTAATGGTTACCATGCCGGACTGCCGATCGGAGAGTCCCGGGTTCGATTCCCGGCGAAGCAGAAATTTGAATGATGAGTTTAAATTTCTGTTCTCGGTCTGGGTATTAGTGTTCCTGTCTTTGTATGTGACCATGGTACCCACGACACAGGGTATATCTACCCTACTGTGGGGCTATGAGTGTGAAACTAGAAAAAATAATATTGTCCCAAAAAGTATAGCAGTTATTTGAAATAGTCATGAATTATTGTTGGACAAATTTCATCATCATATTAAATAGAAATCGTGCGTTGTTTAACAAGATCTTATTGTACCTACCACAGAACATTATTAAGAGAGGTAGAACGGCAATAACGCGCCGTTTGTATGAAGACTGGTGTCGCCGGTCAAGCCCTGCCTTTCACCTCCATTACATACGTACTTAAATAAATACGAAGCTTACGCACATATTTGCAATTTCAAATCTAGCCTATCTTAGCGCCGCACAATCACGCGATTTCAAATGAACGAATCACACCCAAGCACGCACACAAGCACGCATATCGTAGCAAGATCGCGTGTTTCTGTAGAGATTTTGGAGTTTTGAGCGTTTGCTCAAAATTCCTTGGCGAGTCTGGCCCGCCCACATTTCCATTCTACTCTTTTAATATGTTCAGTGGTACCTACATATCATGTCTTTATGGCTATAATATACCTATACAATCCAACATCGCCATATTTGCTACATATCTTATAGCTAATCAAACAACTCTGTCTTCATTAGACAGCTACTATTTGCTCATTTATAGACCGCGCTAGCAAACGAGTGTTTGCACTTTGGCAACGCGCCTGAAATCTAATTGGGCGCTGAGAATGCTGATACTGACAGTTTAATAGACAAAATTGTCATATCTGTAGGTGGTAGAACTATTATCGTTCGCCTGGGGAAGTACCACCGCTGCACCCACTTCTGCCGTGAACCAATTCTGTTGTTTCGGTGGAAAGGTGTAGTTGCCGACCACACTTACTTGAGGCGACAACCAGCCTCCGGAATAGCAGTGGAACTGCTTACGACCTCGGACAAGACTTACCTATGCTTGCTTGAGGTTGTGTGTAGATGTCCATGGGCTGCAGCGACCACTTAACACCACGTGGCCTGCATGCTCGTCTGCTACTGCATTTAAATAAAAAATATCATCGAACAGTTTGGTGTTCGGTGATCGGCGATTAAGTCGCTTAACGCAGCTATTCCTGTGGGCTAGACAAATGTCATTCGAGTATCGGAACGCTTGTAGAATAGAATGAAAAATTTATGGGATTGACATTTCGAGATAACGTGACATTTCGTTCAGTTACTTCATTCCTATACTTTTTTCATTCTATTCTACAAACGTTACGATAGTTGAATACCACTTATTTAGCCCCTGGCCTGGTCTGGCCTGGCCGTTCTGGTTGCAATTAGATACTACCGAGAGACCGTTTTGTTTGTTTCTAATGGATGCGCTGCAGTTGGCCCCGTCGGCCATTGCTTCACCGGACTTTTGAGGCGAGCCTGAGTGGCTCAACCGGAATTTACCGAGAGACCGGCGGTGTGTCCCGTTTAAATACCCGGCGGGAGGAAAAATTATGATACATGGCCGCATGGCCGCAACCCTTTTTGCGTCCCACTGCTGGGCACGGGTCTCTCCCCATTATTGGGAAGGCCTGGAGCTTACTCCACCATGCTGCTTCAATACGGGTTGGTGGAGATGCGGGTTAGTGGCCAACCCGCTGTCGGATGTTTTCAAACCGGGCCTCCGACAAGGTTTCACGACTGTTATCTTTTGACAACAACCGGGACCGACGGCTTAACGTGCCCTCCGAAGCACGGAAACGCGCATGAATTTTTTTTGCCACTAGCGGTCACCCATCTCCCACCCGACCGCGCCCGTTTGGCTTAGTTGCATAGATCGTTTGCGTTCTAAGCTAACCGCCGGGCCATGCGCGCTTCGTACAGCTAGTACCTATTCACAATAAAATGAAGCGTCAAGATTGTGTAACAAATTATCTCCTACGAAAAATGATGTCTATAAGGTCAATCAAACTGCATTGATGGAATTATATTGAAACATTCTCTGCGTGTAGGAGTGACTGAGCTACTCGTAACTCGTGACCTTTAACTGTAGAGCGTTTTACTGTCGCCTTAAACCGCCCTGACCTTTACTTCTATATCTTGGTAATTTTAGTAGAAATTTTATGTATCTTTTTGTTGATCTAGTTTAAAAAAAGAAAAAGAAAGCACCCATTCAAAAAGTACTCGTAGTGTAGATAATAACAATACAATAATAAATGTTTACAGAGTGAGAGTATGTATAGTGAGTACAGATTGAAACTTGTTATTTTGATAGGCGAAGTAAGGTACACTTTCATAATATTATTGTCAACGTACGTTCATAATTCGCCATTCCATAGAGAAACGCCCGAAAGATATACTTTTCTATGAATGACGAGTACTGGGACACTGACAAGTACTGTCGATAATTCGGATGTTTATCTTACTGTGCACATGGTGTATTGTGACCTACTTACTGCTGTGAAACAATATGTCTTTTGTATTTCTTTCGAAAGACGACCCGTGTGGCGCAAAACTTACCATGCTGGACTGGCAATCAAGGGTCCCGGATCCGATTCTTGGCGAGGCTGAAATTGGAATGATGAGTTTCACTTTTCATTATTGGTCTGGGTGTTTGTGTTCACGTCTTTATTATATTTCTGTGGTAACCATGACACAGGAAAAAAATAAACTTTACACACTCATATGAAATATTCTAGGTCTATGGGCAGGCACCATCTGGACCAGGCACCATCTGGACTCGTGGCGGTCCTCCACAGTCCGCTTTGCACGCTCCTTTTTACCACGGACGTGTAGGTTATGGGACAACCTTCCAGCTGAGGCATTCCCAGTGGACTATAACATGGGGTTTTTCAAGAAAGCTGTAAAAAAAGCTCTCCTTCAAAGCCGGCAATGCTCGGGTGGCTCCCCTGGGATTGCCCGTGTCCATAGGCGACGGTGATCGCTTAACACCACACGGCCCGTCTGCCTTTTTGTTCGGTTTACATATAAAAAAGAAAAGAAGACAAGAGCAAAGTAAATCCGTCTGACCTTTAGTTTGAACTGTTAAGCGCGAGGATTGTTCGACGCACTTCGTTGATAACAAAGAACTTTGCTTTTTGTCACGATATAATACCTACAAGTGAATTTTTTTTTCAACCTTTTTTATGTCCCACTGCTGGGCACAGATCTCCTTCTCACACAATTGAGAGGGATTTAGGCCATAGTCCACCACGCTGGCCAAGTGCGGATTGGTGGACGTCATGCTTTCGAGAAATTATGAATTTCTCTTAGGCATGCACGGCGATGGAGAACATCGTAATCAATGAGATATCACGATATTTTGCATCACTGTGGATACATCACATAGCGATAAATGAGCACTTAACAAATTTCTTTGTCAGAGGTACGAGCCGAGGATTTGAACCTGGGATCGGTCGCGTCGAAGACCGCGGTTTTTCACCACTCGGCCATCGCTGCTCTATATATACAAGTGAATACAACTGTTAAAGTATATTTTAAACCCCTTCACGACGGTTATAATTGTTTAATAGTGTCAAGCGTGAATTGGTATCTTATGCGAAAGGGTGCGTAGCATAGTTATTAAATAATTTTTTGATAATTTTAACTGTTTGAAAAACTTTGTTGGCGATACAATTTTCATGGTTCGAGTGGGGAACTAACACCGCTTCAATCACTTTTGCCGTGAATCAATTCTATTGTTTTTCTTTAAAAGTTGCAGCGGCCTGCTGCATGTGGCCATAGGCAAGACCGGGTTGCTTGGATATCTGGTCCAAGGGATGCAGCGACCACTTTACTACACGTGGCCTGCATGCTCGTCTGCTACGGAATTCATATAAAATAAATAATGTAGTTTAAATAACTAAAAAACACGCTTTTGTGAAAATACGAACTAAAAACTAAAAAAATAAGGAGAAAATGTATTTTACTGTACAAAAAAGCGTGGGGTGGTTTTTAAGATACTATTGACACCATGCACTTTGCACAAAGACTGTCTTCAAGCAAGCAATTCAATTTTTGATCAAACTTTAGGTAATACGATGTATCGTTTGACATTAAACAAATTGACATAATAATATACATTTTTTTTTTAATTTATCAATTATTGGTTTATTATTATTTTAAATTATAACTAACTATATACAATATTATACAAAAAATATATATATATATATAAAAATATAAAAGTTTTACAAATAAAATAACTCATCTAAAGCGCCCGTGTGTGGCATGGTACCCAAGACACTGGCGGCATTGCCACGTTGAATCGCGAGGCTCAACGCAATCGCAAAGTAGCCGCCAGCTCTTAGGTAACCACAAGCCAGTACAAGTTTTTTTACTTTTAGCTTAAAGTATTACAGGTATTGACTCCCGTCAAAGTCAATACCTGTGTTGCTCTAAGACTTTCAGGTATGCAAAATGCATTTAATTTTAATTTATTCTAAAAAAAATTAAAAATTATTGTAATAACTCAAGACACGATGACTTCAGCTTAATAATCAATAATTTGCCTACCAATTAGGTCGGTAAACACGCGGAAACTACATTGTAAAACTTATATCGTTATGTTACGCCGTGTTTTACGCAAATAAATATTTCACTTCATTTCATTTCATTTCACACTCCTGGATAACGGTATCGGTGCGATTTGTTTATTTATTTATTCGTTCTTAAGTGTAGGTTTATACATACATAATGATAGTATTACATTTAGTCCCATTACACTTTTTTATATAAATAGACCGAACAAAAAGGCAGACGGGCCGCGTGGTGTTAAGCGTCTAAGCGATCACCGTCGCCTATAGACACGAGCAACCCCAGGGGAGCCGCCTGAGCATTGCCGGTTTTGGAGGAGAGCTTTTTTTACAGCTTTCTTGAAGAACCCCATGTTATAGTCCACTGGGAATGCCTCAGCTGGAAGGTTGTCCCATAACCTACACGTCCGTGGTAAAAAGGAGCATGCAAAGCGGACTGTGGAGGACCGCCACGAGTCCAGATGGTTTATATTATTATTATCCATATCCACATTTAGCCATGCAATGGCATGTTGGGAATCGCCAAGTCATTCCAATAAATTGTAAAGAGAAAAATGGAGTTTACTTAGCCACATTGCTCCAATTCAGGTCTAAATTACTTCTTTATTATCATTGGTAGTATTCGAGTAATCGATTAACTAATTGTTGGAAAGTAATGTTTCTTGGACACTTAAATTGATTAAAACCAAAATCTTATCCTTATTTACAAAATCTTAGACAAAATATAAGGCAGTGGAGTCTCACAACATCACCATCCAATGGGAAGACGTTCGACCGTTTTTCCGTAATTGGTTTCAAATGTCATTAATCATTAAAAGGCACGGCTTGTTTTGAAGTTAATCCAATCGGGGGTATATTTTCAAAGCGATCAAAAATTATTTATATAAATTAATTTTGATAGAAACTAATTTGGCCGCAACCCGCAAAAAATGCGGCACGGGTCTCTCCCCATTATTAGGGAGGTCCACCACGCTGCTCCAATGCGGGTTGGTGGAGATACGGGTAAGTGGCTAACCTGCTCTCGAATGTTTGCAAACCGCCCATTAAGCCTTCGACAAGGTTTAACGACGGTTATCTTGATGATCGAAGACTTAAATTGCCCTGCGAAGCCCGGAAATGCGTATGAAATTGACCACCTATCTCACCCGACCGCGCCTGTTACGTCTGTAGACCGCTTGCGTTCTTTACTGTGTACCTATTATGAACTAATCTACAAGTTGATGAATTTATTTATTTAATTCTTTATTACACCTCATAGATTGGTATAAAAGGCGGACTTAATGCTAAAAGCATTCTCTGCGTCACCTTTGAGCGAAACAGAGACAGTTGTAGCCGGCGTAATAACTTACAAGAAATATAATTGTCAATAAAAATACAACTAAAGAAATATGACAATGTGTATAAGCAGTATTATAATATATTTTTTATAAAATATGTAAATAAAATAGTAATAATACTAATAAATTATACATACTTACATGAATCGGTTAACTAATTGTTTGACGACTTCTCTTGCTACATATATTTTCGTTGTAATACACTTTACTAATACTATTTACAACTGTAATTTGTATTTCAAATCCAAAGTCTGGAAAATTTTATGGAGAGCTTTTTGAAACCTTTGAAGGCACCTCAAGTTCACCAACAAAATGTTGAAAAAAAGCATATTTTTGAATATTCTCTACGAGATAGACTTGACTGTTATATAGACTTCTCACAAGTTTTACTGTAATATAAGACTATTTTCTATCTGTTCCATTTCTGTTATTATTATGAACTGTTTCTATGAAAGAGGCGATTTATCAATAAAAAAAGCTTGGTAGATTCAGTGTGTAACGCCAAATAACGAAGCGCCTATATTTTCTTGTATTATTTTTCAGTAACGGTTTTATCGAATATTCAGTCCGCACGATCTACAAAGGAAGAGGCAGTTAGATATTCATTATAATCCATTGAGAAAAAGCTCAAATCTATCTGTATATTTTATCGTAACGTTCTAGAAGTGTAAATATTCACTCCGATTTTTTTTTAAAATAACTCTTCACACTCATAGCCCCACAGTAGGGTGGATATACCGTGTATTCGTGGGAACCATGGACACACACAGAGACAGAAACACAAACACCCAGACCAAGAACAGAATTTTAAACTCATCATTCAAACTTGTGTTTCGCCGGGAATCGAATCCTTCGTTTGGCGATCCGGCATGGTGACCATTGCGCCACGCAGGTCGTCCGATGTGTATCAACGAGGCCTTTTCACGGATTCCGCAAGTTATGGTTGATGTGCCTATGATCATTAATCTCATTAATCAGACATTAATCGTTAAGAGTTACTCATAATATCCTTTTTAGTAATTAGAACTTAACTGAATTTTGCACTTACATTATTTTGAAATGGACATTCGTATATTCTGGTGGCGTTCCTCTGCTGGGCACGGGAGCTTACTCCATCACGCTGCTACAATGAGGATTGGTCACCACCATCGATAAAAGAAAACAAAGAAACATTCTTTCGCATTAATAATATTACTATGGAATTCGTTTAATATAATTAATTGTATCAGGCGTTTGACTTTGCGAGTAACCACCATAGAATCAATAATCCTGAATCCTCAGGATTATTATACACTATATATGTATTAGTGGTGGTACATAATGTTGGATTGTACCTACTTTACTTTTGCATGTGGGGAGGGGAGATGCTATTGCATAAAGAAGTGTACACCATCATACGATGTGATTGCGGATTGTTGCATAGTAGTTTTTTTTTCTAACTTTATGGATACTAGTTTTATCGAAATATTCAGTCCGTATAATCTACAAAGGAAGACGCAGTTAGATATTCATTAGGATCCATTGAGAAAAACGCCCGAACTCGCTTTTATCGCGACGCTTCAGAATTGGATGTCCGCTCCAATTTGTAACGAGATTTTTCAAGGATTCCGTTAATAGAAGCATTGGTATTAAAATTGGATTTCTGTATTAATCGAGGACGCGGGACCGGATGGAGTGGCGAACGTTAGGAGAGGCCTATGTCCATCAGTGGACTGTGAAAGGCCGATGGATAGATTAATTTAAAAAAGAATTTCAATATATATTTTTTGAAAAATTAGTGGAAATTGCTACAGTTTAGGTACATGGTACAGATGGCATTATAATCCATGTAAAGAAATGAAAATATTTTAAACAGACTTCAACATAAAGCTTCAGGTAATCAATTAGTCGGGATCTATTATCATCATCATCGGGATCATTTATTTTTGTATGTAGTTCACCATATGATGAATGACTGGCTGATGATATGGAATACCAAGGAAGAAAGACGTGACACGGATTTAAATTATAGAGAGAACATAGTGTCTCACATGATCAGCTGTCACGTGTGACCATTATCAACCCATAGCCATTCTGTTATCTCAAATATATTACTATGTACTTTTTTTAAAAGAATGCTGGGACTTTTTTTCCGTCGCCTTTTTACTCTCAGCTCAACATCTAGCCCAAATGGGCTCCTAAAGGCGATGAACGGGAAAAAATGACATTCATTAAGCTAATATTTTGTATTCCTAATATAAAATGAATATTTTTTCTTTCTTTCTTTCAACAGAAGACGATTTCGGCAAATGTTAGCAACGGCAAAAGCTTATTAAATAAATAAATAAAGATGAGTGATAAGTGAGAATAAATTTGTGGTGAAAATATTATAATTGATTACACTAAATTAGTATATAGTTGTTTTCCTTGCCCACGTCCCACAACATGTACCACTGCTGGATACGCAGGTTACCCTATAGTTAGGAGACTTGTAACAACAGCACGCCAATGCGTTGGTGGATGGAAGTTGCGAGTCGAAGGCAGTGAATACAGTCAATGGCAGATAATGAATATCGTCTAAGTTTAGACATGGTAAATTTACGTCTTCGAGGAAGTAAAACTTTAAGAATTCTTTACCGACAGTCGACTGACTTTGATAATACCCACCCTCTTAGAAAGATAAATAAATCATTTAAGTTTGGGGAAATTCACGATCACTAAATTAAATTTAATTAACATAGTTTGATATATTTGTTTTCTAATAAAAATTGTGATTGTTTTCGAAATTCACCGATAACTTTTAGATTTTTGGAATACGGCTACACACTCATAGCCTCATACTAGTTTCTGTGGAAAGGTGCAGTTGCCGGCCACACTTACACCACGACTACCAGCCCCCGGAGTAAAAGCGCAACTGCATACGACCTCAGACAAGTCTTACCTATGCTTGCTTGAGGTTGCGTGCAAATGTCCATGGGCTGCAGCGACCACTTAACACCACGTGGGCAGGCCACATGCTCGTCTGCTACTCCATTCAAATAAAAAAAAACTAGATTTCCCTGTGTTACACAGAACACAAACACCTAGACCGAGAACACGAAATAAAATAGCCATTCCAATTTCTGCCTTGCCGTTAATCGAACTCGGGACCGTTCATTGGCAGTCCGGCACCATTGCGCCACACGGGTCATCAAAATCATCTTGTGGCTGTTAGTGCTAGTTTCAGACCAGCATATTTTGATAAGTATTTATGTTAACTATTGGCTGCACCCCTTTTTGCGTCCCACTGCTGGGCACGGGTCTCTCCCCATTATTGGGGAGGCCTGGAGCTTACTCCACCACGCTGCTCCAATGCGGGTTGGTGGAGATGCGGGTTAGTGGCCAATCCGCTGTCGGATGTTTTCAAATCGCCCATAAGGCCTCCGACAAGGTTTAACGACTGTTATCTACCGATAATAATTTATAATCGAGACCGACGGCTTAACGTGTTCTCCGAAGCACGGAAACGCGCATGTTTTTTTTTTTGCCACTAGCGGTCACCCATATCACACCCGACCGCGCCCGTTTGGCTTAGTTGCATAGATCGTTTGCGTTCTACGCTAACCGCCGGGCCATGCGTAAATGCCAGAAGTTCTCGCACAAACGGCATATTTGTCTATCTCTATTTCGTAGTTCCAAGTTACGAATACTGAACTCGGAGTTTGAAATCTATGCATTCAACAGCTTATATAGCTGAGTGGGTTATGTACATTATAGAATACAACTTTGATAGAAATGGATTTTAGAAATTTCTTTTGGACGACCCGCTTGGCGTAATGGTTACGATGCCGGAATGCGAAGGTCACGGGTTCGATTCCCGGCGAAGCAGAAATTTGAATGATAAATAAATAAAATAAATAACGTTTCACACTCATAGCCCCACAGTAGGGTAGTTATACCCTGTGTCGTGGGTGCCATGGACACACACAAAGACAGAAGCACAGACACCCAGAAAATGAAAACTGAGAAATTTAAACTCATCATTCAAATTTCTGAATCGCCGGGAATCGAACCCGGGACCCTCCGATCGGCAGTCCGGCGTGGTAACCACTACGCCACGCGGTCGTAAATGTGGTGTCAAATTCGATGAGTTTACATTATTTTTAAATACAAGAAAAAATAAACCTAGTAGTCGGGATCCTGTCTAGGAATAGAGGCTTAGTGAATTCATAGCGCATACCTATAATATATATACATAAGTATATTACATTGCAGATTTAGATGGCTGACTTTCTAAAATGGGACTTCTACATTTTTTCATGTATTTAAAAATTATTGTTAAATATACAGTGAGCTCCTGTTCTATAATTTACCAACCTTTATTAGTCGATTTTTAAGTGCAAACTGATATGACGACGACTTTCTTGTTTTAGGGTTTTTACATTTCCAAATTACACCGGAACGCAGTTGGGTTTTTTAGTTTCTTAAATTACCGTTTTTTCTTTTCGATATACCCAGTGTCACTCTCACAGTAAATACGAATCTAACGACACCTCTCAACCAAAAATTCATCAAGCCGTTCAGGCCGCAAAGCGTGTCAAACAAGATGGAGTCACATAGGATAGTGCACAAGAAGGGCACCGGTATCACTGGAAAAACTAGGAGGCCACACGGGGTAGAAGAATGATATAAATCTCTTATAAATCAGGATCACTTCCAAGATACTGAACCACTTTTGAAAGCTCCCTAGGTTTTCAAAAAAGATACCGAACTTATAAAAATCAAATGTTTATTCTACTATTTATAAACTCTTTGGTTCTATTCGAAACTTAAAGGTTTCAAGCTTTTGCATAGATAACAAAAACTCCGGTAGACTTTCATTGTATTATAATCATAAACTTAGGGCCTCGCAAGTAAAGTTAATTGGCAAGTAAAAGCTATGAGTACGGGTCAGTTTATCATATGATTAGTGCTACTCGAACATTTTTTTTCGAATTTGTGAGTACCGTCTAACGTGATAACACCTACCTTTAAGAGCTCTGCTAAAAATAAATCGTAAAAATAGTTTAAAATCATAATTTGTGTACAAAAGTTTTAGAAATAAGTTGTATTTTACCCGATTCCTTAGTGCAAATGTTATCAAAGCGGACAATAGTGAAATAGCGACATAAACTTACTGTTACTTACTCTATTCATTCGAAAATTAATTGCGTTTTTATAAGTGAATTCAATGACTAAACGATAAATAATATGTAAATAAATAAAAGTGACGAAACAATAAAGTAGTGACAACATTTAAATTAGTGATAAGGATAATACGAGTATTTATTATAACATTCAAGTGACCTTCGTGTATTTGACGTGACATTCTCTTTGTCTTCGAGTGAACATTCAAACACATGACGAGTCATACGTAACGGATTTAAAAAATATTTCTTCAATATTGCGGTACCTAATAGACAAATTCGCCCGATAACAGTAACATTGCGTGGTTCATTTTGTACACCAGTGGACTTAACTCTAAGCATTGCGCCAAGTCGCGGGTTCGCTACCCATCGTCCACAGAAAAACGTAAAATTTTAAAAGATTTTTCTACATTAATTTAAAAGGTGTAAATTGAATTTATAAAAGTTTCTAACATAAATCGAAAGCAAATGTACTAGCAGCGCCATCAAAAAATTGTACTACGAAGTTTATACACCTATTAAATACATTCAACGATAGAGGGCGCTATTAAACAACATCACAATGGATAACGTCACATTACGTAAGAAAGTCCTACGATCAAACTCTGATGCGAATATTAGCACACTGGATCGAAGCAGCGATGAATTGAATATGACTCTACTCGACTCCACTGTATTAAGTTTACATAGTGAATCTCAGAATTCATCGTATAATGAATTGAATGACGAGATAGATAATTTGCGGTCTAAACTACAAACTGCAGACGGCGAGATTGACAATTTACATTGTGAAATTCAACAACTAAAACAAACAATTGCAGATCAACACAAACAAATAGAACTTTTAAAAAAATTGACGCAACAACCGTGTAAAAAGATTGCAAATATCAGCAGTATAAAATCTACACCGACTAGTAAAAGACTCTTAGATATTAAAATAAATTCTCCAAGAATATCTCCGGTAAACGCAGCTAAGAGTTCACAAGCGGCTTCTTACTGTACACCCATTCGAGCTACATATTTTAAACCTCAACTATATAAGATGGAAACGATAAATAAATCCGAGCAAAAGAACAAAATTACGATACACAATACACAAACGCCGTATGATGACTTAACAGCGGACAGTAAACAAATATTACAGGAAAATATCATTACTAAAAACACGCAAAATACCTAATGTTAATTGTTCAACAAATACGCGGAAAACAATATACATATTGGGAGACCAGCATGCCGCTGGCCTGTATAAGTATATTAAATGTTCGAGTAAATCTTATAGTGAGGCATCATATAGTATTAAATCTTTTATAAAACCCGGAGCACATTGTAGAGAAGCACTTAATCAATGTGATAGCTTAATACACACAATACTTGAGGGTGACAAAGTGATTCTCTGTGTTGGAGCAAATGACAAAAACCCTTATCACATCCTCAACAGTCTTAGTATTACTCTAGAAAAACTGCAAAAAATCAGAAATATCAAAGTGTATGTTACACAGATAACCAATAATAATTTTTTGAATGAAAGTTGCTTAAATAATCATATCAAGGCCCTAATTTCAACATATTCTAACTGCAAGTTTGTCACATTACATAAACACGTAACATTATATGAATCTAAGCGCTTGTTTACTACAAATTATTCTCTATACTTACGGTATATAGCTAAAGCTTTAAATTTTGAATTTGACTGTGATGCTTACAGTGATAAATACCTAAATGCCAGGAATTTAAATATTTTAATAAAGTACAACTTTAACAACTTTATCCAAAACGTTCGATTTGAAAATCAAGTTAATAAAAAGGGAACTATTCCATTCTACTTTCCGAAAAAAAATATTAATACTAACACAAATGAAACCATAAAATCTAATATGCCAAAGCAGGGCACTATTCCTTATTATTTTCCAAAACGGTCCATTCAATCACAGGAAAAATCCGAAGTAGATCCAACTCAACCGACACAAAATAATAAGTTTTTTCGCTCCTAAACAATTGCGTGAACTAACTGTTTTACACCAAAACATCGCGGGCGCAATAAACAAAGCAGAACATATCGAACTTGTTATTGATCAACTTTCCCAGCAAATGAATAAGTGTGTTGACGTCATCTGTTTATGCGAAACATTCATTAAAAAAGGTACTGAATTTTTATTTAGAATCCCGTCCTACAAGCTTGCTTCTGTATTCTCTCGAACCGAAAAGCGGGGAGGCACCTGTATACTTGTAAAAAAATATTTGGACATCAAGGTTATATCTCACATTCAAAATATTTCATGTAACTATTTATTTGAATGCTGTGGCATAGAAATTCCCAAATGTAACCTTATCATTATTTGTTTGTATAGGATACCGAATGGGGATATTCAGGTATTTTATAAGAAATTAGAAGAATTACTACATTACTTATGCACCAAATCAATTAATAAAAAGATTATATTATGTGGAGATTTTAATATAGATATTTTAAAAGACAATACTAAAACCCAAGAATTGAAAACTATCCTTAAAAACTATAATCTTTACATCCATATTAATAGACCTACCAGACAATTAGCCTGCTTAGATCTCATCTTGAGCAATGTTAAAAATGCGTCTGCTGGTATACACTATTTGGCTTTATCAGACCATGAAACAGGCCAGACATTAACATTGAACATCAAAACAGATAAAAGTTATTTTCATTGGTACGAAACTATACGAAACTACAATAAACAGCACATAACCAAGTTTACAGAATGTATGTCATCTTTAACCTTTTCTGAAATTTATGAAGTAAAAACTTTAAATTCCCAGTTTAATAAGTTACACGAAATAATTGTTTTATTCTTTAATCTGTGCTTTCCTATGATAAAAATAAAAAAGACAAATAAACGTAGACATTTAAATTGGATAACAATAGGTATAAAAAAATCAAGTGTTCGTAAAAGAATGCTTTATTTAAAGTATAAATTTGGTAATAGTAATAAAAAAGCAAACGCAAGAAAGTATAAAAATTATAATAATTTACTCAAAAAATGTATTTATCATGCAAAATACATTGGAAATAAAAAATATATCGACAACAAGAAAAACAAATGTAAAGCCACCTGGGACATAATAAATAATACCTTAGGAAATAAAGACAACATAAATCAAAATCTGGACATTATCATTTACAATGACATCCAATACAGTGACCCTCTTGACATTTGTGAATTATTTAATAATTATTTTATTAATTTGACTAATAAAAAATTGACATATACACCTATTACTAATTATATTAATACTATCCCAATAAATTTAAATTCGATTTTTTTTGACCCCAGTCGACAATAATGAGGTATACGCCATTATAAAATCCCTTAATGACACTAATTCAGTTGGACATGATGGCTTAAATACAAAAATTATAAAACTGTGTGCTAATCAATTATGCCAACCATTATGCCATATTATTAATTCATCATTTGAGCAAGGTAATTTTCCTGACGTACTGAAACTGTCAGTCATCAAACCCCTATTTAAAAAAAATGATCCGCGAGATATGTCCAACTACAGACCGATTGCTCTGATACCGGTCATATCCAAAATTTTTGAAAAAGCTATGCTTAAACGTCTTTATAGTTATACAACGAAATACAATATATTAAAAAATGAACAGTTTGGCTTTCTTAAAAATAAATCAACTACTTACCTTGGCATGTTATAATTTAGTGAGGGAAGTTTCTCATGCCTTGAACAATAAAACACACGTGGCGGCTATATTCCTTGATATGACGAGGGCGTTTGATTTTGTTCATCATGATAGGCTGATTAATAAACTGGAAGTGTACGGAATACGTGGAAAAGCTCTCCAATGGATACAAAGTTATTTAAGTAACAGAAAGCAATACACGGAAATACCTAAGGTTAGTAACGGTCAAAAAGTCACGTACAGATCAACAAATAAGTTTAATATGTACGGGGTACCACAAGGAAGCATACTAGGGCCTTTTTTATTCCTTCTATATATAAATGACCTACCTAACATAACAACACATAAAACAATACTCTTTGCCGACGACACAACTATAATTGTTAAGTCTGATAATGTGGATTCTCTTATTACAGAAATTCATAAAACTTTAGATTCCGTTATTGATTGGATGAAACAAAATAACCTAGAAATTAATGTAAATAAAACTAAAATTATACATTTTAATTCAGGAAATATACCAAGACCTATTATGAAAATTACATTAGGACAGCAACTAATAGATGTAGCTGCTAGCACTAAATATTTAGGCATTATGTTAGACAATCACCTAAACTGGAAAGAACACGTTCAGACAATATGTGACAAACTCGCAAGGTTTGTGTATGCTATAAGACGTCTAAGGCTCATAGCATCAGAACAAGTAGCGCTCTCCGCGTACCATGGCTATGTGGCCTCATTACTATCTTATGGTCTTCTCTTGTGGGGTAATTCCGTGGATGCCATTAATGCCTTCAAAATTCAAAAAAGAGCTATAAGAGCAGTATGTGGTGCAGGACCATTAGACAGTTGTCGGCCATTATTTAAGCAACTTAGAGTATTAACTTTAACTTGCATGTACATTAGAGCTGCAGCAATTTTTGTAAAAGAACATCCTGACTATTTTGAAAACAAATATAGTGTATTAACTCAGCGATTAAGACGCAATACCAATAAACATGATTTATATGTACCATGCTGCCGGCTGAAAATGTTAAAAAGAAATGCCCCTATAAACATTATTAAAGTGTACAATAATTTACCAGACTCTTTAAAAGATTTGCCAATACTTAGATTTAAGAAAAAACTCAATGAATGGCTTCTTGTCAATAATTTTTACAGCTTTAATGATTACTTTGACGCCAAAAAGGATAATAATTGACATTGTATTAAATTTAATATTATTATTTATATACTATCATGTTATTACTAATTTCAATGACATTTACTAAATAATAATAAGTATCTCGAACTGACATTTAAAAAATAATAATGTTTTAATATAATTTTAACAATGTATTAATTATAATAATTTCAATGCTATTAATTTGTAACGTATTTTATATGTAATTGTAATTATAATGTCAAAATTTGCACACCCTGTGTGGTAGAACGCACTGAACTATCATTAGATTTAAGATCTTTACAAAAACACTGTGTTCTTGCAAATAAAGAATTTGAATTTGAATTTGAATTTGAACATCGTGAAATTGAAATTGAAGTTACGGGTGACTTTAACCGACAATTAGCGTACTTGTCACTTACACATAATATGGGGTCAGTAAAAAATAACCAACCCGCACTGGAGCAGTGTGGTGGAGTGAGCAAAAAGAGTTACAGCCGAAACATTGTAATGTTATATTGAGTTACATATAAAAGCATAACTTATATCTTTTTTTAAATTTGAATGGAGTAGCAGACGAGCATGCAGGCCACGTGGTGTTAAGTGGTCGCTGCAGCCCATGGACATGTACATACAACCTCAAGAAAGCATAGGTAAGTCTTGTCTGAGGTTGTATGCAGTCGCGCTGCTACTGGCAGAAGGCTGGTGGTCGCCTCATGTAAGTGTGGCTGGCAACTGCACCTTTCCACCAAAACACAACAGATTTGGTTCACGGCAGAAGTGGGTGCAGCGGTGGTACTTACCCTGGCGAACCATAATATTAATAGTTCTACCACCTACACTTTTTATTAAGTGAATTTTATAGTTAACATGACAGTATTATTTCACCTTTTATTTTTGTTATTAATTCACATAACTCATGGCGGTAAATAGGATAAACTAATAAATGTAGGTACCAATGAACTTTCTTTCTCTCTTTTTGTGTATCGCTTAGAATGTTAAAACTTTTTTGAACTGTAGGTTAAGCACCTCAGTGAAATGTTTTTCGTAGTTTCTTAGCTAGCTATAAATCACACGTTTCATTTTATTTTTCTCGAGGTTAGGCTACAGCAATTTATGAGACTATATTTATGTAGAAGATTTACATATACTGCTTTTTTATTATCTACCAGATTTTTTCATTTCATACATACCTACGCCATGAGGCGAATTACAAAAAAAACAAATAATTGTTTGGAAAATCCAAAAGTGCACGCCTCATATTCTCATCCTTCAAAATAAAATTGATTAATATATAGATACTTATACTAAAACTATGAAGAACAGTCGATATATTTTTTTTGAAAAGTGATGAAATGTGAAAGGGTCTATTCCTAACTCCTAAGTATAACGAAGCGTAAGAGAAATTAAAAAAAATTGGGATTTTTTATTCATCAATATTAATTAAACAATACTAAATTAAACTGCCATTTTCAATACCAGATCAGGGGAAACAATTCTGAATGGGAAAAAATAAAAAAAACTCGATATGTGCAGTATTACGGAGGTTATCACTGCCACATACGGGATCCATACACACAGAAACACGGACGTCCATAGAAGATTTTTTTCAATCAGTTTTTTAATTATATAAAACACAATAAATCTTCATTTATTGTAGAGTAGCAACATAGCTGGATGCGACATCGGGTAAGACTTGTCTTGATCCAGGTTGTATATAGAGAGCTACAGCAATCACTTACCACCATGACAATGTGGTCTGCATGCTCGTCATCCTTTCAAATAAAATAAAAACGGAATTAACGGAAGTATACAAAATTTTGCCGATTTTGCTGATTTACCCGATTTAACACTTCAAATTTTGGAGATAAATTACAGTATTTCCATAAGTTACATTGCAAAATATAACTGATCATTTCATTATTTTAATAATCTAATACATTGGCCACTTTTTTAGCTTGCGTCAGGAATTAAAATGCGAAAATTTAGGTTACTTTAAAAGATTTTTAATGCCAAATTTTCATTATTAATTTTTTTCAGGAAACGGATTGATTATGATATGAAGTGTTGTACTGTGTGTGTGACTTGTATGTCAAATATATTCCAATTTGCCGAAATCAAATGGATTTTCTGGCGCATTTTCTCTCAAAATTGATTAAGTTCAATGTTTTTTACTAATATTTTTTGTATGACAGTGGCAAAAAGTGGCTCATTTACTATATATGCGATTTTTACAGCAAGACATGGCATTTTTTCGATCTGTTTAGATTTAAAATGATCCGGAAATATGTAATATTCTATACCTATTTCAGTAAAACTTACTTTTTTTTTTCAACCATTTTATGCCCAACATTTAGGTCATATTCGTCCACGCTGGCCTAGTGCGGATTGGTGGACATCATACCTTCGAGAAATTATGAGTTTCTCTCAGGCATCTGCGGCGATGCAAAACATTGTAATCAATCAAACATTACAATATTTTCCATCACCGTGGAGCAGCGATGAAACTGCGCACATTAAAAATTTCTTTTGTCAGAGGTGCGCGCCGAGGAATTGAACCCGGCATCTCCCGCGTCGGAGACCGCGGTCCTTACCACTTGGCCATCGCTGTTCAAAGTATTATTGAACTGTAAGTCCAAGTTTCTGTTAGTGCACAGCAGCGATAAGGCAGTCGTAGCTCGCGGGCTGGCGAGCGGCCAGTTTTGCGCTAGTTCATTTGTAGTTGAGATCGAGCAGGCACGTGCTGTTAAATGTTAAATGGTTCCTGCAGTCGGAAGACATAATATAAACCTAACTAGCTTTAGTGGCATTTTAGTGGCTAAAAAACATCCGACAGCGGGTTGGCCACTAACCCGTATCTCCACCAACCCGCCTTGGAGCAGCGTGGTAGCGTGGTAAGGTCCAGACCTCACCAAATAATGGGTTGAGACCCGTGCCCAGCAGTGGGATGCCAAAATGGTTGCAGGCAAGCATTACAAAATTAGATAACAAGCAGCTATACATCACCTGGCGTGACGCCAACCGCAACGCTTTCAGAACGTGCTGAATTTGGCTTCATTTTTGCTAATAGTTTTTGGATCGTAAATAGAATATGGGATTTAACGTAAGTTAAGCTCCAGGCCTCCCCAATAATGGGGAAAGACCCGTGCCCAGCAGTGGGACGCAGAAAGGGTTGCAGCCAACCATATCTAAAATGAACATTTAAAATAAATTGGGACGGATTAATTCCAGTGGAACCCGCATTGGAGCAGCGTGGTGGAGTAAGCTCCAGGCCTCCTCAATAAGGAGGAGAGACCCGTGCCCAGCAGTGAGACGCAAAAAGGATTGTAGTGTAGAATTCAGACTGCCGGGGCGCTGTGTTCCAATCTGGCAGGCAACTACACTTCCACCCAAACGTAAAGTAGCGTATTACTTCGCATGCGATATGAGTTCAACGGTGGGACTTCAATCACCTTGTCGAAGCTGAAAGTTAATTTCACTTTCTCCTTTTAAAATTTCACACATCCTTTGAAAAATGAAAACGTCGGTAATATAGAGGAAAGATCGTTTTCCACAAAACGATTACAGCCAAAGTAAACAATCCAAAAAACAAAGGACCCCAATCAAACTCAATCGAGAAAAGGCAAATAAAATTTCTTGTCCTACAAAAACGTTATTCAAATTCCTTGAGAGAACTCGATATAAAAAGTACCTTCCGTAATTGGTTCCCGCTTCGAGGGATAGTTGCGTCTTTTTAAATTGTACCCATTATGCCCAGAGTATGCGGGGACAAATTTAAAGTAGTACCAAGTCTGTCTGTTATAGAATTGATAATTTGTTTTCATGTTTAGATTCTATCTTCAGTTTTAAAGCTATTGAATGGCGTTGTGTAAACTGGTAGCGGTATTGTATATTACTTCATTTAAAAAAATACAATAATAAACAGATCAATTTAAGAAAAAAATTCCATTCCTTCTTTGAAGTCGCTTAAACATGGGCGATCCTCAATGCGTCCCAGAAAGGAAAGACATTTTTCATATCACATGTAATGAAACAACGAGTTTTGATTTCTGTTTTGCCAATCGAAACAAGACAATTTCAAACCAATGCGAATATGTCAGTCAGAAACAACGTTGTTTCTGCCCTAGGGGAGAAACAATGTTGTTTCTACCCGGCACCTTCATTTGTTTATTATTTACGTCTTTATTTCAAGTCTGTCAGAATCGCATTGACAACTGTCGTCAAATCGTTGTCAAAAGATATTACTGCGCTATTTGTCTGAAATAGTCTTACTTCGACTGGCTACAGAAATCAAAACTCGTTGTTTCATTACTTGTAATATGAAAAATACAGTGTGTGGCTAGGGATGAAACAAAGACGATTTCAGACCAGGGCGATGACAGCCTCAGACAACTCTCGCCCTCGTCAGAAATGGTCGTGCTTCACCCCTTGCTACACAATATACTATTTTATTTTCTAACACCAAGCATCAACACCAAAGCAAGCACCAAGCATCCTATTTAATAGCGCAAGACGATTTTCGTACCAGTGAATAAATACGGGGTGATAGCTGTACATAAAAAATCGGTTATGTTCTCATTTTGAAAGGTTCCACTGAGGCTGGAGCTCTTCATAATATGCAGAAAAATAAACATTTTAATAGTATATCAATTTAATTAATAAAAAACAGCAATTTTTTTCCCCAGCGAATGGTTCCGACCTGTTCCTCGTACAAAAATATGACATGACACGATGAAGTATTACAAGGGTATTTTGGCGGGAAGTCGAAAAATACATATTGTGCTCTTGCTTCATTTTCATTTTCTTAGTGTGTTTTTGAGGTATATCGGATAAATTTGATGGCATTTTGTTCGATATAGGTTAATTACAGTGCACGAGTGTTGTGAAATAAAATAACAGTGCGAAATATGTTTTTTCAGCTTGCCTCCAAAATTCCATTGGTCACGTTCTGGTAAAGAAGCCATCGCTTTACTTGAATCTCTGACTGACTTCACTGACTGATAACTGACGACTTACTGACTTTCTTATTACTTCGTCCAGTTTCATTGAAACTGGCAAAAAATTGATGCAAAATTATACTTGACGCTGGCAGTATGCACAGAGTTTGCGATGCCATAATTGAAAAAAAAAATTTTTTTCTTTCGAATGGCGTCTTGGTATTTTACCATACTGTAAATGTCAAAGTTGGGGTGTCATAACATATTTTTTTGAATTTTATTTAAAACTAGCTGACCCCGCGAACTCCGTACCGCGTTCAAATGTTTGGGGTAGACCACCCTTATCACTTAGGAGGATAAATAAAAATAGATGTTGGCCAATTCTCAGACCTACTCAATATGCTCACAAAATTTCATGAGAATCGGTCGAGCCGTTTCGGGGGAGTACGGGAACGAACATTGTGACATGAGAATTTTATATATAAGATTATTATGTGAGTAAATCAAACCACTTTCAAGATAATAATCACTGTATTTTATAGTATATCACTACACAACATTAGAACATGTGTGACTCATACTAACTCGTTATATAACTGTGAAAAACAACTGCACTTACCCAATCTAATCTTATGACACAGAAACAATAACCTCAATCAACCACTTACGTGATACAGTTACTGAATTACACTTAACTCACTTATAATGACAACACAGTTATAAATCAATACTTATTTGAACAGAGCTTTAGCGTACTTATTTTACTACCTAATTCCTTGAAGTCTAGAACAGTAATGAATCTATCATCTCACTTTGCCGGTATTTATACAGAAACTTGAAGAAAATAGAAGGTACTTTATAAAACATGCATTAAAAACTACCCGTATTATGATTGATAAATTAACATAATTATTTTTCTACCCTAGAATGTTGCTATTTTACTAATTAAAATCGTTGGCGACAACATCCGGCCGTCCTGCATACGCATTCGTCCCCGAATGCGTCCAAGTCTGGTGGATCTGCCGAGAACAAAACACAATATTAATGTCACATAGATTAAATGCCAGTCATATGACTTCCATCTTCTGTGCCACAATGGTCAGAGACAAAGCCATACCACTGTTTAACCGTATCAGCTGAATAAAACTATCACATCGCCGTCCAGTTTTACTCAGATTACGATATTTTTCCATTCACAACACTGCCTTACTATTCCATCGGCGGCCAGCAACAACAATGTTGTAAATTGAAAATATCAATGTGCAATAACAGGTCACCCAAAACCATACCATTGATTAACCCTATCATCTGGATAAAACTATTCCGTCAGCGGCCAGTTTTATTCAGATTACGATATTTTTCCATTCACAACACTGCCCTACTATTCCGTCAGCGGCCAGCAACACAATGTTGTAAATAGAACTTATCGATGTGCAATAAACAAGTCAACTAAAAAAAACAACTATCCCGTCGACGGCCAGCTGTTCTTAGTTGTTGACAAACATGGTTTAATAATAATAATAATAAATAAAAGGGACATGTTCGAGGCATATGCACCAGACATAGAACAGAAAGATAAATGTCAGAATACAAGAGATACATGCTGCTTATCATCTTATCGTACCTGACAACATCGGATACATGCTATCACACATAGATGTCAGAACACAAGGAATACATGCTTATCATACCCGACAACATCCGCGGTTTAACTTGTGTCTATTTCTCTTATTTTGCCAATTTGATCCATATTTTATCCCATGCAAGGTGTGAAATGGATTTCTGTACTTTGGTAATGGAACTTTATTTTTTTTTTCACGCAATATACAGATAATGAATTTTTTTTAAATATATTAAGAATTTCATTGGGTATGTAATACGTAAGTAAGTATGTATATGTATCATCTATATAAGTATGTATGTATGTATTTATGTATACATGTAGGTCAAAATGTATGTGTGTATGTATGCAAGTATATTATCCATTTGTATTTAATTTGTAATTTATTTGTACACGCTCTACCTTGAGCTTAACCCATTTCCAGTCCTAGGGCTACTGGAAGAGATTTCCAATGGAAATAAGTAGTACCTTTGTACAAACTTTCTTGTGTATTCTTTTCTTTATATTTTTCTTTCAACTTGTGTGTACATAAATTAATAAATAAATAAATAAGAATTTTTTTTTATCGGAGAAAACCAGAACAAGAATTTGAGTAGCACAAACATAACAAAACACGACTTTAACCAGGTGATCTTCACATAGGATCGCACTAGTCGTGTATCACCGCATTTCAATATGTAACAACAGTGTTCACAGGCCCTCTTTATAGGTAACATTAAATGCGCAGCCGATTGCAGCGAATATTTTATTCTTTTCAACACCGGTAAAATGCTTAATATTATTATGGTTTGCTTTAATATAACGTAACGATAACGACGTTCCTTTTAAGTCCTACGATAAACTATTTCCAAGCAATTCACAACAATTAAATATAAACATTCTCGGCCTCACCTGACGAATATTTCTTTTAACGCACAAATTCTAATATCCTACAACCCCACAGAAAGCATTCAATCAACTTCTGTTGTCTTAATAGCCTGTAGATTTTCTTGAAGCGTAGGCAAGTAAAGTATTTGAGCGTCAACTGGATTTCGACTCAGCGCGGCAGCGTATTATAATATAGACATGTTGCATTTGCGATATATTCGAACATATATTATTATTATATTATATATTGTTACGCGCTATGGGTAAGGAAAATGCCGTTTGAAACGTAGAAGGCGTTTATTGTCAGCTTCCATAAAAATCCACTTAACAAAGTCCCAATCACAATGCACAATCACTATAGTCCAATATCTTCGCTTGAGTCGTCGAAATAATTCTTCCTTGTCGCTTGGTAGAGATCGCTTCGGTTTCACTTCCGAAAATAAACTGCCCAGTCGCGGCTCGGCGCGTGCCTTATATACGGTCACCCATGGTTCTCTAGAAATTTCCCGAACCACCAAATACAATAGACCCGTCCCGAACCTTCCTTTAAATTATTACGCACCTATGTACAGCTTATGTAGTCATAAACAATAGCCGCGACCCGCGATGTAATCAACCTATACATGTACGCTATATATAGGTACGTACTCGCCGCGGACCCCGAATTTGTTTACTGGTAGAAATCGATGTTTTTCTTATGACCGATTTTTCGAGAACTTTCTTCACTGTTCGATAGTAGACCTAATAACTGTTTATGCGTTTTTGGGGTTTTGCTGTACGACGCTTTGTTTTCGAGATATAGGTGCTCAAAATCGTAACATTACCCCCTCCTTAGTCATGCTCGTCCCGAGCATGATTCTTTCCGTGGTATTTTGCCAGTCGGTCTACATGTACTACTTTTAGCTTGCCGCGGGGACCCTTCTTAATCCGGTACGTGATGTCGTTAATCTTTGTGACAATAGTGTAAGGTCCTTCCCAGCGAGGTTGTAATTTCGGAGACTTCCCCTTCTTCCTCTGCGGATTGTGAAACCACACTAGAGCTCCTTCTTCAAATCCCTTGGAATTGGCTTTCCTGTCATATCGGGTTTTCATGCTTGTGCTGGTTTTCAAGCTGTTCTCCCGAACCATCTTGTGTACCTCATTTAGCTGGTATTGAAGATCACTTACGTACTCCGTCACAATCTTGGGACCTTCCGGTGGAGTTCCAGTAATGGCGTCTATCGGAAGCCTCATTTCTCTTCCAAAGTTTACCTTTGCTGGCGTAAATCCTGTACTGTCGTGGATTGCCGAACGATACGACATAAGGAACAGAGGTATGTATTGGTCCCAATCTTTTTGATGTTCATCCACTACCTTAGCCAAGTGATTTTCCAACGTTTGGTTGAATCTCTCGACCATACCGTCTGACTGTGGATGAGCAGGAGTCGTGCGTGTCTTATGCATGCCCAGCAAACTACACATTTCTTGGAAAAGCCCCGACTCGAAATTACGTCCTTGGTCCGAATGGATTTCCATAGGTACACCATATCGGCAGACTACTTCTTGCACGAGCTTTTTAGCCACGGTGTGTGCTTCTTGATTGGGAGTGGCAAACACTTCAGGCCACTTAGTGAAATAGTCCTGCACAACTACGATGTATCGGTTTCCATCTTTAGTTACTGGAAATGGCCCAGCTACGTCAATAGCTATACGCTCCCAAGGTGCTCCAACGTTATACAACTTTAAGTTGCCTTTACTTCTTGTTTGGGGACCTCTGACTGAAGCGCAAGCTGTACATTTTCGGCACCAGTCTTCTACATCTTCGCGACAATGTACCCAATAGAATCTTCTTCGCAATTTTACTAGTGTTTTCTTCACGCCAAGGTGCCCACCAGAAGTTCCATCATGAATGTGCCTTAGGACAGAAGACACCATACTTCTTGGTACTACGATCTGTAGGGTTACTTCTTTTCCGGTGTTAGACTCCCATCTTCTATGTAAGACATCATTCTCCAAGACCAGGCTGTCCCATTGGGCCCAATAGCTTTTAGTGACTGGGCTATATGCTGACACATCATTCCAGCTGGGTTTGTTCTCACTTCGCTTCCAGTCCAGTATTAACCGTAGACCATCATCTTCTTCTTGCGCTTTCTTCATGTTTTCGTTGGTCCATTCATCGTCTAAACCTTGTGTCCTTATTAATTTCACATGTCCTATGGTTTCCTGTTTCTGACAGTGTTTGCAATCTTCAGGACAAGGTCTTCGTGATAAGGCATCAGCGTTGCTGTGTCCTTTTCCACTCCGGTGTTCCGTAACAAAATGAAACTCTTGCAGTTGCTCGAGCCATCGTGCCACTTGACCTTCAGGATTTTTAAACTGCAGGAGCCATTGTAACGCTGCGTGATCTGTCCGTAGTGTAAACTGGCGACCAATAAGGTACTTCGAAAAATGTTGCAAGACCTTGACCACAGCAAGTAATTCTCGACGAGTAACGCAGTAATTTCTTTCTGGTTTCGAGAGTGATTTGCTGAAGTATGCTATCACTACAGTGTGCTCGCCTTGTATCTGTGATAAAACGCCGCCGATTCCAGTATTACTCGCGTCCGTGTCCACGATGAATCTCCCATCGCGACTTGGATATCCTAATACAGGCGTTTCACACAAACAACGTTTTAGCTCTCTGAAAGCATTTTCACAAGTCGAATCCCAGACAAAATCTCGTTTTTCTTCCGTAAGACGATGTAATGGCTTGGCTATATCTGAAAATTTCTTTACAAAACGTCTGTAATACGTACACAGACCCAGAAATGAACGTACTTCAGATTTATTCCTCGGAGTAGGCCAGTCCTGCACAGCCTTAATCTTCTCTGGGTCGGTTTTAACTCCTTCCGGGGAAATTATGTGCCCAAGGTAGCTTACTTCTTTCTTGAAGAGGGCACATTTCTTCGGGCTAAGTTTAAGGTTGGCGTTCCTAAGCCGTGTAAAAACCTTTTCCATATTCCGCAGGTGTTCCTTAAAAGTACGCCCCATGATGATGATGTCATCAAGGTAGACCAAACATACGTCTCCAAGAAGGCCCACCATTACCCTTTCCATGAGACGTTCGAAGGTTGCCGGTGCATTACATAAGCCGAATGGCATGACTTTAAATTGCCATAGACCGTTACCTATTCCTGTACTGAATGCTGTCTTTTCCTTATCTTTCGGATCTATCTCCACCTGCCAGTATCCACTCTTCAGGTCAATGGTTGAGAACCACTTCATACCACTGAGCATGTCCAGCGTGTCGTCTATTCGAGGCAGGGGATAACTATCCTTTTTGGTTACGTTATTCAACATCCGGTAATCTACACAGAACCTTGTGCTGCCGTCCTTTTTCTTTACTAAGACTACTGGTGAAGACCACGGACTTGTAGAAGGTTCGATAATTCCGTTACAAGCCATGTCTTTGACGAGTTCAGTGACTTCTTTTTCTTTTGCCCATGGTATCCTTCGAGGTCTTTGTTTAATGGGCCTAGCGTCGCCGGTGTCGATTTGGTGCTTGACGAGTCCCGTTCGTCCGAAATCACAGTCCTTTGCAAAAATGTCTTTAAATTTTGATAGGAGTTCCCATGCCTGCTGTCGCTCGGAAGTAGATAAATTCTCCTTAGAAGCTTCGAGAAGTTGACAGACAATATCGGCGCTAATTTGTTTCTCTGGCTGTACTGCTTTGATATTTCCCAGCTGTCTAAGAACTTTCACTTCCTCGCATCTTCCCATTAAGCTGTTCTTCTTTTCTTCTTGGGGCACTCTAAGCGAATATGCCCCTTTTCGCCGCAACCATAGCAGGTGGGGATAAAACGTGGCTTCTTTTGCTCCGTGACCACTTCTCTTACTTTGTGGTACCTTGCATCCTGTCTCACGGCTTCGACTTCCAGGGCATGTGCCAAAGCATTCTTTAGAGACTGATGATGGCCCAGACGCACAGCAGCCCTGACCTCCAAATCTCGTATCCCGTCGACAAATGCCTGCAGTAAGTACACCTCGATATTCCCTGGTGTCGAAGAGTAAGCACGCCTTACAAGCCTTTCAACCTCCGTTGCCCACTGCTGGAGGTTCTCGTTGGGCTTCTGGGTCCTCTCTCGAAGCTGGGCTCGGTACACATATTCTAAATGTTTCTCGCCATAGCGAGTTTCTAGCGCTTCCATTAGAGCTTCCAGTGTCCGGCCTTCCTTCGGTAGGTTATCTATAGTCATCAAGGCGTCTCCTCTTAAGGCCAGTGTTAGAGCAGTAAAAGAGTAATCATCCCCCCAGGCATTTGCTTTTGCGAGCGTCTCGAACTGGTATCGGAACGCCGACCAGGAAGAGCTTCCATCAAAATGTGGAAGGTCGAGCCTCGCCGATGATGATGACGGAACAACTACGGGCTCGCGAGTCTTTAGTTTAACGACCTCGTTGGTAAGGTGTTGTAGGCGGTTGTCATGGCCTTCGACTCGCTCCTCTAAATGATCCGTCCTCAGCGTAATTTCTTTTACTTCCTGCTGCACCTCTTTGAGCTTTTCCCCAAGTCCAGTCAGCCCACTATTAATTTTGTCGATGACAGTTTCGCGGCTGGCCTGGATCTGCTCCTGGATTTCCCGACGGCTGGCTTCCTGTTCGCGGCGGCTAGCTTCTAGTTGAGCCTCTAGATCGGCCTGCATCCCCTGTATGGCAGACAGTAGCGCTGCCATATCCATTGTCGGAGCCGGTGCTGCGGTTGCCCCAGACGACGACCCCGGCGCAGCGGTCTCGTCCTCCCCTTCAGCCGCAAGTTGTCGCGCAGCATCCATACCGACCTGTCTCCTGGTCCTAGGAGTGCGCCCCTCTTCGTCTCGTTGTACTAACGGCATTCCGCTTCTGACACCAATTGTTACGCGCTATGGGTAAGGAAAATGCCGTTTGAAACGTAGAAGGCGTTTATTGTCAGCTTCCACAAAAATCCACTTAACAAAGTCCCAATCACAATGCACAATCACTATAGTCCAATATCTTCGCTTGAGTCGTCGAAATAATTCTTCCTTGTCGCTTGGTAGAGATCGCTTCGGTTTCACTTCCGAAAATAAACTGCCCAGTCGCGGCTCGGCGCGTGCCTTATATACGGTCACCCATGGTTCTCTAGAAATTTCCCGAACCACCAAATACAATAGACCCGTCCCGAACCTTCCTTTAAATTATTACGCACCTATGTACAGCTTATGTAGTCATAAACAATAGCCGCGACCCGCGATGTAATCAACCTATACATGTACGCTATATATAGGTACGTACTCGCCGCGGACCCCGAATTTGTTTACTGGTAGAAATCGATGTTTTTCTTATGACCGATTTTTCGAGAACTTTCTTCACTGTTCGATAGTAGACCTAATAACTGTTTATGCGTTTTTGGGGTTTTGCTGTACGACGCTTTGTTTTCGAGATATAGGTGCTCAAAATCGTAACAATATAAATCTCGTGTCACAATGTTTGTCCTCAGTGGTCTCCTAAACCACTTAACCGATTATAATAAAATTCGCACACCATGTGCAGTTCGATCCAACTTGAGAGATAGGATAGTTTAAATCTCAAATTATAGTCGCAATATTACTTTATTTCTGATATTTAAGGCAAAACAACGTCTGCCGGATTCGCTCTGTTAGTAACAGTCAAACATTGATTCTTCGCGCCATCGTCCAGAAGTTTGACATTGTCCGAATAAAAATACATCAGTCACTATTTGTTTTATATTTCTTATTTGGCAGTAACATAAAAACTCTTTGAGATGATAAAGAAACTAATCCTCTTTCAATATATTGAAGGCAGGACAACGTCTGCCTGGTTCACTAGTATTATATTAAAAGGATATTTCACAGCCCTATAGTGTGTAATTTTCAAATCAAATGATTTCAAATAGAAGCCAGTAAATGAAGCCTTACCAAATAACACAAAAAAAAATTGTAATAAGAATAATACTGTTTACGCCACCAGATCAGAATAATTATGTAAGACAATTAAGATGTCCTTGGTAAGTATCACCTTTTTTTTCAGTAATTTATTTAAGTTTACAGAAAATTGCACAATGTTTATAAGATCTAAAAATTAATAGTTCTCTCCAACTTTTATGCCACAGAAAAGAAGTTACCTTAAACCTCGGTCGAATACCATCAAATTATACCTTTTTTTTAAATAAAATTATGAATAAAGATGTTAATTTAAAATTTTAAAATTTTACAACATTATTTATATGTTACGAGCAGGATGATATTTTTTTAAAAATTTTAATTGTAAAGTAATGTCTATCTAAAAAAAACTGTGCTACCTTATAAGTGACAAATTCATCTAGTATACATTTTATTGTTATTTATCTGTATAAAGCATTGTGAATTGTTTTTAGGTTGCCTTTATAATAAATAAATACCTAATTGGCGTGGCACCGTTCAAGTCACCAAAACGGCTTGACCGATTTCGTGAAATAAATAAACAAATAATGATCCACCCTCATGTCACTCATAGTCCCACAATAGAATGTCCTGTGTCGCACCATGGATACACGCAGGGACACACAGACATCTAGACCGAGACCGAAAATTTAAACTCATCATTCAAATTTCTGAATCGCCGGGAATTGAACCTGGGACCATTTTCACCCTTCTATCACCAACCCATATTTTATATCCATATCTAATATCTTTAAATGACCAGCTATTGTATATAACGTCTTTATATCTGAATCTCTGAAAAATATTTCCGAATGGTTTTCATGAATCCGTTATATCCGTCCATAGTTTTATCAGTGTTTTCAGCGGTAATCAACTTAAATATAAAATAAAAATTATGACATTTCACGACATATATTGTATGTCGTTGTTGTTGTGTATGTAATACTATACATATACATATATATATTTAAAAATGAGTCCCAAAAGAAAACAAACTGCCTCAACCCGAGCAACGCTGGGTCATCCGGTTTAGTCATGAAAAGGTGGTACAAAGTTTGATGAGTCAGCTAGTAATAATATAGACTTATAGAGTTATTGAAAAAATATTTTTTTGTAGTCTTTATACTTGATCTAAAAAGTTGACATTCTCTTCCAGAAACTTCGTAGCTATTATGAGATCGTCCGTATAACAGATAGTTATCAAATCCCATATTCCCATATTTCCCAGCTCAGTTGTCAGTAACTTTTAAAAGACTAAGTCCATTCAGAGACCGCCTGATCAGAAGGGCAGTTTTAGGAACTGAATAGGGTATTCGACACTGTGCACAAAAACAATTCAAAATTAAAAAAAGTCAATTGACCATGAACAATAATACTAAATGTATGATAACGTCATGTTTAAAAGTGTCTCAATTAATTTGGTAGTCCAAGAACGGATTGGCATTAATTTTTGTCACGAAACTCTTCTACTAAACGCAACGAGTTGTCTGTAGACTGTAATCATACAAAATCTGTTTACCAAAAAAGTATGTGCCACGTGAGAAGTAACCTCGGAATGCCGTATTCTATGCAGTTTTGATATATTTTTTAATAAAAACTCACGATCTTTGAATTTGGATTTTAACATCTATAGAAGAATTAATTAAACATTTTCAGTTCTGTTAGTTTTTTTTTTTAATTTAGTCTTGTGAAATTCCTACCAAACAGTATAGAATATCCAGACTGTCTACAATGTAAAATAAAGTATCGAGACAAACGTCATATACTTTAAAATTTTATAAAACAGCCTTTGATCAGCCTGTAACAGAATGATAATCTAAGACTATATAAGAATAATCGAACCCAGATAATCTAAGTGAAACGGTTTAAGGAAAACGGTTATAATTTTAACTGTCAACAATTAGGGAGTAATAAGAGTACAATCACTTCCCTTGTCAAAAAACGACGTAAATTAAGCCCCATCAATCAAAAAATGTATTAAAAAAGTTTTTGAAGTGAATATCTTCTACTAATTTTACTTCCGCGTCCCTCTCACTTTTATTCGATATAGAAGGTTTTGACATAACTTCTGTAATTTATTACTAAAACGAAATTACGTTTTAAATTTTACGTTTTACGTTTTATATTTATTTATCACGTTTACTAAGGGGGTATATAAAAAAAACACGCTTGTTCATTGCAACCCCGAAGACTACCAGATTCTGCAGTTTTTATCACCAACAACCCTAATTTTAAAATGATATGTATCTATTTAATAAATTAAAATAAAAACGACTGACTGACGATTTCAGTATATTACTCGTACGTTATGTTTCAAAACTTGATCAGGCCCAATGCGACTATATCGCGGCTTACGTGGATTCAGCAACACTTCTGATGTGAGTAAATCAAACCACTTTCAAGATAATAATCACTGTATTTTATAGTATATCACTACACAACATTAGAACATGTGTGACTCATACTAACTCGTTATATAACTGTGAAAAACAACTGCACTTACCCAATCTAATCTTATGACACAGAAACAATAACCTCAATCAACCACTTACGTGATACAGTTACTGAATTACACTTAACTCACTTATAATGACAACACAGTTATAAATCAATACTTATTTGAACAGAGCTTTAGCGTACTTATTTTACTACCTAATTCCTTGAAGTCTAGAACAGTAATGAATCTATCATCTCACTTTGCCGGTATTTATACAGAAACTTGAAGAAAATAGAAGGTACTTTATAAAATATGCATTAAAAACTACCCGTATTATGATTGATAAATTAACATAATTATTTTTCTACCCTAGAATGTTGCTATTTTACTAATTAAAATCGTTGGCGACAACAATTATTATATTACTATTAAAAAAATCTGTAAGAAACTCGAATGTTTCGCTGTCGGCCCACTAGTGTACTTTAACGCACGAGTAAGCAGTGACACTCGTAAACATAAGTTTTTGTTGCAAAACGGTTCGCAGATTAAAGATTAAAAAGATTAAAATATTTATTTGTACAGAAAAACACTTTTACAATTGATATGTTCATAAACAGTGGCTATAGTATAAACTGTGTTGCCACTATTTATGCCCACCTCCGAATTCAATACAATAAAAGTACATTTTGGAAACAATAGCAGAACTTAAAATCTAATACAAATAATTAAAAGAATTAAATTTAAATTCTGTGTGTGTGTGTGCGCGCGCGAGCGAGCGCGTGTGTGTGTGTGTGTGTGTGCGTGCGTGTGTGCGTGTGCGTGTGTGCGTGTGCTTGTGTGTGAGAGTGTGTGAGTGCGTGAGAGTTTATTTTTTGTATTTATTCTGGATCAGTAATTCAGTCTCATCATAATGTTAATTTTTGCAGAAACTCTGTTACTTTTAATTTGCATATATGATACTTTAGAGGATAAACTAATATAAAAAAATAAAAAAATAATATAAAAATAATAACAGTAAGACAACTGTACATAAGGCAAATAATCCTGCGAAAACATCTTAGCTTACCATATACTCAGATAACCCTTAATACCCGTCGAACTGGCCGAATCTGTGTACTGGGTAATGGGCGTACAGCATTTGCAAGGAGACATTATGAGTACCTTGCATCTTCAGTTTATAATAAACTTAATAAATTAATAAGTATTTACCCGCTTACATACTGGGAAGTGAAGAACAAAATAACAAAACACCTTCTTACTCTCACATATGATGAATGTGAATCACTTATGATTGGATAATCAGCTCTCACACACACACACACGCACACACACACTCACGCGCACACACACACACACACACACACTCACACACATGCTGACAAAGACACACTATTTATTTGTTATGTTTAAGTAATTTCTTGTAATCTAAACCTACATTATTTTTTATTTGTAAAAAGTATGTACCTATTGTAAATTATAACTCAAAGTGTAATTTACTTTATGCTAAGTTTTGTTACTTTAGTCAATAAGTTAGAACATACCTCATCTTTGTTCAGAGGTGGGCGTAAATGACTGCGACACAGTTTTCTAACTACTGCAGTTGTTTACGAACAAATTCAAATTTTGTCATGTTTTATGTTCAATAAAAAAATCTTTGATATCTTTGAAAGATTTAGGATGTCATTAACTGTATTACTTGCAATATAATCAAAATGTCGCTTAGCTAATGCAGTCCTAGTTGTAGCAGTGTCGAAGACCCGTGCAGTTCGACGCGAGACAGAGAAGTGAGGCTACGAGTTACATTAGGTTTTATAGCAGTTTTTCATGCGATATGGAATAAATCATTTAATATTGCCTGAATTCACAGTTTCGTGTAAGTTATGTTAAGAAGTATGTAGACCTTACCATGATTTGAGCTTATTTTGTATTTGTTGTTAAAAAGAAAAGGAAAACTTAAAGATCAAAAGCGTTGTAAATTTTACGGTTCCGTACCCGAAGGGTGCCAACGGGACCCTATTACTAACCTTCCACTGTCCGTCCGTCTGTCTGTCATCGGGCTTTTTCTCATGAGCCGTGATGGCTAGGCTATTTTCTCCTACAAAGCAATTTTTCTTATGTCACTGTTAGAAGGAGTCAATTTAAATTTACTCCCACTTAATGCGACTCACTTTTTCCCAAACTGTGAACCATCACTTCTTGACCTGGCTATTGTCTCTTCTCTTGACCATGTTGTAAAATATGGCCAATGCGCTGCGAATGCCTTCTCCTATCATGACCTTTTATTTCTTTCTTATAAAATAAGACCTCCAAAAGCTAAGTCAAGAATTCTTCTAAAGCGTAATTTTGGTGGAATGGATATTGAGAAACTGAGGGAAGATGCAGCAAAGATGGATTGGGGCCTAATAAAAAATGCTCACACAGTTGATGAACAGGTGGCGTTATTTAACTCATTTCTCATGAACTTATATGATGTTCACGCACCTGTCCGCCCAGTTCGTTTGCGACATCTTCCAGCACCATGGTTGACTGAAGATCTTAAGAAAAAACTTGCTAAAAAGAATGATGCAAAGTCCAAATACAAAGCAGATCCCAAAAATGATATAAAACGTGAGAGGTACAGAGCTCTCCGTAACGCATGCAACAAGTTGTGTAGAGACAAACAACGTCGCCACATTCATAATTCCGTACAAGATGAAGATCCAAGTCATGTGTGGAAATTTTTAAAGTCCTTAGGAGTCGGGAAGTCTGGCCCAGCCACAACTCCAAATAGTGTTGATTTAAACCTGCTTAACCAGCATTTCTCTTCCTCTTCTAGCATTGATAAAACAGCTAAAGTTAATACGCTAAATTATCTTTCTTCGCATCCCACTCCTGACTTTCCAGCATTTGTTTTTAAGCGATTTGCGGAATGTGATGTGACGAAACATATATTATCTGTTAAATCTGATGCCGTTGGGAGTGATGATGTGAGTCGTAAGATGATTCTACCATTGCTTGACATTCTTACCCCTATTATAACCCATATCCTTAATTTTTCTATCTCCACCGCTTCCTTTCCCTCACAATGGAAAGATGCGCTACTGATTCCTTTGCCCAAGAAAGCAAATCCTAAAAGTTTTTCCGAGTACCGTCCTATTTCCATTCTTCCTTTTCTCTCCAAAATTCTGGAACGACTTGTCCAACAGCAATTAAATTCTTTTTGCATCCAGCGCAATATCCTTAATCCTCTTCAGTCGGGCTTTAGGGTGGGTCATAGTACGACGACGGCTTTATTAAAGATAACAGATGATATACGCTCGGGCATGGATAAACGTCTAGTTACGGTATTAGTTCTCCTCGACTTCAGTAGTGCCTTTAATACCGTCGACTACGATATACTGATCAGCGTTATGTGTTCTCTTAACATATCTCCATCTGCAATCGCTTGGTTTCATAGTTACTTGCACGGACGCCGGCAACGCATTAAAGCCCAAGACAATGTTTCCTCGTGGCTTGCAACTGAAGCTGGCGTACCGCAAGGTGGTGTGTTGTCTCCTCTCCTATTTGCTATCTTCATCAACTCAGTTGTTTCTTCCATATCTTCTCTCTACCACTTGTATGCTGACGATCTTCAAATCTATACACAGTCATCCTTGGACGACTTTCCTAGAGCGATCGAAAAGATCAATAAGGATCTAGCTACTGTACTGGATTGGAGCAAATCATACAGATTGAAAGTAAATCCGTTAAAATCTCAAGCAATCATTGTTGGTAGCCAAAGATTACTTTCAAAACTCGACAAAAGTAAATTGCATCCAGTAGTTTTTGGTGACGTACAGATTCCTTATGCAGATGTGGTCAAAAACTTAGGCATATTTATAGATTCTACGCTCTCGTGGACTCCTCAGATCAATCATGTGTGTCGCAAAATGTTTGCTGCTTGTGGTTCACTTCGAAGACTCGGTTACTTTTTACCCATTCCAACTAAAATTATGCTTGCACAATCTTTATTACTCCCTATTCTTGATTATGCTGATATCTGCTATCTTGATATCACAGAGGAGCAACTTAACAAGCTTGAGCGAATTCAAAATCTTTGTATACGGTTTATTTACGGTCTTCGTAAATATGACCATGTTTCCTCTTATCGTACTAGGCTCAAGTGGCTCCCCATTCGCCTTCGCAGGAATGCTCATATACTTTCTGCTCTATACTGTATCCTGTTCAACTCATCTAGTCCGAATTATTTGAAAGAACGTTTTGAATTTTTAGGTTCATCATCTTCCCATAATCTGACTCTTCGTTCTGCGACCAACAGCATTCTTAATATTCCTGCCCACTCCTCAGCGTACTATGGCAAATCCTTTACCGTGTACTCCGTCAAACTATGGAACTCCCTACCTAATTCCATCAGACGAGCTCAATCCTTGGGTCTATTTAAAAAGTTGGTTAAGGATCACTTACTATCTTTATAAGTTTCATCTCCCTCCTTTTTCTCTCTCCTCTTGCCTAGTCTCTCTCTCCCCAACTGTGCACTTACGTTTACTTCTCCTTTTCTTTTTCGCTGTCAGCTGTATCCTTGGTTGTGTCTGTTATTCTTTTTGCTGCTTCTTACTATTATTTGTGTCCTACTGTTGTTTTAAATATATATAGTACCATTGTTTGTTTAATGCACCCTACCCTCTAATTTCGAATTGTCTATTATATATTTCCTTCTGGGTTGTCTGGAAGAGATTGCTATTTGAAGCAATAAGACCGCCCTTTGCTTTCTTTTACATTGTATCGTCTTATGTATTGTTTGTATTGGTGTGCAATAAAGAGTTTGTATTGTATTATTTTAAGGTCGGAGCTTACGCGCGCCTTAACCTTGCTGAATGGTGTTCTGGCTTGGGATCCGGGTATATAGATATCCTTGCGCTACGCCTGCTGTATTTCGCAGAGTTGCAGAAAGATTTGTACAATCTCGTAATCCTATGTAAACGCAATGGAAACAATCAATTATGTTTATGTAGTTAGTGTAAATAAATAAATAAATACATAAATATATATACTTTAACATATGAGTAAGGTAACGATTTCTATACTTATATTATAAAAAGGAAAGATTTGTGTTTTTGTATGTTTGTGATGAATAAACTCAAAAACTACTGTTCCGATTTCAAAAATTATTTCACCATTAGAAAGCTACATTTACTCTGAGCAATATACGCTACTTTTTACTGCGTGAAAATGCTTCATTCCTACGTGAAAACGGGTGTTAGGGACAAAGCGGTTGAAACAACTGGCTGAACGCCTATGATTTTAATATAGCAATAAAGCCTGGAATAGGCCATTTTTTATCGTACGGGAACCCATTAAACGGGTCCAGGCGGGCGAAGCCGCTGGCGGGAGGCTAGTTTTCAATAAATAACTGCTACTACTGCAGTGTTATAAACATAAGTTTTGGTAGCTAAACGGTTCGCGGTGAAGTGAGGCGGCCTAATTTACGACATCCCAGTTTATAGCAGTTTTTCACGCGATATGGAATAAATCATTTTATATTGCCTCAATTTATTGCCTAATATAGTCCAAAAATATTAAATTATCTTTAAGAAAAGCAGTTTTACACCACAATTATATGGGTAACGTGTAACGACAATACACTTGTGTGATGTTATTACCACGTCCCATATCGCATTGGTCTGGAAACTGAAATGATTGTGGTTTTCAGTACATAAAAATTCTTAGGGCTGGTATTCTAACGATTTTAGTTTTTATACAATTGGGTTTTAAAACTTTCACATCATCATTACAATACCTTGGTCCCACTGCTGGGTACGGGTCAATCCATATTATTAGGAAGGAAGGATTAGGTAGAATTATGTATAATATTTCTTGTGTGCATGTGTATGTCACTGAACTCTTCCTAAACGACTGGACCGATTATGATGAAATTTTTTGCGTGTTCAAAGGAATTTGAGAATGGTTTAGATTCACAATTTGGTCTACTGTAAAATGTTTTTTAATTGTTTTTTTTCTAAGTAGTTTTCCAATATAAATTGTTCCTACCTGACAAACGTTTGTACTTAGTGCCGTGTCGTTCTAAACTTTGGCATAGAATAACAGGACAGTGTCCATATGTCATTATGTGTTTTATATTTTTGTGTTTGACAGTAACATGAAATCTAAGATAATAAAAAACAAAACCCCTTTCAATACTTTTAAGGCAGGACAACGTCTGCAGGGCCCACTAATAATGCTATAATGCGGGTTGGTCTCCACCATCCGTTGTCGGATACTATTGCCATAAGGCCTCTAACAAGGCCTATATAAGGCCTCTGACTCCAGCTATCTTTCGATAACAACCGGGACCCATACCTTGACGTGCCTTAGGTGTGTAAATATTTTGTAATAATTTTAATGTAGTTAACTATAATAAAACTCAAATTGCAATATTATAATTGTACCTGTTCGCTGAGATAGTACCGAAGCCGATGGTGATGGTGTCATAAAATAAATTAGAATTGTTTTTTGTTTTCTAAGAGTAACCATGCCTGACTTTTGATAAGTGGTCACTGGTTCAATTTCTGGTGGGATATAAATTAAAATGTTGCGTAAGAATTTCTGTTCTCGGTATATGTGTTTTAGCATCCACGATATAATAATATGCAAATCTAGGTGTAAGACATAAATACATTATATGTGAAACGTATTTTTTTTAATACAAGACTACATCAAAACTCACTAACAAAAATGTCGATGAACCCCATACCAGGGTTATCTAGAAATATTATAATAATCACCAACCTCCTATTATACTCGCAACAATGGCTCTCGATCTAAAATCCACAAATTTAAACCATTAGCGTTCGCTCTAATGTAAATCATTTTTGTTCACTTTTGTTACGAATAATCCATACTTATGAGTATTATATTTTGTAAGTGGTATCTATTATAAATATTATTATTAAAAATATTATACTAACGACATATTGATAGGTGTCATCAACTTACCCAAATGAGTTTTCATTTTTTGTCGGTCGGTGACGTCACAAGTAGGAGTGGCAGACAGTATACATGCCACGTGGTCTTAAGTCGTCACTGCAGTCATCTACATATAACCTAAAGCAAGGCTCAGACCCGTATTCGTAAACAATACTATGAGGTCCCATAGTGCTCGCCAACGCATGGGCTGCAACCCTTTTTGCGTCCCACTGCGGTCTTTCCCCCTTATTGGGGAGGCCTGGAGCTTACTCCACCACGCTGCTCCAATGCGGGTTGGTGGAGATGCGGGTTATTGGCCAACCCGCTGTCAGATGTTTTCAAACCGCCCATAAAGCCTCCGACAAGGTTTGACGACTGTTATCTATCGACAACAACCGGGGCCGACGGCTTAACGTGCCCTCCGAAGCACGGAAACGCGCATGAATTTTTTTTGCCACTAGCGGTCATCCATCTCACACCCGACCGCGCCCGTTTGGCTCAGCTGCATAGATCGCTTGCGTTCTACGCTAGCCGCCAGCCAGGCCATGCGCGCCAACGCATAGGGTCATCTAAACGAATTCATAGCCGATCCTTGAGTGATGCCTACTAATATGCGTTTGTTAAATTCGACATGACTATGGCTTGACATAACGAACGCACGTCAAACAGCGCACTTTGCATAGCGTTGCCTGCTCACTTAAGCAAGTATGCTTCTTGAATACGGCTGTCAGTCCTGTCTGTGGTCGTATGCAGTTGCGCTGCTACTCCGAAGACTGGTTGTCGTCTCACGTAAGTCTGGCCAGTAACTGCACCTTTCCACCGAAACACAATAGAATTGACAAGACATAAGGTATAAACGGTCGAACCATTAAAGTGATCTATTTTAGCAGCTATAGTTTTCGTATTAAGGTCGTAGGTCCTTCTCCTGAGTAGGCTGAGATGATTATCACCCATATTGTCTGCATGTAGTATTGTACTCGATCTAGTACAATCTCATTGTGCTATCGATGCTTCGATCAGGTCGTATACATACGAACAAATGTACGAGGTTCACCGTCATAAGAAAGAAAGAAAAAAAGAAAAAATATTTATTTCATATTAGGAATACAAAATATTCGCTTAACGAATGTCATTTTTTCCCGTTCATCGCCTTTAAGTGCCCGTTTGGGCTAGATGTTGAGCTGAGAGAAAAAAGGCGGCGGAAAAAAACTCCCAGCACTCTTTTAAAAAAAAGTACTTAATAATATATTTAAGATAACAGAATGGCTATGGGTTGATAATAGTCACACGTGTGACGTGACAGCTGATCGTGTGAGACACCATATGCTTTGGGCATCAATATTTTAAGCTTTATTTTGCTGACAGGTGTAATTTTAATGTCCCGCTGCTGGGCATTTTATGTATCTGTTAGGCATGCTTACACGGTAATGAAAAACATCGTTATCAAAGATTACAATACTAAATGGTGAACACGACGTCGTCCGCGTGAATAGAGACTTGTAAATCAAAGATATATTAGTAGTAACGTGATGTTTTATAGTTTAAAATCTTTCTCGATAAATGTACTTACAACCTTATTCATTTTTTTAAATCGGTTCGATTCGATCGGGCACATTCATTTGTTATAAACAAAAGGAGACCAAAACTCGCTGTTTCTTAAATAATCTTTTAATAGAAAATATGCTCATGATTTTATTAGAAAAGCCGTCTTCAAACGCAAATTAGTACGAATTATTAACCATGGTAGCCCCACCAAGGTGGGGCTATCGCTTAATACATTTAAAACTAAAATACTATCGAATGGAGAGAAAAGAGACGTTACAGTTGATGGACAAAAACTGGAGTACGTCAATGAATATATCTACCTAGGGCAAATGGTATCATTTGAGAATTGTACAAGGAAGGAAGTAGAGAGAAGAATTGCTCTGTCATGGAAAAAATACTGGACATACAGAGAAATAATGAAAAATAAAGAAATTCCAGTATATATAAAGAAAAAAGTTTACGAAGTGGGGATTTTACCGTGCCCGACGTATGGCTGCCAGACTTGGCCGTTAAAAAAAGAGGATGAAGAAAAAATTGCTGTCAGTCAAAGGAAAATGGAAAGAAGTATGCTGGCAGTTAGAATTTCAGACAGAATTAGAAACGAAAAATTAAGAGGAGTAACTAAAATAATAGACGCCAAGAAATGTATTAGATTGCTAAAATGGAACTGGGCGGGCCACATCTGCAGATTAAATGACGCCAGATGGACAAAAAAGGTAACAGAATGGACGCCACGTGAGGGTCAAAGAAAACGCGGAAGACAAAGATTGAGGTGGCGTGATGTATTTAATCAAAGATGCGGCCCGGACTGGATGAAAAGAGCTAGAAACAGGGTGGAATGGAAAGGTTTAGGGGAGGCCTACGCCGCTGAGGCGACTACGACTGAACCAAAAATTGATTAAACAAATAAATTGTTAAGTTAGTGATATATAATATATAAAGTATTGTTTTAATAAATATAATATAATAAAGTATATAATATAAATAGGATATAGTATAAATAAAATAAAGAAATCAAACATTTTAATAAAATAGTAGCATATAAGTATGTATAGTAAAAGTAATAAAAAAAATATTGTTAATATAGTGATAGAAATTTTGTTAGTTTGATTTAGCAAAAGTTTATATTAGGTTTAGTAGTATAAATAAAGGCTTTTTTATTTTTTATTTTATTTTATTTTATTTATTAACCATGGTAACATTTTAATTCACCAAATGGCACTGTTGTGGCTCAAAGCACAATTATTAGGTAGATTTAATCTAAACTGAACATTATTACATATACAATAAAGTACAAATTTCTTTTACCCCTTCACTTCAGGTGATTTTAGCATTAATATTTTCCAATGATGTGAAATTTATAGAACAACTAGCTGACCCCGCGAACTCCGTACCGCGTTTAAATGTTCGGGGTGGGCCACCTTTATCAGTTGGGAGGGGGGATGAAAAATAGATGTTGGCCGATTCTCAGACCTACTCAATATGCTCACAAAATTTCATGAGAATCGGTCAAGCCGTTTCGGAGGAGTATGGCAACGAAAACTGTGACGCGAGAATTTTATATATTAGATAAATTAAGATTGATATTTATTTGCCGATAACAATAAAAAAGCGATGGAATGTGCATTTTCGATTCAAAATTCAAATGAAGAATTTGTACCTCTGCGTGCAAGAAAACGACGGCGCACATGTAGTGCTGTCATCGATCATATTTACTACTATAAAGAATATTTTTGAACTTATAACAATTTTGTGTTCTACGCAGCCACTTGCAGGCAACTTCAGAGAGACAAAGATACGTTGTGATAACATATATATCGGCCATATTGATATATTAAGCCTACATGTAGAGTTTTTTTAGTACACAATGATTTAAAATTTTACATTCTTATGCCTAAATATCCAAAGCTTAAAGAATATAAATAAATAACAATATCCACTCAATAAATATTGTGAACTTTTCTTGCCTCTATAACCATAGCTTGATGGCACGTGTAACTCCATACAATGTCATGAATCACCTAAAGGATGTTCGTACAGTCAAATCATAACTTCCTATGAGCTGTAAAACTACGCAAGTTAAAACCGTTCTTAATACCCAAATCATTAAGGCTAAAGTTGATTGTCCTTTAAATCCGTTCAGGTAAACTTGGCGTAAGGAACAATAATAGTTTCCTTTGTCAAATTATGTGATAATGACGTCATAAATGTGTTACCGTTGAAATGAAAATGTTTTTGAAGACAGATCTTTAAGACTTTATTGCTGAAACTAAAACATCAATGACCTGAAAATATGGTGATTTTACAATTTAACAATGATATTTCTGTAAGATTATAGTCTAAGTAACAAATAAATCTATTGTTATTTTAATCTACTCGTATATGTACTATATGGACAAACACCCTTCAGTTACTTGCCTCAGCGCTTGGGGAGAACTCCGGGATCTCCAATGGCACGCACTGGTGTCCTCCATGCGGGGTGCTCCAACGGGCCCATCTTGAAACAGCGATGGTACTGTCCTACACCTTGAGGTGTTTACTCCATAGGGTGTCATGATTCATCATACAAAACGGATATCAGTACAGTCAGCCCATACGTTCATATTACGTGTACAAGTCTGCGCCAACACTAGTCTTATTACCTACGTCATAAAGTGTCTTGTCAGGTATAAGTTAAGGATCTGTTGTAAACTCTCTTTTGTCAAACTAAATGGTAATGATGATGAGCAGCGATGGCCGAGAGGTAAAAAACCGCGGTCTTTGACGCGACCGATCCCGGGTTCAAATCCTCGGCGCCCTCCTCTGGCAAAGAAATTTTCGCAGCTCCACGGTGATGGAAAATATCGTGATATTTAGTTGATTACAATGTTCTCAACGCCGTGCATGTTTGAGAGAATTTCATAATTATTCTAAAGCATGACGTCCACCAATCCGCACTTGGTCAGTGTGGTGGATTATGGCCTTAATCTCTCTCTGATGTGAGAAGAGACCTGTACCCAGCAGTGGAAAAAAACGTAGAACAAAAAATGGTAATGACCTCATAAGCGTTTACAGTTTAAAGGAATACGTCTTCCAAAGTTTTTCAAGATTTTAGTGTTTCAGGTCAACGGGGTCAACGACATAAAACTCTGGCGTCATCTAATAATTTGGCTGTTGTTTCTGTGCAATCACTACTTTACTGATCATTATCTTGATGTGTACGTCGTACGAATATTTATTAAAGTTTCATACAAATTAAGACCCCGTTTTTACCCTCGCTGGGCTGGGGGGAATTACAAAAAATATTTTCTATTACGTCACTTGAGGAAGCTGTAATAACTTTGAAGTGAATTGACAACCCATATGATGCAATGGTTACCATGGCGGGCTGCCATTTTAAGGTCCTGCGTTAGAATCCCGGCGAAGCAAAAATTTGAATGATACGTTTTAATTACTGTTATCGGTGTGGGTGTGTACTCGTGTTTATGTCTTTGTCTTTGTGTGTGTCCATGATATCCATGAATCCTTGTTTGGAGCTGAGAGTGTTTATATTTTTATTCATACACAATATTTGGGCATAAGAATTCCTTTTACAAATCGTACCCAAAGTTTGTAAGTAAAATGTTTATTTTCTACACCAGCTACCGGGCTATGATAGTAAATATAAAGCCTCATAACTCAATACCGCTCCTCTCATTCTGGCAAAATTTAATTAACTTGCGAACGAACCTTTCACATTTGCATACAAGTTAAACGAGGAATCACAATGTAGGTAAATAATTAAGGAACCAAATGTCTACGTGTACAACCACGATTTTGTTAAATTTCTAACGAACTTTGTCCCGCAAGTTTATTATGGGAACAGTACATTTGTCCGGGATAGTATCAGCCAAATGCTATTCTAGACTAAAATCTATCTCTATGCCAAATTTCATCTCGGTCCATACAGCCGGTCTTACGTGATTGGGCAACAAACATGCATCTAAACTTTCGCATTTACGAGTATGAAATAACTAGCGGCCGCCCGCGGCTTCGTCCGCGTGGAATTTGGTATTAGTCATAGCGTGACGTTATTAATAGCCTATAACCTTCCCCAATAAATGAACTATTCAACACAAAAAGATTTTTGCAATTCGAACCAGTAGCTCCTGAGATGATTGCGTTCAAACAAACAAACTCTCTAAATTTATATATTAATATAGATATAGATATCTGAAAGTGAAAATCATGCGAATATTTATTAAAACTTTCATACAAAATAAACCACAATTTTTACCCTTTAGGCAGGCAATTTCCAAAAAAAATTTTCTTAGTTCTTGCTATATTTGTTTACGTCACTTGACCAAACTAAAATGACTTCCATCTAAATCAATCAATAAATTTATGACTCAATCATAAATATAAATATATACTCGTAGATGAATTAATTCAATCTGTCTCCACCTAGCACAAAGAGACGAAACAATAGATTGTTAGGAACTGGGAAGAGCTCCTTTGGGAACTACACGCAGATACTAGATTTGCATCTTGGGATGCGATGCTGAATGGGTTGAATACATTACCTATATTGACTCTTTTGTAAGCGTCATCACTGAGTTTAAATTTAATCTACCTATATGCGGCTTGCAGCAGCTAGGTTGCAACTCTTTTAATATCCCACTGCTAGGTATGGGTCTCTACCACAGAACATTATTAAGAGAGGTAGAACGGCAATAATGCGCCATTCGTATGAAGACTGGTGTCGCCGATCACGAAATTACCTATCTATAAAAAACCGGGACCGAAGTGTGATGTGTCCTTAGATGCATGGAAACATGCATGATATTTTTAGCACGCTTATATTAGCTTGACCTGTATGTATGTACGTATGTATATTGTATACATGTATGTATGTAACGGAATCTTTTAACTTCATTTTCCCTTACTTCTAAGCGTCCGATTAACTTGAAAATTTGCACAGGGGTCAAGGGCCGATGACAATGCAATAATATGAAAAACATCCAAAAAAAAGTTAAAAAACTAAAAAACAAAAAAGCGTGGGTGCATGGTGTCAATAGTACCTATCTCAAAAAGCACCCCACGCTTTTTTTTACAGTAAAATACATTTTCTTCTTATTCTTTACTTTTTAGTTCGTATTTTCACAAAAGCGTGTTTTTTAGCTTTTTAATCTACATTATTTTTTGCCTCTAGTGATCACCCATCTCATAGTCGACCACGCTTGTCTGGCTTAGCAGCGTAGTTCGTTTGCGTTCTATAGCCAGCTGCCCGGGCCATGGGCGGTTCGCTGTTACTGTATAAATTACGTGATACTAGTAATCCGACCCGACTTTGCTCGGTTTATTTGAGTTTATAAGATAATACTAATATGTATATCCCACGGGAACAGTCAATTTTTCAATATAAAAGTAGCATTCTACACTATGAGCTATCTCTTCTAATTTAAATTCTAATTCCGGTTCCAGTGCTGTTTTTGCATTCTTGCGTACCTAAGTAGTTGAAAAATAAAAACGTCGTATTTTCACAAAAGCGTGTTTTTAGTTTTTTAAACTACATTATTTATTTTTAATTTTTTAGTTGGATTTTTTTTTCAATAATTTCGTATCCCATTCAACAAACCCTTTTATTTAATACCCATATCATGGGGGTGCATTTCAAATAGCCAATCCGCCATCTTGAGGTGGTCGCCATATTGGATTTTTTAATGACGTTTCTTAGCTAGTCATGTATTGTCATCAGAACTCAGAGCGTGTGCAAAATTTCATCCTAATCGAAGACCGTGAAGTGGGTCAAATTAAGATTCCAAGATTCTCTTACATACATACACTAGCTGACCCCGCGAACTCCGTATCGCGTTTAAATATTAAATAATAATAATAATGGATAGCATATAAACCTTCTCCGTGAAAAAATACATGTACATACCAATTTTCATAATAATCGGTCGAATAGTTTCTGAGTTTTGCGATGTCATATAATAATATAATAATAATAATAAATCCTTTATTATCAGGCAACAAGGCCCATAGCATAAATACCTTATAGACTAACATACATATTTATTATATCTTATAACTAAGTCACATTTTTTCGCCGATGTGAGACGCGGTTACGGTAACTCCCGGCGGTCGACGACGTCCACGATACATGCGGAACACGACCCCCTTCGGCCACACCTCCTCCTTTAAAAAGGTACTTCGCATGTCGGTCGGGACGCGCACCACAAACGAACTAAAGTTCACCGGGTTACGCGATTCCAGCTTCTCAGCCAACACTGTGAACCTCGTCTTCGCCTTCACATACTCCACGACATCGGTGACCTTCGTAGCATGATGCAGACGAGACACATAGATGTACGTGGCTGGGATGGCGGGACGCAAGATCTCGTTCTGTTCCGTCGGTGCAGTGCCACATTGGTTACGGCAAGGAGGCCTCCTCTTCTTGCGCTCCACCTTGATAAAGCCGTCCTTGTCCGGTTGTCCAATAGACACCGCACTACGAGGGGGGTCGTTGCGGGTGTTCCCGCTCCCACTCTCAGCCCTCACTTTTGTCAGCTTTTTGGGTTGCTGGCGGGTAGCAGCTGCAGCGTAGTCACGTTGAGGCAAAGACGTGACATTCACAGGCGACACCTCCGAAGGGGGAGGCGGGGGTCGAGTAGCGGCTACATTAGCGCTAACTCGTACAGGAACAGCGGCCGGTGAGGAGTCAGATTTCGCTGACTCGGAATTCGACGGCGAAGCAATGCATGCCCCGCGACGCGTGTTAATGTTATTGACCTCTGGTGACCTACTGACAGCCGAAGTTGTACGCAATATCGCTACTTCGGCCCGCAGCTCGTTGATCGTACTTTGTGAGGCCTCCAACTTTAACACCACCTCTGCCAGACTTGCCTTTAGGTTCGTGATGTCCTTCAGCAGCCTGGTAACGTCGACATGGTCAAACGTGACGGGTGGAAGCTTGTGCAGATTCCTTGCCACGAAGGACGGCACGTCGTCTGGATCGGTCACCTTCAGGATGTAAATTATATCCTGGAGGTTCTTCTCTCCCTTTTCATCCCTCCTGCGGGACGGCATCTGATTGACCTTTCCGATCAATTCGTACAGGAGCGTCTTGGCACCAACTATCTCCTCAATCGTGTAGTTGGACGAGCAGATCTGTATGATGCTGACCTCGTCCATGCTGTCAACTGCGTGCTGCAGAAACGCCAGCAATTCATTGGCTACGAGTTTATCGGAACTCATAGCCATTGTGACGTGCGGCGGCAGACGCCGCGCAGAACGCGAATATATGTAATAATTATATTCGTAAGAGCAGTGATTACGTACAACACCGAGCGCGTACGGCACTGCACTGTGAATATAACTAACATGAACTGAACATATATACAAACATTACTTAACACCCCCGCAACCCCCCCTTCCGGGTGGAATTTCGTAAAATCCGTTCTTAGCTGACCTCTACTCGGCGAAAGGAATATTCCTACCAAATTTGAAGTCGGTAGGTCTTATAGTTCCAGAGATATCGTGATGAGTCAATATATGGGTGGAAATCTCTTATATATATTTAGATAGATAGTTACAAGTGAAGCTAATATAAGCGTGTTAATAAACATCCCTTCAAACATCCAAAGAAATGTACATCCAAACTTTTGCATTTAAAATATTGGTACCCACAAAATGTAGGTTTACTCTTATTTTGGATTTATTCCCGGTTGGTTACAGATTTTCAATTTTTGCAAAATCAGCGTTCCGTTTTGGAAATATCACGATCGTGCTCGGGAAGTTAAATCGGGAATATTCCTAGCTTGCCTCCTGTTTGACTTAACGTGACGTGACCCGACTTTGCGGAGAAATCTGGAGAATATTTGGAGGAATGTGATGTTTGCGGCTTTTTCAGCATCAGTGGCGCAATTTTTCTAGCAAATTATTGTGAATAGTCAAAGCCAAAATCAAATTACTTATTGCTGGAAAACAGTATACAGGTGATCAATAGAAGGATCATGATTCCTACCCTAATCATGGAGTGCAACAATGAGGCATTTCAGTTTCGTTATAACATTACTATGGAACTGTTATTTCATATTATGAACTGTACAGGGCCAGCATGGTGGACTATGGACTACATATCTCTCACTTCACACAATTTTTTTGGTATCTGAAACCTTCAAAAGGTATCTGGCACCTTGGGAGAGGATACCGGGTAGTGTGGTATTCATACTACACTATCGGTGGCCTGCCTCTGCGCTTGGGAAGGAGCTCCGGTCTCTCCAGTGGAACGCACCTCGCAGCAGCACGCAGTCTTCCACGCGCGGTACCCCAGGATGGGCCCTTCTTCGGGAGAGCAGATGTGCCCTCTTGTACCTTCTGATGCTTACGGCGGCATGCAGTCACGTACACACACCCGCCCTTCCCGAGGCTGCTGGCTGGACGATCGAGCTTCCACTCTCACCGCCCACAACCCCGGAAATCCCCTTTTAGTCGCCTCTTACGATCAGGCAGGGGATACCGTAGCTCTATTCTTAATCCCGAAGCTACAGAGACTGCCGAGCTGTGCCTAGTAGTGGTACAAAAAAAGGGTTGCAAAATTATTCTATGTTTTTTTTTCAAAAGTCACCAAAAATACATGATACTATTATCACGCTAACAATACACATTAGTAGTAACAGCAAGTTTACACAACATTTATTAGTGGGGATCTTACAAAAATTTTCATAAATGAAGAAAATATTTTTATTTAGCAATACGTTAGCAAATATAATGTGCACAAAATTTCACTTTCATTTCACAACTTCCTTAGATATTGACCGTGAAGCTGCTACATTTGCGCATCTGCTCTACCGAAGTTCGGCCCGTGCTGGGCGCCACGCAAGATAAACGCCACGGAGGACACCGGTGCGTTCCACTGGAGATCCCGGAGTCCTCCCCAAGCGTAGAGACAGGCCACAGATGGGGTTTTAGTGTGGTACAAATCTCACATAACCAGGTGTCCTCTCCCAAGGTGCCGTGGTGGTTTGTTTAGGTACCTACATCAGAGAATATAAAAGGTACTCAACATTTATGTAAAGTCTGCTTTTTGGCTTAAAAAGATGGACTCAGACTTTTGTCAAAACACTTAACAAAATCAATTAAAGGACGACATTGGTCCTACGCTAAGTATAATTGCTTGTTATATAAAACAAGGGTCTTAGCCAAATGGGTGTAAAGCTCTTGGCGTATCTAAGACAACAAAATAAAGATGTTTCTTATGATAATAATAAGTCATTTATTTGCCAGTTGGAAGGTTTAATAAGGTTTGCAGCTTATCTTATATAAGTAGTAATGTAGTATTAAATAAATAATAAGTAAATAACGCTTCACACTCATAGCCTCACAGGGTAGATATACCCTGCGTCGTGTCGTCGACAAAGGCAGAAACACAATCACCCAGACCGAGAACAGGAATTTAAACACATCATTCAAATTTGATCGCTCTCATCTCTGGGCAGGATCACCAAAGTACTAGCTCGTCTACTACTACCAAAGTAGCAGAAACGTCAACGATACAAGATTGACTGACAGGCTAGAACCGCTTAGCTGGTGAAGAGACCTAGGCTCGCTCTGCGTGTTCTACCGACTTCACTATGGTGCGTGCTCCGAGGAACTTTTCAAAATGATGCCTTCGTCACCATTTCGTGATTACACCACCAGACGAAGGTTAAAATTCCACCGACGCCATCCTGCACTAGTGGCGGTCTCCACTGTCCGCTTTGCACGCTCCTTTTTCTTCTTCTTCTTCAAGAAAGCTGTAAAATAGCTCTCCTCCAAAGCTGGCCATGCTCGAGTGGCTCCCCTGGGGTTGCCCGTGTCCATAGGCGATGGTGATCGCTTAACACCACGCGACCCGTCTGTCTTTTTGTTTCGTTCATTTATAAAAAGAAATCTGATTAGCCGGGAATCGCACCCGGAACGTTTCGATTGGCAATCTGGCATGGTAACCATTGTGCCACGCAGGTCGTCAAGTATTATTATTTAGTATTATTCCTCTTGCAGACTATTTTCGCATGCACAGCCACAGGGCCCACAGGGGTCGCGTAGAATGTAAGCAATCTACCCAGCTAAGCAAAACAGGAGCGGTCGATCTGACTGCGACAGGTAGATTATTGTTACATCGCACTTCATACATGTAAGTATGTTGCAGGCATCGCTAAAAGGTCGTTTGTTAACATTTCGTATATTGTGCGTAGGGAACGATAATTGCCATTAAATTTCGCCGAATCACAGAATATTATTACTAACATAGCTGAATTATGTACGGAAACAACATAAAAAGGTTTTTGGAGTCTTTCCGTTGTTTACTGTATATTTATAGGCATACGGTAGAGTTCGCTTAAAAAGAGATGGGCGTGGGTATTTTATTAACTTCTGATAACCTCATTTAAAACGAAAAATGGAACTATGAGAAACTTATTAAATTTTATCTATTTTATTTAAATCTTATAGTAAACCTTAATCTAAGGATACAAGGGTGTGCTTAATGCCTAATGACAGTCTCTTCCAGTCAACTATGGATGATAAGAGAAAACTTCTATCAGAGCAACAAGTCCCGTGTCGATTCTCTTTCTAAACATATTTTTTGGGGTTTTTTTTTATTCAAATGGAGTAGCAGATAGGCATGCAGGCCACGTGGTGTTAATTGGTCGATGCAGCTCATGGACATCTACACACAACGTCAAGTCTGGCTTTCCTGTGGTTGTATGCAGATGCGCTGCTACTCCGAAGGTTGATGGTCGCCTCATGTAAGTCTGGCCGGCAACTGTACGTTTTTACCGAAACACAATAGAATCACTTCACTGCAGAAGCAGGTACAGCGGTGGTGCTTCCCCGATCGAACCGTTAAAATTATATCACTTGGCTGCAACCCTTTTTGCGTCCCACTGCTGGGCACGGGTCTCTCCCCATTATTGGGGAGGCCTGGAGCTTACTCCACCACGCTGCTCCAATGCGGGTTGGTGGAGATGCGGGTTAGTGGCCAACCCGCTGTCGGATGTTTTCAAACCGCCCATAAGGCCTCCGACAAGGTTTAACGACTGTTATCTATCGACAACAACCGGGACCGACGGCTTAACGTGCCCTCCGAAGCACGGAAACGCGCATGAATTTTTTTGCCACTAGCGGTCACCCATCTCAGACCCGACCGCGCCCGTTTGGCTTAACTGCATAGACCGCTTGCGTTCTACGCTAGCCGCCGAGCCATGCGCGCTTCAGCCATGCGCGCTTCACTTATCTATACTAATATTATAAAGAGGAAAGATTTGTATGTTTGTAATGAATAAACTCAAAAACTCCTGTTGAAGCCTGGAATAGCAACAAAGGCTATTTTTTTATCCTTCGGGAACCCATTAAACGGGTCCACGCGGGAGAACGTATACTATACAGTACCTGGACGACAGAGCGTTGCTCGGATAAAAACATGATTTTCTTGGTTTAATATCTAGCAAAATACTAATTGGCTAAGGGCCTCGTTCACCATCTCCAAGTAAAGTGTTGATTAGTTACGTCCCAAGTTAATTGACAAGTAAAAGCTGTGAGTATGCTACTCGAGTGTGTGTGCTACTCGAACATCGTGAAATTGAAATTGAAGTTAGGAGTGACTTTAACCGACAATTAACGTAATAGTCACGTTACTTGAAGGTGAGGAAAGAGGCCCTAAGTGTTACTTAATAACGCCATCTGAAATAGCTATCAATTAAAACTAATGTCACCAAAAATAAAATTAAAAACACAATATGCTTGATTGAGGATTGACTCCGGGTCTCTAACTCCGCAAGAAAGCTTACATAGATTTTATTGACGAAAATTTTATAGAGCTCTTTTAAATCGACATTATCATTTGTTTGCCGTTCAAACAAATTGGAACGGTTCAAACGGATTGGCGGATGACGTTTGATGGCGTTCTACGCCACAATTTTATCAAAACTCCAATAGATGTCAGGACGAGTCAGATTTTTCAGTTTATATTTTAGTTGATTATCACGTTCGTGGACACTAAGTCACGACAGTAATTTTTTGTATGAGAAATTTGGGGATGTTACACTGTTGCGTCCCACTGTATAACTTGTGAACCTTTAGGTACGACAGGGAATGCTATATATGCTATATAATGCCGAAACTACCTGAGTACTCATTTTCATGAAAGTCGTTGGAGCCGATTACAATATTTAAATTATTATATATTTAGATAACCTAAAATTTTTATTTTCGATGTTCTAAGTAAAACTGAGAACAGAAAATATATTATGAAACAACAGAAGGTATAACGTTTGCCTTGTATGAATAATTCATGATTGTGATGGGCCACCATACACACCAAAGGGCTTTTAGATGCGGGTTGGTGGAGATGCGAGTTAGTGGCCAACCCACTGTTGGATGTTTTCAAACCGCCCATAAGGCCTCCGACAAGGTTTAACGACTGTTATCTAACGACAACAACCGGGACCGACGGGTTAACGTGCCCTCCGAAGCATAGAAGCGCGCAAGGATTTTTTTGTCACTAGCGGTCACCCATCTCACACCCGACCGCGCCCGATTGGCTTAGTTGCATAGACCGCTTCCGTTCTACGCTAGCATGCGCGCTTCATGGACATCTACATACGTCCTCAAGCCTCAAACCTGAGTCTAGCCTGAAGTCGCATGCAGCTGTGTTGCTATTTCAAAGACAATGGTCGCCTCATGTAACCGCACCTATCTCCACCTTATTTGATTTATTATTATAACACATTATGACATTTGTCAAAGCAAAATATATTCAATGATATGTACATACATGTCCTTAGGGTCGTGACACGTTGACCGACGGCATTCGATCGAAGAGCGCAAAGTATGGAACGACGTTGACGGCCGACGGCGGCGATTCGACGATTAATTTTTGCGTTGCTTCTCTCGTTTTCCTTTAATTTCTCACAAAACAAAGGTCAAAATGACGGCTTTGACAATTGAAATTTCCATCGTGGCCAAGAGGCAACAACAGTATGAAACGTGTCCATGCTCTTTGTGACGATTCGCTTGCATGCATCTTACGGCTGCGTACAGAAGCGAACGCCTCTGTGCGGCGATCTAGCGTATAAGCAGGCGATCGACATGGTGCGTAGTGTGTTCCTTTTCAATCAGCAAAATGCGAAAGGTCGTCGATCAATGTGTCTCGACCCTTACTTATACTCACGCCTTGCCTTCAGCTTACAGTCTGGCTTTGTCGTCTGAAATAAAAACGCATTTGAAAAACTCTAACATTGTAAGAACCTTGACTTCGTGACTTGTCTGACAGTTAACGATGGTAACAGATGAGAACAGAATGGTTTACCTTAATATTACAAGAATAACATTTTTAAAACATTTTATGAATAAAAAGTAATAAATTATCTTTTTCGGAGAGTTTACTTTAACTCTATATCAGGCAAAAAGTATACTATAATTTTAATTTTCATTGTATTGATGTTGGAAATAAAGATCTTTCAGTAATTCCTATTATATAAAATTAAATAACTACTTTAATTACTCGGGAGACTTACGGGGTTTTACCTCTTTTTATCTATAAATGTACTTAGTTCTTACTATTATAATAGACTATCGGTAAAGTTAAACCAGCTCGGCTGTCTTGGATATTACTCAGAACAGACGAATAGACAATGAAACTGATATTTCAATAATTTAGGTTATAATTTTGTACTCCATATTTTTATTCGCTAATAGCTCCAAACTTCTTTCTGAGGCAAGTCCCTAAAATAGAGATATTTATAAACATAACTCACTGTACTTATATTATGCATTACATTCCATACTTTCAGGAGAAAAATACTTTTTCATACAGAAGAGCTGGAACTTCATGAATATATTAGCTTAATGTGTATATTGGCAGAATTATGGCTGTGTCAGAAACGTTTCGTTGAAAGAAAAAAGAAATAAAATTCTATAGCTCTCTTCCCTAGACTACCATTGTGGCACCACTTTTTAAAAGTGTTGCAAGAGATTGGCATTTCGGCATGTTTACCAAAAGATTTAAGTGCGCATGGCCCAGTGGCTAGCGTAGAACGATCAGTAAAACGGGCGTAATTTAAAAGTTATAAAATCGAACAGTAGATCAATTGGCCCTCAACAGTTCGTCAGAACAATTTGCGAAGACTGCGAGACATGATAAAAGCTAGGCCAACCTCGGTGTTTAGGACGATGAATTGAATCAGCGAAAAAATGGGTCGCTGCCACAGACACAACAACGGATAGAAATGAACGCTTATCATTAAACTTCTTTAAGCTGGTACTTCTATCTATCCATCAGCCTGTAGAAGTCAACTGCTGGATATAGGCCTCCCTTAAGATCAGCCGCTCTGTCCGGTCCTGCGCTGTCTGAATCCAGCGTCTTATCGCTCCGCTTCCAAAGAAGACTTTGCAGAATCAGTCCAAGTAATGGTTGGATGGCCTGTGTTCCGTTTGCCGAGATATGGTCGCCACTGTCACTGCCGACCTGAAGAAGACAGCGGAAAGCCATTGGATTCAAAAGCGAAAGCGGATTCAAAAGCAGAACCAGGCAGAGTGGCGAAAATTAAGGGAGGACTACCGACTATGTCCAGCAGTGGTTTTTTAAAAGCTGTAAGACGTATGGATTAATTGAAAATTAGCAACTGAAAGAAGAACTAACTTCGACGACCCGTGTGAATCGGTTACTATGCCGAACTGCCGAAGGCGCTAGGTTCTATTCCCAACGAAGCAGCTATTGAAATAATAAGTTACATTTTATGTTCATGTTTTTGATTCATGGTACCCATAACGTCGTGTATATCTATCCTACTGGGGTACTGGGGGCTGTGAGTGTGAAACGTTATTTTAACTAACAGGAAAATTCTACACAGTATCCGTTCTATGAAAGCAACAGAATAGGAGTGGATAGAAAGGTTTCATTATGCGTGAAAGTTTCGCCAAATTACGTGTAAGATACGAGTATATTTCACGCAGCTCAGCCATTTTGCTGCGTCACACGTTTCTGAAGGTTGAAAGACTGGTTTTGCAACAAATATGATTACTTATTAACTCAAATTTTAGTAAATAAATTCAGTAGATGAACTCTAATTCACTTACTTAATTAAACTATTATAAATTACACTAGTATATTAGTATTACTATACATCTGTACACCCCTACTCTTTTTCATTTCTCTATTACCATGTTATCTACCCAAAGTTTGTCTGGAAGAGATCGCTGCTTCAGCGATAAGACCGCCTTTTGGTCAACACTGCTGTTTTTATTTATGTTGATCTATTTTTATTGTTTTTTTTTTGTGGTGATTTTTTTTTGTGGTGTAAAAACAAATAAAGAGTATTTGTTGTTGTTGTTAATATAAGAAAATGTTGTCAATTGGCATTGTTGCTGTTGCTAAAGCAATTTTTGTAAGTGTAATGGTAAGTGGTCACCGTTCGCCTATGGAAGTTTACAATACCAGATGAGTCCCCTTAAATACATTATTACATAATGTTTCACGCTCATAGTCCCACAGTAAGGATGTAAAGATAAGATAAACGCTTTGTCGTGGGTGCCATGGACACACACAAAAAATACAGAAACACAAGCAACCAGACCGAGAACAGACATTTTAAACTCATCATTCAAATTTCTGCTTCGTCTGGAATCGAACCCTCCGATCGGCAGTCCGGCATGGTAACCATTTCGCCAAACGGGTTGTCGAATCGCCTATGCATCGCCTATGCGTTGCCAGCTTTGTTTTTAGAGACTCTGTAAACGCTTTTCTTCAAAAACCCCAGGTCATAGTAGCCCAACGTGAATACCTCAGAGGTAAGTCTTACCACATACATAATTAATTATGGCGTTATGCTAATGTGATAGTTCCCTGGTCAATCCATGCAAATTCTACGAACGATTTAAAAAAAATAGGAAACGAAAAGTCTCATAGGGTTTTTTAAAAGACTTACAGCCATATTCCAGAAACATAATGGCTTGGCAGGCAACACTAAGCAAAGAGCGCTATTTGACGTGCGTTCATTATGTCAAGCCATTGATTCATGTCGATTTTGACAAACGCATAGTAGCAGGCTTCGCTCAAGTATCGTCTATGAATTCGTTTAGATGACCCTAAGCGTTGGCGAGTACTATGAGACCTCACAGTATTGTTAATGAATACGGGTGTTAAAGTTGTATAACTGCCTTTTTTAAGACCACATTAAACAAATTCAAATAAAACCTATTATTTCTATAAAAGCCGAATACAAAGTACTACAAAACAAACATTTTCCTAAACTTTGACCTCCCTTTATACATATTAAGAGACGGGAAGAATATCAAAAGTTTTTAAGAAGAGCCTTGAACCTAGCATAATGTTGGTAATAATAATAAATATGCTACAATTGTAACTAACGGCTATAGATGGATACTAAAATTTCGAGAAACCAACTTTTCTCTTATATTACATTAAGTTCTTTCTTTTTATTTATTTTTTCTCAAATTTAATAGCAGCGCACGGTATTTTCTTGCGTCCAGTGTCAAGTAAAAACATTTGAATCTAAATCTGCCTTTTTTCTTGAAAATGAGCGATATATCTGTCAAAAGGAGGAGTTTTGGCGGGAAGTCTGAAGGAACAAGTTGTGCTCTTCTTTATTTTCATTTTCTTAGTGTATTTTTGAGTTATAACGGATAAAGTTGATGGCGTTTTGCTCGATATAGGTTAATGACAGTGCACGAGTGTTGTGAAATAAAATAACAGTGCGAAAACATGTTTTTTCGGCTTGCCTCCAAAATTCCATCGGACATGTTCTGGTAAAGTAGCCATCACTTTAGTTGAACATTTGACTGACTAGACTGACTGACTTTTCTACGACTACAGTGATGCAAAAAATTTACTTGACGTTGGCAATATGCACAGAGTTTGCGACGCCATTATTAAAATTGAAAAGTATTATCTGTCAAAATCAAAGAATCGTCAGTAGTTGTTCTGTCAGTCAAGTCGGTTGGATATCCTTGTAATTCTATGGCTCCTTTAACAGGACGCATGTATAAATAATATAATTAAGTTTTATATAACTCCCAAAAAGTCATATTTTCGCGCTGTTATTTTAATCCACAGAACTTTGAAAATGTAATTAAGCTTCGTATATTGAATAAAATGTCATCAAGGTTTTAAAAAAATATATCGAATCGCTCAAAAATACACCAAGAAAATGAAAATAAAACAAGACAACGCCATACTGCTTTCAAGTTCCTGCCAAAACTTTAAATGATAAATATTCTACGTCAACTATTTTTTAATCAAAATCTTTAAAAGTAAGTATCCAAAAAAGTAAAAATATTTTTTCATAGAATTTTCTCTTAACATTTCACTGAAAAATCACATAATCCCTACTAATATTATAAATTCAAAAGTAACTCTGTCTGTCTGTCTGTCTGCTACGCTTAAACTACAGGACCAATTTTAATGAAATTTGGAACACAGATAGAGTGGACCTTGGGAAAGGACATAGCATTTTTATCCTACGGGAACCTATAAAACGGGTCATCGCGGTCGAAGCCGCTGGCGAAAGGCTAGTAATAAATAAAATATGGCCTCAAATATGAAGTATGTTTGTATCGAATAACTTACTACAATCATTACTATGCTAAATAGTAATTGGTGTTGAATGTGCAAGTGTCGACTCAGATAACACTGCCTTCCTTCAGGTCGTGCGTAGAAGTTTTTGGGCTACAGCGACCACTTAACATGGCATGGATCACACAACTTTTACCTGCTTTGTTTAAAAATCTAAAGACCAAAGAAATAACGAAAGAAAATCCACGAAAAAATAAATTGTTCAAATATTTATACCAACATTCACCCTTATATTTTCGTCAACCCAACCCTAAAACCGACCTCTGATATTGGAAGAATAAAAATAAACAACACAATACGAAAAACAACGTTACCTATTACATACCCCTGCGAATCGGACGCCTTATTAGATTTTATTGTTTTCGCCGTCACGGAGAATTTTCGAGCGGAGTTAAGGGAATTTACATGTCATTTATAGCGGATATGTATAAGAATAATCTTATTTTATTTATTTATTTATTTTAACTTACAGTATTACCTTAAAAATAAGGAACACAAGGGCGTGCTTAATGCCTAAATGGCATTCTCTACCAGCCAACCCTGGGTGACGAGTAGAGCTTGAGGTAGGCGCATACTAAGTCAAAAATAATGAAAATCAAAGAGAACTCGTTATGCGTAATTCAATAAATTCACTTATCATACTTAAACTTAAATACCTAAATAATACGTAGATATAAAAATACTTATTACATACATAATAATAAATAAATACATATTATAATATATATACATAATATATATAAATAATATATATACATAAATATATATAACTATATGCCAAACGAGAGTTGTTATATATATATAAAAACAGATCAGAAAATAATAAATTCAGATGGCAGTAGTAGAACCACTTAAAAGGTGATTGCGAACAAGTCTCTTGAATACCGTTTTGCTTTTAGCTTTTCGGATGGTCTCAGGTAGGGTGTTCCATAGTAGTATAGCCTGAACTGTAAAGGAGTATCGGAAAAAATCACTTTTATGTGGAGGAATTTCGAGCTTAAGATTATTAGAAGAACGTAGACCCCTGTCATGAGTAGAACAGAGGTAATGAAAGTTTTCCTTTAGATACTGAGGAGAAGTTGGATCATGTAAAATGGAATACAGAGCCAAGAGAATTCTAGAGTTGCGCCTCTGTCGAATAGTGAGCCATTTAAGCTGGCTTCGGTAACTAGAAATATGATCGTATTTACGAAGATTGAAGACAAATCGGATACAGTTATTAAGGAGGCGATCTAGTTTATCCAGAAGTTTTTCATTTAGGTCCGGGTACGACACATCACCTTCTTATCTTCTTCTCTTATCTTCAATAAGAATCTTATCTTCAATAATAAATTCTACTCTTTCCTAATGTCCCGCTAGGTTTCTCATATACATATCCATACTTAATATTACAAATATGGAACTTGCTTTCTCTCTCTGTGTGTGTGGGTGTGTGTGTCTCTGTCATACCTAAACTACTAAGCCAATCTTTATGAAATTTTGTACATAGATATAGTGGACCTTGGGAACAGACATAGGATAGTTTTTATTGCAAAATATAAGTTAAACTCATGGATGTAAATTTGTAAGTATTGTTGTTGTCGCCAAAACTAAAATGTGAAAATTTGTATTTAGGCACAAGATAATAACTAAATGAATATTAAATTTTTTTTAAATGGTCATATCAACATACATGTAGAAGAAATAACAGATAATTTCGTACGGTATGATTACCGAAAAATACCCTGGCGAAGCGGCTGTCGAAAAGCTAGTACTTTTGAAAAGTAACATAGCTCTCAGGCAAGTACTTTGAAGAGAATCATCGTAGTGAAATAATGAAAATAAAATGAGTGGGTCCCACGAAAACTCGTTCATATTTACTTCATTTTAATATTATCTTTTCATAAAAGTGAGGCGTGGTGGAGTAAACTCCTGGCCTCATAAAAAATGTGGGAGAACCGTGCCTAGCAGTGGAACGCAAAAAAAAGTTGCAATCAATTATCCTTTCTGACAAGGCTTATATCGTAGTCAGTATTGCTGGTTACAAGGTAGATATTAATAGGGAATAATAGACCCTTACTAAAAAAATAAAAGTAAAGTTCGCTCTATTGAATGATATAATTTATTTTATGATTCTACTTAAAATGTAAAATTATCAAATCAAAGTCCTTAACAGAACCAACGTCCAAACACCAAAACCGGATCACGTCGAAGGCACCCAAAATGGCGCCGCAACGTAAACTTTTCACTCAAATTAATTCCCGAAGCGAACGAACAAGAACCCGCAGGAATGTTCCCTGAATCACAATAATGCGGTGCAAAGGAGTACTATCAAAATCCTTTTTGTTGGGAAATAGATCTCAATCTCAATTTGACTTAATGGTAAGAAGTTTATTGTTAAGTCGAATGAATACAATTAAAATGGTCCATAAGTTAGACGCAGTTTGACGAAGTTCCTTTCAGAATTGTTTTTTTTTTAAATCTAAAACGCGGCCAGACACGGTTGTTTATAAATTATCGATTTTGAAAAGCCCGAATAAAAAAAGTTTCATTACAATACTATTCAATATTTATAGAAATGCAAGTAATAAAACAGCTTAAATAAAAGCATAGTTGTGAATAATTGTATTTTTTTCTATTCTTAATTGTTAACAACCCTCCCCTTAGAAGAAAAATTAATACTTTGGTCTGTAATATCTTAAGAACGTATAAAATACATCTTCTAAGATAACAAATTTATTGGATACTCATAATCCTAAACCTAATCGAGGTTCAAATACTAACCCGATCACGTCGAAGGCACCCAGAATGGCGCCGCAACGTAAACTTTTCACCCAAATTAATTCCCGAAGCGAACAAACAAGGACCCGCAGGAATGTGCCCTGAATCACAATAACGCGAATCAAATGCCTACTACTACTTAGCCTTTCTATTGGCAAGCTATCCCTCATTTCATAAACATTTTTTTACAAGCATATGAGGCAGTACCACTCTTTTTGCGGCCCACTGCTGGACATTAGTGTGTCCCCATTAGTGGTGGAAATGCTTTTATTTAAGAGTGCATTTTTTAACTCGAGAATTTCTTGTCGGTGTTTTCACTACTCGGCTAACAACCGCTGATATCCCTTCTATATTATATTATACATGCGATAATGTGTATGTCTGTCACTCTATCTGACTATCCTCTTTTACGTCAAAACAGCTGAATGGCTGGCTGGCTGCAATCCTTTTTTTGCGTCCCACTGCTGGGCACGGGTCTCTCCCTATTATTGGGGAGGCCTGGAGCTTACTCCACCACGCTGCTCCAATGCGGGTTGGTGGAGTCGCGAGTTAATGGCCAACCCGCTGTCGGATGTTTTCAAACCGACATAAGGCCTCCGACAAGGTTTAACGACTGTTATCTATCGACAACAACCGGGACCGACGGCTTAACGTGCCCTCCGAAGCACAGAAACGCGCATGAATTTTTTTTGTTACTAGCGGTCACTAGCAACCGTTTGGCTTAGTTCCATATATCGTTTGCTTTCTGCGCTAACCGCCGGGCCATGCGCGCTTCATTTTTCGCGGGAATATTACTCCCATAGGACAATCAATTTAACCACAAACACAAACCAACTATAATTAGTATTCAAAATAATAGTTTAGACTAAGGGAAGAATTATAACTGGAATGGAGTTAGATTGAGACACTGGAAGGGACATCACCTACTTGGTAGAACTATTATGGTTCGCCCGGGGAAGTACCACCGCTGCACCCACTTCTGCCGTGAACCAATTCTGTTGTGTTTCGGTGGAAAGGTGCAGTTGCTGGCCACACTTACATGAGGCGACCACCAGCCTCCGGAGTAGCAGCGCAACTGCTTACGACCTCAGACAAGACTTACCTATGCTTGCTTGAGATTGTATGTAGATGTCCATGGGCTGCAGCGACTACTTAACACCACGTGGCCTACATGCTCGTCTGCTACTCCATTCAAATAATAATAAAAAAAACTTTTCACGGTGGAAATAAATCATTACCAGTGGAATAGCTCTTTGAGTCAGCTCTAACTGTGAAATCCCTTGAGTCCTCCTGATTTATGGTGATAATCCGTTCTAACGCGGGTGAAACCGCGTGGCACAGCATGTGTTATTTCATTAAGATCATAAGGTTCTGTTCTCCGCATAAGAAAGGCTTCGTTTACCACGTTACCACGTCATTGCAAGTGACGTGACAGTAATTAACAGTAGAGGAAAATCCCGCGCATTGTGGTTAGATATCGTGGCTTAATTATAAAGAAAATACGGCATTACTTTGTGTAGAACTTGATACATAATAAATATAAGATATTACAATATTATTAAAGGTCATATGGATCGGCGGCTTACGTAGAACGCAAGCGATATATGCGACTAAGCTAAACGGGCGCGGTCGGGTGTGAGATGGGTGACCGCTTGTGGCAAAAATTTCAGTCGCGTTTCCGTGCTTCGGAAGGCACATTAAGTCGTTAAACAGTCGTTAAACTTTGTCGAAGGCCTTGCAGACGGTTTGAAAACTTCCGACAACGTGTTGGCCACTAACCTGCCTGACCAACCCGCATTGGAGCAGCGTGGTGGAGTAAGCTCCAGGCCTCAATAATGGGGAGAGACTCATGCCCAGCAAACAACACACTCAAAAAAGGGTTTCAGCCAGCTACATATAACACCAGATAGGTTATCTAGACATTAATGTCAATTTTATGTCGCTACAGATATGCCATATACAGCTTCGAGAATATCGTAGTTTTGCTGATGACTCTCGGGCCATTAAACAAGCGACAAGATACTACTTTGAAATATATTATGCGAGTATGCTATCCAGACTTCCATAATTATATAATAATATTTCACATACTTTATTATTAAAAATACCTATATAAAACTCTCTATCAGACCTGCTTGACTGTTCGTTCCATCTATATGCGGACGATCTTCAGATTTACGCCCAAGCTGACACGAAAAATATTAACGACGCCATTCTCACCATTAATAAAAACCTAGACGCTGTCAGCAGATGATCTTATAAGTATGGCATCAAAGTTAATCCCGCCAAATGCCAAGCTATCATAATTGGTAGTTCACGACAATTGTCAAAGTTGGAAGTCAGTTATGTAGCGCCTGTCGTGTTTGATGGTTCCGTTATCCCTTTCGTGTCCAATGTTAAGAGTCTAGGTCTATATATTGACTCTACACTTAGCTGGTCTGCACATGTGAACGCAGTTAGCCAGTCAGTTTTTGCAAGACTGCGTACATTAAATCGCCTTCGGAACTTCCTTCCTGTTAAAACCAAAGTCACCTTGGTGCAGTGTCTGATATTACCCATTATAGACTATGCTGATGTGTGTACATCAGACATTAGCGAGGAACTGCTCAATAAGCTGGAACGTCTAATAAATTACTCCATTCGTTTCATTTACTGTCTCCGCAAATTCGACCACATCTCCTCCTATCGTTCCCAACTTCAATGGCTTCCGATTCGCGAGCGTAGACAGATCAGAATTCTCAATACCCTTCATTCCATTCTCTTTGATCCTCTTACTCCTGGCTATCTTAAGCAAATGTTTCTATTCCTGTCTGATTTCCATGAGCGACAGTTACGTTCTAGCGATTCTCTTCTATTATCTATCCCTCTTCACCGCACTGGGTTCTTATCTAACTCCTTTGTTCTTCATGCTGCTCGGCTTTGGAATGCTCTCCCAGACGACCTAAGGAAAACTTCCGTCAAACACTCTTTTCAAACCGGTGTCACTGCTCATTATGCTAGTGTGGTAAATTAAATATAACTTATTATGTAGCCTCTTACACTTTTATGATAAGTAGATTAGTATAATTACTTTATTCATATATTTTTATTAAATATTTATATACCTATTTCTCTTATAAAATACATTTTTATAGTTTATATATAGCTTATTATGCCGCCTACAATAATCTCTGCTTCGCCCAAAGGTAGACTGGTAGAGAATGCTTTTAGCATTAAGTCCGCCTTTTATACCATTTTTATGTGGTGTAATAAAGTGTTAAATAAAATAAATAAATAAAAAAATTCGAATGTAACTCTGTGTACACACACTGTTATATTTGACGCCTAAACTAATTAACTATTTTTTATGTAATGTATTACACAGATAGACTTGATCTTAGGAAAAGACATAGAGTAGTTTTTATCTCAGATTTATGTACTGTTCACGTGGTGGTCCCGTGTTTTTTTAAACTACTTTAATCTTTGTTTGTCTGACATCGTTAATCACCACTGTTATTGTATTAGTTACTAAAAATATTACAATAAACAACGTTATATTTCATGGAATTCGTGAAATTGAAACACATTATTTATTTAATAAAACCCGCAGATTTCACAGCCACAGAGTAAACCCAAGGATGTTAGCAGACTAAGCAGAGCCTAACACAATATTGACTAGTCGCGACTCCTCGTAGTTATTTGCCGCTGTATAAAGGTAACCTAGATGCCCTAATACGATAGCTACTAAAGTTATGGTGCTGTCTTTGAACTATTTACATCCCGCGAGTTTAAATTATATTTATGATAATTTTGATAATATGCGCTAGTCACAGAATAGAAGTTAAGTAGTGCTAGTAAGAGCAACGAAAGCTTCCACTAGTCTTACACTACCCTTAGCAGTGCCAAAGACCCTAGATTTAGATTTTTTTCCCTACGCAAAAAGGGGGAGGGGGAGTTTGGATATGTCATGTTTTTCACGTGGAATAAGGCCATAGCATCCGAGATCTTTTCTACGTGGCGTATATTAGTGAATTTATTTATTATTCCTATAATAAAAAATCAAAACATTATATGTTTTGTAGGTGGTAGAACTATTGGCCTGCATGCTCGTCTGCTACTCCATTCAAATAAAAAAAGACCAAAAACATAAAAAATGTTTTATTAGTAAGTACTCAAGCGGTAATAACGATTTTATAAAATAAAAAACCGGCCAAGTGCGAGTCAGACTCACGCACGAAGATTTCCGTACCATTATCTATAAAAAATCACGTTTATTGTATGGGAGCCCCCTTAAATATTTATTTTATTCTATTTTTAGTATTTGTATAACAATAGCGGCAACAGAAATACATCATTGCCTTTGATTATCCATAGAAATCATTGCATTAAGATTGAATGAAAGGTAAATTTGGATTGATTTACGATTTATGACGTATTAAAAAAAATACTTATTAGATCTCGTTTAAACCAATTTTTCGTGGAAGTTTGCATCGTAATGTACATCATATATTTTTTTTACTTTTATCATTCTCTTATTTTAGAAGTTACAGAGGGGGACCATCATTTTACCACTTTGGAAGTGTCTCTCGCGCAAACTATTCAGTTTGGAAAAAAATGATATTAGAAACCTCAATATCATTTTTAAAGACCTATCCATAGACACCCCATACGTATACGTTTGATGAAATTTTTTTTTAGTTTCAGTTCCAAGTATGGGAAACCCTCAAAATTTATTGTTTTTTTTTTTCTATTTTTGTATGAAAATCTTAATGTGGTTCACAGAATACATCTACGTACCGAGTTTCAACAGTATAGTTCTTATAGTTTCGGAAAAAAGTGGCTGTGACATACGGACTGAGAGACAGACAGACATCACGAATCTATAAGGGTTCCATTTTTTGCCATTTGGCTAAGGAACCCTAAAAAGCTCATTTACTCATGATTATTACTGTCATAAGCGCTCTCTATACATTTTGACAATTGATGCATTTGGCTAATTTATATGAGCATGCTTAAAAACAAATTCAGCAACTATGTAGTTTCAGTGTGGGTTGGAGAATTTTATACCGGGTCAATCAGCTTTTTTACCGTCATTTCTTCATTTTTGCATTTCATTTCATTTTTGCAGGTACAGGAGCAGGAGCAGGTACAGGTACAGGAGAGCATATTATGCTCTCCCGAAGATGGGCCCATTCTGGGCGCCGTTCGTAGAGGTCACCGGTGCATTCCACTGGAGATCCCGGAGTCCTCCCCAAGCGCAGAGGCAGGCCACCGAGGGGGTTTTAGTGCGATCAAATCCCACATAACCCGGTATCCTCTCCCAAGGTGTCGGGTACCTTTTGAAAGTTTCCCCCCTATACCAAAAAAAGGTGTTTATCGCTGCTCCACTGTGAGGGAAAACATTATAATATGTTGTTTGCCTTTATTTGGCCCTATTTGTTATTTTCCTTTTTCCTTTCGACGATAGAACACAGTAATTCTAAGACACTTTTAATCAGTTTAATTCAGTCTTAGCTATATAAAGTCATTTAATTACTCCACGGTTCTGACTTCAAGTTTCCTGGTAATTGAATATCGACAGGTTCTTATTAATAGAATTTCTTCTATTTAATTCCTTTGAAAGATAACTACTGTAATGACAAGTCACTCTCTAAAGAAATTTTAATTTACTGTGTCAGATTCGAACGGAGAATTTTTCTTCCTTTTTCTATTCGAATTCGATTTGCAATCTGGCTGCCTTTGACTTTAGATATTGTGCGTTTAAAACAGAAAATTAGTACAGAACTTTTGTGTAATATGAATCCTTTTGTTTTATAGGTGTTAGAATCACGACCGGGCCGCTGCACCCACTTCTATCATAAATAAGCGTTACATACTCATAACCCCAGAGTAAGGTAATTAATACCATGTGTCTATGGTACCCACGATACAGGGTATTAATTACCTCACTGTAGGACTATGAGGGTGTAACGTTTATTTATGATAGAAGTGGGTGCAGCGGCGCACAAGGACAGGAACACAAACACCCAGAGCGAGAACAGAAATTTAAACTCATCATTCAAATCTCTGTTTCGCCGGGAATCGAACCTGGCACCCCTCGATTTTCAGTCCGGTATGGTAACCATTGCGCCACGCAGGTCGTCAAAATCATGAATCAATTCTATAGTGTTTCGGTGGAAAGGCACAATTGACAGCTAAAGTAACATGAGGTGACCATCAGCATTCAGAATAACAGGTAAACTCCATACGACCACATTCAAAACAAACGCCCGTATTCATATACAATACTATTAGGTCTCGTAGTGCTCGCTAACGCATAGGGTCATCTAAACGAATTCATAGACTATACTTACTTGAGTTGCCAGTGATGACCTACGGCGCTGAGACGTGGTCTTTTACAGTTAGCCTTTTCCATAAGCTCAGGATCGCCCAGCGAGCGATGGAGAGGGCTATGCTTGGTATTTCTCTACGCGACAGAATTCGTAATGATGAAATCCGTAGAAGAACTAAGGTTACCGACATAGCTCTCAAAATCTGCAAGCTGAAGTGGCAATGGGCAGGCCATATAGTTAGGAGGACCGACAACCGATAGGGAAGAAAGGTCCTTGAATGGAGACCACGTCTCGGCAAAAGGAGTATAGGCCGCCCTCCAACCAGGTGGACTGCCGACCTGAAGAAGACATCGGGTAGTCGCTGGATTCAGAAGGCCCAGGACCGGGAGGAGTGGCGAACGTTAGGGGAGGCCTATATCCAGCAGTGGACAGTAAAAGGCTGATGGATGGATGGATGGACTTACTTGAGTTAAGTAACTATGCGTTTGTCAAAATCGGGATGAATCGGTTTGACATAACGAACGCACGTCAAATAGCGCTCTTTTCGTAGCGTTGCCTGCTTATTTAAGTGCTCCTTGAATAGGCTGTAAGGCTTGCTTGGTGCCCATGGGACACAGCGACCATTTAAAACCACGTGGCCTGCATGTTAGTCTGCTACACGAACGACCCGCTTGTTGTAATGGTTACCATGCCGGACTGCCGATCGAGTCCCCGGTTCGATTCTCCGCGAAGCAGAAATTTTAATGATGACTTTAAAATTTATGTTCTCGGTCTGGGTGTTTGTGTTTCTGTCTCCATGTTCCTGTTGTTCATGTGTCCATGGCACCCACGACACACGGTACCTATAACTACCCTACTGTGGGGACATGAGGGTTAAACGTTATTATTACTACACTATTAAAAAAATAACACACAGAATTACCTTTTTGTAGGTGGTAGAACTAGTATGGTTCGCCCGGGGAAGTATCACCGCTGCTCCCACTTCTGCCGCGAACCAATTCTATTGTGTTTCGGTGGAAAGGTGCAGATACCGGCCACACTTACATGAGGCGACCACCAGCCTCCGGAGTAGCAGCGCAACTGCATACGAACTCAGACAAGACTTACCTATGCTTGCTTGAGGTTGTGTGTAGATGTCCATGGGCTGCAGCGACCACTTTACACCACGTGGCCTGCATGCTCGTCTGCTACTCCATTCAAATAAAAAAATTCTAACCTCTCCACCAACCCGCATTAGAGCAGCGTGTCGAATCAAGCTTTAGGACGCCCCAGTAACTAGAAGAGATCTGTGCCTACTAGACGGACGCTGCATTTTACTGCTAAATGCTACAGATGAGACTAGTTTCATTAGAAAATAAAATTTAACTTGGCACTGTGCTAACGTGTCCTCATGAAACTAACAGCACTAGCCTGATTGCCTGGAGCGGAGGACATACATAATTCAGCGGTTTTACTCTACACTGGAAATTAAGCCGGGGACTGTCTTAGTACTGATACACATTTCATGAGATCTACGTCTAACGCATTACACTCATGCATGAGGAGTAGACTTCAAAGGTATCATTATTTTGGGCAATATGATTCACATTTATATCTTGTCTTTACTGTTTATATTAATATATTTATTATATGATTTAAAATAAAAGATACCATAGTCACTTCGTCTATATATAAATAAATGACAAGACTGAGATCGCTTCAAAGATGGAATATACAAATCTCAAGTATCGATCAAAGCAGGTTTCAAAACTTGAGATATATCATAACAGCTCTTAATTAAAAATCGAAAGCAGCGTTCAACTAGGCTTTACAATTTTCCTTGAAAAGAACTTAGATTTATATTTTAATCCGACACCTGAAGGCTAACAAAGCTGTTATGCTCTCCTAAGATGGGCCCGTTTTTGCCACCGCATACGGAGGACACCGGTGTGATCCTCTAAAGTCCTGTCTAAGAGTCAGACAGGCTACCGAAGGGGTTTCAGTGCGGTACAATCCCACATAACGCGGATCTCCCCCAAGCTGCGAGATCCTTTCGATAGTTTCCCGCCGATAACAAAAAAAAAACAAGTCAATAAAAGCGTATTGGTTACTTGTTTACAATTTAATACTTTCAAGTGTTTCTAATATAAAAAGTTTCGTCAGATACATGAAAACAAGGAAATTGACCTAGATTTTTCACACTGAAGTACGGAATGCAATGTCTGCAATGTAACAACTGTAGGCTTAACGTTTCCTCATCGCCAGATGTCTCCCATTTATTTAACAATAATAATAAATATCTTTGGACACACAACACCATCTGATTCTAAACTAAGAAGGGCTTGTACTATGGTACCTAATCAGAAAGCTCATAAACCTACATAATATAATTCTAAATACATGTCTTGCATGACCTCACGCTTCGCAGTCGGCTCATCACCCACTACGCCACGGAGGCTGTCATTATATCTTTCTCTCAGGCACGCATGGTAATAGGTAACTTTCTAATTAAGTATCACAATATTGTCTCTCACCCCACGGTGAGCAGCGATAAATACGCACGTAAATAAATAATGTAGTTTAAAAAACTAAAAAACACGCTTTTGTGAAGATACGAACTAAAAACTAAAAAAATAAGGAGAAAATGTATTTTACTGTACAAAAAAGCGTGGGGTGCATGGTGTCAATAGTATCTTAATAACCACCCCACGCTTTTTTGTACAGTAAAATACATTTTCTCCTTATTTTTTTAGTTTTTAGTTCGTATCTTCACAAAAGCGTGTTTTTTAGTTTTTTAAACTACATTATTTATTTTTAATTTTTTAGTAGGATTTTTATTCTCATTATTGCATTGTCATCGGTCCTTGACCCCTGTGTAAATTTTCAAGTTAATCAGACACTTAGACGTGTTAAAAATATAAAACTTTATATTTGTTTCATTAAGTACCTTAGGCCACGAATTTATCAGCCGCCCGTCGTATATTTTCTTTTATCCTGATGATCCTAGTTACGACTTTAATATAAAGTTATGAGATTATTGTATTGTCATCGACCCTTGACCCCTGTGCAAATTTTCAAGTTAATCAGACTCCTAGAAGTAAGTGAAAATGAAGTTCAAAGATTCCATTACATACATACATACATACTTACATACATACAGGTCAAGTTAATAAAAGTGTGTTAAAAATTACTTCGTCAGAGGTACGCGCTGGGTGTTTGGACTTTTGGTGAAGTAGATAGCACCAGAAAATTATGAGGAGAACGAAACCCATCTCACTAGCGTGTCAAAAAGACAGCTATATATAAATATAAAAAGGATCTTCGGTTTTGCTATATTAGTTAAACGCGTCCGTTGTGTGTATTTTACTAAGAACCTCTGAACACAAATTCGACGTAGAAGCAACAAGTATCCAAGTATTTTCAGACTTGAAAGATCAAATAACTAAGGAATCCCTTGGCGCTACCTTCTTCAGCAACTTTAAGAGGAAAAGTACTCGTATCTGTCGGTAAGAAAACCTACTGCTTAGAGAGATTATGGAGGATTTGATAGAGCATAAAATGGTTCCGAACTTACCTTTCAATTTGAAGGTTACTTATACAGAATCTTATAAGTTAGGTAAAAACTACTTTGCAACAATCCGCAACCAGAACGTATGATGGTGTATACCTTTTTCATGCAATAGCACCTCCCTCCCTCCCACATAGGACACATGCACATGCAACAACAAAAAGTATACATAACAGCAAAGTAAAGTAAACTTTGCGGGTGACCGTCGTAGAGTCAATAACCCTGATGATGCTCTGTTTTGGGGCGAAACACGTGTTGGTGGTGGTACGTATGTTGGTGTATACTTTTTGTTGTTGCATGTGCATGTGTCCTATGTGGGAGGGAGGGAGGTGCTATTGCATGAAAAAGGTATACACCATCATACGTTCTGGTTGCGGATTGTTGCAAAGTAGTTTTTACCTAACTTTATAACAATGGAGTTCCGCAAAGTAACGCCTGATTCTATTAATTTTATACAGAATCTCTCAAGAGTGCGTCAGTCTTTCAAATAGAAACATATTTCCACGAACGTATCAACCAGCTGGTTTAGCTGCAACGCATTTGTTATACAAGTGTTCGAAGATGCGTCTTTTTTTAAATCTCTGCGATAGTTTTTTGAAAAACAAGCATTGGATTAATTGTTAGTATATAAGCTCGGAACAAATTCTGTGAAATGTCGTACCACTGGATTGGATAAACGACAGTCAAACCAAATTTCGCGACTGAAAGACTGATTGATACCGGAGTGATTCTATAAAGGTTCATTTTATTTTAAGGTACGTAACCATGTTTTAACACTATAAAATTATGTCTTTACCTCTTTGAGAATTTGTAGCTTCGGGATAAAGAATACAGCTACGGTAGCACATGCCTGACCGTAAGAGGCGACTAAAAGGGGGATTCCGGGGTTGCGAACGGTGAGAGTAGGAGCTCGATCCATCCAGCCAGCAGCCCCGGGAAGGACAGTGGTGTGTGCGTGGCCGCATGCCGCCGTAAGCATCGGATGGTGCAGTAGAGCACATCTGCAAGATGGGCCCGTTCTGGGACGCCGCGCGCGGAAGACACCGGTGCGTTCCACTGGAGATGCCGGAGTCCTCCCCAAGCACAGAGGCAGGACATCGAGGGAGTTTTAGTGCCGTACAAATCCTACGTAACCCGGTATCCTCTCCCAAGGTGCCGGGTACCTTTTGAAGAATCCTGCCCCCAATACCAAAAAACTTCCGCCCATTCCGCAGCTCACGTGGAAACTACAGGAAACATAAAAGGTGAATCGTGAATTTATTCAATAGGCTTTAATGTACTCGTATATTATGAATCCTATTTATATTATTTGGTGTATACCCATTATCACCCGTACTTAATACCTAAAGATACATATATTGTAAGAACAAAGGAAACGACCACAAAACATTACTTTTGTTAGTCATCACCATTTGGAAGCAATTGTAACATTATTATTCCCATTAACAATTAAAGGTGTCCCGATTAACAATTAAAGGGTAATAAGAAAAAATGTTGGCAGATGGTTAGTACAAACAGATACACTAATAAATAAATTAGTATCTTTATATATAGCACTAAAGCATCACCTTTGAAGTATATGATACAAGCGTGGTTCAAATTCCAAGATAAAGCAACAAGTGGATACCTGAATTTATTGAAGTATTTCCAAGTTCAAAGAGCAAACAAATTCCCTTGGCACTATCTCCTTCAAGAACTCTAAGAAAATCCTACTAATATTATAAAATATGGATGGATGGATTTTTGTTACTCTTTTTCGTAAAAACTACTACGTATAGCAGAATATATAATCTACATACATCAGAATAAAACATACAATTTAAAAAGGTAATGTGTGAATTGTCCAAAATATGACGATAAGTCTCAAGTTAGTAGGAAAAAATCTACCGGTGCGAGCTATTCAAGCCGCTTGAGCTACACGTATGTAATGTATGATGCAAATGGTTATCCTAAATAGCATAACAAAAAAAGCTCGCTACAGTATATATCTATATCTCATGTGTAATCCATCATACCCAAAATTTGTACTAGTTACACTATACTTCACGTTTTCCCAGGAATGTGATATTTTCCTCGGGTAAAAAGTAGCTTATTTAATTCTTCAACTCCATACAAAAATCAGGTCAATCCGTAGTACCGTTGTGACGTGAAATAAGAACAAACAAAACTTCACCTGGGTCACAAGAAGGATGGGTGTCAACAAAGCTAAGCAATGTCGAGTGCAGTCTAAAGTTGAATGGGCGTCAATAAAACCAAGCTATGTTGAGTGCGGTCGATAGTCGCGGTAGGATGGGTGGCCATTCAGCAACATCTGGTGCGAATAACGACTACTTATTTAATAAACATTTATTTTTAATTAATACAAAAATTTAATATTACTTTCAAGTTGCTTCAACTGAGTATGGCGACCTGTCGCCACGGCAAGCGTCCCCACACCAACAATGCGGTTTACCTGTGGTCACCTGTCGCCACGGCAAGCGTCGCCACACCAATAATCCGGTTTTCCCGCGCCTATAGATGTTTCACATCAAAAAATCCTTTCACGCTTACATAATTCAAACTAATAAATTATTATTTTCTTAGCATCTAGAATAGATCCGGGATCGTCGAAATACTTCCGATTTATTACACCTTCCGCCAGAGGCTTCGCCCGCGTGAAACGGGTTCATAGGTTCCCGTAGGTTAAAAACCACCCTATGTCCTTTCCCAAGGTCCACTCTATCTGTGTTCCAAACATTAAAATTGGGTCAGTAGTTTAAGCGGGAAAGCGTAGCAGACAGACAGACAGACAGAGTTACTTTCGAATTTATAATATTAGTAAGAATCTAACATTGTCTTAGAACAGTTTCATAGTGGCGTATTCGGAAAACGGGCACACACGAGCCTATTTTTGCAGCGGAACATGTCAAGTCTCGCTGTATTGCGCATACACGCGCTACGAAAAACAAACAAAAGACGCGCAGACGCTCCGAAAAATACGGGAGTTTAAAACCGCCCTTAGATTTTTTAATTCAATGACTGATGTCTCGAGGAGCCTTTAATAATTAATTGAATAGCTTGACTTCAGAAGAAGGCGGAATGGTTAGATATATTGCTGAGGCTAAAAAGGCAATGGTGAGCAATAATTTTTGCACCGATCTTACACTTGGCCGCACAGATTTCGCTTATCTACTTAGAATGCTTGTGTAATAAGCTAGCCAAACGGCCTCAATTTTAAATAAAACATTAAAGTCCAAAGAAAAAATTCTTGATACCTACTTAAAAAGATGCCATTCCGAAAATAGAACGTCCGGAAATTAAGAGAAAAGGCAAAGTTTGTTATAATTTATACTTAAAATTATAAAGAGGAAAGCTTTGTATTTTTGTGTTTGTAATGAATAAACTCAAAATCTACTGATCCGATTTCAAAAATTCTTTCACCATTAGAAAGCTACATTCACCTTGAGTAACATCGGCTTCTTTTTACCGCGGCTAGTATGAAGAATAAAAAGGCCAAATTCCGACACCTAAATAAAGACATAAACAAATAAGCTCGATTAAAACACCTTAAAATTTTAAGAAAACACCAAACAAGGTTACAAATAAAAAAATCATGAAATGATCAAGTTACGATTCTTTACAAATAACCTAAATATTGTCGTCACGACTCCTAAAAACTGGATCTAGCAGTAATCTTATCTGGTAATAATTTTTTCTTTTATTTTCCATACATCCAACCTTCCATTAGCTTTTTATAGTCCACAGCTGGACATAGGCCTGTCCTAACGTTTGCCACTCCATCCTGCACCCTTTGAATGCAGCGGCTTCCTAACCTTCCTGCTGTCTTCTTTAGGTCATCAGTCCAGCTGGTTGGAGAGCGGTATGTGCTCCTTTTGCCAAGACATGGTCGTCATTCCGGTACCTTTCTTCCCCAACGGATGTTGGTCCTCTTAACTGTAAAGCCTACCTATTGCCACTTCAGCTTGCAGATTTTGAGAGCTATGTTTGTAACCTTCGTTCCTAAGAGACTTTGAGCCTGTGGAAAAGCGCCATAGGTCATTACGGCAACAGACACTGCTTAGAAGCTTTCGACTTTAGATACTTGCGTGTTGGACGAGAAGATACTTCGTAGTTTACCAAATGCTACCAGCTGAACGCTTTTATTTAGTAGGCCAAAAAAATTAACTAGATTTAGACAAAACTACCGAGCACAAACAAAGTTTCCATCAGCCACCTTCCAGCCCCATCATCAGACCAGATCGATGGTACCATAATAATAGTATTGCCAGCAAGCAAGAACTATTTTTTTTATTACGCAGTTAGTTTCTTACAGCTTGACCTCATAAAAGCATGTTAAAAAGTAGCCAATTAGGAGTCAAACTCTCTAATGAAGGGTTTGAAAGTGTGTGTGTGTTCTTAGCACCCTCGCTACCTCGTTAGTTACAACCCCTTTTTGTGTCGCACTGCTGGGCACGGGTTTCCCCCATTATTGGAAGCCTGGAGTTTACTCCATCACCTTGCTCTGATGCGGGTTGGTGGAGGTTGAGTAATAAACAGTGACGAGTATTATTTTTGCGGCATAAGAGCTTTTTCGTCCTCGGGGAGTCTTAACAACTTCTATAGTACCTAATAAACGTATAAAATACGGTATATTATTATGGCTAGGCACCTTATAGATAGCCCATTTGACCTAGAAAGCGAAGTGGTAAGCCAAAGTAACTGAAAAAGAAAATCGTGAACTTTGAACGTTTCGAAGGGTTCTGTACTCAGTAAAGTTATTTTTGATGTAATGAATCGTGATCCACGCTGGGGAAATTTGAGTTTTAATGTTTTATAACTATATAAAAAAAAGGAAAAAATAATATAGATATTTTACAAAATGTATATGCCATCCAAAAGACCCGATTGCGTTGTCCATAGGCGACGGTGATCGCTTAACACCATGCGGCCTGTCTGCCTTTTTGATCGGTTTATTTATAAAAAAAGCTTTCCCCGATAAATGGACTATCCAACACAAAAAATATTTTTTTTCAATTATTGTCGACGTGTGGGAACTGTACGAAAAAGCTTGAACCCCGTTTCGTACAGTTAACCATATTGCCAGCTCGTCTAAAATGGACGTAACTTTTTTATTTGTGAACCGATTTAAATAAAACAAACACTAAATGTTAATCCAAAATAAATTAAGTTTTTAACAAAAAATTAGAACCGACTTCAAACGGTAAAAAATAAAATTGTTCAGTACCTACTTCTTCTTGCTTATGGTAATGACTCTTAAAACTATTTTTGGAGTCGGGCCCTTACTAAAATGTCGTACCATTCGTTCTAAATGGGCACCGACAGTACAGACAGTGGGACAGTACCTACTTCTTCTTGCTTATGGTAATGACTGTTAAAACTATATTGGAGTCGGTGCCTATTCAGAACGAAAGGTACACTTTATTTACTAAGACAGGACATTTTACTAAGGGCCCGACTCCAAAAATAGTTTTAAGAGTCATTACCATAAGCAAGAAGAAGTAGGTACTGAACAATTTTATTTTTTACCGTTTGAAGTCGGTTCTATTTTTTTGTTAAAAACTTAATTTATTTCACCCTTTTTAGTAATTTTAATAATTCGGCGCATATGCATAAACATAATTGGATTTTTTTTCAGTTAATTTCTAAACGTTAAAGCCTACCTTTTATAATCATGTTTATCTAATAGCCATCTTATACCCTGAAAGAATACTACTATCAGTCCACCTGAACGTATAAATTAATGAAAGAATTTGCTCTTAGCTCCTAACCGTTAAGGAGTTGTATCTTCAATGATCAGCTTAGCAACATGAGGTGATAATTACCGGACATAAATATTTGTATTATGTTAAAAAATATGACTAAAAGAATGTGTGTCCCTATTAAGTTTCAGTGTTTCCCTCGATTTCCCTAGTATCACATCATCAGATTTTGCCATGGTGAAAGTTGGACCACCTCAGAAATGTAAGATTTCCAACAAAAAACCATTTATAGAAAGAATTTGCTCTCAACTCCTAACCGTCATAGTACCTTCCATCATCAACTCAGCAACATGATATGATGATAATTATACACAAATACCTGTTTTGCTTTAGTAAAAATATGAAAATCATTTGTTGTGCTCTAAAATTTAAATGTTCCCTTCGATTTCTCTGGGTTACCATCATCAGACTTTGACTTGGTGACAGTTGGAATACCTCAGGAATGTAAGATTTCGAACAAAAAACCATTTATTGAAAGAATTTGCTTTCAACTCCTAACCTTCGTAGTACCTTCCATCATCATCTCAGCAATATGATATGATGATAATTATACACAAATGCCTGTTTTGCTTTAGTAAAAGTATGAAAATCATTTGTTGTGCTACGAATATTGAATGTTCCCTCCGATTTCTCTGGGATCCCCTCATCAGACTTTGACTTGGTGACAGTTGGACCACCTCAGGAATGTGAGATTTCGAATAAAAAACTATTTATTGAAAGAATTTGCTCTCAACTCCTCACGGTCGCAGTTCCTTCCATCATCAGCTCAGCAACATAAGATGATGATTACTATGCACAAATATCCCTTATGCTTCAGAAAATATCAGAAAATCAATGTGTGTGCCTATAAAATTCGAGAGTTCCCCTCGATTTCCCTGGGATCCCATCATCAGATCTTGATTTGGTGACAATGGGACCACCTCGGGAGTATAAGCATACGAACAAAAAAATAATTTTGAAAATCGGTCCACAAACGGCGGAGTAATCGGTGAACATATATAAAAAAAAATACATACAGCCGAATACAGTACCTCCTCCTTTTGGAAGTCGGTAAAAATACCAATACATTAGTGAAAACCGCATCCTTCTAAGCCGTTCCTGAGATTAGCGCGCAGAAACGAACAGACAAACAGATAAACGAACAGACAAACAGACAAACAGATAAACAGACAAACAGACAATAATTCTAAAAATTATTGTTTTGTGTCCTATTACGCTAATAAATAGCCCTAGTGACAGTTTTTCTCAAATATCTTCAATGTACAGAAACCGACTTGTTATAGATTATATGTATAGATTACTATGGTTTTTTTTCTCTTCTCATAAATCAGGAAGAGTCGAGAGTGCTTTTCTTTAGAAAAAATGGTTACCCAAATTTTTATTTATTCTTTTTTTTTGTACAATTGAATTGAATTGAATAATTAAATTGAATTGAATTGTTTTTGTTTTTTTTTTATTTATTTATATTTTTATGTGGAACCCTGGCAATAAAATCACCGCTACGTCATACATCTAGATGTTATCTTTCGGAGCGCAGATTCTACGATATCCAACGTGAATCTCCGGGCAGCCTTCCAAGGGTAGCAGAGGACTGTGCACTTAAACTGGGGAGGTAAAACAATAAAATATTATTTAATAAGCTTTAATTAAGCGCGCTGAATAGAATAAAGTTGTTCATAATTTTTCTACCCATATTAGGTGTGTGGTACAGAAATTTTTAATCCACCATTATGACTGTGGCAGCGGCCATCTTGGATTTGTATTTTTCTTCAGGATGTGTTGTATTATTCAAATGATACCCATAATGCGCGAATTATTCAAAAATAATTATGTAATCCGCCACTTTGATGCGGCCCAATACGGTCATTTTGGATTTGCAACAATACGGAGTGTTGGTAAATCGATTTAGAAGAGTCTGCTTCGAAATTGACTTGCATGATTCCACCCGAACAAACATACCAACTATTGTAAATTAATAAAAAGATTTTAAAAAGTGTTCTGTATAAAAAAAACTGACGGTAGGAATTTATTCGTTTGCTATAAACTATTGGATAACTGTTCTATGTTTCTATTTCAATGATTTCAAAGAAAGTCTGTAGTTTCAGTAGTCACACCTATCAATACAATTTCATTTTGGCGTGTACATTTAGACTCCCTGACGCCGTCTCGTGTTGACTTCATGCGGATACCCATCTATCTCATTTATACTTATTCATATATTCATAATATCTTCCAACTTTGGAGTTATTCTTGGCAAGGCTGGGCGATTCTCTGATTAATTTCTATACGCCAACGCACCAAAATTGAATTATAGTATTTTTCAATGAACGAATTGGCAGACCCATTTTATGTCTCACTGCATTGCACGAGTATTTTTGTGTTCTGATTTTAGATGCCTGGAGCTTTCTCCACCACGCTGTATGTGGACCGGTGGAAATGTATTATTTAGTGTCCAATCCTCTATTTGTTATATTGAAATCGACTAGAAGACCTGCGACAGGATAAAATAATAAACCCATTTTCGAGCTGGCGATGAATTACTATTTGAAAATTGATTTGTAGATCGGTCAATTTTGCCATTATTTCGCTAGCCGCTATATTGATCCAATACATTGTCTATTTCTTGGAGTAATCTGACTATTATTGTTTAAAATCAAAGAGAAAAGGGGGTGTGTGTTTATTGAAAATTCATGGTTGAATTTGTCAATTTACGAAATGGTTTCGAATAAACAAATATGCAAATTTTTTATGTTTTAAATATGTCATGTTTACTTCTCTCACCTCGCTGCGAGGATAATAACTTTTAGTGATGGTGAAGCAGTCGACTGTGATTTCTCCAAGTCGCTAATAGATTGAATTTATTACAGCAGGATTGCAGATTAGCCTAGTTCATGACCTAAATAAATTACTAGTATGATTTGATATTTACGTCTTACTAATAAGCTTAAGGCAGTCAGCTGAGCTGACACAGTCTTTAACACGGAGGGCCCAGATTCAAATCCCAGCGCGCAAACTAAATACGATTTATTAGCGTACTTATAGCTGCTTCACGGTGAGGATATCACCGTTCATTTCATTCCATTATCATTAATTTTTAACCAAAACAGGGTTTAATAAAATTAAATAATAGCATTTCTTGGAAAAGATTTGTTATATCTAAGCCTTCTCCATGTTTTTTTATTTTATTTCAGTGGAGGAGCAGACGAGCATTCTGGCCACGTGGTGTTAAGTGGTCGCTGCAGCTAAGAAATTTGGAGGAAAAGGTGTCCCAAATTGGCTTGTTTCATCTTCCATCTACGCATTACTGATGGATTTTGGGGGGGGCATGTCCCCTGTGACTCCTCCCCTGGGACCGCGCCTGATATCCACTAAGAGAGAGAAAAAAAGAGAGGCAGAGAAAACCCGTGCCCATTAATAGGAAATTAGAAAAAATGAAAGATAAAAAACGAGCTTTGATTTTTTTGCGTAGCTTCCCAATACGGTGTTTATAGGTAAATAATTATGTAGGTAAATTTCCACGAAGAATATTACCAATTTCATATTATCAATTTCATGAGTACTTTTCTCTGAGCAGAATCCAAATAATCGCGTCAACCTTCTTCGAAGTTCGTTGACAGCAATAGGTGGATAGTTGATAAATCTCGAAATTCCGAAGACACGACACGTAAGGCATGAAACGTGACTTCAAATAATTCTGCTTATTACTTACGCTTGTTCATACTAATACGTATTAGTAGCTGTTCCTGCTGGTTTCACCCGCGTTAGAGAGGATCATTAGCATGAAGTGAATAATAATATACTCCGCAGATTTCATGTGTCCGAATTGAAACCCATACTTTTATTTCTTGTGCGTCAATCGTAAAAGATAGACATATACTATCGCGGACATTTTTTTAGATCATTTAAAGAGGAATAATTTTTTTCATACATACTCGTATTTTTTGGGGAACTTGAACCGTTTACGCACGCAACGGAAGCCCTCAAATATGAAAAAAATTTCACTGATTCTTCACTTCTATTGGCCGCAGCGTAATGTTATATAGCCTAAAGCCTTCCTCGATAAATGGACTATCCAACACAAAAAAAAAACAATTCGAACCATTCGTTCCTGAGATTAGCGCGTCCAAATAAACAATCATACAAACAAACAAACTCTTCAGTTTTATATATTAATATAGATAAATGACGTCAGTCCCTAATCCCACGTTTCCACCAACCCGCATTGGAGCAGCGTGGTGGAGTAATCTTCTAGGCCTCCCCAATAGTCCCTGTAGCTTCGGGATTGAGAAAAGGGCTACGGTATCAGCTGCCGGATCGTAGGAAGCGATGACTTCCAGGGTTGCTGGCGGCGAGAGTGAGAGCGCCAATCCTCCAGTTAGCAGCACCAGGATGAACGGCGATGTGTACGTGGCCGCATGTTCTCGCAAGCAGTGAAGTTGCAGGACAGCACCATAGCTATCTGGATGATGGGTATGATTTAATTCGCCGCGCAAGGAGGACACGGCGCGTTCCTCTGGAGATCCCGGAGTTCTCTTGAAGCACTGAATCAGGCCACCGAAAGGGTTTTAGTGCGGTAAAAATCTCACATAACCCGGTACCTCTCCCAAAATAGCGGGTAGGTACCTCTTGAAGGTTCGCTACCCCCGCTATAAAAATAAATGCGTCCCCAATAATATTTATTTGCATCATTTAACTTCAGTTAGTGGTAGGTTAGGTAGAGGTCGGCGGTAGGTCCTACTTCTGCTGTGAATCAATCCTATTGCATTTCGGTGGAAAGGTTTAGTTGCCGGCCACACTTACATGATCCGACCATCAACCTCAGAAGTAGTAGACCAGACTTATAAATATAAAATGCTTGCTTAATACGTGTTTTACTAAAATTTCCGACACTTATAAAGGTTTGGTCGTTTTATTTCTTTTAAAAACGTGAAGAGCATCAGTACTAAGCCCAGTTTATTCACCAATGCTCCTCTCTCCCAAAAATATCTTGGATACGCACGGATGAGCCTTTACATAAACATTAAGGGGCTCCATAAATCTTTGGACGGTATTTATGACGCCCCCGTACAGTTTGGTTACTTTTACCTTGAATGTCTTCTGTTGAAAATATTTAACGATATTTTAAGATACCAGTGCCACATCCCCGAAAAGAAGAATAATAGTTTAGTCGGTTGGACCACGGGCAACAAAAACGTCGCCAAGGTACAACAATTTTTTTTAGTTCTACCGGTAGAACCACGGGTAAAACAAATACCCGTGAAACAACTACTAGCTTAATTCAACCTGTTTCCAAACAAACTGTTTTTATAGTTTGGCAAAATTCTATAATAGTATAAAATGTACTTTCTTGAAATAAATCTATTCCAATAAATAAAATTGGAGTGTCTGTTTTTAATATTAATATAACCGCTTTTTACATTCATTCATATATGAATGTGTTAGGAATTAACGTCGGTAGTTGAATAAAAAATGTGACGAGGTAGGAGAAAACGCCTATAAAAGCGAGGCCTCCTCTAAGGGAGGGATTATTAGTGCTTTAATCTTGATAACGGCTGTAACTCTGCCCGATTGCGTACTGAAATTCTGTGTCTGTGCTTACTTATTATTTAATTGTTGTTGTATAAGGAAATGTTAATTAGAAACCTTAAATCGTTACCTGTAAATTGTATCAAAGGCTTTGTGAATTAAATGGTGATCTAAATATTCTGCTTCTGGTTTTCATTTCTAAAATCAGAAGTGGGATATACACGCGCCCCACATAAACTTTCATCCTGAACAAATGCAGAAATCAGTACGCACGTTTTTTTTTACATTTTTCGTGTATCGATTAAACAATCTGTACCAGTTCAGTGATAACTCTTGGAGTGAAACTTACTCGTATTTGAAAACGTTGGGTAAGGTCAGAACCCGTAAGAAAAAAATAATTCTTTTAAGAAAATATTTATTTGCTCGAATGTGGTATAGTTTTATGTTAAATTTTACCATAGTGAAGTTTTAAATATTTGTCGGTAATTTATTGTTAATTTTGACGCACATGTGGTAGCAATTTTTTTGACCTTATAGCTGACTAGGTTATTGACAGGCACCAATAGTCTTATCAGGAAAACAAGTAAAAAAATTTACAATATTCATCTTTCCTTGTAAATAAAAAGTTGTCTTTACAATTAAACGGGCTTCATATAATATGTACAGACAGGGCACACTTAATATTTTAAACCTTTTAAAGAGAGGCTCGCAGCTTGTTAATGGAGTGGTATTAGCTATAGCGCGAATACATCTCTTTTATGCTATAAACGCTTTATTGTAATCTATAGTTTCCCCAGAGTAGTATTCTGTATCTAAGATTCGACGATGGATACGTCTATCCATGATAAAATTTTAATGCTACATTTGTTACTTATTAGTTTTGCGAATCCAAGTGAAAAAGCATTTTTTTTGTTACTTTAAAAATACTCTGCTTATCCTTTGCTTTTGAGATAAGTTTATGTATGAAGAAAATGAGTACCTACCTAGTTCTTACAGTCGGTTACTTTTACCTTTTCAAAAGTATTTATTTGTACCCAACGAGTACAGTACCTACCGTCACTGGGGAGTAAGTAATGGCAACATTTTTGTTAAATATTTCCGAATCGAGAGTGCACGCAATTATTTCCGTGAAACAGTGTTTTTGAATATTTGTAGTCATTTCAAAGCAAGAAGTCAATTTATAAACTTGGTATCTGATATTTTTCTGAATACCTACAAATGTAAGCATTAAACAAACACGTTTAATCTTTACTTTAAAAATTGAATTGGTTGGTCTGTACCAAAAGTAAATTTTGGCAAACTTGCATAACCGAATACAATCTTAAAGTTAAAAGTGACAGTTGATATTTTATATAGATTGCATATGCTATGAGTATTCGTATAATTAACTATCAAAGTTGTTGGCTGAGAGTTACGAGTATCTATCAATTTTTATTCAAGTAACATGGGACAAAACCTTGAGATTTTTCTTGAGTTTTCAGACTCTCCTCTAATGAAGGAAGCAAGTTGAGAATGGGTGCTGGAAGCTTAAAAATGACACTAGATCAGTGGTTGAAGTAGTGTTGACAACCAAGAAAAACAGTACTAAAAATAAAGTTGCTCTCTTTACCTATTACTTACTTTTTATGGTTAATGAATTTTTAAGGTAAATAAGTGACATTAAGCAAGCTCAATTATAAACCAACGGAATAATGTGATATAACAGTTTTGTTTGTCAGATTTAATTGATGTCTAGTGCATTTACAGACAAGATTTATACTGGATACTATTGTTCTTTTTTGACTACCTACCTACTTTGTTAATCATTTTGTTAACGCACAAATTGCTAAACCATTTTCAGATGAAATAGGTACAGGGAGTTTTTTTTTTCGACTACCTATATACCTTTACCGCTAACCAATTTGAACATTTGTTACTGACTGCGATTAGTAAAGATTTCATCAGAAACGGTTTTGTAAGTTGTAGCAGAGTAATGTCAGGTAGGCCGAGCTTCAACCTGTGTACCTTTACTACGGGAGAACACGAGGACATGTGATTTGGTCAGTTCTAACTGTGCACATTGTTATTCTAGCTGGTAGCAATAGTGAACCGGCAGTGAGTTACATAAATCTTTCATAATAACAAATTACTTTTCCTATATAAGTTTGTTCATAAAATTTCATTTTCTTAATGTTACGCTTGTGTTTCAATGTGCAAATAAGTTTTTTTTTTTCGCGTGATACTAAACTTGTCATTATGTCTGCTATCGAATTTTTATTTTTGGTAAATGACAGTGTCGTCTGTTGGCCAAGACTGTGTAATGCCTGGGTATTACTAGTGATGACAGCGTGACGATATTGGCTGAACTTGTAATAAAACATTCTACTGGTTTAAGCACGCTTTTACCATGGTGCTATAAACATTTGTAACAAAGTGTAACACACTGTGTACTATTGACAGTAAGATGAAAATATTAAGAAAAATGCTAGCATACAACCCGCGGGCTCTGTAACCCCGGGGGCTTTACTGGTGACTTCATTTTTATATTTTACATCCTATCTGACCCAAGTTTTTTTTTTCTATACTGGTAAATTTTTGTTAGTTTTATTGGACCTAAAAGTTCTTCTAAGTACGTTGTTCCTAATTTATGCACAAATATATTAATTTTCTTTACATGTCATTTTTGAAACTGTTACCATAAAATGAAACCTGAGTCATATTTCTTTTTTGATATAGTTAAGTGTTCTAAACGATTGCCTTTCGAACAATTAATAAGTCTAATACATTCTCTGCAATATCGGCTGCGCATTTAATGTTACCTATAAAGAGTGCCTGTGAACAACATATGTACAACAGAAATCTACGATGAACACTGTTTTTACAGATTGAAATGCGGTGATACAAGACTAGTGGGATCCTATATAAACATCTAGTTGAAGCCGTGTTATTGTTAACAGAGATCCGTGATGAACACTGTTGTTACAGATTACAATGCGGTGATACAAGACTAGTGGGATCCTATATAAACATCTAGTTGAAGCCGTGTTATTGTTAACAGAGATCCGTGATGAACACTGTTGTTACAGATTGCAATACGGTGATACACGACTAGTGTGATATTGTACGAACATCACCTAGGTCAAGCCGTGTTTAAGTTTGGGCTACTCAAGTTCACATGCAAGCCGGTATTGTAAGAAGTCATAAAAATTTAAGAAAAATATAAGGTTTTAACAGGACTTGTTTCATTTTGCAGTTCTTGAATCAGACCCACACGATCGAGGACGAACGTGTGAGCAGGACGGCCGGATGTAATCGTGGTTAAAAAGGAGCTCAGTGATATATACTAAATTTTTATTTATACTATTTTAATTATACTAAACTTTTGAACTAGATGGTGCTACTAGTACATTTATTTTAAAAAAGCAACAGTGCTTTCTTATTTCGAAATAGTTGGACAAAACTCATTCTTTATTTTACTGATTAATAATTTTGGTACTCGTACATGTTAATAATTTTTCCTTTCACAAAACAAGTTCGTTTTAATGGCTGTCCCAAAACTTAAATGAAATATCTCATTTATAAGCTTAATTCTTATCTAGATGTGCCTGTTATAAATTGCTGTTAAGTCACTAGAACATCTCAAGCTTTATGATTCAAAGCCTAATTGTTAGATTTATTACAAAAACTTTAAATTCCAAAAAGTGCTTCATACGATAGGCCGATCTTTAAGATTTAGTTTGGTTTGTTCTCATTTGCAGAAGCTAATCCTTGTGATGTCGGCATGCGTTCGAAGGCTGCTGCCTCCGCCACTGTATGGTGCGTGGCGCTCTGGTGTGCTCTTGGGTGGCACCGGGCGCTCCTTCAGTGCACTGCTACTAAGTGCAATGGCATTGAAGGTTCTTCACCGCCTGGCGAGGACGCCAGGATATCAGGAGGGCCGTGTTAGGAATTAACGTCGGTAGTTGAATAAAAAATGTGACGAGGTAGGAGAAAACGCCTATAAAAGCGAGGCCTCCTCTAAGGGAGGGATTATTAGTGCTTTAATCTTGATAACGGCTGTAACTCTGCCCGATTGCGTACTGAAATTCTGTGTCTGTGCTTACTTATTATTTAATTGTTGTTGTATAAGGAAATGTTAATTAGAAACCTTAAATCGTTACCTGTAAATTGTATCAAAGGCTTTGTGAATTAAATGGTGATCTAAATATTCTGCTTCTGGTTTTCATTTCTAAAAAATGTATATACGGTACATATTACTACACATACCAAAACAGCATTCGGCTGGACCGATTTTGTCTGGAACTTTCACTGGCATGTAGCTGGTGTAATAAATAATAATTTAGGTTACTTACTCTTATTTTAGAAAAAATCAAAATCTAAAGTCCACGCAGACGAAGTCGCGGGCGGCCGATATAAATAAATAAATAAACACCTTCCGGTTGCATCACGGGTAAAAAAATATGTACATATAAGTACAAGTATACAGTATAAGTACTACACGTTGTACCACTTTGTCGTAGTCGAGAAGATAAGTACGAGTAGGTAATATAATCTATCACGGATAGGTGCGCGACTTTAGAGGAAATTAAATTTTACCGAATTGCATTCGTAATTTCGCCTGAGGCTGCCAAATCGTGAACTCTGATCAAATACTTGAGTGTTGGAAATTGAATGGCAAATTATGTCGATAGTGTTCAATAATTCATTGTCGACGAAATGCCTTCTACTATAGGCATAGGTCTCCTCTCGGAAATGAGGCACGCTGGCTAAGTGCGGATTGGTGGACAGGATGAATTCGAGAATATATGAGTAACTCACTGCCATGCGCGGCATTGCACTGTGAAGTTAAACATCGTAATTAATATAACATAATTTTTTACCCGAAGCGAAGCGCGCTTGGCCTGGCGGCGAGCGTAGAACGCAAGCGATATACGCAGCTAAGCCAAACGGTCGCGGTCAGGTGTGAAATGGGTGACCCCTAGTGGCAAAAATTTCATGCGTGTTTCCGTGCTTCGGAGGGCATGTTAAGCCGTCGGTCCCGGTTGTTGTCGATAGATAACAGTCGTTAAACCTAGTCGGAGGCCTTATAGGCGGTTTGAACACATCCGACAGCGGGTTGGCCAATAACCCGCATCTCCACCAACCCGCATTGGAGCAGCGTGGTGGAGTAAGCTCCAGGCCTCCCCAATAATGGGGAGAGACCCGTGCCCAGCAGTAGGACGCAAAAAGGGTTGCAGCCAATTTTTTACCCGCACTGTTCGCCCCGTGGAAGAGCAACAAATTTCTGTGTCAGAGGTGCACGTGGGCTTGTACTCGGTATCTCCATGACGAGGCCACGGTCTTTACCGCCAGGCTACCTAAAACATATCCAATTTACTTTGTCGTAGTCGAGAAAATAAGAAAGTAATACATTCTATTAGGGAGAGATGTGCGACTTTGGAGGAAATGAAATTTTATCGAATTGCATTCGTAATTTCGCCTGAGGCTGCCAAATTGTGAACTGTGATCAAACACTTGAGTGTTGGAAATTGAATGGCAAATTATGTCGAGAGTGTTCAATAATTCATTGTCGACGAAATGGCTTCTACTATAGGCATAGGTCTCGTCTCGGAAATGAGGAACGCTGGCTAAGTGCAGATTGATAGACATAATGCATTCGAGAATATATGAGTAACTCACAGCCATGCGCGGCATTGCACTGTGAAGTTAAACATCGTAATTTCGTAATTAATACATCACAATTTTTGTGGTGGAGTAACAGTACATGTGGGTTTGTACTCGGTATCTCCATTACGGGGCCGCGATCTTTACCGCTAGGCTATCATTGTTCTTACCTAAAACATATCCAATTCACCTTGTCGTGGTGGTAATCAAGCAGTGGTGTGCGACTTTAGAGGAAATGAAATTTTATCGAATTGCATTCCTAATTTCGCCTGAGGCTGCCAAATTGTGAACTGCGATCAAACACTTGAGTGTTGGAAATTGAATGGCAAATTATGTCGAGAGTGTTCAAACGAACTGGCTTCCACTCAAGCTTACAGCCTTAGAATAATTACAATTACATTATACAAACCAAGTTCGCGCGCCCAAATTGAAGCATATTGTTGATTGGTGCCATTAATGGCACCTAACGCCGAGCCGCTCCGTAAGACTTAAGGTTTAATTTTATCACAACACTTTGTAATAACAAAAGCCTAATAAAATATATTTTTACAGTGTTTTCAATATTTTGTAGTATTTTATAGTTAATTTGGTCAAATTAAAAATATTTTATTTGTCAGATGTGACAGCTGTGTGAATCTATTTAGTGCTTCAATTTTGACAGCGCGCTGGTATGAAGACACTCATTCTGTACGTATTTATTCTAAGCTTATAGCTAACTTTTGTTTATCCATCCAGGCCACGTGGCGTTAAGTGATCGCTGCAGCCCATGGACATCTATTATCTACGTATATTATCTATTTGTATTAACATTTAATTTGCTGTTGTTTATTTGTACGCGATTGTGCTTAACCAATTTCCAGTCTCAAGTCTACTAGAAGAAATTTCCAATGGAAATAAGTAGTACCTTTGTACAAACTTTCTTGTGTATTCTTTACTTCTGTATATTTCTCTCGACTTGTGAGTACATAAATGAATAAATAAATAAACAAATAAGCCAGGTTACACTTTTATTCAGCTGTACAATATTTATTGAGACTTAAAATTGATTGGGCTGCAACCCTTTTTGCGTCCTACTGCAGGGCACGGGTCTCATTCCATTATTGGGGAGGCCTGGAGCTTCACTTGACGGCTCAACCTTCGCGCCTAAGAACATTTTTCTGTCGCCTTTTTTCTCTCAGCTTAACATCTAGCCCAAACGGTATTTTGTATTCATAGTATGAAATAAATATTTTGATTTTTGATTTGATTTCAAATGTGCATGAAATTTGCCACTAGCTATCTCTCACACTGACCGCGCCCGTTTCGCTTAATTGTACGCTTGCGGCCATAAAGATAATAATTTCCCCAGCTTTCGTGTACTCAAGTACAACTGACTAAACTTATGTTTATCCACTCTAATCTGGAAGTAATATTTAAACTGTCATCAAATTGGACGATAAACCGATCTACCTCCCAGTCAGTCAATAAATTTTAAATCAAGGGTCAAAGAAAACAAGTTTAGCCCTTACAGTGTTTGTAGAGGTGATCGATTTTACCCATTATAGTAGAGGAGCCCGCGATGCTAAATAAATAAACGCTTCACACTCATAGCCCCACAGTAGGGTAAACATACCCTGTGTCGTGGGTACCATGGACACACATAATGACAAAAACACAGACACCCAGATCGAGAACAGAATTTTAAACTCATAATTATTCAAATTGCTGTTTCGCCGGGAATCGAGCCCGGGACCCTTCGATTGGCAATCCGGCGTAGTCCTTAACCTTTGCGCCACAGAACTCGAGCATCAGGAGGACTTTATAGATTCACCGGTAAGAAGAAAAATATTTATCCATCCATCTATCAGCCATTAAAAGTCCCAGGCATAATCTTGCGCCTTATCAATACAACAGGAAGCCTTCAGTCATCAGTCCATCTTTTCGGAGGCCGGCCTGCGCTCCTTTTGCCGAGACGTGGTCGCTAAAATAACGAAATCGGTAAAATTGTATCTTAACATTATTGTTAATTAAGTGCATGGTATGTTATATTAAAGTAATCTGATGGTTTAAGTCTAAACTTAGAGCCGACCCTTGATACAAAACTGCGAAATAAAAAATAATCATTTTGTCACTCCCTGGCGACTTTTCACTGTTTAATGTGAAATTGTGAAACGATAACGGGTTATTTTAATCTACCCATATTGACAACCGAAATTAAGAGAAAACATCCAAAAACTTTAGCATTCCTATATAGAGTGTTGTTACAATGGGAGTACTAGTGCAGGGTTTACCACGTGATATCTTGATATGAAGTGTTCGAGAAAATAAAAAAAATCCCCTCGCGCTCTCGTACTATTAAGTGGGATCTTTCTGATCGAAAAGGGGTTGTAACCAACGGCTTGATTGTTAGTGGATGTCGGAGGTTAATGATGTTGAATTATAGGTTTTACGCCTATTTGTAGAATCAACTACATTGTCATCATAATATTAATGGAGGGCGGTCGGTAAAGATATTTACCTCAATTCGGGGAATCATCAATTAATTAAACAGAAAAATTGTGAGTTTAGATTTAAATAAATAATAGTTAAAAAAAACTAAAAAACACGCTTTTTATAGAAAACCGAACTAAAAAATAGAAAATAAATTTTAATGAATTTAAATTAAGAAAATAGTGTTAAAAATTTCAATGAATATAAGTTAATAATAGTGTGAATAAAAAAAAATATTTTAAAAAAAGCGTGGGGTGCATGGTGTCAATAGTTATAAATATTTTATTGACAGATATGAGTAGAGTGATTATCATTTCGATAATATTTTAAAAAGCACCCCACGCTTTTTTTTAAATAAAATATTTTTTTTATTCACACTATTATTAACTTATATTCATTGAAATTTTTAACACTATTTTCTTAATTTAAATTCATTAAAATTTATTTTCTATTTTTTAGTTCGGTTTTCTATAAAAAGCGTGTTTTTTAGTTTTTTTAAACTATTATTTATTTTCTACTTTTTAGTTTGGATTATTTATTCTTTCCATGATGTTTCCACGAGCAATGGACTGGTTACTGAGAACCTTCTTCTTTCTTTCAAAAATATCTTTATCTATCATTAGGCTTGTTACATAACAAGGTTACATATTTTTTTAATTTTTACGTTTTCCTAAAATTTCACCTGTCTTACGACTTAACAAATTATTTATATTCTTTATATATCTCATACACGTTTTCGGTTACTGAGCACCAATAGTCTACTCCCCGACATAAATATGAGCAACCCAAGCAGCAAAATAGTCGAATAGTAATTAGATTACTCAGCCTTTAATCGTATAAGAGCCGAGTAACCGTTCTTAAAACACCCATTTATCGTGTAATAGCGGTTATCTCGACTATTTGGCAATATTTGCTAATGTGTGCTTTAAGGACTTCGAATAAACGTTTACAGCACTATGTTTTAGCACTTTTACTCCACCTTTTAGCAGATGCTGAATTAAAGTGGCTAAAATACTCGTTATTAGATCGTTTGATCTATAACAGTCGTATAATAGCTGTAGCTCTATAAACGCAATCGAACAAAAACATACAGGTGAAGCTAATAAAAAGCGTGTAAAAATCATATTTTGCAAATTGAAAAATGGAATAATTTTATCAAATTAGTGTATTGTCATCGGTCCTCAATAAATCTACAAAGTTTGAACGAAATCTGGCCGTTTAAAGTGGGTCAAAATCGCGCCCAAAGAAGTCGGTTACAAACATACAAACATACAAACATACAGGTGAAGCTAATAAAAAGCGTGTAAATAGTCATGAAAATTGGGGGCTGTTTGATGATTTTAGTGGTTTGGTATTTAAAAAATGCGACACCCATTATCTTTTTGTACAGACATGTTTCAATTCGACTTATAAGAGTATTAGCTTCACCAAAATCAAATCAAATCAAATCAAAAATATTTATTTCATATTAGGAATACAAAATATTCGCTTAATGAATGTCATTTTTTTCCCGGTCATCGCCTTAGGCTTTAGGTGCCCGTTAGGGCTAGATGTTGAGCTGAGAGAAAAAAGGCGGCGGAAAAAATCCCAGCAGCACTCTTTTAAAAAAAAAGTAGATATTTAATTGAGATAACAGTATGGCTATGGGTCCATAATGGGCACACGTGACAGCCGATCGTATGAGATCGTATCTTTGCTGATCTATAATTGCTGATCGTTTGAGACACACCTTCTTTGTAACTCTCCTTTGGACTTGATTTTGACCCGCTCTCAACGGACAGATTTAATTTAAACTTTAGACACATATCAAGAATCTGTGTCAATACAATAATTTCATGAGTTTGTCTAATTATGAGAACATGAAAAAAAATTTAACAATAAAACGAACTAAAAAATGAAAAATATAGTTTAAAAAAACAAAAAATACGCTTTTGAAGCACATCAAACTGAAAAAGTGAAAATTAATTCTTAATAATATGCAGAAAATAATAACGAACAAAAGCTAACATTGTAAAAGTAATTAGCATGCATCCAGTACATTTCCTGTACGATAACTGTTTAGTAAGACAAATGAAGCGTCTCGCGGGAAGTTTCAATAAAGATACAAAGAGCCTTACGAAGGCGGCCCGCGGAAGTAATCCCTCAGGCATCCCAGTTAGTTACTAGCAGTATTTGTACAGTTTATGTTTAGATTCCCCAACCCACATTGGAACCTCGTGTTGGAGTAAGCTAAAGGCCACCCCAATGGTGGGGAGAAAACCTTCTTGTAGACTTGAATGTTTTAAATTTTACGTTGAATACGTTATATAATTTTTTGCCACCGTTTACTCAAAATTCTTCAAAGGCATAATGTGAAACCCGTACTTGGCCAACGGCGTCTTAATCACTCTCAGTTTAAAAACATGACCTTTTCCGGTCAGGGACATTGGGACAAACAAAACACGGTATCTGTAGGTGATAGAACTATTATGATTCGCCCGGGGAAGTACCACCGCTGCACCCACTTCTACCGTGAACCAATTCTGTTGTATTTCGGTGGAAAGGTGCAGTTGCCGGTCACACTTACATGAGGCGACCACCAGTCTCCGGAGTAGCAGCGCAACTGCATATGACCTCAGACAAGACTTACCTATGCTTACTTGAGGTTGTATGTAGATGTGTATGCTGCAGCGACCACTTAACACCACGTGGCCTCCATGCTCGTCTGCTACTCCATTCAAATAAAAAAACGCTACTTCAAAATAGATATTAATAGATCTTCACAAAGAGACAAACAGATGGATCAACAACAACCTGATATGTTTTTCCTTACGAATTTTGGAAATTTAAAAACTGAACCCATACTCATAAACGCACGCAAATATAATATTGGTATCTGATATTGGCTCCCTGTGAAGACATGTAAGGAACAAGGACGGGAATGTAATCAGATATCCAATTCCCACATCAGATTATTTATCCTCAATGTCAGAAGATTTGGTCGAAAATAAAAGTGCACGGGATTTTGTAAGACTGCTTTGTGAAGGTTATCAAGTCGACTCTGTGTACTTATGAAAAATATTCTTCAGTAAACAAATATGGTACAGTCAGAACAAACAAAATCTCACTTGTGACGTGTTACAATAATTATTTACACTTCTATTTTTAGTTATACTAAAATCACAAGAACTTGAAACCCTTGTGTAATGTAGCTCACTAGTTTCTACAATTAAGTATTTGTACAGCCTTTGTACTGGAATTATAATAACATGAAGATTTAACAAAGTAAGCTACTCATAAGACATACTATATCACAAAATATATACGCATGCTTAAACAAATAAATAAATGCATTCATTCATTCATTCGTTCATTCATTCAGTAGTAGGTATTTTAATTAGGTAACTATACCAATGTTTCAGGACTGATTTCTCATAGTTTTTTTGTGTTCTACAAACCCGTTAGGTAGAACATCTTTTAACTCTTCGAAAACCTTATTCGTTGGTATAAGTTAATATTACAAAAATATCTACGATTTTAATTTCCATAATTTAAAACTTTTCACTTCTCTGAATGCTACAAACTCGTGTCACGTTGGTAACAAAACTTTGGGTCCATCATTTTGGAGGAACCCGATCTTCAGTTAGAACAAGTACCAACCTTTTGTCTGCTTATAAAAGGCTTTAGATAAATTCAAACGGTTTCAAAGTGCTACCGAGTTTACTTTTATAAATGCTTTGCACAGTTTGTTTACGCTGAGAATATCTATTGCGTAAATAGATAGTTCTGATGATATTTTATTTCTTTAACAATATTTGCATATTTTACTGAGGTAAATATGACGGACTTTATATTAAATGAAATGAATTAAAATATGCTTTATTCACTGTACGGTTCCTTTACAAACTCTTAGTGAACGTTATTTTTTGTTCTGTCTGCTCTGGGTGCGCTTAGGCAATGCTGAAATATATAAAACAACTTCTGTAATACCCATATTTGCGCATATAAATAATTTTTCTTTTCTTTTCTTTCTTTTCTTTTATAATTAATTATTTATTTTCCTTTGACGTGAAATTAATGTCTTGGAATTTTAGAGAACTGAGTGTATTGCAAGCTTGTTAACTGGTCTGTTTATTTGTTTGAGTCAAATTTCGTAGTTCAAATTAGACCCCTTCCTCTCAACAGATTGATTCTGAATATTTTTTTATTAGCTTGCAACGTATCTTTGTTCGGGTGGAAACTGCAACTCAATTCTGAAGCAGATATTTTCAACTGATTGAGATAAAATTTTGTATACTCCTATAGTTTGGATAACCATGCAATTATGTATACTCAGTATTGTTGTAAATCCAAAAATGGATATCGCAACAAAATGGCGAATTACATAATTTTTGTACAACCCACCCATTATGGGTTTTAAATGAAAGGGCCTAAATCCTAAGAAATAAATAAATTCCAGCATGGGCGCCACCACACGGAGGACATATTTTTGTACAGCACACCCTATTTGTATCGATTAAAGAGGCTGCTCAACTTGTAAAATAAGATACATGATGTAATTTCAATATTTTTAGCGCATTTAAATAAAAGTTTGCTTTAAAAACTTTTTTTTATTTTATAGGTACATACCTATATACTCGTAACAGCACGTAAAGCCGCGGGGCACGTCTAATAACTAAATAAAAACCTGACACATCAGCTGGACAATATTTTTTAGACTTTTTAAGACACTTGGCTGCAACCCTTTTTGCGTCCCACTGCTGGGCACTGGTCTCTCCCCATTATTGGGGAGGCCTGGAGCTTACTCCACCACGCTGCTCCAATGCGGGTTGGTGGAGATGCGGGTTAGTGGCCAACCCGCTGTCGGATGTTTTCAAACCGCCCATAAGGCCTCCGACAAGGTTTAACGACTGTTATCTATCGACAACAACCGGGACCGACGGCTTAACGTGCCCTCCGAAGCACGGAAACGCGCATGAAATTTTTTGCCGCTAGCGGTCACCCATCTCACACCCGACCGCGCCCGTTTCGCTTAGTTGCATAGATCGTTTGCGTTCTACGCTAACCGCCGGGCCATGCGCGCTTCCTTTAAGACACTTACTATAGTAATATTGTCAAATCAATACAGTGAAAATAAATTTTCAAAATATTTAGATGACCCAACCATGAAACCTTGGAACCATCAGTCATCCTTGACATCGTGATATGCAATAAGTATTTAAACCCTTATCATTAATGCAAATCCCGTGATGGATGGTCCATTACCTGAAATTACCCACTGCACCATTGAACAACTTTACAACGACGGAGAGAACTATGTGTATAATTATTGTCTTTAATATAATTAATTAATGGACTCCAATATTTTTTGTCTTATTCCTGGGACTCTCTCCGTGTGGAGGTCTGGAGATTACTTCACCATGCTGCTCCCATGCAGGTTACTGGAAATGCAGCTTAGTGGCCAACCCGCTGTCGAATGTCTTCGAGCTGTGTATAAGGCCAGTATGCCAGACACAAACTACCAAGAGCCTAATTTCAAATTACTGCCTCACTAGCATTCGAAGTCTTCGCGGCAGTCCAGTATGGTAACCATTGCCATATAAGTCTGATATCACTGAGCATTCCAAAGTATAACCACGTTCGTCGGTATACTTTGTTCGCAGTTCTAGGTTGCAAGATGCAATTGGTGTAAGAGTCACTTCAAGAGACCCTTCTTAATGGGGTTCTGGAGTTTGACCAACGTCTAGATTTATTCTTTTTTGCACCTGATGTATTTCGCAGAACAGTTGGAAGGTATCTTGAAACATTGTAAACGCATTGAACGTAAAGTCTGTAATGTTTACATTTTAATATCATCTATACAAATAAATAAAATTGGAGTGCCTGTTTGTGCTATTTAAATAATAGCTTTTTACAACATGCATATGAATATATATACGGTACATAGGTATACTAAAATAACATTTTTTACAATTTTCGTCTGTCTCTCTGTCTGTCTGTCTGTCGGTCTATCTGTCTGTTTATTCCGGCTAATCTGTAAAACGGCTGGACCGATTTTGACGGGACTATCACTGGCAGGTAGCTGATATAATAAGGAGTTACTTAAGTTACTTTTATTTTAGAATTTTTCTATTAAAGTCCACGCGGACGAAGTCGTGGGCGGCCTCTAGTAAATAAATAAATAGTGTGTGACAGATCGACCGGAGAAGTACCACCGCAACATCCACTTCTAGAATTCTACTGCATTCAAAAGAAATTCTGTTGTTTTTCGGTGGAAAGGTGCAGTTGCCGGTCAGACTTACACGTGGTGACCATCAGTATTCAAAATGGCTGCACCCCTTCATACGACCATGGGCTACACTTTAACTTACTTGAGGTTGTGTGTAAATGTCCATGTTCTGCAGCGACCACTTAACGAGCCTGCAGGTGATCTGATACTCCATTAAAAAAGTAGTTAATGCATTAAATCTCCATAATGGGTCCATAATTTAAAGTCCGCAACGAGTGCAAATGAAGGCAAAGAAGTTGATGGATGGGATAAATTTGCAACGCACTCCATTCATCAAACTATATGCTGCTGCTGACGGGAAAATACTTGACGCCTTTTTAGGGTACCGTAGGCGAAGGTCATAAAACGAGTCCTTATCGACTAATCTCTGAAACAGCCGGACCTATTTTGGCGGGTCTTTCACTGGCAGATAGCCGATGTAATGAGAAGTAACTTAGGCTACTTTTATTTTAGAAAAAATCTGCTACTAAAGTCCGAACCGCTGACGAAGTCGCGGGCGGCCGCTAGTATCAGATTAAGTTGATGACATTTTGTTCGATATAGGGCGCAGGTACTTCGAATTAAAATAACAGTTCAGAAACATGTTTTTTCAGTTATCGATACAGTGCAGACACGTTCTAGTAAACTAGCCATCGGTTCACTTTAATATCTGATTGCCTTAAGTAACTGATTACTGACGACCTACTGATGTTTTTTACTACTTCGTCCAGTTTTAAAGAAACTGGCATAAACATGATGCAAAAATTTTACTTGACGCCAGCAATTTGAGTTTACGACGCCATAATTAAAAAATTTATATAGATCTTAATAAGCACTTACCGCAAATATAATTTTCTAGTACGGAACCCTTTATATGCGAGTCCGCCAGCACTTTGCCATTTTTTTCTTCTTGGGCCAGCAGTGTTCTCGGTTTTGCCCCTTCTAAATAGCATTTTGTTGGCCGACCAAAGTGCAGCCCATTTTAAAAGTACTAGGGAAGTAAAGTTATTTCTGCAACCATGTGACATTAGAATTTAATTATACTTACTATGAGTCCAAAAACAATTTTTATCATCATTTTTCTTCACTCGAGGCATTTACAGTTATCAATTATCTCACCATTACGAATGCATAATTTAAAGAGTTGTGAACATGAGTAGGTAAAAAATGTGATGGATGGCCATTCGTTACAAAGCTCACCATTCATCCAAACGGCTGCTCGCAGGAAAATGAAAATTATGCGCCGTTTCTTCATTAAACACGTTATGTTCCGTAATTCAAATGGGAAAATGCCTTTCAAAATCATTTTACTTTCCTTATGACTATCTGTCTGTGTCGCAGAGCTTTTTTAAACATGGAGTTATTAATTGTGTAAAAGTATAAAAAACCTGAAGTTGGTAAAAGAAAAGTGTAATCTGGGAACTGATACGTAAAAAAATAACGTTTAAATGTAATGAAAACAAGAATGGACTTAGGATTGAGCCCTGTAGAACCCCCATTTCTAGAGATGATCCAGACGATATTTTATCATTCACTTCGATCCTATGAGCACTTTCTCTCAAAAAGATTAATATTAATATTATGAGCTCCTTGGAAAATCAACCATAAGCCAACCTTTGATGCGGCACATAAATCTAAAGCAAGGAGTGAATGTAGGAAAATCCTAAAATATATAATCAGAACCTATGAGATTAAATTCATAGCAATGATCAAGCAAATAATGCTGTAAATTGAATCAAGAAAGCAAGTGATACCGCGGGGCATGGTTTATATACTTTTAAAACTTTAATCTATGCATGTATGTATGTGTGCTTAAAGTTTTAGAAAGTTTTTCAAAGAATTTTCGCAAGTTAGGTCCACAAAGGATATTCCTTACGCTTCTAAATCCATTAAAATTTGTCCAACTTTCCTTAGTACACACTGCGACCTTTAGATTCTTTAAGTTGTTAGGATTTCTTGTGATTAGTTATAAGATAAGCTGTGGCCATAGTAGTGTCCAGTGTACATAAAAAATAAAAACGGGCCTAAGATCAAACACCGCAAAACCCACATCGGTAGGGATTCGTAAAATCTTTATTACCAGAGTATATAAAAACAAAACTTAGCCTGCTGCTACTCTTTTTGCCTTCTACTGCTAGGCATGGGGTCTCTCCTAACGTTAGCCTAGGCCTAGAGATAACTCATCCACACTGGCCCTATGCGAGTTAGTGGTCGACCGGCTGTTGGATGCTTTCACCCTGCCCATAAGATTTGACTAAGTTTAATGACCTATGTATCAGTGACAAGTGTTATAACTTTACGTGTGATCAGAAGCACGGAAACGCGCACAAATTTCGACACTAGCAGTCATCAATCTTACACTTTCTTCGCAGCAATGACCTTTCAAACGCAAGGGCGCTGCTATTATACTTCTAAAACTTTACGGAAACTAGGCATTCAAGTTTTCTCTTATTTACTTCATATTATACTCTGTACATTCAAGGGATCTTTCCACGAGTTCGGACCACAAAGGCTAATCCTACGTCTAAATCTATTAAATTTTGCCCAACTTTCTTTATTACAAGAACCTCTATCTGATATCCTACAACTTTTAAGGTTTCCTTATGATTTATTACAAGATTAACTGAGATCAATGCTTTTAACGACGTAACATGCACAAAGGTATATAAAGACAAAAATGGTCTAAATGGGACACGCCGCACGCGTGTCTACACATAATATATTTTTCATATCACATGTAATGAAACAACGAGTCTTGATTTCTGTTTTGCCAGTAGAAACAAGACAATTTCAAACCAATACGAATGTGTCAGTCAGACCCGGCACCTTCATTTGTTTATTATTTACGTCTTTATTTCAAATCTGTTAGAATCTCATTGACAACTATCGTCAAATCGTTGTCAAAAGATATTACTGCGCTATTTGTCTGAAATAGTCTTAATTCGACTGGCTACAGAAATCAAAATCAAAACTCGGTGTTTCATTACATGTGATATGAAAAATACAGTGTGTGGCACGGGATGTAAAACGATTTCAGACCAGGGCGATGACAGCCTTCGCTTCGCTCGGACAGCCACCTCTCGCTCTCGTCAGTTATCGTCTTGTTTCACCCCTTGCCACACAATATACTATTACTTCATATTAGGAATACAAAATGTTCCCTTATGAATTTTATTTTTTTCCGGTAATCACCTTTAGCTGCCCGTTTGGGCTATATGTTGAGCTGAGAGAAAAAAGGCGGCGGAAAAAAATCTCCCAGCAGCATATGAGATAACAGAATGGCTCAAAATAAAGAATACTTACCTCTAAAATTTTACTACAGAGCAATAAAATATCCTCTCTAACACAAGGTACATAGGGCGCCTCAGGTATATTTAGGCATCCAAGTTTCCTTTCCATTACTCGATATACTCGTACTCTGTACATTCACGGGATCTTTCCGCAAGTTTCGGCCACAAAGGCTAATCCTACGTCTAAATCAATTAAACTTTGTCCAACTTTCGTTAGTACGCACCACGACCTCAAGGGTCTTTAAGTTTTAAAGATTTCTTATGATATTTTATTCTCAAAAGGAATATTAATGTGGGTCTGTGAATGTGAAGCGTTATTTGTTTTGGGCGTAGGTATTTGGAAAATCAATTTCTACTAGTGGGTCGCCAGCTTAGAGCATCAAAGGTAACTCACCCTGACGGGAGTCATACCTACCTGTTAATACCTTGATGCTCCAATTTGGTCGCCAGTGGAGTTTTGGCAGGAAGTCATATTGTTCTCTTGTTTTATTTTTACTTTCTTGGTGTATTTTTGAGTTATATCGAATAAATTTGATGGAATTTTGTTCGATATAGGTTAATTATAGTGCACGATTGTTGTAAATTAAAATAACAGCGCGAAAATAGGTTTTTTCGGCTTGCCTCTACAATTCCATTGGTCACGTTCTGGTAAAGAAGCCATCGCTTTACTTGAACATTTGTGTGGCTCTGACTAGACTCACGAATTACTAACGACTTACTGATTTTTTTCTATGACTACTAAGTGATGCAAAAAATAGACTCGACGCTGGACGCACAATAGTTTGCGATGCCATTATTGAAAAATAAAACAAATATTTTAAAGGTCGGAACAATTATGTATATGGTAACAAATAATGTTGTTTGCATTATGTAAAATAATTGTATTGATTTAATAACAAAAAAATCTTCAAACTCAATGACAGGTGCAATATCCTTTTAAGCATATCCCTGTATTGTGAGTACCGATGTATGAAAAGTCAGTTTGTGATGCGTTATTTTATTAGATACTAACCTTCCACCAGCGGCTTCGCCCACGTGGACCCGTTTAATGGGTCTCCGTAGGATAAAAATAGCCTATGTGCTATTCCAGGCTTCATTGCTATATTCAAATCATAGGCGTTTAGCCAGTTGCTTTAACTGCATTGACCCTATTACTCGTTTTCACGTAGGAATGAAGAATTTTCCCGCAGTAAAAAGTAGCCTATGTTACTCAAAGTAAATGTAGCTTTCTAATGGTGAAAGAATTTTTGAAATCGGAACATTTGTTTTTGAGTTGATTCATTACAAACATACAAAAATACAAAAAATACAAATCTTTCCTCTTTGTAATATTAGTATAAATGGGCATTTTCGGACAATCAACTCTTACGACCATAAAAAGTTTGCGGTGAAAAGATTTTAGTCCACATTGCCCATTTATAAAGAAAAATACACTTCTTTGCAAGTACAAAAAGCTAAGTTGTTATTATTCGCATTTAGTTCCTGACGTGACTTGAACACATAATTTTCGAACAGTTTCTGACAACTAGCAACTATACTGAAATATTTATGTGCGTACTGATTTTAAGTTCATATTGTTCATATTGATGAATATTTCGTAACGTAAATAAACTTTAAAAATTGCTGTGAATAATGAATACCTACATTTTAAAGGATTTTTGAGTATACTTCAGAATTTTCGGTGAATATGTACAAATAAAACACATTTTCAAACAATTTTTGAAAACTACAATACTCGTATAGTATTTTTAATACAGTTGCTCAAAAAGTGGCATATTGCAGGGACGTATAGCGTTCGGGAAGTGGGCTACACACTCGTGTTTTTTCTTTACCTTTTCCGAACTCGTGCATTTTCTTTCCCAACTGTCAAAATAATGTCTATTAAAAAAAACCAACCACGAAGTTTTAGAAGTTATTATGATTCATGAAAAGATTTCTAAAAAGAAGCTACTAATTTGTTTCAATATCAGATTTATTGATTTGATTCAATGAGTTAGGTTAGGTTTCATTTCATTTCATCTCATTAACATTTTCATTTCGTATCAATAAAAAAATTCTACTGAAGACTTGGCTGTATGGGCATAGTTCCCTTTGCCTACCCAGAATGGGTGAAGAAAACAAAAAAATTCTCTGCTTATATTATTTTACGGTTGGCGCCATTTTTCAAAACTGATCTTTGCGAGTTTAGATGATTAGTTAGTTGAGTGTATTGTGATTTTATTATTTTATTAAATTGCTTCATTTTTTCGCAACTGTATTAAAAATAGTCGTTCAGTACACGTGCGGAACCGTCATTGGAAGGAGTTCAGACTGTCAACCCTCACCTTCGGCTGCGCCTCGGCTCGGGTAGACATTTGTCGGAACTCCTTGCAATGACAGCCTTTCCGCACTTGTAATGAAATATACTTTGTAACTCTTTTTATGTACCACTGAGCAGCGATGGCCGAGTGGTAAAAAACCGCGGTTTTCGACGCGATCGATCCCGGGTTCAAATCCTCGGCGCGCACCTCTAATAAAGAAATTTGTAATGTGCGCGTTTATCGCTGCTCCACGGTGATGGAAAATATCGTGATATTTCATTGATTACGATGTTCTCCATCGCCGTGCATGCCTGAGAGAAATTCATTATTTCTCGAAAGCATGACGTCCACCAATCCGCACTTGGCCAGCGTGGTGGACTATGGCCTAAATCCCTCTCACTTGTGAGAAGGAGACCTGTGCCCAGTAGTGGGACATAAAAAAGATTGAAAAAAAAATGTTCCACTGCTGGGCCCAGGCAAGTCTCCTCACGTGAGAGGGTTGTAGGCCATACTTCACCACGCTGGCCTTGCGGATTGGTGGACTGGTGGATAATCATATACAAACCAAACTTCGTGGTTCGTAGGATACTATTTTTATTATTTCATTTAATCTGCGGCATAAAGTTAATACCTATATCCTCTTTTTGAATCGATAAAATTCATGGGTATACATATAAGTAAAATTTGCTAAGCTTAGAATTGTTTTCTGTAGGTGGTTGAACTATTTTGGTTCGCTCATAATATAATATGATCATAAATAAACCGAACAAAAAGGCAGACGGGCCGCGTGGTGTTAAGCGATCACCGTCGCCTATGGACACGGGCAACCCCAGGGGAGCCACCCGAGGGCTTTAGGCTATATAACATCATGCATTGACTAATACCGAAGTCCACGCGGACGAAGTCGCGGGTGGCCACTAGTAACGTTTATGTAGCGTTTAGAAAATAGCCGGTTTTAAAAACCGTGTATTAAACTTTACGGCCCATCCCTAACCTTACTTAGTTCTGAAGTCTTAAAACAATTTCTAATCTAAACTCTATGAAACAATAGTCTTAAAATAAAACGTAGTCATCCAATAGAGAAAAGAGTACATTTACCCTTTTTCTAATTCTAAATGCTATGTTCTTGTAAAGTACAATAGGATTATCCAACTTGTCCTAAGCCCGGTCCTAAGCAAACTTTGTAAAACAAACGGGACACCTTCGGGTACTTAAATAAAAACGAGATGTCCTTTGTAATTTATGCTTGCCGTGAATCTCGTCAGTGTGATTTTCATCTGGATTAAGGCATTTAACAAAACCATATGAAGCTTATCTTTTATTTGATTGGAGTAGCAGACGAACATGAAGGCCACGTTGTGTTAAGTGGTCGCTGCAGCGCATGGACACCTACATACAACCTCAAGCAAGCATAGGTAAGTCTTGTCTGAGGTCGTATGCAGCTGCGCTGATACTCCGGAGGCTGGTGGTCGCCTCATGTAAGTGTGGCCGGCAACTGCACGTTTCCACCGAAACACAACAGAATTGGTCCACGGCAGAAGTGGGTGCAGCGGTGGTACTTCCCCGGGCGAACGATAACAGTTCTACCACCTACACATATGCAGTTAAGCCGAAATACGGAAACGCGCATGAAATTTTTTGCCATTAGCGGTCACCCATCTCACACCCGACCGCGCCCGTTTGGCTTAGTTGAATAGATCGTTTGCATTCTACGCTAACCGCCGGGTCATGCGCGCCTCATAATAATAATAATACTTAGTATTACTATAATAATAATAATACCTAGCAGAAAACAAATTACATAAATGCAAACCAAGTGGTGTTGAGTAGTTGCTACGTGCTAGAAGCAAGCCCGACTCTTTCCTGGGGCCGTACTCAACATACACATATGCATATGCTCTGGAAATAGATGGGCGCCTCACCAAAACAAAATTCAAACCTGCAGGTCCAATACCTACACTGAGTCCCTGTAGCTTCGGGATTAAGAATAGAGCTACGGTATCCCCTGCCTGATCGTAAGAGGCGACTAAAAGGGGACTTCCGGGGTTGCGGACGGGAAGAGTCAGAGCTCGATCCGTCCAGCCAGCAGCCCCGGGAAGGACGGCGGTGTGTGCGTGTGGCCGCATGCCGCCGTAAACATCGGTAGGTGCAGGAGAGCACATCTGCTCTCCCGAAGGTGGGCCCGTTCTAGGGCGTCGTGCGTGGAGGCCACCGGTGCGTTCCTATGGAGATCCCGGAGTCCTCACAAACGCAGAGGCAGGCCACCGAGGGGGTTTTAGTGCGGTCAAATCCCACATAACCCGGTATCCTCTCCCTAACCAAAAAAAAGGTGATTCACTGACAAAATCCCTACTAATATTATAAATACTGAACCAATTATAATGAAACTTGGAAAAAAGATAGAATGGACCTTGGGACGTAGGATGGTTTTTATCGGGAACCTATAAAACGGGTACATGCGGACGAAGCCGCTGCCGGAAGGCTAGTAATAATATATAGGCAGAACTTTTTCCATGGTCAATTTTTTTAGTACAAACCACAACTGGTTCCAGGGAACCATGACATTCTTTATAAGTTATCGTTTTGAAAATTATTTTCTAGTCTCCGAAAAGTACAAACTTGTGTATATAAGCAGATTAAAACTTTATCCTTTTTTGCTATACACGATCGAGTAAAGAATACTTTTACCTTACCGGATCCTAAACAAACCCAAAGAAGGGTACTGCAGGAACACATCGCTCTCTGTACATACAATTTTATAAGCTATGCTAAATTCAAATATATTATTAATTTTTAAATATCCATTTTTTACACGCGAAACATAGAAAACTGGCAGATGGGCTGCATTATGACGACTCCTGTAGGCAGTGATCTGCCAAACAAAGGTCCCGGGTAAAACTCCCGGCAAGGTAGAAATCGTTTTTTTTTTCAACATTTTTTTTGTCCCACTGCTGGGCACAAGTCTTCTCGCACAAGTGAGAGGGCTTTAGGCCATAGTCCACCACGCTGGACAAGTGCGGATTGGTGGACGTCCTGCTTTCAAGAAATTATGAATTTCTCTCAGGCATGCACGGCGATGGAGAACATCGTAATCAATTTAATATCACGACATTTTCCATCACCGTGGAGCAGCGATAAATGTGTTCACCCACAACACAGGGAATTCTAGCTGTTGACTATGATATCGTTACATACTCGTATTTATTTATTTATTTATGTCAGTAATCACCGTCGGTAATTAACACTAGTAAGCCCAGAGGAATCACCTGAGTATTGCCTTCCAAACAGAAGAATCTTCTATGTAGTTTTTGCAAGAACACCATATCATCGTTCACAAAATACCTCAGCTGTAAGCAGTAAAACACCTCAACTTTATTCGATCCTAAACAAACCAGGTACACATCGCTCTGTAACTAATGTCTGCCGTAAATCTCCTCAGAGCGATCTCCGTTTGGATAACGTTAAGGGTTGTGCGTTGTGCGTTAGCTGGTTAAGTGTTCAGGAATAGTAAAAGACGCAAGAAATAATAATAAAATATATTTTTCATATCACATGTCATATAGTATATTTTTCATATAACAACGAATTTTGATTTCTGTTTTGCCAGTCGAAATAGGACAATTTCAAACCAATGCGAATGTGTCAGTCAGAAACAACGTTGTTTCTTCCCTAGGGGAGAAACAACGTTGTTTCTACCCGGCACATTCATATTTATGTCTTTATTTCAAGTCTGTCAGAATCACATTTGTAATAAACAAAAGAAGATCAAAACTCGCTGTTTCAATGCATGTGATATGAAAAATCATAATCGTCTGACAGCTGTCGTCAAATCGTTGTCAAAGATTTTATAGTATAAGATATTACTGCGCTATTTGTCTGAAACAGTCTTACTTCAACTGGCTACAGAAATCAAAACTCGTTGTTTCATTACATGTGATATGAAAAATACAGTGTGTGGCACGGGATGAAACAAAGACGATTTAAGACCAGGGCAATGACAGCCCGAGCGAACGCCCTCGTCAGAAATCGTCTGGTTTCACCCCTTGCCACACAATATACTATTATATTTTTTTGACGTGATAACGTCTTTAAAATCGTTTTAGTCGGGTGACATGTTCAGAAACTTGTGTCACACCAAAACCTCACGAGCGCGATCGCAGGTATAACGAGAGAGAGACGGACCGATCTCCCGTCTCAGCTGCCAGTCATTCCGTGACTGGCAGCTGAGACGGGAACTTGTGACGCGGAATCCTCACGAGCGGAGGCTGGCATAGCGTTCGAGTGAGTGGACCGATCTTCCGTCTCTCTCACTCTAGCGGCATACAAACGAATGGAGATTTTCTCGTGCGGACGTTATCACGTAAACATCTCGATCGTAAACCTACTTTACAAACAATTTGCCGTTTTTTATTTATTTATTATATTCAAAAAGATATTGACTGTAACCTTTTTTAGGTCCAATTCCTGGCACAGGTTACTCCCAATTAATAGGGAGGACCTGAACTTAACTCACTACATTGCTCTAATACAGGTTGTTGAAGATGCGGGTTTGTGGGCACCCGCTGTCAGATGTTTTGAAACCGCTCATAAAGCTTCGAAAAAGGTTAAATAACTGCTATCTGTAACCGGGACCAACGGCTATGTCACTAGCGGTCACCCATCCCCGTCGCCCCGTCGGTATTGCTTCATCATTATCATCATCAGCCTTTCATCGTCCATTGCTGGACGTAGGCATCCCCTAAAGTTCGCCACTCCTCCCGGTCCTGCGCCTTCTGAATTCAGCGGCTTCCCGCTGTCTTCTTTAGATCACTCCTTTTGCGGAGACATGATCGCCATTCTAGGATCTTTCTCCCCCGTCGGTTGTCGGTCCTCTTAACTATATGCCCTGCCTATTGCCACTTCAGCGTGCAAATTTTGAGATTTTTCGTTCGTCTATAGATTTCATCGTTACGGATTCTGTCGCAGCATACAGAGAATTACCAAGCATAGCTCTCTCCATGACTCGCTGAGCGACCTCGAGCTTATGGAAAAGGCTAACTGTAAAAGATCATGTCTCAGCGTAATAGGTCATCACTGGCAACACACACTGCTCGAAAACTTTCGACTTCAGGCACTGAGGTATTCTGGATGAGAAGACACTTTGTAAGTGTCCATTTTCGTATTACTTAACTGCGTAGATCACTTGGGTTTTAAGCTAGCTGCTGGGCCATGTGTTCACTTTTACCATTACATACTCAATCCTAAAAAGTCTCAAACAAACCTGGTCCAGGTACACTCCACTCTGTAACTAATGTCTTCGTAAATGTCCTCAGAGCGATTTCCTTTTGAATAACATTAAGGTGCCTTGTGCTTTTGCTGGTTAGTGTTTAGCAAGAATAAAAGCAATCATGGCAAGAAAGAAATATTTTTCAAAACTAACCAGTAAGATGATTACTACCAGCCATTTAGGTTAGGTTAGGCCAGTTAGGTTATTTTCACGTTTTCCAAATATTTACTTTTTTTAAATTAAAGACGAAGAAAAAAATTAAAGACTCACAATTATGACTTATTTTCACGGACACTTCAATAAGAACCACTTTAAAAATCTGTTGACTCAAATTAAGTCAAGGATGCTTGACCTTCTTCACGCCTTCTTGATCCAGGTTCAATAAGAATTATTTTGGGTAATTTTCTGTTAACTTTTCTTTTTGTTTCTTTCAAAACAATTTGAATTCGTTGTAAAAACTGCCAGTATGGCTGCAACCCTTTTTACCTCCCATTGCTGGGCACAGGTACAAGGGGGGAGCCATTAGTGGAACCCGGTGTCGGATGTTTTCAAACCGCCCATAAGGCCTCCGACAAGGTTTAACGACTGTTATCCATCGACAACAACCGGGACCGACGGCTTAACGTGCCCTCCGAAGCACGGAAACGTGCATGATTTTTTTTGCCGCTAGTGGTCACCCTTCTCACACTCGATCGCGCCCGTTTGGCTTATTCGCATAGATCGCTTGTGTTCTACGCTAACCGCCGGGCCATGCGCGCTTCATGTAAACTGTAACTGCCAGTATACGTAAATGTAAAAGGGGTTGAAGTTCTTGGTTCGGACCAACGACTTCCACACCTATAAGCCTATTTTTGACGTGATAACGTCTTTAAAATCGTTTTAGTCGGGTGACATGTTCAGAAACTTGTGTCACACCAAAACCTCACGAGCGCGATCGCAGGTATAACGAGAGAGAGACGGACCGATCTCCCGTCTCATCTCGAGCGCTGCCAGTCATTCCGTGAAACTTGTCACGCGGAATCCTCACGAGCGGAGGCTGGCATAGCGTTCGAGTGAGTGGACCGATCTTCCGTCTCTCTCACTCTAGCGGCATACAAACGAATGGAGATTTTCTCGTGCGGACGTTATCACGTAAACATCTCGATCGTAAACCTACTTTACAAACAATTTGCCGTTTTTTGCAATAAAAACTATTCTATTACTTTTTCTGCGATCCACTGTATTGCACTCCTCATAACGCGAAGCGTTTGAAGTAGTGCACTACTCTCAACTAGCTAGAAAATGTGCTTTTCTTGAACTTTGATTGCCTCTTATCTATGTATTTTGCACCGATTCTTTCATATGAGCACACCGATAAGCAGATGAACTATTAATTTAACATTAGTAAACTAATAAATGAACATTTATTGTGTCTTATATAATTAAAAAACCGATTGAAAAAAATCTTCTATGGACGTCCGTGTTTCTGTGCGTATGGATCCCGTATGTGGCAGCGATAACGTCCGTAATGCACATATCGTTTTTTTTCCCATTCAGAATTGTTTCCTCTGATCTGGTATTGAAAATGGCAGTTTAATTTAGTATTGTTTAATTAATATTGATGAATAAAAAATCCCAATTTTTTATTTCTCTTACGCTTCGTTAAACTTAGAAATAGAATACTTTCACTTTTCATCACTTTTCAAAAAAAAAATATCTACCGTTCTTCATAGTTTTAGTATATCTATATTTTATCTATATCTATATATTTATGTTTATCTTTATTTATAGAGATTATGAGGCGTGCACTTTTGGATTTTTTTGTATATCAAATTTCATTAAAATTGTTTTGGTAAATTGGGCGTTATAACGTATTACTTTCATGTTTATAAGTTTATCGTGTATCGATTTCTATTCACATCTTTTATAGCTGCACGCGTGTAGTGTATTCAGTCCATTAATGAACTGATTGTGTTTCATAATTAATATCCTCCAGAGAAATTTGGAGTCGCTGCCTAAGAATGAGCCTAATTGGCTCTCTTTTGTTTAAAATATTCGTGGTTAATATTCGTACATAATTATAGTCCCAAAAAATATGTCACTATATTTTTTAACGCCTCGCACTAATATGCTTCCAAACAAAAATATTCAAACAGCACCTTGACGACCCGTGCGGCGCAATGGTTACCATGCCAGATTGGCCGATCGGAAGGTCCCGGGTTCGATTCCCGGCGAAGCAGAAAAATTGAATGATGAATTTAAAATTTCTGTTTTCGGTCTGGGTGTTTGTGTTTCTGTTTTTTTGTGTGTCCAAGGCACCCACGACACAGGGTATATTTACCATACTTTAGGGCTATGAGTCTGAAACGTTAACGCAGTAACGAAAAAACTAAAAATTCATCCCCTTTAGTAATCGAACCCAGGACCATCGAAGAGCAGTCCGCCCGGACTCGTCATAGATGATGGTAGAAGAATATTTAAGGGTTGACTACGGCTGCGTCCATTACAGTATTGATGTTTTGGAGTATTTTTCAGTTTCCCCATGATGACGCAATTTGGCGACCCATGTGGCTTAATGGTCACCATGCCGGACTGTCAATCTAGGCTTCCGGAAATGTGAGTGATGTGATAGAGATATAGCTGATGTGAAGTGACAAAAAACGTCGATTTATACTTTAGGAGTCATTTTCTAACAAAAAAAAATCGATTGTCTGTAAAGTCGGTTTACTGACGATAGTTGAACGTGACAACGTCATAAGAAAATACTTGTTGCTATCAACAATTGACACCACATTCACTTTTCACTGCACTTCATACTTGACGAAAACATGTAAATGTATTATTGTATAGCAGCTGTCCACGTGGACGCACCGCAACCATCACTCAAGTAGGAGAGAGACAGATGTCGAACGCTGCCGAACGCGGAGGCCGATTGTGCCTCTTTGTCGCTCGTTCCGCGCTCTCGCTTGCACTTCAAGCCTTAAATGGAACGCCTCAGAGCGGAGTAACGCCGCATGAGTCTTGTTTTTTCGTGCGTACAGCCGACTCTATCGAATTATAAGACGTTGTCACGTCAAAGGTAGACTAGCTCACCTATCTTATTTCGCTCCGCGCGTATAGTACAGTCAGTCCGTTAATGAGCTGATTGTGTTTCATAATTAATATCCTCAAGAGAAATTTGAAGCCACCGCCTAGGAGTGGGACTAATTGGCAATGAAATCATCTCTTTCTTAACAGTTTCGCGGTGAAAGTTCAAAGTTATATCATTAAACAGAAAAAAAACAGAACTGAAAAGATAATATTATAATAAGGCGTATTATAAAACCCCTGCAACGCAATGGTAGCATTAACTATAAGTATAAATTTAAAGCTTACGATAAAATATTTTTGCTAAATTATTGTATCTACAATCATTTAAATGCGTTAACTTTTACAACGTATTTATTCGAAATATTCATTCACGGAATGACTTCTTCATTCATTTACTCTTTCATTCCATTCATTCGAGCGAGTATAACCCTCGATTTTTCGGCTCATTATCATTCGTGAAAATACTTCCTTTTCTACGTGACCCGTTATATAATAGGATTTTTTCTTTTTCTCATAGTTCTGTTTTTTTACGGTAACCTACATATTAACACTTTCCACTTGTGATACGCTTAGGAAATTCAGATTACTGGACATCATGCTTACGCGTAATTTATTTATCTCTGTATCTCTAAAATTAAGTACCTACCTAAAAAATAACCAACATTATATGTTTTGCAGAAACTTTAGTAATTGGCTCATTTGAATTCCACGGTCTCCCTACGTGCCATTAAAGAAAACCTTCATTCAACCGCACTACAGATTCAATGTTTTCCTCAAACCGTCGGCGTTCGCCATACTTTCTTTTATTGCTTTAAGAAATCGGTTCTGATATTATATTAGCTGGTAAAACTTCCATAGTTCAACCGAGGCTGTACTAACGTGGCTCCCATTTCTGCCATGAAGTTAGATGAAAAAGTGCCCTTGCCGACAAGATTTACAGAAGGTGACCATCGGCCTACGGAGTAGCAGCGAAACTACGACCGCAGGCAAGACTCCAACTTGCTTGACATTGTACGAAGTTGTTCATGGGCTGCAAGGACCACCTAACACCGCGTAAACTTAACACTTGCTCGTCTAATACGTCTTTAGAATAAAATAAAAATCAAATAACTATATTTTTAATGGCCACCGCTGGGCGACCTAGCCGAGAGGGATTCAGGCGACATCCACCACGCTGACCAAATGTGAATTGAAAGAAAGAAAACATTTATTACATCTAGAAAAATTCTCCAACAATCATAGTTAACAACAACATAAACTAATATTAAAAATAAAACTTAGCTTTACGAAATATATAATTCTTCATTCATTGGTTGACTTCATTTCCCTAATCTTGGATAATTGCCGTCAAGTAGATGTTTTGTACTTCGACTTTAAAAAAGCATTCGATCGAGTTGATAATGATGTCCTTTTAGCCAAGCTTTGTGGTATTGGATCTGCCCCAGATTTACTTGAGCTATTAGCTGATTATCTTCGAGACCGGCAGCAGTTTGTAAGGATAGGTATTTACGAATCATCAGCTTACCACACACGTTCCGGGGTAAGTCAAGGTTCAATACTTGGACCATTGCTGTTCCTTCTAATGATAAATGACCTCCCGATGGTTTTGGGGCGAGCACAATGTCTTCTCTATGCAGATGATCTCAAGCTTTACACTGAGATACGGACAAATGCAGACTGCTTGGCATTGCAGGATGATATTCGGTCGGTGCACGAATGGAGTATTCTCAACAAGATGGAATTTAATCCTTCCAAATGTAATATTATGAGCTTCGGTCGAAAGTGGCGTCCGATTTTGTTCGAATATAAAATCGGTAATATCACCATGCCCAGAACAACGTTAATGAAAGACCTTGGTGTTACTTTCGACCAAAAACTAACATTCCATGAACATATCACCTCAGTGGCTAAAGAATCTTTTCGGCGATTAGGTTTTGTCCTAAGAAATGCACGAGACTTCAAGTCTGACCATGTTGTGCAGCTTTTATATAGTGCGCTTGTTCGTAGTAAACTTGAGTCCAGTGCCAGCGTGTGGAATCCTCATGAATCTACGTACGAGCTGCTACTTGAAAAGGTTCAGAAAGCATTTCTTAGGGCCCTATACAAACGTAAATTTGGCTACTATCCGTTTATGTATCCGACCGCGTTCCTCCTGGGATGCCTGGGCTTTAATTCGCTGAAGACACGAAGGGCGTATGACCAGTTGGTAATGGCATGCAAATTATTACAAGGCCTTATTGACGCACCTGACCTTCACAACAAATTGGCCCAATTTTACACTCCAAACAACTACCTTCGGTGTCGGAAGCACCAACTTCTCGCAGTACCTTTTAGCCGAACAGTAGCACGACGTAACTCTCCCATACCACGCATGCTGTCTGCATTGAACGCTGTTTTAGAAACTTACCCTAATACCGACTTATTTGCGGACAAATGGGAAACGTTATTAAATGTTTGTTTATGTTTCTGTGAGTTATTCTCTATGTAATAATATGTTTTCTATTAAACTATATTAATGATATGCCATTTAATATTATGTTATTAAATTTTTTTATCTATTTCGACTATTATAAAGTATTGTTAAATTATCATTATTATTATTATTTTCTTGTTATGACATTGAATTAATTTGTATGTGTATTATTGCTATTGGTAGAAGTTGCTTGTGTTAATTAGTGTAAGTGGTACATGTATCGTTCTAATTAACAATAAATAAAATAAATAAATAAAATAAATAAAATAATACAATTCACAAAGAGTAATAAAGATAAATATGTATATAAAACAAAAAAACAAAAGGGTGAAACGCTGCAGAACAACAGGATGAAATGGGACCGAACTCGGCCTGTGCCTGCGCGTCGTCAATGAAATAATATATTGGTGGTTGTGGACGAAAATACAGTAACTAAAAAAATGAGGTATTGCAGAAACTTGTAGTAATTGTCTCATTCCAATTCTGGCTAAAACGTGACTCCATTAAAGAAAACCTTCCATACAAGCGCGCTTTAATTTTGAATGTTTTCCTCAAACCACCGCGTTTGGCACTCGACTAGTTTTCTCGTTACTTTTATTTTTTGGCTCGGAGAAAATTGAGATTCCATGATTATGCAACTTAAGGATTTGGTAATTGTATAGCTACTATGAGTAGCGATTTGCTTAAGATACTTTTTCTTACGAAAGAGGTTCAGATTCAAATCCAGATGCACCTTCGATTAAGAAAATTGTTTTGATTACTTGCTAAATGGTGAAGGCCAATTTACGATTTCTGTATTAAAGGCGGAACCAGGCGTGAAATTAATTAAATAAATTACAAATAAATATACTTTAATAAAGAGAAATTCTTACACAAGAACATGGGTATACTGACAAGTGCTAATAAGAACCACTAATTGGTACGACTTCGCATAAATATAAAAAATCTCTATTATAACGAGCAGGAAAAAAATAAAGTAAGTGTCTGATTTCTATTCACCGGAGACTAGACGCCTAACAAATCGAAACTTGAACTCCGATGCCGTCTCGGTTTTCAGGTATTCTGAGTGAAACTACATAAATCGACACTCGATACTTTAAGTATATCTTAACTTACTAGTGAGTCGCCCACGAGACGTTTGCGTTTATTCAATTAAATATTAAAAATTATGTAAGAACTAAAAGTATGTAAGTTGGGGCTTTGACATTGGAAAAATGGTTAAAAGATCGAGAAAAAAAAGAAACTTGCGTCACATTTTTGAATAACAAATTTTTGACAGATCGGAACCATTTTATGGAAAAATAAAATTGTTTTTAGGGTTCCGTAGCCAAATGGCAAAAAACGGAACCCTTATAAATTCGTCATGTCTGTCTGTCTGTCCGTCCGTAGGTCACAGCGACTTTTAAGCCACAATAAGAACTATACTGTTATGAAACTTGGTAAGTAGATATATCCTGTGAACCACATTTAGATTTTCACACAAGAAAAGAAAAAATAAAAAAAAATTGGGGGGGTTCCCCATACTAAGAACTGAAACTGATTGTTTTTAATGAAACCCATACGTGTGAGTTATCTATGAATAAGTCTTCAAAAATGATATTGATGTTTCTAATATTTTTTTTTCTAAACTGAATAGTTTGCGCGAGAGACACTTCCAAAGTGGTAAAAAGTCTGTCCCCCGTCCCCCCCTGTAAATTCTAAAATAAGAGAATGATAAAACTATAAAAAATATACGATGTATATTAACGTGTAAACTTCCACCGAAAACGAACGAGATCTAGGAAGTAGTTTTTTTAATACGTCATAAATCGTAAACCGTTTTGCGGAATAATGGTGTGCGAGTCCGACTCGCACTTGGCCGGCTTTTTTAAGTAATAAAATATTTAATTTTCTACACATCTACAACTAGAGCTCTATAAAATGAGACAAAAACCGTCCCGTAATCACTGGGGCCTTCACCATTTACAGCAAAAGGAGTACAGGCCGCCCTCCAACCAGGTGGACTGATGACGTGAAGAAGACAGCGGGTAGTCGCTGGATTCAGAAGGCCCAGGAATGGGAGGAGTGGACTATAAAAGGCTGATGGATGGATGGATAAATCACTGGGTCAAAAATTGGCTTGCGCCACTAATATAGGATTCGTGAAATGTAATTAACGATTTCAATCCTTTTCGAGCATAAATTTACATTCCTAAAGAGTTTTTGATGTAAATCACATATAAAAGTGGCGGTAACAATATGTGGCACTACGGTTAACCGCGTGGCGTGCAGAAATGGGCTGTAGTAAATACCAAACGCAAAAATACCGGGATAAATTCCCACTTCTGTTTTTGACGTGATAACGTCTTTAAAATCGTTTTAGTCGGGTGACATGTTCAGAAACTTGTGTCACAAAAAAACCTCACGAGCGCGATCACAGGTATAACGAGAGAGAGACGGACCGATCTCCCGTCTCATCTCGAGCGCTGCCAGTCATTCCGTGAAACTTGTCACGCGGAATCCTCACGAGCGGAGGCTGGCATAGCGTTCGAGTGAGTGGACCGATCTTCCGTCTCTCTCACTCTAGCGGCATACAAACGAATGGAGATTTTTTCGTGCGGACGTTATCACGTAAACATCTCGATCGTAAACCTACTTTACAAACAATTTGCCGTTTTTTTTTCAACCTTTTTATGTCCCACTGCCGGGTACAGGTCTCCTCTTACATTTGAGATGGAATTAGGCCATAGTCCACCACGCTGACCAAGTGCCAATTGGTGGACGTCATGCTTTCGAGAAATTATGATTTTCTCTCAGGCATGCACAGCGATTGAAAACATCGTAATCAATTAAATATCACGATATTTTCCATCACCGTGGAGCAGCGATAAACGCGCGCATTACGAATTTCTTTGTCAGAGGTGCGCTCCGAGGATTTGAACAGGGCATCGTTCGCGTCGAAGACCGAGGTTTCTTATCACTCGACCATCGCTGCTCTTCTTGTCTGTATTTATAATGAACGTCAATCTTTTTGAGGTCTTCGGCTCTAGGTGCCTTTATAAATAGGCGAGTTGATCTGAAAGAAAAGAGCCAGGAGGAGAAAAACTCTTAGCTGTACTATTTTTAATGCCGGTAAATGATATAATGTTTTAAATTATTATTGTTAAAATTATTATAATAAATTAAAATCATACAACATTTTCTGCTTCCTTATTACTTTATTCTTTAGCTATAAATAAATAATAATTATAATGATAATTTATTGATCATAATTTATACATATAAGTACACTGTTTGAAGTACCCTGTCTGCCACTGTAGTTTACACTGTGTTGCAGCAGACAGTATCTTCCCCGTAACTTTGAACATAATAACAATTCAGAGCTAATTTTTTTACATAAAATGCCATAATACAGTTAATAACATATTATAGAAAATTTTAAAAGGTTTTAACAATGTTGATGCTAACTAGGAAAGAAGAAAAATATACAAAAAATAATAAAAGAACAAGAATACAAGAGAACATAGTACAGATCTTAAATAGCATACAGCATAATTAATAAATTGTGTGTGTGTCCGTGTGTGTGTGTGTCTAATTGTGTGAGTGCGTGTATATGTGTATATGTAAAATTAAACATTTTTTATTTAACGCTACATATCAACTTTTCTGTGCTATCATAATCATGCTTTTGTAGCCACTGTAACAATGTTTTTTTAAGTTTAAATAGGTTCAGATGTTTTATTTTTATTTTGGTGTTGATTAAATTATATGTTTTAGGGGTTAAGTAAGAATAGTGTCTTCTTGCATAAGTGCTGTGACATTTGGGGACCGGGCATCTATCTATCCTTTTGTTGTTTATAGGAAACTGTGGAACTGTATCTCTATGATATCGCATGACGCTACTACTACTAACGCTTCACACTTACAGCCCCCAGTAGGTTATATATTATTATACCCTGTGTCGTGGGTAGAGATAGATTCGTTATTGCATTATTTATCTCTGCGTGAAAACATGTATTTTTGACGTGATAACGTCTTTAAAATCGTTTTAGTCGGGTGACATGTTCAGAAACTTGTGTCACACCAAAACCTCACGAGCGCGATCGCAGGTTTAACCCCTCAACTGCCCGCACGACACCTACGGTCTGCGGCGTAATATTCAGTCAAGCGCCCGCATGTACGCTCGTGTCTGCACTCAAGTGGCTCAAATTACAGTGTTGTATTTTAAAACTTTGAGCACTGTCACTTATCGGAATTAAGAAAAAACATAATGCTACAGATAAGGAAGGAATAAAATGCGTCAACAGACTTGCCACCTTGATGTTTTTTTTTTTGTAATTCGATAATATTCTCGGCCGAATTCCATCGACAAACTTTAGTTTAATGTTCCCATACATTTCCTGTTAAAAAAGTATATGTAGGCCTCATATTTGAAATAAACCCATTGTAAAACGACGATCTTGTCTTGAAAATTCAAGTATTGTTTCTTTTAAATATAAGAATGATTATTAGATGTAGGTATATTAAAAAAAACGTCAAAAGTTACAATCGACCCACTTTAGGCAAAGATTGTCGAAATCTCGATGACTCAATTGTTTATATTATTCAACAATGAGTTAGCTTGTTTCAATAGGAACTTGTAGGTATAAGTAAAATGTGTTATGTTAGGCACTTCTGAGAAGCGGCTCGTAATGTAACCCGAGACAAAAAACGAAGTTACAATTTTTAGAAATGAAAACCAGAAGCAGAATATTTAGATCACCATTTAATTCACAAAGCCTTTGATACAATTTACAGGTAACGATTTAAGGTTTCTAATTAACATTTCCTTATACAACAACAATTAAATAATAAGTAAGCACAGATACAGAATTTCGGTACGCAATCGGACAGAGTAACTGCCGTTATTACGATTACAGCACTAATAATCCCTCCCTTAGAGGAGGCCTCGCTTTTATAGGAGTTTTCTCCTACCTCGTCACATTTTTTATTCAACTACCGACGTTAATTCCTAACACGGCCCTCCTGATATCCTGGCGTCCTCGCCAGGCGGTGAAGATCCTTCAATGCCATTGCACTTAAGTAGCAGTGCACTGAAGGAGCGCCCGGTGCCACCCAGGAGCACACCAGAGCGCCACGCACCATACAGTGGCGGAGGCAGCAGCCTTCGAACGCATGCCGACATCACAAGGATTAGCTTCTGCAAATGAGAACAAACCAAACTAAATCTTAAAGATCGGCCTATCGTATGAAGCACTTTTTGGAATTTAAAGTTTTTGTAATAAATCTAACAATTAGGCTTTGAATCATAAAGCTTGAGATGTTCTAGTGACTTAACAGCAATTTATAACAGGCACATCTAGATAAGAATTAAGCTTATAAATGAGATATTTCATTAAAGTTTTGGGACAGCCATTAAAACGAACTTGTTTTGTGAAAGGAAAAATTATTAACATATACGAGTACCAAAATTATTAATCAGTAAAATAAAGAATGAGTTTTGTCCAACTATTTCGAAATAAGAAAGCACTGTTGCTTTTTTTAAATAAATGTACTAGTAGCACCATCTAGTTCAAAAGTTTAGTATAATTATTATAAATAAAAATTTAGTATATATCACTGAGCTCCTTTTTAACCACGATTACATCCGGCCGTCCTGCTCACACGTTCGTCCTCGATCGTGTACGGTCTGACGCAAGAACTGCAAAATAAAGCAAGTGCTGTTAAAATCTAATATTTTTCTTAATTTTTTTATGACCATTCTTACAATACCGGCTCGCATATGAACTTGAGTAGCCCAAACTGTTAACAAACACGGCTTGACTAGGTGATGTTCGTATAAAATCACACTAGTCGTGTATTACCGCATTGCTATCTGTAACAGTGTTCACCACAGATTTCTGTTGCACATGGTTAACAAAAACACGGCTTTAACTAGGTAATGTTCATATAGGATCACACTAGTCGTGTATCACCGCATTTTAATCTGTAAAAACAGTGTTCATCAGATTTCTGTTGTACATATATTGTTCATAGGCACTCTTCATAGGTAAGCAGATATTGCAGAAAATGTATTAGGCCATTATTAAGTGTTTTCTCAAAAATGACATGTTGAAAAAATTAATATATCTATACTAATATTATAAAGAGGAAAGATTTGTATTTTTATATGTTTGAAATGAATAAACTCAAAAACTACTGTTCCGATTTTACCTTTCGCCATTAGAAAGCTACATTCACCCTGAGTAACATAGGCTACTTTTTGCCGCGGGGAAATGCTTCATTCCTACGTGAAAACGGGTAATAGGGTCAACGCGGTTGAAGCAACTGGCTAAACACCTATGATTTTAATATAACAATGAAGCGTGAAACGGGCCCACGCCGGCGAAGCTGCTGGCGGAAGGCTAGTATATGCATAAATTAGGACCAACGTTCTTCGAAGTACTTTTAGGCCCAATAAAACTAACAAAAAATTTACCAATATAGAGAAAAAACTGTTGGGTCAGATAGGGTGTAAAATATAAAAATGAAGTCACCAGTAAAGCCCCCGGGGTTACAGAGCCCGCGGGTTGTATGCTAGCATTTTTCTTAATATTTTGAACTTGCTGTCAATAGTACACAGTGTGTTACACTTTGTTACAAATGTTAATAGCACCATGGTAAAAGCGTGCTTAAACCAGTAGAATGTTTTATTACAAGTTCAGCCAATATCGTCACGCTGTCATCACTAGTAATACCCAGGCATTACACAGTCTTGGCCAATAGACGACACTGTCATCTACCAAAAATAAAAATTCGATAGCAGACATAATGCCAAGTTCGAAAAAAAACTTATTTGTACATTGAAACACAAGCGTAACATTAAGAAAATGAAATTTTATGAACAAACTTATATAGGAAAAGTAATTTGTTATTACGAAAAGATTTATGTAACTCACTGTCGGTTCACTATTGCTACCAGCTAGAATAACAATGTGCACAGTCAGAACTGACCAAATCACATGTCCTCGTGTTCTCCCGTAGTAAAGGTACATAGGTTGAAGCTCGGCCTACCTGACATTACTCTGCTACAACTTACAAAACCACTTCTGAAGAAATCTTTACTGATCACAGTCAGTAACAAATGTTCAAATTGGTCAGCGATAAAGGTATGTAGGTAGTCGAAAAAAAAAACTCCCTGTACCTATTTCATCTGAAAATGGTTTAGCAATTTGTGCGTTAACAAAATGATTAACAAAGTAAAAGGTAGGTAGTCAAAAAAGAACAATAGTATCCAGTATAAACCTTATCTGTAAATGCACTAGACATCAATTAAATCTGACAAACAAAACGGTTATATCACATTATACCGTTGGTTTATAATTGAGCTTGCTTAGTGTCACTTATTTACCTTAAAAATTCATTAACCATAAAAAGTAAGTAATAGGTAAAGAGCAACTTTCTTTTTAGTACTGTTATTCTTGGTTGTCTCTGCTTCAACCACTGATCTAGAGTGTCATTTTTAAGCTTCCATCACCCATTCTCAACTTGCTTCCTTCATTAGAGGAAAGTCTGAAAACTCAAGAAAAATCTCAAGGTTTTGTCCCATGTTACTTGAATAAAAATTGATAGATACTCGTGACTCTCAGCCATAGAGCTCTCAGCCAACAACTTTGATAGTTAATTATACGAATACTCATAGCATATGCAATCTATATAAAATATCAACGGTCACTTTTAACTTTAAGATAGTATTCTCGGTTATGCAAGTTTGCCAAAATTTACTTTTGGTACAGACCAACCAATTCAATTTTTAAAGAAAAGATTAAACGTCTTTGTTTAATGTCTTACATTTGTAGGTATTCAGAAAAATATCAGATACCAAGTTTATAAATTGACTTCTTGCTTTGAAATGACTACAAATATTCAAAAACACTGTTTTACGGAAATAATTGCGTGCACTCTCGATTCGGAAATATTTAACAAAAATGTTGCCATTACATACTCCCCAGTGACGGTACTGTACTCGTTGGGTACAAATAAATACTTTTGAAAAGGTAAAAGTAACCGACTGTAAGAACTAGGTACTCATTTTCTTCATACATAAACTTATCTCATAAGCAAAGGATAAGCAGAGTATTTTTAAAGTAACAAAATAAAAATTGCTTTTTCACTTGGATTCGCAAAACTAGTAACAAATGTAGCATTAAATTTTTATCATGGATACGTCTAGTCGAATCTTAGATACAAAATACTTCTCTGGGGAAACTACAGATTTCATTAAAGCGTTTATAGCATAAAAGAGATGTATTCGCGCTATAGCTAATACCACTCCATTAACAAGCTGCGAGCCTCTCTTTAAAGGTTTAAAATATTAAGTGTGCCCTGTCTGTACATATATGAAGCCCGTTTATTTGTAAAGACAACTTTTTATTTACAAGGAAAGATGAATATTGTAAATTTCTTACTTGTTTCCCTGATAAGACTATTGGTGCCTGCCAATAACCTAGTCAGCTATAAGGTCAAAAAATTGCTACCACATGTGCGTCAAAATTAACAATAAATTACCGACAAATATTTAAAGCTTCACTATGGTAAAAATTAATCTTTACAATGACTAATTTATGGGTGAACAGAAATTTGATACTTATCGACATAAATTATAAAATACGAAAAATTACATATATTTGCATAATTAATAATAAAATCTATGACAACTAAAACAAGTCCTTGTAATGAAAATTAATTGAAATACCTAATTTAATATGAAACATAAAACTATACCACCTTCGAGCAAATAAATATTTTCTTAAAAGAATTTTTTTTTACTTACGGTTTCTGACCTTACCCAACTTTTTCAAACACGATTATAATTCTCACTCAAATCAATTACTTCGAGTTATCATTATCACTGAACTGGTACAGATTGTTTAATCGATACACGAAGAATGTAAAAAAAAACCGTGCGTACTGATTTCTGCATTTGTTCAGGATGCAACGTTAAATGTGGGACGTGAAGAGATCCCACTTCTGATTTTAGAAATGAAAACCAGAAGCAGAATATTTAGATCACCATTTAATTCACAAAGCCTTTGATACAATTTACAGGTAACGATTTAAGGTTTCTAATTAACATTTCCTTATACAACAACAATTAAATAATAAGTAAGCACAGATACAGAATTTCGGTACGCAATCGGACAGAGTAACTGCCGTTATTACGATTACAGCACTAATAATCCCTCCCTTAGAGGAGGCCTCGCTTTTATAGGAGTTTTCTCCTACCTCGTCACATTTTTTATTCAACTACCGACGTTAATTCCTAACACAATCGACCCACTTTAGGCAAAGATTGTCGAAATCTCGATGACTCAATTGTTTATATTATTCAACAATGAGTTAGCTTGTTTTGTAGGTATAAGTAACATGTGTTGATGTTAGGCACTTCTGAGAAGCGGCTCGTAATGTAACCCGAGACAAAAAACGGCGCAAATCGCGGGCGGGCCGTGGCACTTGACGTCTGTTTGACATTTTTGACACGGTACGCGTGAGGGGATAACGAGAGAGAGACGGACCGATCTCCCGTCTCATCTCGAGCGCTGCCAGTCATTCCGTGAAACTTGTCACGCAGAATCCTCACGAGCGGAGGCTGGCATAGCGTTCGAGTGAGTGGACCGATCTTCCGTCTCTCTCACTCTAGCGGCATACAAACGAATGGAGATTTTCTCGTGCGGACGTTATCACGTAAACATCTCGATCGTAAACCTACTTTACAAACAATTTTTTCATTTCATCAAAAAATCCCTATAAAACATTTTATTAAAACTTAAGATACAAAATCATGAAATATAATTCGCTACGAAAAGACAGTTAAGAAATCGTTGGATGAATAAATAGAAAATTTAAACAATGAAATCTCTCTCGATTCATAATCTTATTTCCTTTGCTGACTTTAAGATTAACTTAATGTTAGCGGAATAAGAACAATGTTACATAGGGACAAACTTCTTCGCTGACAATGGTACAATAATTAAATTTTAACGGTACGATTAAAAGAGGCCATTTCTAAATTAGAGTTTTTATAGGTTGCAGAACTTTAATGTTTTGACCGGGAAAGTACCACCGCTGTACCTGTTTCTACTGTGATAGAGACAAAGACAAAGACAAAGACAGAGACAGATACAGATACAGAGACAGAGACAGAGACAGAGACAGAGACAGAAACAGATACAGATACAGAGACAGATACAGATACAGAGACAGAGACAGAGACAGATACAGATACAGATACAGATACAGATACAGATACAGATACAGATACAGATACAGATACAGATACAGATACAGATACAGATACAGATACAGATACAGATACATATACAGATACAGATACAGATACATATACAGATACAGATACATATACATATACAGATACATATACAGATACAGATACAGACACAGACACAGACACAGACACAGACACAGACACAGATACAGATACAGATACAGATACAGATACAGATACAGATACAGATACAGATACAGATACAGATACAGATACAGATATAGATACAGATACAGATACAGAGATACAGATACAGATAGAGACAGAGATACAGATACAGAGACAGAGATACAGATACAGAGATACAGATACAGATACAGACAGAGACAAAGACACAGACAAAAATTCTATTGTGTATCGGTGGAATGGTGCAGTGCAACTGTATACGAGCTCAGGCAAGAATAAGCTTGCTTGAGATTGTGTCCATTGGCTGCAGCGACCACTTGACACCACGTGGCCTGCATTCTCGTCTGCTATTCTATTCAAAATTAAATGAAATTGGCAGTATTTTTTTCCACATGCCACGGCGTCGACCCGCTTAGCGCAATGGTTACCATGCTAGACTGCCAATCGAAGGGTCCCGGGTTCGATTCCCGGTGAAGCACAAATTAGAATGATGAGTTGAAATTTCTGTTCTATTTCTGTTCTCGGTCTGGGTGTTTGTGTTTCTATCTCTGTGTGTGTTCATAGTACTCACGACACAGGGTGTATCTACCCTACTTTAGGGCTATGTGTGAAACATTATATTCTTTCGCTATTTAAGCTTTGATATAGTGCGTGCAGTATAGCAGGACACTTTAAAATGCCGAAGAACTGATGCATTTTAGAGGTTTATGGTTTTACCTTTACTTTTAGGGAATTTATACAAAAACATTTTAATAGTTACATTGCATTGTAAGATTTAAGCCTATAGTTTTTTTATTCATAAACCACTCCACCAACCAATAACCAATCCACCAACTCGCATTGGAGCAGCGTGGTGGAGTAAGCTCCAGGCCTCCCCAATAATGAGGAGAGACCCGTGCCCAGCAGTGGGACGCAAAAAGGGTTGCAGCCAGCCAGCCATTCATAAACCAAATTTTTAAGCAGTGGCCGAAGATATCTTTTTAATTTGCAATACCCTGGGAAATAAACATTATTTTTGTTCTTGAAAGACTCGTCTTAACAAGTGACCAACGGTATTAAACATGTTACATTAAAATCCACAAAAGTTAAAATTCATAAACACGACAGAAAACAATAAATGTGCTCGCTACGTTTTGATTACAGCAATTTTTGTAATCTACTGCGCGACACCAACGTAATGACACTACTGGGCAATGCCTGCCATTCATGAACCCACAGAACATTATTAAGAGAGGTGATAATGGAAATGTGGGCGGGGCAGACGCGCCAAGGAATTTTGAGCAAACACTCAAACTTCCAAAATCTCTACAGAAACACGTGATCGTGCTATGATATGCGTGCTTGTGTGCGTGCTTCGTTCATTTGAAATCGCGTGATTGTGCGGCGCTAAGATTGGCTAGATTTGAAATTGCAAATATGTGCGTAAGCTTCGTATTTATTTAAGTACACATGTAATGGAGGTGAAAGGCAGGGCTTGATCGGCGACACCAGTCTTCATACGAACGGCGCATTATTGCCGTTCTACCTCTCTTAATAATGTTCTGTTAATGAACCGATGGCAATCGTTAGTATTCTGTGCCGACGGGGTTTGTTTAGTAAGAAATACAGTTTGGCTGCCAAACTGTCAAATAACTATTCATTTTGTTAAAGGTTTTAATGACCATTTTGCCACAGGCTATAGAACTTTTAAGATTCCCCCAGGGTTTCTGAGGAAACCGCTTCATTCAACCTCAAATTGCTGGCTCTGAGCAGTATCTATATTTACGGTATATGTTTATTTGTAAGAACGCATATGAATTTATTTAAAAAGAAAAGTGAGCATTGTCAATTTCTCACAAGATATCCGCATAAACAATATTTGCCACTTATATGCTATCCAGAAGTGAATACCATATGCATTAAGATTTATAATTAAATATCAGATAATTTGAAAGGTCTACTACTACACTATCGCAATTTAAAAACAAAATACATAAGTGGCTTATTGAGAAATACTTTTACTCGTTTGAAAAGTTCCTGTAATTTAGGTATTACAGTTTATGCTAATATTGACCTTCGAGACTATATTTATTTTTAATTAATTTACATTAATCATTTTATTACGTATTTAATTCAATGTTATAATTATTGACGTGATAACGTCTTTAAAATCGTTTTAGTCGGGTGACATGTTCAGAAACTTGTGTCACACCAAAACCTCACGAGCGCGATCGCAGGTATAACGAGAGAGAGACGGACCGATCTCCCGTCTCATCTCGAGCGCTGCCAGTCATTTTTTTATGTAAATTTTGACATCTTCTTGTAAGAACTGAATTCACGCATGTTAATTATTATAATTATATTTTAAAAATGATTATGTGATCTTGTATATAGCGATTAATTTTAAATTCATTATAAACTCACAAATAATTTGCACGCCGTATTAAGGCAAATGTAGCTACTAATATAAAAATATATTTAAGAACTATTGAACACATTTATATATATGACGACCCGCGTGGCACAGTGGTTACCATGCCGGACTGCCAATCGAGGTGTCCCGGGTTCGATTCCCGGCGAAACAGAAATTTGAATGATGAGTTTAAATTTCTGTTCTCGGTCTGGGTGTTTGTGTTCCTATCTTTTTTGTGTCCATGGTACTCACGACGCAGGGTATTAATTACTTTACTGTGGGGCTATGAGGGTGTAACGTTTATTGTTTATTTATGCAAATAAATTATTTCATTTCATATCATTATTTCATTTCACTTTACTTCACTTCATTTCATTTTGTTTCATTTCACTCATTAATCGTCTTGGATTTTGCAGTCTGTGTTTTGCCGCTGTGTGTTTCTGCTGTGTTTAAATCCAGATGCCAGCTTCATACATGAGGTGACCACCGGCATTCGAAGTAGCAGCGCCACCGGATACGACCACATGCGAGACTCCACTTGCTTGAGTTGCTTGCAAGGGCTGTAGCAACTTCTAAATACGAGTAAATATACATTCTTGTCGAAATTTTATCACTTACCGTATCATCTATGTATCTGAAGTCTGTTCATATTTACACTCTAAGATAATGTAGCAAAAAATGTTTTATAGCTTTTAAAAGCGTTTATATTTTTTAGTTCCGCTATAAACACGGGAATTTAGTTTCATGTTACTCTGCATAGCGGCCGACAGGCTGTCGACCTGATTACAGGCTTTTACTTCGCAGTTTATCTTTGAAATACAAGGTTGGCTATCTCGTACTTTTACTTTTTTTTCAACTTTTTCATGTCCCACTGCTGAGCACAGCTGAATAACTGAGAGGGATTCAGGCCATAGTCCACCACGCTGGCCTAATGCGGATAGGTGGACGTCATGCTTTTGAGAAATTTCGAGAAATGTTGTGATATTTTAATTAATTGCGATGTTTTCCATTACCGTACATGCCTGAGTGAAAATCATAATTTCTCGAAGACAATATGTAAATCAATCCGCACTTGCCCAGCGTGGTGGACTATGGCCGTAATAGCCCTCTTGTAAGTTTGAAAAATAAAGAGAAAAAAGGTGGCAGAAAGAACTTCCGGCAGTATAAAGTAGTATAAACTTTCCCTTCGAATCAATAATGAATCAAGAAACTTTTAGAATATAAACTGGATAATTAGGGTGTACAAAAGTGGAATTAATAGGTTAAAAACGATGCATCAAAAAGTAGAACAGCAGTTAGCCAAACTTGTATTTCAAAGGTGAACTGCCCAACGGAGGTCTGTAATCAGGTTGACTCGGTGCGCTTAATGTTGTTTAGAGAACGGTCCGTCCATTTGGCTGTCCATTTGTCGGCCTGTTTACGTAGACCGCTATTACTAGATAAAGGAATTACAATTTTTCTCACCAAAAACATTTTTTGGTGTGAAATATTGCCAAGACGAGGCCGACTTACTCTCATTTGTGAGAGGGACTTTGGAGACCTATGTCCAGCAGTGGGACATAAAAAAGGTAAGAAAAAATTAAGTAGCCTAGTTCAAAACTTGTTTCACAAGACTAATTACGTATTATTAATTAATTTTGAGTGGCTGCCAGCCTTTTAATGATCTTTCAAAGCTGGGCATTGAGCAAGACCAAAATTTTTGAAACACATGAAACGGTATTGACGGTTTTAAAGGTGGAAATATTACGTAAACATCAAACACCACTAACCCGCATCTCCACCAAACAATTTTTTAGCAACATGACCAGACCAGAGATTTATTATGACTTTAACTACGTCAAGATACATAAAAGATCTATCAACGTGACGGAGTAAGCTCCAGGCCTTTCCCGTAAGGGAGAGAGACCCGTGCCAAACAGTAAGACGCAAAAACGTTGCAGCTAGAAATTAGTATAAATAAATGAACAACGCTTCACACTTATAGCCCCACAGTAAGGTAGATATACTCTGTATCGTGGGTACCATATACACACACGAAGACAGAATCACAAACACCCAGATCGAGAACAGAAATTTTAAACTCATCATTCAAATTTCTGTTTCGTTATGGTAACTATTACGACACGCGGGTTGTCAAAAATATAGCGGTGCTATTTCTTCAGAACCATAAAAGTTCTCCTAACTACGGAATGATAATCTCTTTCATATTTGTTTAGTTCCCAACTATATGACCATATAGTTAGGAGGACTGACAACCGATGGGGAAGAAAGGTCCCCGAATGGAGACCACGCAAAAGGAGCACAGGCCGCCCTTCAACCAGGTGGACTGACGACCTGAAGAAGATAGCAGGAAACTGCTGGATTCAGAGACCGGACGGAGTGACGAACATTAGGGGAGGTCCTATGTCCAGCAGTGGACTTTAAAAGGCTGATAGATAGATATATAGATAGGTTTGTACAGTCTCTATTTTCCATCAACATGCATTGGACCAGCCTTGTGGAGACCCTTTGCAGCCTAATACGCAATCGCATCTTGAATAGCATTCTTTATGGAAATCAGGGCGTGAAAGTCATCAAAAATACATCGACCATTGTTTACACTACGAGGGCTACACCCTTTTTATGACATATAATCTATACTCATTGCGTAATAATGGGGTTGCGGGGGAGGGGGGAGGTTTTGTTATGGTAATGAAAAGTGACACTTTGTATTTTCGCTGCTGTGGTACTAGAGACTGAATTATAATATTACAATATAATATATAGGATATAATATTTATTAACAATTTAACAGACCTTAACGCTTAAATAACTACTGAAATTACATATTTTTTACACGCTTTATATTAGCTTCACTTGTATGTTTGTATGTTTGTAACCGACTCCTTCCACTTTGAACGGCCGGATTTTATTCAAACTTTGTAGATTTATCGAGGACCGATGACAACACACTAATATGTATTTTATTTAAAATAAATAATAATTTAAAAAATAATAGTTTAAAAAACTAAAAAACACACTTTTATAACAAATCCAAATAAAAACTAGAAAATAAATTTGAATAAAAAAATATTATCAAAGATATTATCAAAATGATTATCCGTCTAATGAAATCTGTCAGAAAAATATTTATTGACACCGTGCACCCCACGCTTTTTTTACAATAAAATGCATTTTTTACACTATTTTTTTATTCAAATTTATTAAAATTTATTTTCTAGTTTTTGTTTGGATTTGTTATAAAAGCGTGTTTTTTCTACAACAACACACATTTTGAATTATAATATATTTCTTAAAGTACTTATTTTCTTGAACATATGTAGGAAGTTTTTTTTATTATTTGAATAGAGTGTGGCTGATGGAAAAAAGGCTGATGGATGGATGGATGGATTTGAATGGAGTAGCAGACGAACATGCAGGCCATGTGGTGTTAAGTGGTCGCTGCAGCCCAGGGACATCTACACGCAACCTCAAGCAAGCATAGGTAAGTCATGTCCGAGGTCGCATGCAGTTGCGCTGCTGCTCCGGAGGTTGGTGGTCGCCACATGTAAGTGTGGCCGGCAACTGCACCTTTCCACCGAAACACAAGAGAATTGGTTCACGGCAGAAGTGGGTGCAGTGGTGGGGCATCCCCGGGTGAACCAAATAGTTCTACCACCTAGTTTGTTTGTAAATACTAGATTGGCGCTACCTTTTCCTCAAAATTTCTTTGCTAATTTTAAAATGTGCATCACAAGCGGCTACGTAGATTAATATTTAGGCTCAAATTTAATTTATTTGTTGGTAGACAATTCAAGTTGCATTAGCTACCTTCCAGTTTAAGCATCAGATTCTGGTCACCAGGAAAATAACTGTAGGTTACAATGAGTTAATCCAGATTTTTGCTTTCAACCTTGAAGCTTCGAAATTAGAAAAGCTTAATGGTACCAGCATAGACTGGTGTTTAAATGTTAGGTCACATTATACAGGGTGTCCCAGGAAAGACTGTCAAGCGGTGGCCCAGAGGTAGAGCACCCCTTGGGCTACCCGAATCACCCCCATGTATGTTCCGCGATTTTTCGTAGTTTAGAAGTTATAACTGTTTTTTTTATTTTTATTTTAAGAGTTATTTATTTAAGAGTTGCAAGACAATTCTAAGCTTTTCGTTACTTCGAACATAATGTGACTAACCAGTTTTATGATAAACAACATACGAAATTAACACTATCTGTCAGTTACCCTGCAAGACGACAGACTGACCCCAGCTCAGGTAGGCGCGGCAAGGTCGAATGGTCGAGGTGCTCTACCTCTGGGCCTCCCCTTGACAGCCTTTCCTGGGACAGCCTGTATATGTATATTGTTTGAAATTAAGAACTACCAAATAAAATTAAGAGTTATCAAATAAACTCTAACCAGTGATGAAAAGAGGCCCGTACCTAGCAGTGGAAGGAACAAAATAAAATTAATACAGTAACCAAAGAAAACAGAAAGATATACTTGTCTTCAAGTGCTAACATGGTAGAACTTCCTAGTTAGATCTAAGCTCACACAAGATAGAACTTTAACACGCTACATTAAAGTTCATATTGGCTTACAGGAAGACTGAAGAGTTGTTTAACTGCACCTCGCAAATCTTTACCAACACTTTCATCACTACTTTTGAGACCATAGAGTAGATAATAATTAGAAATTCCTCATAAGGTCCGTCTCTGGGAAACGAAAAAAAATAGAACATCTGATCCTAATTTTGTTTTCATTAAATCAAATTACGCTGCACTCTTATAGCTCCAGATTCCCTGTGTCGTGGGTACCATGGACACACACATAGACAGGAACACAAACACCCAGACCTAGAAGATTTAAAAATTATCATTCAAATTTCTCCCTCGCCATCGTCACTGTGTGATCATAAATAGTAGAACATGGTCCACTTATTTTTGCAGTGAAAAAATTCTACTGTGTTTTGGTAGAAAAGTTCAGTTGCCGTTCAGACTTATATAAGACGACCGACAGCCTCCAGAGTAGCAGCAACAACTACATGACCTCAGATATGTCTCAGGCCTACTTCGAAAAGACGAAGACGAAGGTTTACGTTTATTTATTTATTTTCATTAACTTATTATTATAAACATATTTTAAAAAATCCAAATTTGTTTACATAGTATTCGTTTGAATATAACGGCTTGCTAGTCTGTAAAATAAAGCAGGTTTTGAATGAAATATGTCCATTTCGGAACCTTCCTCCAGAACACCACTGAGTAATGTCAAAGCCCGGACCGTGTTTCACGCCCTGACACTAATTTACAGAGAGGCACAGCAAACAGTTGGTGCTTACGTGCTCGTACGTAGTTATTAGGTACAAACAAAGTTATTAGTTCAAGCACTTTAAGAATGTGTAGTCTGCCTCTAATTATATTATAAAAATATGATATTTTTTTTCAACCGTTTTATGTCCCACTACTGGGCACAGGTCTCCTCTCATAAGTTGGCCAAGTGCGGATTGGTGGACGTCATGCTTTCGAGAAATTATGAATTTTTCTCAGGTATGCACGGCGATGGTGAACATCGTAATTAATTATATATCACGATATTTTCCATCACCGTAGAGCAGCGATAAATGCGTACATCACAAATTTCTTTGTCAGAGGTGCGCGCCGAGGATTTGAACCTAGGGTCGCGGTCGTTCGCGTCGAAGACCGCGGTTTTTTACATTGCTGCTCAAAAATATGATATCAGGGACATATTGCGCTTTCATTCAAGGTAATCAAATCCCAGCATTCCATTTAAAAATAAACTTGAATGAATATAAATGGAAATCCAACAAAATATCCATATTGCGTATAATAAAGCTAGCACAAAAATTATATGTAAATCTTCTTGGGCTGCAATGACCATTTAACATCACGTGACTTTTTTTGGTATCAGGGGGAAACCTTCAAAAGGTACCCAGCACCTTGGGAGAAGACACCGGGTTATGTGGGATTTGTACCGCACTAAAACCCCCTCGGTAGCCTGTCTCTGCGCTTGGAGAGGACTCCGGGATCTCCATTGGAACGCACCGGTATCCTTCACGCGTAGCGCCCCAGAACGGGTCCATCTTTGGGAGAACAGATGCGCTCTCCTGCACCTTCAGGCTCTTACAGCGGCATGCGGCCACGTCCACACCACCGTCCTTCCCGGGGCTGCTGGCTGGACGGAACGAGCTCCCATTCTCCCCGCCTGCTACCCCAGAAGCCCCCTTTTAGTCGCCTTTTACGATCAGGCAGGGGATACCGTAGCTCTATTCTTAATCCCGAAGCTACAGGGACTAACATCTACACGCTCGTCCGCTTCTCCATTCCCAAATAAAGATATCTGTACTCTAAAATAAGACCAAAAAAGAATTAATAGTAACTGAAGAAGCACAGTCACAGTCTACTAGTTGTCAAGTGCTAACACGCTATAACTTCCAAGTAAGTTCAGCGTTCAAGCGAAATAATACCATATAGCTTCAATTTAGAGTTTATTTTGGCTCGCAGACGATAAACTGAAGAGTTATTTAACTGCACCTCGCAAATCTTTACCAACACATTGATCGCTACTTCTTGGACCATAGAGCAAACCGGATACAGAAGTGTCACGAATTGTGTTTTTTATTATTATTTTTGCTTAAAGAAACGGAAGAAAATATCTACTCTACGTGGAATATTACGGTCAAGTTATCGTATTGGACTATTGATTGATAAATAAATAACATAAACACTTATAGTCCCATTAAAAGATACCTCCTGTTGTGCGTACCATGGATAGTGACATATACACAAAAGCAGGGATAATAATACCCAAACCAGGAATAAATTCATTATCAAGATATCTCTCCTACTGGAAATGAAACCGAAGAACTGTGTACAAGGGTGATGACTACTGTGACATATATAAGGCCGTTAGATACTTTTAAATACTTGAAACAACTTCTACCAATCTAAAAAGGATAATATTATTATTTTTTAACTTCAAAAACATACCACAGAACACGTTTGAACAGTCAAGCCATTTCTTGACAATGTTCTTTCATGACAAAGACCTAGTTTACAAGACAATCTTCGCAAATGCAGAACTTCGATTTTCACTCTTTTTATTTACATAAGAGTTGAAAGTACTTATATCTTACTCTACTTATTATAGTGCGTATACCTATCTTGATTATACTCGTAGTTACATTTGGGATGTAGTTTTACTACAACATAAAAGCTACTACGATTGTCGTAGACGCGTAGACCGTAGTGCTGAAGCGTAGTCTTGATTCGTAGCATAACATTCTTAGAGGCGTAGTAGTGTATACTTTAGGCGTGGTTTTATATTTTGTAGATTGTATTAAATTGCATTGTGCAAAAACTTCATGTTTTTCTTCTGCAAATGCGGCTGGTAATTACAGGTGTCCAACAAAATATTAAAGAGTAATTTGCAACAATTAGATCTATATAATGTATGTTACCAGCCAAACCCGATTTTAGGATAAACTGGTTTTTCCTAGGCTAAACTAGTTCGTCCTAAACACTAGTTTAGACTAGGCCAAAGAGTTTATCCTCATATGAATACGCTCACTCCAGGACCAAAAACAATAAAATAAAAAACGCAAATATGGGATAAATATAAATCAATAATATGATTAGTAAATTTAATACTTAAATAAATTAAAATTTCTAAGTTAGATTTTAGTCAGTACTTTTATTTATTAGTAAATATAATATAATATTTGCATACCTTACTGAGGTAAATATGGCGGATTATTAAATGTATAAAACTTATGTTATATCCATATTTGTGCAAATAAATCATTTGTCTTTGTGTTAGGATATCATTGTAAATAAATACCAACCATCTTAGCTTCCTACTACTCAATCAGACAAGATAACATAGCGTGTTTGAAAATACTATAACTCACCCGAAGTCGTTCGATTCCGTGAATTTGCAATACGATTTGATTTTCAAACTACTGGTGCATGTTTGTTCGATCAAGCGTATATTTCAAGCGATACCTACTTAGCATAATCAACTTCGTAGTATTTCGTGCGGATGTTTTCAGTGATTAAGATAGTTTTTTAAAGGTATGTGATATTGTGTGGTTTAGTGATGACGCGTGCAATATGCAGTAGCGTATATAATGTATGTGGTTGCTATATAAATAATTATTGTGATAATTTAATAAACTGTTAAATGTTGATAACCAATACCTGTGCGTTTCACTGGTCGCTCCCTATACACCGACAATATACACCACACATTCAACAATTCACGTCGTCGTGGTCGATGGCCTAAATCCCTCTCAATTCCAAAAGACATGTGCCCAGCAGTAGATAAAAAAGTGATGAACTTTGATCTCACTCTTCTTCATCTACTGTGACTTGACACATGTGACCATAATAATAATTGTTCTTAAAATAAATAATAATAAATAAATAAACGTAACACACTCATAGCCCCACAGTAAGGTAATTAATACCCTGTGTCGTGGGTACCATGGATACATACAAAGACAGGAACATAAATACCCAGAGCGAGAACAGAAATATAAACTCATCATTCAAATTTCTGTTTCGCCGGGAATCTAGCCCGGGACCCCTCGATTTTCAGTCCGGCATGGTAATCATTGTGCCACGCGGGTCGTCAAACTCAGTATTATATCATATCAAAATCAATAAATAAGTCATGCCATTCACTCATAGCTGCACACTGGAATTCCATGTGTCTCAGCATGGACACACACAAAAGATATAAGACACAAACTACCAGACTGAGAACAGAAATTAAAACGAATTATTTCAATTTCGTCGTAGATTCCTGAATTACACATAATTAGTTAGTACCTGGACGCCCGAGCGTTGCTCGGATAAAAACAATTTATTTTCTTGGTTTATTTTTAAGAAAAACATTCATTGACTTAGTGTTACTTAGCAAATCCTTTTGAAATAGCTAGCTCCCAATTTAAAAAAAATTACAAAAAATAAAAAACGGAACTTGCCTACTTGAAATTTGAACCCGGGTCTCTAGCTCCGTAGTCAGCTTTCGTAACCATTCGACCAAGAATTGACGAAATTTTTATAGAGGTCTTTCATATCGACATTGTCATTTGTTTGAAGGGCGGATGGACGATTAACATTTGACAGCTTTCTACGCCACAATATTATTAATATTTTCCAATAGATGTCAGTAAGAGTAATTTTATATTTAACTGTATAAACATTAAATAAAACGCCAAATTCTATAAATAAAAATTTGTGGATCGATTTATCATCCCCGCAACCAGTGTACTAAATTTCATCAAAATCTTTGGAGCCGTTTCCGAGATTCAAAAAATATATTTAGATATATACAAGAATTTCTCGTTTAAAGGTATTAGATAGATATATGATTCAAGTAAACTCGTTTAACACAACATTTGTCAAAAAAACTACCATTAACATTTAACGGTCATTCCACCGGTTCTATAATTATAGCGTCAAAATGTCGCTACCCTGCCGAGGGAGCTCCCTATTAATCATGGTACCTAAAATCAGTAGGTCAGAGGGAAACAGTCAGGAAACCATTAATTCTGATACGTCGTAAGGTAATTTACTATAAAAATTACTATAAATATAGCTTCGGGTTCCTATTTAGGTTAACGTTAACAAGGCTATAATAACTGATGGTAGATACGTACAATGGTTTGATTATTTGTCTACATTTATGTGGTCACCGCAATGGAGTGGCGTGTGGTGGGATAACTTATCCTACCACTGCCAGTGTGGTGGACTATGGCCTTAATCTCTCTTGATTATGAGAGAAGCGCAATGCCCAGCGGTGAGACATGAAAATGGTAAAAATGTGATGTGTCCACTAGCCTACACTTGAATAGATGCACTATAGCCTAACTCTTCAGCAATTGAGATTCGTGCCCCAGTGGGACTTTAAAAAAATGGACACTGATATTTCTGACCACGGCATTCTTTAGCCTAATTATTTTGTATTTAAATTTGTATTAGATAAAGTAGGTATTTTTCAAAGTAGATATGTCGTACAGTAATTTACACTTGAAACTACTACAAAGTAGCGCCGTTTTCCTATCGGGGTTAACGGTAACAAGATTATAATAACTGGTAGTAGCATGTTCGGTCGTGCCGCGTATAAGGTCCTGGGTTTGATTCCCAACGGCTGACATATTTTAATACATGACATACAGTTCTACTGTGAGGCTTTGATTGTTAAACCTTGTTTATTTATTCGCTTATTGCAATAACAGACTCTTTTGTGCTACATTGGAAAGGTGCGGTAGACTACCATACTTATCAAAATCGTTTATGAGCCTTCAAAGCAGCATTATGGTGTTACTGTATTGGTTATTACAGTGTTGTGCGGTGCCAGAGATTTCGGGTTCATTTCAAAGCGAAAAGGCTAGTCCGAAACTATGAATCATTATCATTTATATTTATTTAATCCTCATTTTCCATGAAAAATTACGCACAAAGTAAGTACGTTTTCCAATCCTTTTACCAATGTAATATACAATGTTTCTAGCATTATATTATTCATTGGTTGTTCGAGAGTTATCCTCAAGGGGTTATTGATATGCGAGAGATGATTAACGTACGAAGGTAATCTTTAAGGCACCTGCCCCCGTATAAGAGTTCCTGGTAATATTTATAATGTTCAATCTATTATGGTTTCAAGGAAACGATTTCATTATTATTAATTTAAAAAAGAATCAGGTTTGTACATTGTCATATAAAACTCGGAGACTCAGTCGCCGTCGTCACTTCGCGGCGAGCGGCGGGAGCTCATGATTAAGTATCACGGACTGGTCGGAAACTAGTCGGGTAGTCCCGAAAAATTAAGTGAGTTTGACGATTCACGTGGCGCAATCCATACCGGACTGTCAATCGAAGGGTCCCGGGTTCGATTCCCGGCGAAACTGAAATTTGAATGATGACTTTAAATTTCTGTTCTCGTTCCTGCCTTAGTGTGTGTCCATGGTACCCACGACAAAGGGTATTAATTACCTTACTGTGGGGCTATGAGTGAGTAACATTTATTTATTTAGTACAACTGTTTTATATAAAAATGAATAAAGACACTCACAAGACCTTTAAGGACAAAATCAGGTTTGTATTTGCCGCGAATTAATTTTTGAGTTCCAGTGGATAGGTACAGTTGCCGGTCAGACTTACACAAGGCGACCACCTGCCTTCGGAGTAGCAACGCTACTGCATACAATCACAGACGTAGGCTTGCTTGAGGTTGTGTGTAGATGTCTATGGGCTGCAGCGACCACGTAATGCCACGTCGCTGCATGCTCGTCTGCTAGTTCATTAAATAAAATATAAATTTATTTTGACAAAACTACACCATCAAAACTATTTTTGTTAATATTTTAAGCTTAAATGAATTATTATGACCGTTTTTATAGTCTTCTTATGTAACATAAAAAGCATTTTAAAGGAACACAAGTTATCTCTAACTAATATTATCATGTACGAATCCCTGATGTTATTAGCTAGACGATACTAAAAACTTGCTAGACTCTCAGAAACTAACACAAACTCACAAAGGTCCAAATAAAGCCGATGTGAGTGTTAGAAATCTATATGGCTGTAACCTAGATCGAGACACACAGCAACGAAAACTGCTACCATTTTCTAAAGTTCTTTTTTATATTGGTCACGTTGGTTGGTGCGCCTAAATTACTTTTACCATAGCAAGGCTTTAGTCTGGTAGTAGAAGGAGAGAGTTGTAAAAAGATATAAAACTAATTATGTAAATTCACCATAGCGTTAAAATGTTTTCTTAAAATGGATTTTTTTTATTCAACCTCTTTCTCATCACACGGCTGGGCACAGGTCTTTTCTCGGAAGTGAGAGGGAATTGGGCTATAGTACATCAAGGGCGCGTTAACCTTCTCTCAAACAGTACGGTGATGGAATACAATTTAAGCAATATACTTACATAATATTTTATAGTGACTTCGCAAGCTTCGTAGGCAGAACATTATATTTAAAAGAGCCCTAGCTCCACAATTTATTAATTTAATGTCAAAGTCTTCACGAATGCAACGTATTATAAAAAAAAAAAGACTTTTAAAAATACTTCCAATTTTGAGTCATTCTCCTCTCGTACGTTACTACGTCTGCAAGCTGTGATTATAGTTCATTCGCGTTAAGAAAATAGTGACTCATCACCGACTGCCGGCCAAGCCACGCCCCCTAGCCAATTAAAACGCTAGAAATTAGTAAGGCGAGTTCACAGTGCTCAGTTGAAGTCAGACCACAGTCAATTTTTTTACTTAGTACTTATTTTATTACCATTAATCCAAATATGTGTTACTCTACTAATATAGCGTTTAAGTTGACATTAAAAATTACCTTAATAGGAATATTTTAACATGTTTAAAATCATTGATACTTTATTATTTTTCTATTAAACTTATTTAATGTTTTGAAAAAAAAATGTTTAATTTTTTTCTCCATTATGAATACACCCTTACCCTGCAGTTGCACTGATGAGTCACTATTTTCTTAACGCGAATGAACTATAGACGCGAAACTTTGGATTAGTTTCAATTGAAACTACTCGTACTAGCATGAATTTCTCGGCCAATCATGTCTATTGAGATATTGAGTACTCATACACTAGAAATGTGTACAAATCCCATAATATCAGGACAGAAGAACGAAAGGCTTGCCCTTTTGCGGCCCACTGCTGAGCACGCGTGTCTCCTCATTATTGATTAGTCTTGAAGCTTACTGCACCACGCTGCTCCAATACAAGTTGGTAGAAATGCGGGTTAGTCGCCATCCGCTATCGGATGTTTCCAAACTGCCCATAAGGCCTCCGACAAAGTTTTATGACCGTTGTCTGTTGAGATAACCCGGACGGCTTAACGTGCCCTCCCAAGCGCTAGAAGTCACCCATCTCACACCTGGCCGCCACCCTTTCGGCATACGAGTAGCTCTTGTGCGTTTTCCGCTAGCCACTGGGCCATGTGCGCTTGGCGAAGAAAATATAAACATTAAAACAATAAAAGCCTTGCCTGTTAACATTTCAGTTGGATTTTTTCGACGAAAGCTCTTCATCAGATTGTCATAATAGAGAAAACGGAGAAATTCCTGTAAGCTGGATGATATATAGGCACGTACCTACTAAGCCGAATTGAGTGTGTATTGTTTATGAAGCATTTGATAACATAGTTGCATTGTCACCACTAGGGGCTCAAGCTCAAGCAAGCTAGGGTTAGAAAGGTGCGGTTGCTAGCCACACTTACATGAGGCTACCACATACGATCAGATGAGACTCTGGTTTGCATGTCCATAGGCCTTATCGACTTCTTACAGCGAGTCGGTGTGCGTAAGTGCGGATTGGTGGACATCATGCCTTCGTGAAATTATGAATAACTCTCAGACATCAGAAACTCTCAGACAAAAAAAATAACGGGTTGCACTCCGGTAGTGCCGGCAGAAGTGAAAACTTGAACATTAACGTTGTGCATTTTTGATATTTTCGAATGGTTAGGGAATAATTCCGCACGAATTGCTTTTAATATCAGTATTATTTTTCATCTACTATTTTCAGTAGGTTTTCATCTAGTATTTTTATAAAGTACTCACTCATTTTCTTTCACTATTTCTTCGTCACTTTTTTCATTAATAGATGCACTTTGTTCAGTGTTCATATTTTAAATACTTGATATAAACGAATTTTACAAGTATAAACAGTCGAGCCGTCATAAGTTGTCACCCCTCCGTCTTGGTCTAAGAGCCGGTAAACATCGTATAGTATATGTTTATAAATTATATTTGATAAAAATATGTCTCATCGAGTTATCAGATCGGTGAAGGTCGATCTTCCACGTCTCTACTATCTTACGAATTTTCAATCAGCCTGACGCGAGTTTAACATTTTTTACCCATCCCAAAAAAAGTGCACAACGCCGCTAAAGAAGTTTTCACTTCAAAAATAACCTTACTTGCATGAAACTACGTAAAATGCTGTAGTAAATGCATTCAAATTTTTTGAGCAGTTACATAAAATACGTACATTACTTGTTCATTGTATTTTAAAACAGAATTTCACAGGTTTACGGATCATTATCATTGATTCCGCTACAAATTGCATATTGTGATGTTGATTGCATCGATTGAATACTGAGCGTCAGTCTTAGAGCATCAAGGTATGACAGGTATGACACCCGTCCGAAGAGTGGCCTTTACGGTCGAACCCCTCGTCCCAACGTCCATGCACAATGTGCCTTCTAGTCATACAACTAGTGTGTCTGTGTGTGTCGGTGTCAGTGTTGTCGGTGCATAGAAAATGACGTTGTTAATTGAAATTGACATATTTAGAAATATATGCGTCAGTAGTATTACGTAAGTACATTATTCTTAGTCTAAGGTCAGTAGCGATGAAAGTATATATATGTATTTGTGAATGTGTGACAAAATTAAAATGCGTACGTTCTTCCCCCGCACCAGATTTGGCACAAAAATGATGTATCGAAGCGAGACGCTATGCCGTCTCTACTAGTAACTTTGATGCTCTAAGGCGTCAGTAGACTCGCTTTAATTGAACAAATAGTTTTAAACCAATTTTGAATAATGCTATAAATATCTGGTAGATTGATTTAAGGGCTCCATGTTTTTGTCCTCGCTACGATTAATATGAGCTACGGTTCTCATGCCTCATCGGAAAAGGTGACTAAAAAGAGACTACCAGACTTGCGGATGGCGAGGGTTGGAGCTCAACCAAACTTCTCCGGGGAAAAAGATGGTGTATGGGTGGCCACCTGCTGTTGTTACTTGAATGTATAGAAGAGCTATGTGCATTCCCAAGATGTGTGTGTTTGGGGCATGACCGCTTTGGTGTTCAACTATGGAAATCCCGGAGTTCTCTCTAAACGCTAAGGCAGGCGTCTTTGCGGTACAATCCCTACGTAACTTAGCTCTCCTAAGATTCCGAGGTTTTGAAGAACCCATCGAATGGTACCAAGAAAAGGGACCATGCCCGTCATTGGAAGTTACCAGTTACCTTCCTTTAGTGGAAGAATGAACCACCTTTAGGGTTGTGAGTGGCTAGAAATAAGTTACCTAATAAAAATGAAGCGCGCATGGCCCGGCGGTTAGCGAAGAACGCTAACGATCTATGCAACTAAGCCAAACGGGCGCGGTCGGGTGTGAGATGGGTGACAGCTAGTAGCGAAAAATTTTATGCACGTTTCCGTGCTTCGAAGGGCACGTTAAGCCGTCGGTCCCGATTGTTGTCGATAGATAACAGTCGTTAAACCTTGTCGGGGGCCTTATGGGCGGTTTGAAAACATCCGAGAGTGGGTTGGCTACTAACCCGCATTAACCCGCATCTTCACTAACCCGCATTGGAGCAGCGTGGTGGAGTAAGCTCCAGGCCTCCCCAATAATGGGGAGAGACCCGTGCCCAGCAGTGGGACGCAAAAATGGTTGCAGCCAGAGCCCAGTATTCAGACATTAAAAAGGGTTGAAAAAATAAACATTTAACCTAATTACAATGATAAGTAACATCTGAAACACAGCTGCAAAAGCAAAATACCGTTCCAGTCGCGTTCCGCGATTACTGCCTTTTGGAAACATCGCGAGAATTTACTGACATTGTGTTCAGCACACACTCACTTATTTTGATAACAGATTTTAATACTTGATTATTAAGTAAGCAAGTTTAACAGAGGTTTGGCTCTATTGTATTTTTTCGAGCGTAATTGCGCGCGCTATTTTTTACACCTGAAAATGTCAAATCTCAAGGTTTCGCGCGTACACGCCCTTCACAAAACAGAGCCCTTAGCGTAAGTTTGTAAACGCGCAAACGTTACTACTGCGTCCGAGTTAAAATTGGACAGATAGATCTTAACCTTGAAAGAATACACAGTCCGCTTTGCACGCTCCTTTTTACCACGGACGTGTAGGTTATGAGACAGACTTCCAGCTGAGGCATTCCCAGTGGACTATAACATGGGGTTCTTCAAGAAAGCTGTAAAAAAGCTTTCCTCCAAAGCCGGCAATGCTCGGGTGGCTCCCCTAGGGTTGCCCGTGTCCATAGGCGACGGTGATCGCTTAACACCACGCGGCCCGTCTGCCTTATTGTTAGGTTTATCTATAAAAAAAAAAGAATAAGGTCGATAATTAAATTCTTAACGCAAACGCGATAATAACGTTTTCGCGTGTACAGACTTACACTAAGGCCTCGAAATACGCTAGTCTAAAACCGCCCTTATTCACGTTCAATTTAATTATGGGGCAGCCCAACTAGTTTAGGGCACTACCGAGGTGCTTTATCATGAACTTTGATCATCAATGTTCAAGTTAACTATCACGTATGGTCAATAGGTGATCCCGATGATGATTGGTGAAATAAAACGCGGGTTTATTCCCTTATCTAAGTTTAATCATGTTTAGGTATCTTCAAGAAACATCTAACATTAGAAAGAGTTTGATTCTTTTAAACATAAGCGTCATACCCATATAAACTAAAAAAAATCTTATAATCAAACCATAGCATACAGTCGGAAGATGTGCTGTTCAAATAAATTGTTATCTATGAATTCAGTTTATACGCCATTTCTTTATTTTTTATACTTACATACCTTAACAGGAAGAAGTGGGCGTATCCAAATGCATAATTGTTTTAAACTTCTTGTACACCTGTCCATGCAAATAAAGAATTATGATTTATTTTTCATAAATAAAAAGGTTAATCAAAATCAGAATCCGTAGACGAACGAAGGTTACCGACATAGCTCTCGAAATCTACAAGCTAAAGTGGTAATGGGCAGCTTCTTTGCTCAGGCCGCCCTCCAACCAGGTGGACTGATGAACTGAAGAAGATAGCGGAAAACATAAAAACATCTGGATTCAAAAGGCAGGACTGGACGGAGTGGCAAACATTAGGGGAGGCTTATGTCCAGCAGTGGAGTTTTTTTTAACATTACACACTCATAGCCCCACGACAGGGTAATTAATACCCTGTGTCGTGGGTACCATGGACACATACAAAGACAGGAACACAAACACCCAGACCGAGAACTGAAATTTAAACTCATCATTCAAATTTCTGTTTCCCCGGGAATCGAACCCGGGACCACCCGATTGACAGTCCGGCATGATAATCATTGTGCCACGCGGGACGTCGTTAAAAAGGCTGATGGATGATGGATGGATGGAATCTAAATCACAAACTATCCCATCAGTGTGTGTAAACCATCGCCATGTTTTCAGCAAACATTTTCATTCACGCTGCGCTCTCTACGTCTTATCTCTGAAAGCCGTTTTAGCTTATACGTAGAAAACTGCAGTTTTCATTAAAATTTAATTTCAAAATTCAAAACCTTATGGCGGTTAGCGCTTTTGATAATATTAACTTTTTTAATATGGCTTATGGCGTATATACAATATACCTATTATACACTATACAATACATATACAATAAGAATTTATACAAAATATAACATTATTTATAAAAAGTAAGCTTACAAATAAAAAACTTCATAAAAACCCGTGTGAATATTGGGCATTCCCGATTTGACTTAAATCGTAGGGCTTAGCCAAAAAAAATTAAATTCAACAAGTAAGTATTTATTTTACTTAGATAAAATCAAGAGTCGGTACTTTGATGAAATATTTTTAAAATTGCATATGTTTGCTACCCCTTTTTAAAATAAATTATGTAAAGTTCTGTAACGGACAGATCGAAGCCGGTTACATACGTGGTTGATTTTGTTTGCATTCCGCCCGCGGCTGCGTTTGCCGTTGACACGTTTTTTACATATAGATGAAAAATATGTATAAGTTAATTCATGAGATACAAATATTACAATAATTTAAATATATTTCAGTGTACATTATATTTGTAATTAAGTAGTTAAGTTTTAAATTATTGTACTATAGTATGTACTCACATGAGCGCGCATGGCCCGGCGGTTAGCGTAGAACGCAAACGATCTATGCAACTAAGCCAAACGGGCGCGGTCGGGTGTGAGATGGGTGACCGCTAGCAAAAAATTTCATGCGCGTTTCCGTGCTTCGGAGGGCACGTTAAGCCGTCGGTCCCGGTTGTTGTCGATAGATAACAGTCGTTAAACCTTGTCGGAGGCCTTATGGGCGGTTTGAAAACATCCGACAGCGGGTTGGCCACTAACCCGCATCTCCACCAACCCACATTGGAGCAGCGTGGTGGAGTAAGCTCCAGGCCTCCTCAATGAAATAATAAATAATAATGGGGAGAGACCCGTGCCCAGCAGTGGGACGCAAAAAGGGTTGCAGCCATGTACTCACATTGTCCCCAACCCTGGAAGCCCCCTTTTAGTCGCCTCTTACGATCAGGCAGGGGATACCGTAGCTCTTTTTTTAATCCCGAAGCTACAGGGACAATGGGGTGAGAACTATGCCTGGGTGTTTGTAGCCTTGCAATATTTGAGTTTTAATCTACTTGTAATGCTACTTTAATACTAAAAGTCATAAAATTAATCATACTTAAGTACTTTTTAATAAATAGTTTTTTTAAAAACACTTCTTCCTTCTTCTTCTTCTTCCTCCTTTTTATTGTCATCCGTTCGAACTACATTAGTAATTAAAAAAACGTTACACACTCATAGACCCACAGTAAGGTAATTAATACCCTGTGTCGTGAGTACCATCGACATATACAAAGACAAGAACACAAACACCCAGACCGAAAACAGAAATTTAAACTCATCATTCAAATTTCTGTTTCGCCGGGAATCGAACCCGGGACCCCTCGATTAGCAGTCCAGCATGGTAACCATTGCGCCACGGGGGTCGTCAAAGTATAATTAGTAGTAACACCTACTCTGTGTCCGAACTAAAAATTAGTTTACAGTACAGCATATAGACTGTGTAGCTGAGTGAATCTTAATTTTTTTAGTAAAATACTAGTGGCCGCCCTCGTCTTCGTCCGCGTGAATTTTAGTTTTAAAAAACAAAAATAAAAGTACTCTAAGTTACTCCTTATTATATCAGCTACCTGCCAGTGAAAGTCCCGTCAAAATAGGTCCAGCCGTTTCAGAAATTAGCCGGAACAAACAGACAGACAGACAAAAATTGCATAAAGTGTTATTTTGGTATATTTACCGAATATAAATTCATACGCATGTAGTAAAATGCGGTTATTTTATTATTACAAACAGACACTCCAACTTTATTTATTTGTATAGATTATTAAACATACGGTTTTGGTAAATATTTTGTAGCCAACCTGGAGTCTGTTTTACTTTATAATATCTATCGACATCAACAGAGATCCGTGTTGGATACCAAGTAAGTAGTATCAAGTAAGATCAGCTGCCTCGTGTGCCCATTAGCCATATTATCTCAAATATATAAATGTACTTTTTTAAAGATTTTTTCTGGGACCGGGAAAAAATGTCATTCATTAAGCGAATTATGTTATCTGTTATTGATGTTCGTTATTTGTCACAAACGGTCACCCTTCTTTTAATGTACAAGAGACGTAGTACATGTTTATTTCATGCCAACTTCTCCATTCAAACAACAATTTAAACACAAAATTTATTGCTTCGGAAAACTGAAAGTAAATCGTTCGTACTGTGTTCGTACCACTTTACTTTTGTACTGAATTTAACAGTGATAACTAAAACAACAAAAAACCGGCCAAGTGCGAGTCGGACTCGCGCACCTAGGGTTCCGTAAAATATTTTTAATATATGATGTAAATCGCAACTTTTTCATTATCTGTGCTATAAGAGCTTGTTCACATGAAGTTTTTTTTTTCACGATTCGATATTTTTACGGGAGCAATGCTTTTTAAATACCCATGTTTACACGCTTCACGAATCGTGCAAAATAACGAATACGGATACGTCTTTTAAAAATCACGAATCGTGAATATTTTATGATTATGACGGATGCGTTGAATGACGAAATTTTGACGAATTGTGAAAAAACACGATTCTGTATTCTATGTGAACGTCCATCCGTCATGACGTACCGAAATTTTTGACGAATCGTCAAAGACGTATCCCGTGTTAATGCAGCGTAAACGTTGTTTTATAACAAAATTTTAAGATTTTGAATTTAGGGGAAGTACCCTGTAGGTTTTGATTCCCTTGCGACTGTCAAAACTTTGTGGAAATATATTTTAAAAAGGTAGGTATATGATGTAACCAACAATTTACGGTTTTCGCAATTTTTCCTTTATCTGTGCTATAAGACGTTGCTTCATACCAAATTTCAAGATTCTGTGTTCACGGGAAGTACCTTGTAGGTTTTGATTCCCTTGCGAATGTCGAAAATTTGTGGCATAAAAAGCTGTATCTTTTAATTGCGCTGGACTAGAATTTGATTTTTTCACAGCTGCAAGGAACAGTCAGTAGACCTGCGTATTTGATATAAATTCCAGCTTGATATCTCCACGCGTTCCTGAGAAAAAGGGTCTTGACAGACAGACTGACGGACAACAAAGTGATCCTATAAGGGTTCCGTTTATTCCTTTCGAGGTACGGTACCCTAAAAATGGTGTCTAAAACAATGAAACCGCTAGTTCAAAGTTAGCTGAAACCCGATTTGTTGTTTAAAGCTTTTAGTTTAAGAGGATATTGAGTTTTATTTTTACCTGTTTTTATTGAGTGCTCCGAGGACCTTTCAGCATTTTATGATACCACCAGACGAAGGTTAAAGTTCCACCGATACCATTTGGACGTGGCGGTCCTCCGCAGTCCGCTTTGCACGCTCCTTTTTACCACGGACGTGTAAGTTAAGGGACAACCCTCCAGACAGACAGACAAAAATTGCATAGTGTTATTTTGGTATATTTACCGAATATAAATTCATACGCATGTAGTAAAATGCGGTTATTTTATTATTACAAACAGACACTCCAACTTTATTTATTTGTATAGATTATTAAACATACGGTTTTGGTAAATATTTTGTAGCCAACCTGGAGTCTGTTTTACTTTATAATATCTATCGACATCAACAGAGATCCGTGTTGGATACCAAGTAAGTAGTATCAAGTAAGATCAGCTGCCTCGTGTGCCCATTAGCCATATTATCTCAAATATATAAATGTACTTTTTTAAAGATTTTTTCTGGGACCGGGAAAAAATGTCATTCATTAAGCGAATTATGTTATCTGTTATTGATGTTCGTTATTTGTCACAAACGGTCACCCTTCTTTTAATGTACAAGAGACGTAGTACATGTTTATTTCATGCCAACTTCTCCATTCAAACAACAATTTAAACACAAAATTTATTGCTTCGGAAAACTGAAAGTAAATCGTTCGTACTGTGTTCGTACCACTTTACTTTTGTACTGAATTTAACAGTGATAACTAAAACAACAAAAAACCGGCCAAGTGCGAGTCGGACTCGCGCACCTAGGGTTCCGTAAAATATTTTTAATATATGATGTAAATCGCAACTTTTTCATTATCTGTGCTATAAGAGCTTGTTCACATGAAGTTTTTTTTTCACGATTCGATATTTTTACGGGAGCAATGCTTTTTAAATACCCATGTTTACACGCTTCACGAATCGTGCAAAATAACGAATACGGATACGTCTTTTAAAAATCACGAATCGTGAATATTTTATGATTATGACGGATGCGTTGAATGACGAAATTTTGACGAATTGTGAAAAAACACGATTCTGTATTCTATGTGAACGTCCATCCGTCATGACGTACCGAAATTTTTGACGAATCGTCAAAGACGTATCCCGTGTTAATGCAGCGTAAACGTTGTTTTATAACAAAATTTTAAGATTTTGAATTTAGGGGAAGTACCCTGTAGGTTTTGATTCCCTTGCGACTGTCAAAACTTTGTGGAAATATATTTTAAAAAGGTAGGTATATGATGTAACCAACAATTTACGGTTTTCGCAATTTTTCCTTTATCTGTGCTATAAGACGTTGCTTCATACCAAATTTCAAGATTCTGTGTTCACGGGAAGTACCTTGTAGGTTTTGATTCCCTTGCGAATGTCGAAAATTTGTGGCATAAAAAGCTGTATCTTTTAATTGCGCTGGACTAGAATTTGATTTTTTCACAGCTGCAAGGAACAGTCAGTAGACCTGCGTATTTGATATAAATTCCAGCTTGATATCTCCACGCGTTCCTGAGAAAAAGGGTCTTGACAGACAGACTGACGGACAACAAAGTGATCCTATAAGGGTTCCGTTTATTCCTTTCGAGGTACGGTACCCTAAAAATGGTGTCTAAAACAATGAAACCGCTAGTTCAAAGTTAGCTGAAACCCGATTTGTTGTTTAAAGCTTTTAGTTTAAGAGGATATTGAGTTTTATTTTTACCTGTTTTTATTGAGTGCTCCGAGGACCTTTCAGCATTTTATGATACCACCAGACGAAGGTTAAAGTTCCACCGATACCATTTGGACGTGGCGGTCCTCCGCAGTCCGCTTTGCACGCTCCTTTTTACCACGGACGTGTAAGTTATGGGACAACCCTCCAGCTGAGGCATTTTCTGTGAACTATAAAATGGGGTTCTTTAAGAAAGCTGAAAAAAGCCCTCCTGCGAAGCCGGCAATGCTCGGGTGGCTCCCCGGTAGTTGCCCGTGTCCATAGGCGACGGTGATCGCTTAACACCACGCGGCCAGTCTGCCTTTTTGATCGGTTTATCTATAAAAAGAACTATTTTTAATTTGACGTGAAACAAAATAACACGTTAAAAATAATGTAGAAGTAAAGTAGTTTTTTTCCCATGGCTCCGTCTGCATTGGCTATGCGTTATTTCCTAGAGGAATGAGAATCCGAGACCATTGCATTGGCAATCCGGCATGTTAACCATTGCGCCACGCGGGTCGTCAATAATCATGTTAAGTTAAATATCGTTTCGTTTCGATTCGCTACGTAATAAAACGACTACTATTATGTTAGTCACATAGTTTGACTGCACTATTTAAATAAATGATAGAAAATAATTAACGTTTTTTGCCACTATGTCTGCGCATCCTTTACGAACAGTAACACAATGGTTACCATGCCGGACTGCCTATCGTGGGGTCCAGGGTTCGATTCCCGGCGGAACAGAAATTTGAATGATGAGTTTAAATTTCTGTTCTCGGTCTGGGTGTTTGTGTTCCTGTCATTGTATGTGTCCATGGTACCCACGACACAGGGTATTAATTACCTTACTGTGGGGCTATGAGTGTGTAATGTTGATTTATTTATAACGTTTAGTGACAGCAAAAGACAAAAAGTGAACCATTTTCATTACACCTACGAGTTGCCCACTTCCATGCACGTTCTTCCATCTCATTTCATCTTTTTCATTTACCTTTCAGGCAATCCAATCAATGCTTAACGGAAAGGCTATCGCGTTACAAACCGATATCACAGTCAGCTTGCTATGATGATAATTAAACTCCATTCTAGTTAAAACGACTTTACTTTACTCTTATATTATATAAAAATACACACTCATAGATCCAAAGTAGAGTAGATATACTATGTGTCGTGAGTACCATGGACACATACAAAGACAGAATACAAACACCCAGACCGAGAATAGAAATTAAAACTCATCATTGAAATTTCTGTTTCGCTGAAAATCGAACCCGGGACCCTCCGATTAGCAGTCCGGTATGGTAACCATTGCGTCACAAGGATCGCCATTATGACTCTATATCTTGTAACCTGAATCCACTCTATTGATAGATAATTTTAATAATGATACCAATGGGCTTTTTTAACCTCTGTATTCAAAAACCCGCTGCACGAATGCCGTTTGGCTGCAACCCTTAGCGTCCCATTGGTGAGCACAGATCACTCAAATGTTTCAAACAGCCCATAAGACCTCCGAGCTTATGAAACGCTTACTTGCGTGATTTCTGATGCACGAAAACCGCATAAAATTTGCAACAACCATCGCTATCTCCATACAATAAAGTCTATCTGTTGCAATATTGCGACGTGAAAGAAAGACAAACGAACAGGCTTACATATTTATAATACAAACATTCCGCCAGCTACTTCACCTGCGTGGACCCGTTGCATAGGTTGGCCGAAACCCTTTATGCGTCCCACTGCTGGGCACGGGTCTCTCCCCATTAATGGGGAGGCCTGGAGCTTACTCCACCACGCTGCTCCAATGCGGGTTGGTGGAGATGCGGGTTAGTGGCCAACCCGCTGTCGGATGTTTTCAAACCGCCCATAAGGCCTGCGACAAGGTTTAACCACTGTTATCTATCGACAACAACCGGGGCCGACGGCTTAACGTGCCCTCCGAAGCACGGAAACGCGCATGAATTTATTTGCCACTAGCGGTCACCCATCTCACATCAGACCGCGCCCGTTTGGCTTAGTTGCATAGATCGTTTGCGTTCTACGCTAACCGCCGCGCCATGCGCACTTCTATAGGTTACCGTAGGATAAAAACCAGCCTATGTCTTTTTCCAACGTCCACTCTCTCTGTGTTCCAAATTTCATTAAAATTGGTTCAGTAGTTAAAGCGGGAAAGTGTTACAGGAAGACAGACAGACGCAGTTACTTTCGAATTTATAATATTAAAAAAAATATGGTTTATGTATAGAATTATTGATTAAATGCTTTATGATCTGATGAGTCTATTACGATTCTGTTTTTTCGATACTTTGACTGTACAATTTAATTCAATAACAGTTTTTAACAAAATAACGTAAATTGTAAAAGGCTAGGCATGGTACCCTCTTCTAAAATAAAATAAATTTGTATAAAAAGCACAAACTTGGGTTAAATTGAATTTAAGTGGCTAAAGTGATAATAATGTAAAATTATTTATTTATTAATTATTTACTGTATATTTTAGTCTTTATTGTACATAATTAATTAGTTTATAATTTAACTTGTAATTATATAACTTTTACAATAAAATTTGTACACCCTGAAGAGTAAATATGGCGATCTAAATATTTTTGTATAACCTTTTTTGCTACCCATATTTGTGCAAATAAAATATTTTCATTTCATTTCATTTCAAAGTAGGGGAGGCCTGGAGCTTACTCTACTACGCTGATCCATTACATCTAATTGGTTATTTTAATTAAACGAAACTATTTTTATTACATCTACGAGAAGCCCACTTCCATGCACGTGCTTCCATCTCACATCACCTTTGTCATTTACCTTTTACCATCGATATAAAAAGTAGGCCTTTTACCCAATCCAATCAACGATCAACGGAAAGGCTATCGCGTTACAAACCAATGTACCTGTAATGTAATGTAATGTTACTACGTCTTTTTTAGGGTTCCGTAGCCAAATGGCAAACAACGGAACCCTTGAAAACCACAATTTACCTTTCATTCAATCTTAATGCAATGATTTCTATGGATGGAAGGCAATGATGTATTTCTGTTGCCGCTATTGTTATACAAATACTAAAAATACAATAAAATAAATATTTAAGGGGGCTCCCATACAACAAACGTGATTTTTTATAGATAATGGTACGGAACCCTTCGTGCGTGAGTCCGACTCGCACTTGGCCGGTTTTTTCTATTCGTCCGTCTAGCGGCAGATTAGAGTGTCTAATCTGCGAATCTGCGAATATCGAATAAGACAGCATTTTAAAAAACTGTCTCAATAAACCGGTCCTTAAAAACCTGTGTTTTACTTTATAAGGCCGGTTACAGTGCTGCACTGACCGTCGGTGCGTACGTCAGTCGCGCTTGTATTTATATGAAAATTCAATAATCAACAATAGTGCTGCACCGATCGATGGACGATGGTGATTGTGCATTGTGATTTGGACTCTGTTAAGTGGATTTTTGTGGAAGCTGACAATAAACGTCTTCTACGTTGCAAACGGTATTTTCATTACCCATAGCGCGTAACAATATAATCGGCACATAAATGAATTTCGTTTTTAGTTAAATATACTAAAGCTTATGTGAGGCAGGGAATCATCGCTTCGCTTTATATTGTGCTCACGTGCCGAACGCACGTCTTACAATGCTGTAGATAACGCCGTTCGTACTGAGAATCTGGTGTAGATGCTTGGATTGTAGATTTGCAGCTTCTTGGCAAAAACTTGTTTTCAAATTTCAAAAGAAGGTATTTTTATACACAGGTCTTCTCTAGGAGGAGAGGAATGTAGGCCATGGTTTTTATTTATTTATTTATATGTTGGCGTGGATTCGTGGACGTCATGCCTTCGAGAAAACAATTTTATGAGCTAACGAAAAGCTCTCTTTACCTTCAAGGACAAAGACAAAGATTGCTATTTCCACAAATACGTGTGTTTACAAAGCTTATAATACATATTTATTTCGCCATATTTACCTTCATGAGGTATGCAAATATTACAAAGATAAAAGAAAAAACTTAATTATGGATAACATAAATAAAAATGTACATTTACATCAATTTTATAATTATTTTCATTTGATCCATTATTGCACCTTTGATTTTTTTAATTCCTTTAAGTATGTTTTTATTTATTTTCCTTTATAATAATAATCTTTAAGAGTATTGTTATAACAAGCAGCGATATTGATTGGTCAAGTTTAAATCCTACGTACACCTAGGTACTTTAGAGCGATTACATACCCGCGTATTTATCTACGCGTGTACGGTCTTTCGGCAAACACGCTAACACGTTACTTTTTGCACTTCAGAAAACCACAGGGGCGTACACGTGTTTACTCCGGCATTTTCGCATTCGGACCAGTGTATGGGGCGGTATGTACTAGCTTAAGCAGATGGCTGTGGGGACGACATTGATACATGCGGTAGCTGTCACGTGTGTTCCTTATCAGCCCATAGCTGCTCTGTAAGAAAGCTAGTTATGGTATAACATGGTTTTGCTCTTTTCCTCTTCAAGTTTTTTTTTTGTCTGCTCTTTTCTTCAGCTCAGCATTACCTAAGTGCACCCAGAGCAGACAGGACAAAAAATAACTTTCACTTAAAGTTTGTAAAGGAACCGTACAGTGAATAAAGAATATTTCATTTCATTTCATGTTACAAGCGCGTCAACGCGCGTACGATTTATATCTGTCGCAAAAACTCGCCAATTCGAGTCTACACGCGCTTACAAAAACAAGACTTTACGACTTTAAAACCGCTTTAAAAGTAAGAATATTATTACAATTTTCTTCGCGAATTTATCGCCGCGCCACGGCGGGGGAAACATTTTTAATATTTATCACGATGTTATCCATCACCGTGCCTGTTTCTGAGTTATAGTTAAATAACTCTAAGGCATGATGTCGACCAACCCACACTTTGTTAAAGAGACCTTGTTTTACCACTATCTATTAACTTTGAGGCAAATCGCCCAACCCATCAGCAACATCGCAAAATCATAACAAAAGGGTGTTCCAGGCAAAATATTTGTTCAATATAACGTTACATTACCGTTATTTCTCACGGAAACATGTTAGGAATGCCGTCATAAGGTAGTGTTGTTTTATTAGAAAATGATTTTCCTTAACCTTCCTCTGGGGAAATAACTTACATATCAGTACATAGGCGCGTGTGATATACGCTGTTGGAATAACAAATGGGAATTCAAGCTCCTTATAAAATATCATGTTTTTCCCCACTAGGACTTCTTTTTTGTGTTCCGTGTCCAAAAAGTAAAACTCCACCTTATTACTAAGACCTCGCTGTTCGTCCGTCTGTCTGTCTTAATTGAGCAGCGATGGTCGAGTGGAAAATCCAAGGTCCGTGACACGGAGATCCCACCAAAATCATAGATGCAAAAAAGGAGAGCCAAGTTCATTACAAAAATTATGCTTGGCTGTGGCCTTGGCGTGGCTGTGGGCTAGCTCAATCACAACTCCCACAAATGCATTATCAGTTTGCTTCGGGCGGTGACGTCACGCTTAATGCGCTTGTGTTATACAATGTGTGCTTCACGGCCAATATACGGGTCAGTAGCACTACGCATCTGCTGTTTATATTTATTTATTTATATCCGTCCATAATAAAATAAAAATAACGCTTTACACTCACCTTGACACCTTGACCCCACAGTAGGGTAGATATACTCTGAGTCGTGGGCACCATGAAGACATACAAAGACAGAAACACAAACACCCAGACCGAGAACAGAAATCAAAACTCATCATTCAAATTTCTGCCTTGCCGGGAAACGAATCCGGGACACCGCCACACGGGTCGTCAATGAGAGTTACACAAAATGCCTCAAATGCATGATGTCCACCATTTATTCAACGTAGTAGTCTATGGCCTAAATTCTTCTCAATTCCCAGAAAACACATGTGTCCAGCAGGGAGACTTTAAAGAGACTAAAGGTGGTAATTATACAATTAAAGAAGGTAATAAAAATAAGTCTTTATTAAAATCTAATCTAAATAATTATAAAAATAAATACACACGCGAACTCAATATCTTATCTCTATTGAACAGCACTAAGTCCTCCCATAACAATAAATTTATTCTTTGGTACCGTTACTTTTATCCTTTAAACTTAACACAATGGCAAGAAAATTAAAAGTTCGAGTTAAATCGAAGACACTGGTGTTTAAATAAGCTAAAGAAGAACAAGAAAAATATTCTTATTAAATTTTCATGAAATTAGATACTTTTCATAAATTTTTCTTTCTTTCTTTCTTTTTTTGCTTGAATTTTTGGTTTCTTAAAAAGCTACATTATACCAACGATTACAACGAACTGCTTAGCCAATTAATGGTACTAAATCTTAAAACTAACAATTAATATCCTTATACTTCTAAAACTGTTTCCACTTCAATAAAATGTCTGTGTGTCTTTCCTTTGTGGATGCCCTCAAATTCATCTTGAATTTCTGACAACGTTCTCCCTTTAGTCTCTGGTACGAAGAAATAAATGAATATCAGAGCGAGTATGCACGTTACTGAGAAAAACCATAATGCCCAACCATAGCTGACAATGTCAACCAGATTCTGGTAAAGCTTCGTCACATTGAAGGCTAAAAACCAGTGGAAACCAGCTGTGATAGCCGTTGCTCGTCTAGTAACGTTTTGTGGAAAGATCTCTCGTAACATCAACCAGGGAATCGGTCCAGCACCCATAGCATACACGATCACAAACAAGCAAAGAGTCAGGAGTGGAACCCACGTGTCCTTCGTATGAACATTTGGAGCCATCAAGTGATAATAGATCGCTAAACTCCCCAAGCTGATCGCCATTGTAGCAAAAGAAGATAAAAGTAAGACCCGTCTTCGAATTTTCCTCAACAGCATCGTTGAGAAGTAAGTAGATGAAACTAAACAGAATCCAAGAATTATAGCCGGGCCTGGCGGGATCAAGGAGATCTTAAAAGTCTTGAAGATAGTTTCAGCGTAGAATAGGACGGGGAATATACCGCTTAGTTGCTGGAAGATCATGAGAATGAAGGAGACAAAGAGCGCTTTGAATGTTGCTCTTGTATTGAACAGTTCCTTAAACGTCACTCGATTCTTCACAGAGCTCCTTATGTGTTCTTTCAAGGCTTTAATTTCGGAGTCTACATCATTATCAATGCCTCGGAAGTATCTTAACGCTGCCTTGGCTTCGTTGGCCTTTCCTTGAGACATAAGATATCCAGGGGACTCCGGGAGGAAGATGAAAGCTGCGAAGAAACTAACTGGAATACTTGCGGAGAGGACGGAGAGCCATGAGGTACTTTGGACCATACCTGCAACAAATATGGAAAATATTTAATGCATATTTAGAAAAAACATAAAATTTCATCAACATCGCTTTTTGCGTCCCAGTACTGGTCAAAAATATCCTCTCAAAGTGAAATGGATTCGGTCCGCATTGGCAACCAGCACTCGGTAAAAGAGTTGGCGGATTTCACATTTTCTTATGAAATTGAGGTAACTATGAGGCATTTCAATTCTAACACGATATAATAGTATATTCTGTGGCAAAGGGTGAAACAAGACGATTTCTGACGAGGGCGAGAGTTGACAGCCCGAGCGAAGCGAGGGCTGTAACCGCCCTGGTATTAGAAGTAGCACTATTGTATATGACCTCACATATACAGTTGTCCTCCAACAAAACACAGACCCTCCACTACTTCATAAAAATTTTAAAACCTTTATCGCTAAAATATGTTTTGTCTTCTTTATCGTGCACCACATGACATTGAAAAGATCGGGTAAAAACTTGGACAAACACTCCATGGACTGCTATAACCACTGAAAACTACGCAGGCTGTAAATTTGTTGTACGCTTAAATTCAAAAGAAAGCATGATGTCTTATCCATTTACAAATGTAATTTTCGTAATTTATTGCTTAACGGCAGAATCTCCAGTTACATAAAAGATAATTTCACGCAATTTAAAGAAGTAAAACTTATTTTCATTAGAAAACGAGAAAATGTTACAAAAGATAAGAAAAGAAATGTAAAGGGAATCCGTAATCCTTTGATAATGTTCTTCAATTGAGATTCTTTGAACACGGAATTATTACGGAGATGATTACGGAATAAATGTAAAAACTTTATTCATTTCTCGTAATTTTATGTCCATTTAAATAATTGTTTTTTTTATCGTGGTAGCGCTATTATCATAATTATATGGCTGCAAACCTTTTTGCGTCCCAATGCCCAGCAATGCATCACATCACTATGGGATAAGTCTGGAGCTTACTCCAAGATGCTGCCCCAAGACGGGTTGGTAGAGATGCGTATTAGTGACCAATCCGCTGTCCAGATGTCCCACACACTTACACAACAGCGGAACGCGGTCAGAAATGCGTTGGATTACCTACATGCATGTTTCCCTGCGTCGGGGATCGCGTTTAGCTATCTGTCCTGGTTGTTATCGATAAAGAGCAGTCGTTATAGAGCCAAAGGCTTTATGAGTGGGTTTAAAAGTTGTGATAGTGGGTTAGCCGCAGTTCCCACCCGTGTCGCCCTCCGCAATGTTTTTACACTACCTCAGTCGTGTACCGTGTTTCCGTGCTTCGGAGGGCACGTTAAGGTGTCGGTCCCGGATGTTGTCGATAGATAATAGGTTTTTAACCTTGTCGGAGGCCTTATGGGCGCGTCGAAAAAATCTGACAGCGGGTTGGCCACTAACCCCCATCTCCATCAACCCGCATTGGAGCAGCGTGGTGGAGTAAGCCCCAGGCCTCTCCAATAATGGAGAGAGAGCCGTGCCCAGCAGTGGGACGCAAAAAGGGTTGCAGCCAGTCTTGTACCGCGTTACACCGGTGGGCTCCGCTCTCAAGAGCGTACGACTTCTTAATGAAATATCTAAGGAAGATGCAGACTTTGATATTTTTACATCACCAGCTACGCAAAGCTGCAGCACGTTGGACTCTTACTGCTGGTGGCAGTATTACAACTACATAGCTTTAGTTTTAATGTAATAAAATTCACGCTTGTGTTTGGTTTTTAACTGTAAGCAAGATGTTGTCATATAATAAATAAAATATTTACATTTATAACTCATCACTCATATTTCTATCGTAGTTACATGGTAGAGCAAACTCCAGAGATTCCCATTTATGGTCAGAGACTGTGTGTGAGATGTAAAAAAATATTTACAGCCCTTTTTGAAATAGAGGTCAGAATACATGAAGTGGTCGCTGCAGCACATCTACACGCAACTACAATATGCATCGTCTTATCAAACGTCGAGAAACTAACATTAACATAATAATGTTAACGACGAACACGTCAGCCAGCCAAGTCAAGCCGTAACCAATAAGGAGGGACTGCTCTCTATATAAACCATGGCCAGCCATTATTTTTCGTCACTCTGCTTGTTAATAAAATGCAGAAGCTCTGTCCGTTTTATTTCTGGCTGTCTTATTTAGAAGTCGTATCGGTTACCCAAAATATAGATAGATAGATAGATAGACTCTTTATTGTTTGTAATGCACAACAATCATTATGACATAAAATAATATATAAAATAACGAGTTTTAAATGTATCCGCGCCGCGTCTACAACATTCTGAAGTTAATCTCTATATGAACGATCGCCAGCCATTATTCTGTGTCATTCTGATTGATAATAAAAATGCAGAACTCTGTCCGTTTTATTTCTGGTTGTTTTATATATTACTAGCTGACTCCGCGAACTCCGTACCGCGTTTAAATGTTTGAGGTGGGCCACCCTTATCACTTAGGGGGATGAAAAATAGATAGTAGCCGATTCTCAGACCTACTCGATATGCACACAAAATTTCATGAGAATCGGTCGAGCCGTTTCGGAGGAGTATGGTAACTAACATTGCGACACGAGAACTTTATAATATATAAGATAATAATACCGAGCTATATGAATCTATACGGCCTAAAGAGTATAAAGAAATTCTACCACGTAGCAGGCTTAACCATTTGTTTCAAAAAGAGTACAAAAGTAACCGTAATTATAATAAAACTAGATATTTCTATTCCAGAGTGCCTCAGGGTGCTTTCGTGTTGAGCTGGGTTGCATGACATTAACATGACATGACATACCAGTGCGCATATAAACAGCCAGATCTTAAGAAGATTTGTGTTGAGTTTTTATTATTTGAACATTTTAGTAACGACTCAAACAAATGATATTAAAATACAATTCAATTTATTAAAGTACATTGGTCCCTTTTGAATGTCGTTAAATCATTTGTTCGCATACTTATAAATGACGTACCGAAAAATATCAAACGTAGACGTAAATAATGCTCGAATGATGCGAGAGCTGTGGATAAATAGTACTACTAGTTACTACTACGACTATTTTAGTACATATATACAGCGGATAATCAAAACAAAGGTCAGAATAAGTCAAAAGATGATCCATAAACGGTATGCGCTGACCTTCCCAGTACCAGGTGCACTGTTCGATTCGAGCTCCAACTCACGCGGCTCCATCCTTAATTCCGAAACTGGTTGCAACCCTTTTTGTGTCCCACTACTGGGCACGGGTCTCTCCCAATTATAGGAGAGGCCTGGAGCTTACTCCACCACGCTGCTCCAATGCGGGTTGGTGAAGATGCGGGTTAGGGGCCAACCCGCTGTTGGACGTTTTCAAACCGCCCATAAGTCGTCCGACAAGGTTTAACAACTGTTATCTATCGACAACAATCGGGACCGACGGCTTAACGTGTCCTCCGATTTTTTTTGCCACTATCGGTCACTTGCGAGATCGCTTGCGTTCTACGCTAACCGCCGGGCCATGCGCGCTTCAATCCCGAAACTACAAGGACAAATTGAGTAACATTTATTTGGCGCCAAGCCGGTTTTTTTCCATTCTTTACAATGAACTGGCTTTTTGACAGTTTTAAAACTGTATTACAGACTCCTCACCCGAGAAAATTCTTAAACCCGTACCAATATAACATGATCAATCTGACCCTGCAATGCTCTGCAATGTCATGCAACTAAGCGTAATATGCAAGCACCTTTACGTTTTTCTAGAATGCTTCTAGGTTAGGCCGGTAATATAATTTTATATTTATTTTACGATCCCAATGGTCGGTACCCTCATAACATAGTTTGCTAAGCCTCGGTTCCTTTTTATGGCCGAAGGTTTGTAGTCGTAAACATATCATCAAACGTGGTAAATGTTCGTTTACTGTTACATAATTGATTTAAAGATTATCCTACTTCATATTTCCTATTAATATTATTAATGCGAAAGTAAGTTTGTTTGTTACTCTTTCACGAAAACTACTCAACCGATCATCATGAAATTTTGTACATATATTCTTGGAGGTATCAAAAGTAAAATAAGATACTTTAAAATAATATCGCGGGTGAAACCGCGGGGCACAGTTAGTAGTGTATTAATAGTGGATTTAATTTCGCCAATGTCTCGTATTCTAAGTGTGTAAAAGAAAAACAAAGCACTTCTTTGTTAATAGCTTAGCTTGCCGCCCGCCGGTCGACCCGCGTGAATTATACGTTCTTTCCATATGAATGGGATATTTTCCCGGATAAAAGTAGCCCATATCAACCAGACCCCAACGATCTAAAATCTAAACAAAAATCAGTTCCATCCGAAGCACCGTTGCGGCATGAAAGAAAGTCAAACAAACAAGCGAAATACTTTCAGAATCAAGTCAAGAATTAGAATAGGTAACCGCTTGTGATGAATTTCATGCGTTTTAGTTTACTTGTACGTCTAGGATAGGATAGGTATAGGAGCAGCGATGGCCGAGTGGTAAAAAACCGCGGTCCTCGACGCGACCGATCTTAGGTTCAAATCTTCGGCGCGCACGTCTGACAAAGAAATTTGTAATGTGCGAATTTATCGCTGCTCCACGGTGATGGAAAATATCGTGATATTTCATTGATTACGATGTTCTCCATCGCCGTGCATGCCTGAGAGAAATTCATAATTTCTCGAGGGCATGACGTCCACCAATCCGCACTTGGCCAGCATGGTGGACTATGGCCTAAATCCCTCTCAATTGTGAGAAGGAGAACTGTGCCCAGCAGTGGGACATAAAATAAAATAAAAAAGGGGTTGAAAAAAAATTGGTACGTCAAGACCAAGACGTGGGCTTGATATTAAATATAGCAATATATGAGCGTTGTATGGGCCATATAAAATTTCCGTCGGCGAGCTAGCCATCGGTCTCATATCTACCCACATGCACTATGCTCCTAGCTTAAATCTTGGGTGAAAAAATCATGAGTGAAAATCTTCCATGATTTTTGACAAGCGGCTTAAAAGTACGGTGCAATTTGTAGAGCAAAGTTCGTACAGTTCATGGAAATCTAGTTTTGCCACTAGCAGCCACGCATCTCATTCCCGACCGTGCCCGTTTCGCTTAGCTGCGTAGTTCGCTTACGTTCTATGCCAGCCGCAGGGCCATGAATTCTGCTTCTTTATACTATTTACATCTATATAATACCTTTAAACAGAAATTCTTGTAAATATACATTTATAATCTGAGGCGCTTGGCCTTGCGGTTAGCGTAAAACGCAAACGATCTACGCAACTAAGTCAAACGGACGCGGACGGGAGTGGGATGGGTGATCGCTAGTGGCAAAAAATTCTTGCGCGACTCCGTGCTTCGGAGGGCACGTTAAGCCGTCGGTCCCGGTCGTTGTCGATAGATAACAGTCGTTAAACCTTGTCTAGGCCTTATGGGCGGTTTGAAAACATCCGACAGCGGGCTGGCCACTAACCCACATCTCCACCAACCCGCATTGGAGCACCGTGGTGGAGTAAGCTCCAGGCCTCCCCAATAATGGGGAGAGACCCGTACCCAGCGGTAGGACGCAAAAAAGGTTGCAGCCATATAGAATCTGAATCTTGGAAACAGTTACAACGATTTACGATACATGAAATTAAGTATGCAGGGGGTTTGGGGGACGAAAAATCAATCTAGTTAGGTTTCATTTTTAGAAAACTTCCTTTTATCCGTGATTACAACGATAATCTATTTATACATTACCTGAAAAATATTACACTTCCTGACATCTACTGACGAATATTATGTAAATCTATTATTTTTTTATTTGGAACTGAAATAGATGGCATTGTAAAGTAAGCCAATGAGTCTCTGAAGAAAATCACTTGCCTTTATCCGCAACGCTCGATCATCCGGGTACTTAATACTCACCAATAATATACCCAAACAGTACTCCGCAGGCGAATTGCACGTGGTAGAAGTTGGCCATTGTTGGCAGCAGGTGCTTCTCGGCGATGTCCTCCACGTAGGGCGGGATGCCCACGCTGAAGGCACCCACCGCCACGCCACCAACGAAGCGGCCCACGTACAGGCCGTATACGTTGGGACTGGAATAAAAAAATAAACATATAAAGAAAGTAAAAAAACCTGGGGTAAGAAACAGCGTATGGACATCTACACAAACTGAAGAGCCTGAGTCTAGCCTGAGATCACATATCATGCACGATCCTATATCATACTCCGGAGGCTGTCGGATGTTTTAAGGAAACATATACGAAATAAAAAAACAAGGATACTAGCACACTGCAATACTTAAACTATAACAATAATATCTATAAATATAAGCGACGGCGTGGCGTAATGGTTACCATGCCAGACTGCCGATCAGAGGGTCCCGGGTTCGATACCCGGCGAAACAGAAATTTGAATGATGAATTTAAATTTCTGTTCTCGGTCTGGGTGTTTGTGTTTCTGTCTCTGTGTGTGTCCATGGCACCCACGACACAGGGTATATCTACCTTACTGTGGGGCTATGAGAAACGTGAGTGTGAAATATTCTATTTTTTTTTACCTTACTAATCTTGGCTATTACTATGTCACCAAGTATGTCACAAGACGATCCAAAATTATATTCAAATGTTTTTACTTAACACTGCTGACTTTACGATGCATTTACTGATTAAAATAAAACACTTTCTGTAGGTGGTAGAACTATTATCGTTCGCCCGGGGAAGTACCACCGCTGCACCCACTTCTGCCGTGAACCAATTATATTGTGTTTCGGTGGGTAGGTGCAGTTGCCGGCCACGCTTACATGAGGCGACCACCAGCCTCCGGAGTAGCAGCGCAACTGCATACGACCTCAAACAAAACTTACCTATGCGTGCTTGAGGTTGTATGCAGATGTATGCTGTAGCGACTACCTAACACCACGTGGCCTGCATGCTCGTCTGCTACTCCATTCAAATAAAAAAAACTTTCAACATAAAATAAAATCAGCGATCCCCAGTTATGTTGTAATTGAACGATCATCTCCACATGAGTTGTTTACTTATGTAAAATAAACTTTTCACTTGAAAAATCAAATTTGCTTCGGCCACCTGTTCGGGGCAACAACTTACTGGATCAAATTAAAAGTTATAGGCAGCTTTAATATTAACGTTCTCTTAACTTTGAAGCCGCTGAAATAAGTTTAATAAGTAGGTGCTTTTACTTGTAAAGTATGATAACGAAAATTATATTTAATACAGAATGTTTTCAATATTTTTTTAGAGAATTATTGAAGTAAACAGCCTAGACCTTAGATTTTCAGATTATGGAGTTAAAGAGAGGATAATAAAGTAAATAACTAACGTTATTATGGAGGCCGAGATACTAATTCGACCATGCTGTGCTCACAAAAGCTAGGCTGAGATGCGATATGGTGGCCAACCTGCTGTCGGATGTCTGAAACTGCCCGTATGGTATGCCCTCTTACTAAGTAGCGGATGATATAAATCGATAACGACCGCGGTCGACGGCTTAAGAGACCGTATACGAAATTTTGCCGATTTCGCTGATTTACTAGATTCAACATGAGATTTGGCAGTTAAATTATTATATTATTATTATTGTATTTCCATAAGTTGCATTGCACAATATAACTGATCATTTCATTAAAATTCTAATACATTAGCCACTTTTTTTGGCTTGCTTCAAGAATTATAATGCGAGATTTAGGTTTTTTTAAAACATTTTTAATGCCAAATTTTCATTATTAATTTGATTTTTTTTCAGGAAACGAATTGATTATGAACTGAAGTGTATTCATGACACATTAATTTTATGAAACATTCTTCCAATTTGCCGAAATCAAATGCAATTTCTGGCCCATTTTGTCTCAAAATTGACTTGACTGACTGTCATATTGTGCAATAAAACTAATGGAAATACTGTATTTTAACTGCAAAATCCCCTATGTAAAAATTGTAAAATCAGCAAAATCGGCAAAATTTCGTATTTGGCCTCTTAAAGTGCCCTGGAAATACGGAATCGCGCATAGTATTCTATTAGCAATTACCTATCCCACATACGAACGCATCTATGTGCATCCCAACGACCTGCGTGGCGCAGTGATTACCATGCCGGACTGCCAATCGGAAGGTCCCGGATTGGATTCCCGGCGAAGCAGAAATTTGAATGATGAGTTTAAATTTCTGTTCTCGGCCTGGTTGTTTGTGTTTCTGTCTTTGTGTGTATCCATGGTACCCAGAACACAGGATATATCTACTGTACTGTGTTGCTATAGTGTGAAGCGTTATCTGATCTGCTTAGCTGCATAAACCGCTTTCGTTCTAAGGCAGCCGCTGTGACGTGCTTATCGAATGATATATAACGTAATAATGGGTATTACCTTGCAGCAACCATAATCCAAGAGACCAGGAGCGGCAAAGCGAGGTAGAGTAGCGTCTTTTTGCGGCCAAAGTACTCCGAGATGAGACCAGCTGGTACTGCGCCGAACACCGCCCCGAGGCAAAGTAGGGATGCCACCCAAGAGGCTTCTAATTCTGTTAACTGGTGTAAAAAAAATATATTTTAAAATAACAAAGATAAAAACAATTCCTAAAAGTTGTTTTTGGAAATAAAAAATTTGAGAAAATTTGCCCTTATTAAAATGGTATATTGCTCTGAGTGGGCACCACCTTTAAGAGTTTATTACAGTCATTATTACCATTTTTACATCAACCCCTGTTTACGTAGCCCTATAGAAGGATTTTTAAAAGATGTATATAATATAAGCCCACCTTAAGTATTGTCTTAAATATCAACATTAGAGCAATAAATCTAAAAAATATGCGTTATTTAAACACCAAAATATATTGATACTATTGACCGGAGAACTTTATTTATTTTTTCGTCGGTTAAAAACACAAGTATAAAAGCCGTCAGCCGTTGCAGGACACATGGTACTTACACGTTAAAAATCTCAGTTATTTTGTAAAGATATTATAGGAAAAGAATGAATAAAATTTATGAAACTAAATACCTAAACATGGATCGATCAAAAATGAAAACAGTAAGAGAAATGAGTACCTAGAAAATTTTTATCCTTCATCATCTATTTTAGGATAAATTGAAATCTAGCCAAAAGTTATTCTAGAGCCGATAATCTCGGTTAGACTGATGATAATGGATAAAATTGTATTTAAAAAAAAAGTAATACTCTTATCAAACGATACGAGTCAGTCACCCTACCAAATAAAAACCCGTACATTTACTAATATTACGATAGAGTTTGTCCTTTCAAGAACCTCATAGCAATATTTGGTGTAGAAATACAAAATACTTTATAAGTACCTACTGTTCCTTATTAAACTAAAGGCATCTTCCACCACCTTCAAGTAAAGTGACAAGTATACTAATTGTCGGTTAAAGTCACCCGTAACTTCAATTTCAATTTCACAATGTTCGAGTAGCACTAATCATTTGATAAACTGACCCGTACTCATAGCTTTTACTTGCTAATTAACTTTACTTAGTACGTAACTAATCAACACTACTTGGAGATGGTGAACGAGGCCCTAAAACTCATTATGTACTTTCTGTACATATGGGCGTAAATGGCTGCAACACAGTTATAACTATAATTATATAGTTATATTATAGTGCAGTTGTTTACGAACAAATATGTTTATTGTAAATCAGTTTATTGTTCAATAAAATGATTGATTGATATAATAAGTTTTAGTTTAAAGGTAACATAAATACCTCTGCCATACAGCTCTGGAACACCCTACCCGAAAATATAAGAAAGGCACCCAGCAAATTTGCATTTAAGAAATTAGTCCGAGAGCACTTCTTGAGTATCCCTAGCACCATCTAGTATTTTTATTAACGAGAGTCCTATTTAATGTACATTTTATCGTCATTACATCCTTCCAATATGCTTATGTATATGTATATATGTATGTATGTATGTATATATGTATGTATATATGTATGTATGTATGTATATATGTATGTATTTATTTGTGTATGTATGTATGTATGAATATGATTATATATATTGCTGTACGTATGTTATTAAGTACGCAGTTATCATAATTATTTTTAATCATGTGTCTTTTAGCTTGTTTATTTTAGAAGCCTACCTCGCATTCTCAACATCACCCAGGGTCGACTGGTAGACAATGCCAATAGGCATTAGGTTTAACCCTTTGTGAACCTTAGTTTTAGGTTTTTCACATAAATATAAATAAATAAATAAAATAAAATATATATTAGCTACAGTATTTATAAAAGCTTTTAGTATTAAAAGGTTTATTGATTTTAATGTATCGTTATTTTAAAGTTTAAAGAGCAGCGATAGTCGAGTGGTACAAAAATTTGCGGTCTTCGACGCGACCGATCGCGAGTTCAAATTCTCGGCGCGCACCTCTGACAAAGAAATTTGTGATGTGCGCATTTATCGCTGCTCCACGGTGGTGGAAAATATCGTGATATTTAATGATTACGATGTTTCATCGCCGTGCATGCCTGAGAGAATTTGATAATTTCTCGAAAAGCATGACGTCCACCAATCCGCACTTGACCAGCGTAAATCCCTCTCACTTGTGAGAGGAGATCAGTGCCCAGCAGTGCGACAAAGAAACACAAACAATAGTGACCAAGAAATTTGTAATGTGTGCAACAATACAAATTTCTTGATCAGGTGCACGCCGAGGATTTGAACCCAGTGTCGGTCGCGTTGGAGACCGCGGTCTTTTATATTGAAGCGACCTTCCGCTACTCATCAAGAGATGGTGCCACGGGTATTCCTGAATCACGCTAACGAAGTTTCCTGAATGAATGGATCTATACTAGTTTGTAATATAATATTCGAAAATATTCTTGCAGATTATAAATTCAATCCGCTATGGTACAAAAAATAGTAGAAAAGTATAAATTAATATCGATTTCGTACTAACTTCATGTCTACGATCCACTTGCCGAGAGTAACTGCTGTTTGAGATAAAACCGTCTATTTGAAATATCTGCAACAAATAAAAAATAAATAAATAACGTTATACACTCATAGCCCCACAGTAGGGTAGATAAACCGTCGCGGGTACCATGGATAAACACAAAGACACCACCCACAGATCAAATAATATAAAATGTGCGTGTGCGTGTAACCGAACGCGTCCCTGTCATAATTCTCCCAAAAAAATATAGCTATTATAAAAAAAGGATTGAATAAAAAAAAGAGTGTGTGTACTTATCTACACACGTTAGAAGTTATACTTCTTTGGCATATGATTTTTTTTAAATAACTCAAACGCAGTAGTAATCGACGATAATATCAAAATCAATCAAAAAGATTTTGTTTAAATTAAAAACGTTTTAATAACGTAATAATTATTTTAAATTAGTATTCAAAATTAATTATTCATATGAATACTATATTTCACAACACGCCAGTCAAGCGGCTTATCTACTATATTATAGTATGGACACTAAGCCACTATTGTAACTATATTCAGTGTTGATATTATTTCTATTCTGTGGCTAACTTCATCATATCATTCCTGCTCGCGCAGCTCACCAATTAACTCTCATCCATACGCGCCAAAAGAAGTAAAACTTCAAAAATGTAACTTAGTAATTTTTTATTTTGCCCCACTAAAATACTTTGTTTTAATCATTTTTTATTCTTTCCTGCTAAAATACAATATTTTTGAGGCGTACTATATTTTTTATATATTAAAAAAACTATATTTAGACAAAAATTGTTAGTCTAGTCCTACTAGTCCTAGGCCTTAGGTACTGACAGTTTGAATAGATGCGACAGCGGGCGTAACACTAATTCACATACCCACCAATCCGCATTGGAGCAACGTGGTGGAGTAGGTAAGTTACTATGTGTGTACAATCGCTTCTCAATTTCTTAGCTGGCTTCAAAAGCTCAAAAAATGTTCGATGTCAACCTGGCAACATTTCAGTGCTTTCTAGGAATATGACAAAACCGTGCCAAACGAAATACTACAACATTTTCCGAGCACAAAACTTTTCAAATGATTCATGTACTTCCCGATAATGATTACAAGCGAACTCGCGTGTTCTAACTTACTTTCGAACAGAAGCCAATAAAAATCAACACTTAAAACGCACGCACACGATTTTAGACCTTAAGCACTGCGTAGTAGGAACTGTTTTAATTTTTTGGTGGTTGACAGCAAAACTGCAGGTGCTACCTGCATTGCAGTATACTTAAGTATTTGACAACCCTTGTAGCGCAATGGCTTCCATACCGCACTGTTAATCATGGGTCCCAGGTTCGATTTCTGGCGAAGCAGAAATTGGAATGATGAGTTTAAATTTCTGGTCTGGTTTTTTATAATCATATTTTTGTATGTGCCCATGGTACTGACGATGTAGGGAAACCTAGTGCGGGGCTATGAGTGTGTAGTGTATATTACTTACAGCTTAAGAAATGTAAAGGAAAACATTCTAATTTTTATTTTTATTTAAGACTAGTCTTCCGCCAGCCCGCGTGGACCTATTATAAAGGTTATAGTATAATAAAAACCATCCTATGTCCTTTCCCAAGGTCCACTCTATCTGTATTATAAATTTCATTAAAATCGTTTCTGTAGTTTAAGCGGGAAAGCGTAGCAGACAGACAGACAGAGTTACTTTCGAATTTATAATATAAAGTATGGATTTTTAACAACAAAAGAACAAGTACAAGTGATGAACATTTTATTTAGAAGTCAACGTTATAATTTCGAATAAAATACACTTGTCCAATTATCCAAAAACGCCTCAAATTACCTCTCACGCTACTGAAACGCCTTTATTATGTTCTTAAGTTGTTATATTTAAGTAAATTCAAACAAAAGCCTTACGTATTGGAATACGTAAAAATAAAATAAAGTTATAAAAAAAATATAAAACCAAGTTTTAAAAAGATTAAAATTATGCGTGGTTTATCGTATTCTACAAGTAAAGCCCTTTCATTTGATACCCCTCGATATCTATTTTCCGGGTCTGTTGTACAGAAACATGCTATCCACCATTATGAGGTAGCTGCCCCTGGGATATGATTTAATCAGGATGTATTATATTTAAAAATATTTGCACATTCATTTTATATCCATAATAGGTAGGGTTGTCCAAAAATATATAGTCCGCCATTTTGTTGCGGCGACCATTTTCGATTATGGATTATCAGGATGTATTATTATATATGCAGTATTATATTTAAAAATAATTGCCCATTCATTTTATATCAATAATAGGTGGTAGTTGTCCAAAAATATATAGTCCGCCATTTTGTTGCGGCGACCATTTTCGATTATGGCTTATCATGATGTATTATTATATTTAAAAATATTTTCCCATTCCTTTTTATATCAATAATAATCAATAATAGGTGGTAGTTGTCCAAAAACATATAGTCCGCCATTTTGTTGCGGCGACCATTTTGAATTTACAACAATACTTATAATGTAATTGCATTTTCATCGACACTAAGCTTGTATACGAAATTTCAGATTAATGGGTTACAGATATCTGCTTCAGAATTAAGTTACAAGTTTACAACCCGAACAAACATACATTGCAAATAAATAAAAAGTTAGTAAAAAATGTAATTGTGGATTTCAAATGAACCTGCAATCGTGCAAGTGAAATCGTGAAAGCGTCTCTCAAGGGGATCAAAGCGCGCAAATACTGGAAGCGTAGGATAAAACAAATAAGGGACCGATGAGACCTCGTACGAGATGTAATCCGGAGTGATCCGGGATCTAGTAATGTTGAATATTTGGAAAATCGATGAAGTGTTGAATGATTTGGGAAATCTAGAAACGATAATATTTTGGCAAAGGGAGATCTCCCGCCGGGCGAGGTGGTCATGCCCGGGGAGCGGCCGCGCTCCAACTGACTCAATTCGGAGCTTGTATATATGGTAGGATATTCCGAAAACTTCGATAGCGTGATTCAGAAAGTAGCGCCATCTCTTGATGAGTAGCGGAAGGTCGCTACATCACCCCCTGCTCAGACCGGAGGTCGATAACTTCTATCCATGCTTGAGTAATCTTCGCTTACAAGCGCCTTAAATGCCCTCTATCTGCGGTGAGTCGAGATGTGAGGGTGCAGACCTTGTGTCGCCCTCTGTCCACGGTGAGTCGGGATGTGAGGGTGTAGCGAAGTGTGGAGATGTCCTCTATCTTCGGTGAGTCGAGATGTGAGGGTAGGTTGGAATGTGGAGGCGAGTAGAGTGGGTACTCGAGCCGTCCACGACGTCGCAGGAGGCAGCTTGATCAGGAACAGGAAGCGTGTGCATGGTGCGCTGCGATGAACCTGACGAGCTGGTGAAGTGATGCTGCAGTCCATCCAGGGAGTGAAGGTGCGACTGATGAAGGTCAGAAGGGACGTATTCTTGTCCAGGGTCACCAGTTTGGCAAAGGGAGATCTCCCGCCGGGCGAGGTGGTCATGCCCGGGGAGCGGCCGCGCTCCAACTGACTCGGAGCTTGTATATATGGTAGGATATTCCGAAAACTTCGATAGCGTGATTCAGAAATACCCGTAGCGCCATCTCTTGATGAGTAGCGGAAGGTCGCTACAATATATTGAAATTTATGAATTTTTTAAGGTTTAGAGAAGATAGATGAAAAGTGTCTTATTAAGCAAGCGATGGAGCGGCTGGGAGATGTTTGGTTTTTCTCTACACGACAGTTTCAGAAATGATGAAATCTGTAGACGAACCAAAGAAATTCATCATTGCCATTATCCATTGCGATTATCCATAGAAATCATTGCATTAAGATTGAATGAAAGGTAAATTGTGGTTAACGATTTATGACGTATTAAAAAAACTACTTTCTAGATCTCGTTCAAACCAATTTTCGGTGGAAGATTGCATCGTAATGTACATCATATATTTTTTTAGTTTTATCATTCTCTTACTCGTATTTTAGAAGTTACAGTGGGGGTTACATTTTACCGCTTTGGAAGTGTCTCTCGCGCAAACTATTCAGTTTAGAAAAAAATGATACCTAATAGGAACCTCAATATCATTTTTGAAGACTTATCCACCTATATATATACCCTACACGTATAGGTTTGATGAAAAAAATAATTAAGTTTCAGTTCTAAGTTCTAAGTATGGGGAACCCTCGAAATTTATTGCTATTTTCTATTTTTGTGTGAAAATCTTAAGGGGTTCACAGAATACATCTACGTACCGAGTTTCAACAGTATAGTTCTTCGGAAAAAAGTGGCTGTGACATACGGACGGACAGACAGACAGACATCTCAAATCCGTAAGGGTTCCATTTTTTGCTTACGGAACCCTAAAAAGTAAGCAGAAAAAGAAAATAAGGAGCAGTCTTATACACAAAATTATGATTTTAATTATACAGAAAATTTTGCAATACACTTACTATCACAAAAGTTACAGAGAGGCATTTTAGAAGAATTACATGCAATATGTGCTTAACTATAATACCTTAATAGTTTTCTTTAATATCAAGGAATCCAAATACTTAGTACTAAGAACTATGAACAACCGTGCCCTACAAACTTAGAAAGTTATACGCAAAACTTTTGCGGTTCTGCGAAAACGTTGAAGTTTATTACTGTAGCTTAGTAATGAAATGTAACTACCGGCCGCAAAACAACAATGTTAATATTCATCAACTTAGAAAGTACAAGTCACCTTTAAACTTGGACGTGTCTTGACGACTAGTTTTTGTAAGTGACAAACGAGCTGTTTTAGAAGCTTTCTTTAGAAGATAATAGAATAGAGAATAAAGAGGCTTTCAGACTACGCTATAATGCAATAGCATAATATATTATTGTATTGTTATTTATTTATAAATTCACACTTTCGAGCACTTTTCAAGCTAAGATAGCCGAGTGGTAAGGACCGCGGTCTACGACGCGAGAGATGCCGGGCTCAAATCCTCGGCGCGCACCTGTGATAAATAAATTTGTAATGTGCGCATTTTCATCGCTGATTCACAGTGAGGGAAAATATTGTATTATTTAATTGATTAAGATATTTTCCATCGCCGTGCATGCCTGAGAGAAACTTATAATTTCTCGAAGGTATGATGTCCACCAATCCGCACCAGGCCAGCGTGGTGGACTATAGCCTAAATAGACCAGTGTCGATAATTTTTGAGACCAAAAAAAATTATAGTAGAATGAAACCTATTGGCAAAGGTAGCGATTATAACAAAAATTAAAGTAAAAATAAATTAGAGGCGATCTGAGGTCGGGAAGGGGAGGGAGGGAGGGCTTTAAAGTGTAAAAAACGGTTTATCTCGATTTCCGGCAAAACTACAGGTCCTATGAAAAAAAGTTAAATGGCAAAGATGTAGTTAATAAAAAGATCTACAACTTTTATATTTACACTTTTTTCACATAACCTCAAAATTTAAGTGAAATATTCAAAAAACCATGTTTTCGGTTTTTTATTTTTATCTTATACAAATAAAATTATTTTTTCACAAAATTTGGTGAAAACTTACCTTTTTATGTCCCAGATATACAGTATTTTTTTCGGTTTAAAATATTAATTTTTTTCACCTCATTTTGACTTAATATCGAAAAAGCAGCCGAGTTTTCAATCGATAATTCTCACGTCAAAATAACTGCTTTTTTTAAAAAGTTGGTGTGCTTTTAGTACGTTGAAATCTCTTCTTTCTGATGGTATAAAAAATATACATTACTATAGTAAATGTGCTCAGAAAATGAAAATTATAAAAACTCAAATCCGATTTTTTTTTGTACAATTTTGAGCTTTTTACTAAAAATTACACTTTAATTACTTGAAAAACAAAGTATGTATATCAATGTTACTTGAAATCTTAATTTTTTTTAGTAATTTAAGTGTTAATTTTAATATATAGCTCAAAATTGTACATAATGATAAAAAAAATGGGATTCGAGTTTTCATTATTTGCATTTTCTGAGCACATTTACAAAAGTAATGTACATTTTTTTATACCATCAGAAACAAGAGATTTCAAAGTACAAAAAGCATACCGACTTTTTAAAAAAAGCAGTTATTTTGACGTGAGAATTTTCGATTGAAAACTAGGCTGCTTTTTCGATATTAAGTCAAAATGAGGTGAAAAAAATTAATATTTTAAACCGAAAAAAATACTGTATATCTGGGACATAAAAAGGTAAGTTTTCACCAAATTTTGTGAAAAAATATTTTTTTCACAAAATTTGGTGAATATTTCACTTAAAGTTTTTTGAATATTTCACTTAAATTTTGAGGTTATGTGAAAAAAGTGTAAATTTAAAAGTTGTAGATCTTTTTATTAACTACATCTTTGCCATTTAACTTTTTTTCATAGGACCTGTAGTTTTGCCGGAAATCGAGATAAACCGTTTTTTACCCTTTAAAGAACCCCCCCCTCCCCCTTCCCGATCTCAGATCGCCTCTAATTTATTTTTCCTTTTATTTTTGTTATATTCTCTACCTTTTCCAATACTTTTCATTCTACTATAAATTTTTTTCACTTTTTACCATTTTTATCATTATCGACACTGGTCTAAAATCCCTCTCACATGTTAGAGGAGAGCTGTGCCCAATAGAGGGATAAAAAAAATGGTTGAAAAAGAAATTCGAGTGCCAAATTACCTCAACATTTAAAATCTTAGTGATTTATTGGCTTTTCTAATAAATCCATTATTTACGACGTTTCGACAAAATATTTCAGTTGCTTTGTAAATTCAAAAGGAATTCTAATTAGCATATACTTTGAATATAACTGATGTTTGTTCTTGTTTGAAAGGGTTTGAATTTGTAATTTTATTCAGGCTAGGTCTAGAAGACTTATATTACTATTTATAATTTAAAATTACTAATTTAGGCAAACAAATCACTGTAAATTCAAGAAATAATTTTGTGGAGACATATACTATAATATTATAAAGCCAAAGAGTTAGTTTATTTTGAAACGCTAATCTCAGAAATTACTGATTAGAATTGCGAATTTTGCTTTATTAACAATTTATTATTATTATTGGAAGCGCGCGTGGCCCGGCAGCGAGCGTATAACACAAGCGATCTATTCAGTTAAACCAAACGGGCGCGGTCGGGTGTGAGATGGGTGACCACTAGTGGCAAAAATTTCATGCGCGTTTCCGTGAATCGGAGGGCACGTTAAGCCGTCGGTTCCGGTTGTTGTGTATAGATAGCAGTCGTTAAACCTTGTCGGAGGCCTTATGGGCGGTTTGAAAACATCCGACAGCGGGTTGGCCACTAACCCGCATCTCCACCAACCGTGGTGGAGTAAGTTCCAGGCCTCCCCAAGAAGGTGGTAGAACTATTATCGTTCGCCCGAGGAAGTACCACCGCTGCCCCCACTTCTGCCGTGAACCAATTCTATTGTGTTTCGGTGGAAAGGTGCAGTTGCCGGCCACACTTACATGAGGCGACCAGCAACCTCCGGAGCAGCAGCGTAACTGCATACGACCTCAGACATGACTTACCTATGCTTGCTTGAGGTCGTATGTAGATGTATGTATGTAGATGTCATGTTTACAATTCCTTATGTTAAGGATGATTATAATGAAAATAAAATAAGACATCAATTAAATATACATATGTATAATTTAATTGCCAATAATAAATAAATAAATAAATAAATATGTTTGGACAATTCACACAACGCCATCTGATTCCAAACTAAGCAGAGCTTGTACTATGGTAATCAGAAAGCTGATAAACATACTTATATAATTCTAAATACATACTTAAATAGATAAATTAACACCCAGACAAAGAACAAATAGTTATGTTCGTCACACAAATATTTGTCCTGTGTGGGAATCGAACCCACGACCTCACGCTTCGCAGTCGGCTCATCACCCACTACGCCACGGAGGCTGTCGAATGTATTAATTTTGAATAATAATAATTTTGAATAATATTAATTTTGAATAATAATAATAACAAATGTATTAATTTTGAATGCTCTGATCATAATTATAATAATAATGACATATTTAATTTGATTGACATCAATAAAATATTTAATAATAATTTGATTTTGACATTGGATAGATTTCATCTATCAAATTTTTTTTATAAACAGATAGCTTCCCTGCTATCATATTATTTAAACCTAGACTCGGCTATAAACTTAGCTATAAAAACTTCTGCTTCTATTGAGCAGGTTAATGTATCGACTTGTAGTAATACTTGTAGTACTACTGCATCGAAATGTTTAAATCATTTCCAAAATAATTTAAATTAAATGGTGAGACAACAGAGACATCAATCTCTAGCAACGGAATAAATACGTATATATGCCCTTTGTCAAGTAACATAATAAGAAATAATAAATGTCTAAACTTGGTGCATCAAAATATCCAAGGTCTGCTAAACAAAGAACTAGAACTAGAATTATTTTTGAAGGAATATAATATTAATATAATGTGTATTACAGAACATTGGTTGAAAGATTACCAACTTGTTTTTAACTTTGATACGCACCAAGTCGCAAGTTCGTTCAGTAGGCAGACAGCCTTACGCGGTGGCTCGTTAAATTTTGTAAGTAAGGACCTGAAGTTTAAGGTTCGTCACGACATCGTGAGCCTTTCTATTGAACGAACTATAGAAATAGCCTGTGTGGAGTTATTAAATTGTATTATTGTTTGTATTTATAGACCTCCAAACTCTTTGTATGATACTTTTGAGTCAGTTTTGGAACAATTATTGGATAAATTGTGCAACAAATCTAAAAAGAAGAAGGACATAGTTGTTTGTGGTGATTTTAACATAAATATATTGGAGGATTCAGCCATAAGCAAAAAGTTTTTGTCAGTCTTAAAATGCTGTAATCTTACTAACGTGTTCTCACAACCAACTAGGATTACAAAATCCACAGCTACTTGCATAGATAATATTTTACAGATGGGTCACCAGCGCAATCTATGATAATAAACAACTTAAGCTCTGATCATTGTGGCCAATTAGTTTGCTTTAATTACAGGATGGACAGACAGGTTAGTAAGAGCAAGGTGGTCGTTCCAGTGACTAAAAAACGCATGGAGAGATTTAGATGTGCTATTGAAAATGGGTTTCCTATTCCAGCCCATAGAAATGTAAATAAACATTCTGGGACATTATGTTCTCATATACACAAAATGTATAATACTGTTTTTACATCAAAAACAATCTCTCCTAAAAACTGTAAATCATTCAGTGATTGGGCGACGTTAGGGATACATAAAAGTAGACAAAAATTATATGACCTCTATGAAGAGAGATCGTATAATCGAGACGAGTCCTTTTGCGCACACGTTAGAAATTATTCGAAATTGTTTAAGCAAGTTTGTATCGCGGCCAAGTCATTGCATATTGGTAACCAAATTAAATCTAGTAAGAATAAAATTAAAACGACTTGGAACATTATTAACGCTGAGACTGGAAGAGTCAATGACCGTCATCGTGTCTATAAACTTATTACGGATGGTACCGTCATTGAATCAGATGAACTTGTAGCAAAAACATTTGAAAAATACTTTGCTGACATTCCAGTCTCAACGACTAAATCGCTTAGGTCTTCCCCTGAAGCCGCCGAATCATTGCTTAAGAAAAATGCAAGCGAATGCAAATGTAAGTTTACTTTCAGGCCCGTAGACGCTAAAGACATTGTAAAGATATTTAAGACTTTAGAAATTAAGAACACTACTGATCTTTGGGGTATCTCTGTAAAAATTCTTAGTTCAATAATTGACTTAATAGCACCCCACTTAGCTATAATATTCAATAACTGTATTAAAAGTGGTGACTTTCCTGATCTAATGAAACATAGTAAAGTGATACCTTTATTTAAGTCGGGCAGTACTTCAGATCCCTCCAACTTTAGACCTATTTCAATTCTGCCCTCCATTAGTAAAATCTTTGAGAAAATAATTTTAGAACAACTTCTAAAACACTTTACTAATAATAGACTTATACATAAAAATCAATTCGGTTTTACGAGGGGTCGATCAACCACAGATGCCGGTGTAGAGCTTTTTAAGACCATAGTGGATGCTTGGGAGACGTCACGGGATGCTTTAGGTGTCTTTTGTGACTTATCTAAGGCATTTGACTGTGTACACCATGAAACATTAATCAGGAAACTCAATCACTATGGCATCAAAGAAACCGCGCTCAGGCTTCTGGAGTCTTATCTGAGTGATAGGATCCAGAAGGTTGAAGTGAACGGTAAAAGGTCAAACGGGTCTGTAGTTCATTTGGGGGTCCCACAGGGCTCAATCCTCGGCCCCTTCTTATTTTTAATATATATTAACGATCTACCATATATGGTGGAGAATAATCACGAGATAGTATTGTTTGCAGATGATACTTCCTTAATTTTCAAAACTAATAGACAAACTGATGATTATGACGATGTGAACAATGCTCTCTCTGAGGTGCTAAATTGGTTTAATGTAAATAACTTACTACTCAATAATAAAAAGACCAATTGTATTAAGTTTTCACCACCTAATGTTAAAGAAATTATTGTAAAACCACAATTGAATGGCGAGAAAATGAGCTTTGTTGATGAAGCTGTATTTCTTGGGTTAACTGTAGATTCTAGGCTTCAATGGGGACCCCATATCTCTCGGTTAGCGAATAGACTAAGTTCTGCCGTCTTTGCAATAAAAAAAATAAGATCACTTACAAATGTCGATACAGCCAGACTGGTCTATTTTAGTTATTTCCATAGTATAATGTCGTATGGTATTTTACTGTGGGGAAATGCTGCTAATATCGACACAATATTTATTTTGCAGAAGAGGGCTATTCGCGCAATTTATAAATTAAATTCTAGAGAATCTCTGAGAGAAAAATTTAAGGAAACTAATATACTAACATTTGCATCGCAATATATTTATGAAAATATAATGTATGTTCGTAAAAATAAACACGAATTTATGACCTTTTTGGATTTACATAGTTCGAACTGTGTTTCGACAAGGAATGGCCACAAACTTGCATTCCCCAAGTGTAGGCTCCGCAAAAAGAGCCACTCTTTTATCGGGATGTCGATCAGAATATATAATAAAATCCCGGAAAGTGTTCAATCCCTTCCTTTGCACAGATTTAAAAAGAAAGTCATACAAGTCCTGTGCCGCAAGGCTTATTACGATCTTAAGGACTATTTAATTGATAATAAAGCTTGGGATTGAGCTGTAGTCCCACAAGGCTGTTTCTATAACTGATGTAATAGATTTAAATCAATCAAACTGCCAATGTTAACAGATAGCTGTGGGACGACATTGACACATGCGGTAGCTGTCACGTATGTTCTTTATCTGCCCATAGCTACTCTGTAAGAAAGCTTATTATTGTATACCTCATATTTTAAAACAGGGCTGAAGTTTTTCTCCGTCTGCTCTTTTCTTCAGCTCAGCATTGCCTAAGCGCACCCAGAGCAGACAGAACAAAAAAATAACGTTCACTAAGAGTTTGTTAATGAACCGTACAGTGAATAAAGAATATTTCATTTCATTTCATTTCATTTCATTTCATTTCATTTCATTTCATTTCATTTCATTTCATTTCATTTCAGATGTCCATGGGCTGCAGCGACCACTTAACACCACGTGACCTGCATGCTCGTCTGCTACTCCATTCAAATAAAAAATTAAAAAATAAGGAGGAGAAACTCGTGCCCAGCAGTGAGACGTAAAAGGGGTTGCAGCCAACAATTTATTGAGGAAGCATTTAAACTATGTATGTTATATAACATTACGCTATAACTCGGATAAAAGTGCGGGACACACCTAGGAATATTACAGTAACTTGGTTGACTTAGTTTAATTTTTTAAAGTAACACATACTGTATTACCTTTCGGTATTGCATCGATTAATTCAAGATATTTTTTGTTTGCAAAGAATTCACGATACGTTAACTTTTCAGTCTTATTAGATCATAAAGCTAAAATATCAATAAAGAAATAGCGGGTTCTCGTTACAATGCCTGAGAGTTTTTTTCCGCCGGCTTTTTTTCTCTCATTGACCCAGCGGTGGGTAGGCATCAAAAGCCGATGATCCATTAAGAATATTCTTAGCGGATCTTAAAATAAAACTATTTTACTACGTAACTTGTATGCCAGAGCATGGTAGACTGTTCAAACTCTTATAATAATTTTAAACATCTAACTGTATGTATGTAAACAATAAAGTATTTTCATTTCATTTCATTTCATTTCATTTCTTTTTTTGTAATTTCTCACATCTGTGAGCTACTGGAAGTAGATTGATAGTGTCTCACACGATCTGCTGTCATTGGTGCCCATTCTCAAACGGGCACCTTAAAGCGATGACCGATGATGATTTAGTACCCTTTACATGTTTTTTGAAGTGAAAACTTCTTTAGCGACGTTGTGCACTTTTTTGGGATGGGTAAAAAATGTTATACTCGCGTCAGGACACGTGGCCTGATCGAATATTCGTAAGACGGAGGGGTGACAGCTGATGGCTCGACTGTGTATACTTGTAAAATTCGTTTATATCAAGTATTTAAAATATGGACAACAAAGTGCATCTATTAATGAAAAAAGTGACGAAGAAATAGTGAAAGAAAATGAGTGAGTACTTTATAAAAATACTAGATGAAAACCTACTGAAAATACTAGATGAAAAATAATACTGATAATAAAAGCAATTCGTGCGAAGTTATTCCCTAACCATTGCAAAATATCAAAAATGCACAACGTTAATATTTTCACTTCTGCCGGCACTCCCGAAGTGCAATCCGTTGTTTTTTTTTCTTTCTTTTCTTTAATATATCGCTATAACTCCAGTTCCAATCTCTATCCAGTTTAGAATAAGGACATATTGCCTCAACTCCGGGGGTTCGTTTAAAACTTCCAAACATTTCAAATGTTGCGTAATTTATCGGTGTTTTTAAAGAAGTCATTATTTACGACATTTCTACAAAGTACCTATATACTGTCTACGACCAAAACTCAGGAGGATTTTTAATTTGTATATTGCTCCTCTAACGAAGCGCGCATAGTCCAGCGCCTGGCGAAGAACGCAATCGATCTATGCAACTAAGCCAAACGAGCGTGGTCGGGTGTGAGATGAGTGTCAGATATTTCATCAAAATCGTTGGTGCCGTTTCCGAGCTTTATAATATAATTATATTTAGGTATATACAAGAATTGCTCGTTTAAAGGTATCAGATAAATGCGATGGTCACTCTGTCTGTGTGTGTGTTACGTTTTTATGACTAAAAACTAAACTACTGAACCAATTTCAATTGATGCACAGATTTAGTGGATATTAGGAAAAAAACACATCATCAGCGAAGCCGGGCTGGGTCCCTTGTCCATACTATAATATTATAAATTCGAAAGTAACTCAGTCTGTCTGTCTGTCTATCTACGCTTTCCCGCTTAAACTTCTGAACCAATTTTAATGAAATTTGGAACACAGATAGAGTGAACCTTGGGGAAGGACAAAGGATGGTTTTTATCCTACGGGAACGTATAAAACGGGTCCACGCGGGCGAAGCCGCTGGCGGAAGGCTAGTTTGGAAATAAAACGACCTGCGTGACGACCCGCGTGGCGCATTGGTTACCATGCCGGACATCCAATCGAAAGGTCCCGGGTTCGATTCCCGGCGAAGCAAAAATTTGAATGGTGAGTTTAAATTTCTGTTCTCGGTCTGGGTTTCTGTCTCTGTGTGTTTCCATGGTACCCACGACACAGGTAATATCTACTTTACTGTGGGGCTATGAGTGTGAAATGTTATTGGTTATTATATTTAAAACATTACTGTAGTCTCAACTCCAACCACTCGCGTAACAAACTCCGGAAACATTTCAAATCTCCGTGATTTATCGGCGATTCTAATGAAGCCATTATTCGTGAGGCTTTCACCAGTATTATTTACATTGGAAATTTGAGACGAATTGTAATTAGTATATCGCTTCTGAAATTGTCTGACTAATTTCTAGATTACTTATAAATTTTTTTTGAGCTTGCGTATTGAAATTTATTTCTACTATTAATTTTCTGGTTGGTGTGTAAGATTTAAGTCGATGAAGCCTTAAATCCATATTTTCTAACCTTTCACCATCATAGCCCCACCTGTGTCGTGGGTGCCATCACACACAAAAATAGGAACAAAAACACCCAGACCAAGAATAGAATTTAAATTCATCATTTTTTCTGCTTCGATGCCGATCGGAGGGTCCCGGGAATCAATCGAACCCGGGACCCTCCGATCGGCAGTCCAGCATGGTAACCATCGCCACATGGGTCGTCAAATATTTTCAATACTAATATAAATGCTATGCATAAATTCTCAATCACGCAAGAACGATTGAATGGATCGGGACGAATTTAGGCACAGAGATTAAGGAGAGAAAGTAGCTCACAGGCACCTCACAGGCTATTTTTTATCGCGAAAAAATGTACTCTTTCCATGGGAAACAATTGACATTATATAAACTCAAATTACCCGAGCGAAGCCGAGGCGGATCACGGAGTAATTGAATAAATCTTACCTCATTTTGGCTTGAGGTAAGCATGGGCAGAGCTGATGAAGACCAGGCAACGCACACACCAGAAGCAAACGCGCCGAGGTTTACTGCAACAGTAATGATTTGCAAATTCTCAGATCGTGAAATATAATCATTAAGTTTAGACAATAAATTTCAAAAAGTACCAAAGTACCAACTTAAATTATAAACCATCATTTAGGCTTAAGAGAGCATCGCTGCTTTAGAGCGATCTAAATCCAGTCAGATCTGTCGGGCCGTTAAGAAAGAGTTAGTGTTAAATGAACCATACATTACTTTTGTCCACCAGTCCGCACTTGTTCAGCGTGGTGGGCTATGTTAGAGACCTGTGCCCAGCAGTGGGACATAAAAAAATGTTGAAAAAAAACATTACTTTTGAACACCGAAGCCACAAGGCTCTTCTCTTTGCATTGTGCCGAAGCAACAGAAAAGGAAAAAAATCAATATCTTAAAAAAACTGTAGGGAGTTTTGGCGGGAAGTCGTAAATGACATAGATATTGTGCTCTTGTTTTATTTTCATTTTCTTGGTGTATTTTTGAGTTATATCGGATAAATTTGTTGGCACTTTGTTCGATATAGGTTAATTACAGTGCACTGTTGTGAAATAAAATAACAATGCGAAAATATGTTTTTTTCAGCTTGCCTCCAAAATTTCACTGATCACGTTCTGGTAAAGAAGCCATCGCTTTACATGAATGTCTGACTGACTTGTCTGACTGATTACTGACGACTTACTGACTTTACCTATTAGTACACGTCCAGTTTCCCCGAAACTGGCAAAAACGTGATGCAAAAAAAATCATACTTGACGCCGGCAATATGCACAGAGTGTGCGATGCCATAATTGATGAAAAATAAAGGTAATAGATACTTAAACTTGGACTGGAGTATTACCACCGCTATACTCATTTCTAACTTGAAACAATTTACTTGTGTTTCAGTGGAAAGGTGCTTAGATAAGACTCACGCTTGCTTAAGGTTGTGTAAATGACCATGGGCTGCAGTCTCTACATAGCACCACTTAATCTGCAAGCTCATCTGCTATTCTATTTAAAAATAAAACCAAACAACTCTCACTTTTATTTACTACCGGCACTCCTCATGATGTTTATGATGCTCACTTCATAAGCCGTCGCGTGTAGTCGCTAGGAGGCGCGCGCGGAGACTTCGTTCAGGTCCGAAACCAGTTGAGCATCATCAACTACACACCATGAGGACTGCCGGTAGTAAATAGTAATTTTAAATTACACTCACGATTCATTAATAAAACTCTCACTTCTTCCAAATAAACATAACTTTTATTTAGTGATAAACTCACCAATTCCCGCGGCTATATACTGTTTTGTTATCCCAGAGGTGTCTCTTTTGATGTCAGGGACTGTTTCCAGTCTCTTAAGGATTTTGGAGGTTCCATTCTTTTCAGCTGGTTCCGCAGACGACCCTGACTCATCGTCTAGATTTGTTGTTGGTTCTGGCTGGGTTTCTTCCACTGAAAATTGTGGTTAATGGTTTAACATTTATTCTCGCTAAAAATTATCCATGAATTCACTTATTATGAGATTGTAAAAACAATTTCAAACATAATTGTGTGAAGGAACGTACTTGCGAAATTTCGGTGGTGTTATTAAACTAAAATTATTAGTTTACCCAAAAAACGCACTATTTCGCTCAGGTGTACTTAGAAATATAGTGTTTTTTTTTTCGGATTCATTTTTACTATTTTAAAGTGATGTGCTTCAAAAGCGAGGTTTTTAGTTTTGACTATATTTATGTTTTATGTAAATATTTAGTTTCGAAAGTAATAAAACGTCCAAGCCAAGCCACAAATTTTGATCTAGATTTAGGACGTGTAAATACTCGTACAGGAACTTGGTTCTTCATAAGATCTGTAGAGTAAGCTATAATATGCACTCGAATTGGAAACATTTTACACGAAAATCTTTATTAATTTATAGTGAGGTTATCTTATTCTGGAATATTGGAGACATCAACCTATTTTGTCAATGAAATTAAATACACTAGTATATATAATATATATAGTCTACAAAATATAACAAACATAAATAACAGTTGTAGGTAGAAAATTTGCAATGATTAGGTCAAACGAAATAACCTGTCTGGAAAGATTACTGGTGTAATATAATTAATTATTTATAGACCTATCTACTGCCCTGTTTACATTTATTTCTCTGACTTGAAGATAGTGAGCACTTATGTAACCAAAACATACGAGAATCTATATATTTCAAAACAAAAAATTTAAAATCAACTTCATTGTCAGTACCATAAAGGTGAATATCTAATGAAAATATTATTTTATTCGGTGTACCCCTAGGTACTATCATTGGTCCCCCAGTACTTTATGTTAATCTTTACAATTGTTTACATTTTAAATGTCACGTTGGCAATTTAATAACTTGTTATATTTACCAAGAATTCAATAAAAATTAATTATACTACAAATCACAAAGTATCTTTAGTTATTTGGTTGATTCAAAACGAATCAAATTTAAAAATCTAAATTATGTTACGGTTCTCTTTGATTGTTTAAGAGTTGAAATAAAATATTTTTTGTCCAAAAGTAATGAGAGTAAATCTATAAAAAGAATTCAAGCCAGACCTTAATCCAAACAAATTGTCAAACAAGACAATATTCATGACACTAATGATGGCTTTACCCGGCTTGAGTAATTTTATTTAAGAAGATCATTCCATAGAAATGAAAACAAACTTAACTAAAAGGCAAAGTTTAAATAGCCTTTAATAAAACAGTGTTTGATACTCTTTTCATCGTAATTAATCCATGAAATAGTCCGTTAGTAAATACATTTATACAGTCCACCAATCCGCACTTGGCCAGCGTGGTGGCCTATGGCCTAAATCCCTCTTACTTGTGTGAAAAAGACCTGTGCCCAGCAGTGGGACACAAAAAAAGGTTGAAAAAAATATAAATTCATATTCAACTTCCATATCATCATAATGATGGAAGCACATATCTTTATGATGAATTCCTTTTGTCAATATTTCAATTTTTTTACCACAATATAAAAACACTGACACTTAAGCTTCAAGCAAAGTAGACTTTGATCGAATTGTAAATATAGTTGATTAAGGCTAACTTCAGACCAGAAATACATATTATAACATTGATGTAAAATAAAAACTAACATATGTATAACAAACTATCAAAAAAGACGTACTTTTGAAAGCCCAGGTGATTAGACGTACATAAGCCAACCGAAAACTTGTTGAGACACTTATATACTCATAAGTATACACATAAGAGTGTTATAAACCACAGCTCCGTACGAGAGACTGCGGGTCCAAGATACCGTGATCTTGATAAGTCGGGATTCATCAAAAATAACACCGCAGCGCTTCTCAAGTACGGACCGCTTTCATTCATACTAATATTATCAAAGTAAGTAGTACCTGGACGACGGATAAAAACAATTTATTTTCTTGGTTTAATTTCAAACGAAACACTAATTTGCTTAGTGTTATTTATAACACCATCTGAAATAGCTCCCAATTAAAAAAATCACAAAAAATAAAAATAAATACACTATGGTTTTGATTGAGGATTGAACCCGGGTATCTAGTTCTGCAGTCAGCCCACGTAACCATTCAGCCAAAGAAGCTTTAATTCAATGAATGAAATTTTGATAGAGCTCTTATAAATCAACATTGTCATCACAGAGTACATTTGTATATACTGAAATAGAGACCAATTTCGGGCGCCTACACGGGCATAAGTTCAGTGGCTCCATCTCTATTTCATCGGAAAAACTAACTTATCCACGATGTAGACTTTCCGCAAGTCATCAAGAGATGGCGCTACAAGTCTGTAGATTTCGCAAATTTTCTTAGCTCTTTTAGATATATAAATTTTTATAGGTATTTGGTGTTTTATAAAATAAAACATTCATGTTACATTATCATAAAATGTTTATTGACTTTTACAAATACCAGTTATAACTAAAACACACTAAATACTAGGCCTCTCTCACAAAATAACACGCACATCCAATGTTTAGGGAATTGAAGTCCTGGCTCAAATCACATTTATTGCAGCCGTGTTTTTCGAAGAAGGCAAGATCAACTTAACGAATCGCGCACTTATAAAGCAAAACACTGAAATAACTTTAGAAAACTTTGAAAAAATTACTAAACAAAACAATTTTTTCGTGCCACAGGTCACGCCCGTCACTGACTGACAGATGTCGGATTTCCGGACTTTTCAATGTTCAATGTTGTCATAGTTGTAATTTGGTTTTCCCTACACGATTAAAGTAGCGATTAGACTACGCAATTTCCAGGGCCCTAACTAAGTTAGGGCCCTAGAAATTGCGATGATCAAGTTAGGGAGTTAGGACCCTAAAAATTGGCGATTCACGTATCACGATCGCCTTAACTCCTGATTTAGGCAGTTAGGGCCCTAAAAATTGTATAGTGTGATCACAGTTAGGGCATAAGAATAAAATATTATTGTTATGTTTACGGCGTTAAAATAGGGTGCTCAGTCGTCGTTCGGTGTTCAATGCGCGCGGATGTATTTCGTATTTCACTGACGACAAAATGACTTCGCAAAAAGAAAAAGACGTTCTAATAAATATATTCGATATTTATAAAGGTTTGCCTTGTTTATGGAATAAAAACCACGTGGAGTATAAAAATAAAACGGCGCGCTATGATACCTATAAATTACTTCTCAAAGTTTATAAAAATGATGATCCTGACGCTACTATGAAAACATTACATTTGCATTTACACCGGCGGCTATGCCATAAGAGAAAAATCTAGTTTTTCATGCTAGACGGTGCCATGATTGCGGACCGATCGCTTCCAAAGCCAACTGCCAAATGAAATTGGCACCCTAATTAGGGCAGTGTGAACAGAACGCCCTAACTCCAATTGGTAGTACGCCAATTTTTAGGGCCCTAGAAATTGCGTAGTGTGATCGCTACTTAATGCCCGAAATTATGACAATTAAAAAATACCAATTCAAAATAGTGCTGAACGTAACGTTTACTAACCGTATGATTTCCTTATGTTGCATATTAATTCAATTTTAACATTGTTATCAATGTGTGACCTAGTGCGTACCCACTTATTTTTACGTACAACACTTACTAAGTAACTTTTTGAGTGATAACCCGACTAAATTAAAAAGTACATTACTCTATTCCGGTTTTCAAGTCATTGCTATTGTATGAAAATATGTCGCATAATCGAGCAACTAGCGACCTCTTTGAATTTTACGGAAAATTCGTGAAATATAACACAGACGATTTAAAATGTCACAAATTACCTCACTCGTAGGTACAGTGGTGTAACCTCGTTTATTCGTCGGATTATCAGAGACGTTTTACAAGACTTTAGTATCAAGTTTGTACCGCCTGATTGTCATCTCTTTGAACGTTGGATTGGCGGATGGCGTTTGACGGCCTTCTACGCCACAATATTATTAATACTCTCCAATAGATGTCAGGAAGATTCATATTTTCAGTTTATATTTAAGTTAATTATCGCTGTAATTTTTTTTATAATTTAAAATTACTAAAACTAAAATCTAGCTGGAACGATTTATGACCCCCGAAACCAGGGTACTAAATTTCATCAAAATATGTGGAGCCATTTCCAGGATTCAAAAAATATATTTAGGTATATACAAGAATTGCTCGTTTGAAGGTATTAGATAGATAATGTGAAAGTGTGTTTGTTTGTCTTTCTTTTACGTAGCAACGGTGCCATGGATTGACGAGATTCGTATGGAGACAGTTAGGGGCTGCAGTCATTAGCTACTTTCTACTCGGGGAAATATCTCGTCAATATTGGAATTAGCACAATCCCATGAAATCCCTGACACTCATAACACAAGTTAAAACTTACATTGACTGTCAGATTTGAAAGGAAAATTACCCTAGTATGTCTAATTTTGCATGTTATTTTTAAGAGTAAATGTACAATGTTTTTGGCAAATAAAGTTTATTATTTTATTATTATTATTATTACATGGTAATTCCGATTCCCGCGGGCAGCAAAGCGAGCGAATCCACAGGCAAAAAGGTAGTGGTGATTTTTTTGTTATAAAACACCATATAATTGCTTTATACAGATTACAATCTAGTCTAGTGGTGAATAAAAGTAAAAAAAGTATGTCAAATAGTATTTCATAAATTTAAGTGATGACAAATCGACCTAAAATAATACAATCTAGCTTATAGATATTTTATGGCTTTGACTACGTTTAGCTACTGTTTGTCGTTTTATCCAAAGGAAAATAGATTTTCATTTTGATTGTGTATATTTGATAAAGCAAAATCAAACAGCTAATTCATAGTATCATTGATTATTTTTAACACGCTTTTATTAACTTGACCTGTATGTATGTATGTATGTATGAATGTATGTATGTAACGGAATCTTTAAACTTCATTTTCACTTACTTCTAGGAGTCTGATTAACTTGAAAATTTGCACAGGGGTCAAGGGCCGATGACAATACAATAATCTCATAACTTTATATTAAAGTCCTAACAAGGATCGTCAGGATAAAAAAATATATACGAGGGGCGGCTGATAAGTTCGTGGCCTAAGGTACTTAATGAAACAAATATATTTTTTTATATTTTTAACACGTCTAAGCGTCTGATTAACTTGAAAATTTGCACAAGTGTCAAGGGCCGATGACAATGCAATAATATGAAAATGAAAATCCAACTAAAAAATTAAAAATAAATAATGGGGTGCATGGTGTCAATAGTATCTTAAAAGCCACCCACGCTTTTTTTACAGTAAAATACATTTTCTTCTTATTTTTTACTTTTTAGTTCGTATTTTCACAAAAGCGTGTTTTTTAGTTTTTTAAACTACATTATTTATTTGATTATGATTTTATCTTATTAATATTAGATATTTTTAGTTCAACAGTATTATCTTTATTAATTTAATCTATTTTAACAGGGGTAGTAAATAATCAAAGTTAATAAGTAATAGCGAAAACAGCTAAGAAATAATACAAATTGCCAAGGTCTGTGAATACCAATTTATTCAAGCATTATTTGCAGTACCTACACCATTATTATAAAGTTCCTTGGTGACCCCCCAAAATTTAATTCTGCGACTTTGTTGGTTGGCCACTAAATATTCCAATAATCTTAATTTTTGTACCATTTAATTAGGAAATCAGCTAATAAAGTTGTCAGCAAAACAACACGTAAAAACTAACAGGTACCCTATATTTAATTAAGAGAAGCTACAATACGTAGTCAGCATAAATCAAGATTGTATCAATATTCGCCTTACGAGCACTGCTTAATTTGCAATACCTCCATCATAGCAATGAGTGGATGTTTGTCTGTTTATCCATAACAAGACGTGTTCGTTCATCGGCTTGACAAATACGAGCGTGTTCATGTATATAAATTGCATTCACGTTTGGAACTCGTCATGTAGACAGTCTATTTCGGATCTAATAAGTAAATTTTTCGTTTCGATATCGAAAATAAACAGAGTATGAAAACACGGGTTTTATTTGCGTAATCATTGGTGTTTGGTTAGGTTGTTATGAAAAATGTATTTCGCTACATTTACTAACGAGGTTTGCAAATATCGCAAAAATATTAAAACAGCTCTACATAGTTATAATATACATTTTAAAAAGTTAGACCTTGTGCACATGGCCCGGAGGCTGACGTAGAAGGCAAGCAATCTACGCAGCTAAGCCAAATGAGCGCGGTACTTGTAAGGTTTGATACGGTCGTTTTGAAGGTTTCCCCCCAGATACCAAAAAAAAGGTGACCGCTAAAGGCAAAAACTACAATCGTGTTTCCGTGCTTCGGTGGCCTTCAGTCCCGGTCATTATCAACATACGGGGTGATTTGTAATAGGTGTAATTCCTTTTAAGGGGTGTAATTATGGACCATTTGCTGTAATTATTCATGTAACACCCTGTCTGATTTTCAGTATTCTCTGAGATATTTGATAATTTGCACTTTTGCTGAAAATACCCCGATTTTAAGGAAAAAAATGTAAATCACACAAAATGCAGTGCATAGGTACTCGTACATAATACTGAATAGACAATTAATAAATGTGAAACAATAATAATAATTGATAATTTTTTATTTTTATTTTTTTTAAATAAAAGACCAAAATGTTGTGACATAATTTATTTTTTGCGAAATCTAAATTCCCTATATATTTTTTTCTTAAAATTTTGACTAGAAAGGTGTTTGGCATAATAATATAAGTATATTATAAGTACACAATACTTTAAAGAATTAGCCAGTAACATTTAAAATTGTCGAGTGTGGAAGTACGCCATCCATGCGTTACTTAGTTTGATTAAGTAATTCAGAACTGAAAAATATTTCGCTTTATGACCACTAAGTGCTTTTGAGACTTTGTATTTTTATTGTTATTGTTTTCTATTTAGACAATTGAAAAATTCGAAACGAAAAGAGTAATCTGTTCAATTTTTTTTACATAAAATACCAAAATATTTGTAACATTTTAAAAAATCACTAATTAAAATATTTCGTTTTTTTTACAATTTGTATTTGAAAATTTAGTTTTTTCAATAAAATCCCGTCGATACGTTTTTATCACGTGAAAAACTGGTAATAATGTTGCGGATTGATTTAGGGTTTCGCGTTAAGATCGGGAGTTCAAAAAAGAATGTATTTCCGTAATAATTTTTCACGTGATAAAAACGTATCGACGGGATTTTATTGAAACAGTTAACGAACGAAGAGTGACGTCAGCCATTTTTGTCGTGACAAGTAACATCCTTGATCGGAAAGAGTGAAAATGCCGATATCGGAATCACAGTGTTATTTCAACCTCGATCACGGTTATTGAAATGCCAAAACCGCAAAACTTGAGCATTAAACTCACACGAATCGAGTTAATAAAGTAGAATTGAAAAAAAAAGAAATAGCCTCTTGTTATTTCAGGATACATAGTTTCAGGATGTGCCTAGTTCAGTATAATGTTTTTTATAGTGTTGTTTTGCAGGTATGTTTAGAAAGTAATTATATTCAATGTGATTTTATGCTTGTTTGAGTTTAATACTCACATAGAATAATAATGTTTTAATATAATTTTTACAATGTATTAATTATACTAATTTCAATGCTATTAATTTATAACGTATTTTTATATGTAATTGTAATTATAATGTCAAAATTTTGCACACCATGTGTGGTAGAACGTACTGAACTATCATTAGATTTAAGATCTTTACAAAAACACTGTGTTCTTGCAAATAAAGAATTTGAATTTGAATTTAGACCACTAATACGAATCAGGTTTCGAATTATATTGTTAGCTTTGTAGCTAACTTGATATATTCTAATAGGTAGAATTGGTAGAACATTTTAAGCCTGTCGAGAACGTATGGTATTATACATAATAATAAAATATTACAACAATTTATTTTAATTATTAGTACCTACCTCGAAGCAAATAATAAATATGCATGTCAATAACAAATTTTATTTTTAGTAATGAGTATATTACTAAATTTATTTTTTAGTAATGTTACAATAAAACCAAAATATATGTATTTGTGATTTATCAAAATTATAGCATCTCCTAAAAAATCTTTAGTAATATGATTTCCAAAAAGTTCATTTTTAATATCAATATGAAAAATAAATTGACAACCACTGTCCACGATAACCTTTCAACCAAGTAATAACCCATTGGCGCTTAAGTTGTACAGTGCACCTAACAATTACCATTACATTTTTACAGTACAACTGATACCCGTCCGTATTCCAACCACACAAAGGTTATGATTCCTTGCTGTACCAAAGGGGGGCGAGTCTTCATAAGACTGGTACAGACATTGATTTCAAGCTTGTATGTGATATTTTTTACAACACTTAAGATAAGAATGTTTGTCTCGAACAAGATTTCTAGTTTGTAGTCAGCTAGAGTCTGGAGGTGCAAAACCGTGTAAAGGTCTTTCAGTTGTCGTATAACTTGCAGGTTCATCTGAAGAGTATCACTGATGCGTCCATTTCTTCTTTCTCTAGAGAAGAAATAACTTACGGCAAGAGAACAGCATCTTCAAAAGTTGCTCAGGAACCTTAATAAAAACACACCACGTGAGATTTTAACGGCAATAAAACTAACTATAATAACGCTTCACAAGCTTCACCCTCATAGCCCCACAGTAGGGTATATATACCCTGTGTCGTGGGTACTTTGTACACATTTTTTTTCAACCTTTTTTTATGTCGCACTGCTGGGCACGGGTCTCCTTCTCGCAAGTGAGAGGGATTTAGGCCATACTCCACCACGCTGGCCAAGTGCGGATTGGTGGACGTCACGCCTTCGAGAAATTATGAATTTCTCTCAGGCATGCACGGCGATGGAGAACATCGTAACCAATTAAATATAACGATATTTTCCATCACCGTGGAGCAGCGATAAATGCGCACATTACAAATTTCTTTGTCAGAAGTGCGCGCCGAGGATTTGAACCCGGGATCTGTCGCGTAGAAGACCGCGGCTTTTACCACTCGGCCATCGCTGCTTGGACACATACAAAGACAGAAACACAAACACAGACCGAGAACGGAAATTTAAATTCATCTTTCAAATTTCTGTTTCAACGGGAATCGAACCCCTTGACTGGCAGTCCGACATGGGAACCATTGCGCCACGCGGGTCATCAATTAAACTCAAAGTTGTTTTCGGGGAGCTGTAACCTTTAAAAGGTACCCAGCACCATGGTAATTTCGGGTTCCTTTTGAAGGAATATATTATAATTCCTAAGTGGAATTCATACTCCACTAAAACCTCCTTGATGGCCTGCCTCAGCAATTGGGGAAGTATCAATTGCGATCTTCAGGACATTAGTGACCTCCATGCGCAGCGCCCTAAAATGTGCTCAATTGGGAGCGACGGTGCACTTCTGCACCCTCGAGTGCTTCCAACAGCGGATGACCACACACACTTACCCTCTCCGGAGCTGAAGGTTGGACGGTTCAAACTCTCACTCTAGCCGACTGCTAAACCGGAAGCCCCCTTTCAGTCGCCTCTAACGATGTGCTATGATGTACTGTAGCCCTATTCTTAAACCCGGTCTATAAAATCTTACTCAACTGATTTACTGCCTAGTGAACTTAGATTATACAATTTGACTTTACCTAGAAATCTGTGACTTGATTGTAATGTGAGATCTGCAGACGATTAATCAACAAGTAAGGCTCCAGCCACTGTTTCTCACGTTCAAGTATTCAAATCAATTCCAAACTGGAATTGCTCATTGATCCGTTATCTCTAAGGACTTATGCCTATTCTGGGACTGTTGACTCTATTTCGATTTCGTAATCAATTCCATCTTAGAGTTTCTGGGAGTCCGTTAACTGGATGGGGCGAAGACGTCGCAAGCTTCTTATATCAATTTAAGCTTACAGATTTTTAAAATACATTAAACTAGTGATCCGACCCTGCTTCGCTCGGATGATTTGAGTTTATATGATTATACTAATCTTTTTTTTCAAATTCAAATTATTTATTTGTGGAATAAGGTTAACAGTTGGATGGACAGTAGTAATTTTAAACACAGTGCGCTTGTTCTGCCACATTGGGCGTACAAATATTTATATATACATTGAAAAAATAAAATTTATAAATTAATTACGTCACTATTATTATTAGAGATAATCATTTACAAAATCAATCATAAAAACAATTACAGTAATAGTCAATAATAATAAATAATTATATGTCTTCAGTTACCTACATAAAATAAAAATATGAATCTATTCGTATCAACCAATCAATCATTTTAATATATCCCAAGAGAACAGTAAATTTCCGGGATATAAATAGCTTATGTGATATTCCAGACTATAATCTATCTCTGTGCCAAATTTCATCCAGCCATTCAAACATCCAAACTTTCACATTTATAACATTTGTACGGATTTCTAATAATAATATCCATCTGTGTTATGGTTAAAATATAGTTTCTTAGAACGATTCGTTACAATTTGCTGTAATCTTTCTTGGTATTATAGAAATAAAGATAACGCGCAGAAATGGACCTTTTGATATTTTCCTGAAAATATATCACAGATGATAATAACATTTATAAAAGAATTTAGTTAGGAAAACTAAAAAACACGCTTTTGAAGCACATCAAACTTAAAAAGTGAAAAATAATGCTTATTGTAAGCAGAAAACAATAATGAACAAAAGATACTGGTATTATTATGAAAAAATTGTGGGTTGCTCGATATACGAAAAATATGGCAAAGAGCGCCCCACACTTTTTCACAGTAATATGTTATTTGTTCCTTATTGTTTTCTGATAATATATATATATGAGATAAACTCATGATGTTATTGTATTGCCACCGATTCGTCAAAATCGAGTCCAAAGGAGAGATACAAACAAGCTTACAGTTACAAACAAACGAATACAAGCGTGTTAAAAACAGATGAGTGGGAGTTGAGCTCGAAATTACATGCGTCAACGTAAAGTACCTATTTACCGTCTTTAAAACCATAAGCTTCTTATACGTTTTCTGTAATATTTACGTAAAGATCTATGTTATTGTTACTTCAACTATTTGCTAAACATTTGTTATTTTTCTCCCTTTCGCCAGTCCATCTCAACACTGAAACAATGATTTTTTTTCAAACAGCAATATTTTTTTCATAAGGAACGGTCCACGCTTCGGGATTAAGAATAGCGCCACGATATCCCCTGCCTGATCGTAAAAGAGGGCTTCTGGGGTTGCGGACGGTGAGAATGGGAGCTCGACCCGTCCACCAGCGGGCCCGAGAAAGACGGCGGAGTGTTCGTGGCCGCATGCCGCCGTGAACACCTAAAGGTGCAGGAGAGCACATCTGCTCTCCCGAAGATGGGCCCGTATGGGGCGCTGCGCGCGGAGGACACCGTTGCGTTCCACTGGAGATCCCGGAGTCCTTTCCAACCGTAGACACGGACCACCGAGAGAGTTTTAGTGAGGTACATATCCCATATTACCCGGTATCCTCACCCAAGGTGCCGGGTACCTTATGAAGCTCCTGTCTCTAAGCACGAAAACGCGAATTTTGCCATTATCGGTCACCCTTACACACCAGACCGCACCCGTTTGGCTTAGCTCCGTAGATCACTTACTTTAAACGTAAGCCGCAGGGCTTTTTAAAATTCTACATAACATATTATAAGTCAGTCATCAGTAAGTCGGTCAAATGTCGCATGATCGGATTTCTCAACTTGTTGACTTGTTTACATGAAGTAATGAATGGATGACATAACTCTATGAGTTTGATAACGGGCCCGCCATCTTGTTGATTGGGCATTCGTCATTGATTGTTGTTTGTTTGTTTATCGATAAAGATTTGCATGTCTGTGAAGTCTGTGCACTGTCTGTTGCACAGAGGACAAAATAACACTCGTCTGTTGTGTTTTACAAGTTTGATTGTACGTTTGTTTGTTAATGTTTTCAAAGCCGATTCTAACTATTTAGTTCGATGAAGAATGAGCAGCTAGTATAGAGCGATTTACGCAGCTAAGCGATACAGGCGTGGTTGGTTATGAGATGGGTGACCGCGGTAACACATAATCTATGAAAACTTTAACTGTCTTACAATCATAGTTGAGTTTTGGCGGGAAGTCGGAAAAAACATGTTGTGCTCTATTTTCATTTTCTTGGTGTATTTTTGAGTTATATATGATAAAGTTCATGGCATTTTGTTCGATATAGGATATTGACAATGCACAAGTGTTGTGAAGTAAAATAACAGTGCGTAAACAAGCTTTTTAGCTTGCCTCCGAAACTCAATCGGACACGTTCAGGTAAAGTAGCCATCGCTTTACTTGAACATCTGACTGACTAGTCTGACTGATTACTGACGACTTACTGCTTTTTTCTATTGCTACTAAGTGATGCAAAAACTGCACTTGACGCTGGCATTATGTAAAGTTTGCGATGCAATTATTGAAAAAAAAAACTATCATGGTTCATGAGGGTCAGCCTTTTTTTTTGTTTCGGGGGAGAAACCTTCATAAGGTACCCAGCACCTTGGGAGAGGACACCTGGTTATGTGGGATTTGAACCGAACTAAAACCCCCTCGGTGGCCTTCCTCTGTGTTTGGGGAGGACTCCGGGATCTCCCTTGGAACGCACCGGTGTCCTCCATACGCGACGCCCTGGAACGGGCCCATCTTTGGGAGAGCAGATGTGCTCTCCTGCACCTTCCGATGCTTACGGCGACATGCGGCCACGCACACACCGCCGTTCTTCCCGGGGCTGCTGGCTGGACGGGTCGAGCTCCCACTCTCACCGCCTGCAGCCCCGGAAGCCCCCTTTTAGTCGCCTCTTACGATCAGGCAGGGGATACCGTAGCTCTATTCTTAATCCCGAAGCTACAGGGACTATGAGGGTCAGCCTAATGACGATGACAGACAGACAGACGGATAGCGGAGTCTTCATTATAGGGTCCCGTTTTACCGTTTGGGCACGGAAGCCAAAAAAGTAAGTCACTAAAATAGACACTTTATCACTTTGCCTACATCCCTGACATCGCATAATACACCCTCATCAATAGATAGTTTACTATAGCCGTCTTATCAGTCCAGAGGCCATGCCGAAAACGATTGACATTGCTTATCGGACGAACAAAGTATTTTTATCTCACTTCGGGTGCATTTTGGGAACTTAGTTTTGTTTACACGTTTTTATCTTTTCACGATTATTTGTTACTAGCCTTCCGCCAGCGGCTTCGCCCGCGTGGAACCTTTTTATAGGTTCGCGTAGGATAAGAACCATCCAATGTCCTTTCCCTCCTGGAACTTGATCCACTCTATCTGTGTTCCGAATTTCATTAAAATTGGTTCAGTAGTTTAAGCGGCAAAGCATTACAGACAATAGATAGACAGAGTAACTTTCGAATTTATTACGTGGGCCCGTTTTATAGGTTCCCGTAGGATAAAAACCATCCGTCCCTGTAGCTTCGGGATTAAGAATAGAGCTACAATGGCTGCAATGGTTGCCAAGAATATTAGAATGGGTGCCAAGAAGTCACGGTGCAAGAATATACCATACTTACAGTAATTTAACAGATCATATCGTCATAAGTACTTATTAAGCTACAAAATATCAATTTGCTCGTATTTTGACAAGTTTTGTGAGAATGACCTTTTCTGGCAGAGATCACATTTTCTTGCGATTAACTCCTCTGTAAGTTAATGGATTTCTTCACACTTCATTTAAGGGGCTCCATACATGGCGCTAAGTCGTCCATACTAACGCTGTTCCCTGAGAGAATCTGTACAATTTATCTCATTGAGTAACCTACGTTGTCAATAGTGGCGAGATCGCCCTAGCTAAATTATTTAGTCATTTTGTATGATCTTTCTAATTATTATCAGATTTTGAATCTTTGAGAAGAATTGATGATAATTAATTAAGCATAGTGAAAAATCAAGCAAAACATAAAGCATGTAAAGAATATCTAGCTGAATCTGTCAAATAGAGTTTATTTTGGAAACGGATTGTTTTTTCTATAGTAACCAGACAACTCTCTATAATTATTACATTGTTCATTATTTTGACAAAGTAATATTATTTCATAAAACCGCCCTAAAATCTGCAAAGCGTCAGTATCTGTCCCAAGCATTAAAGGCTCAGCAATTTCCGACACGCGCTTATCTTAGCGTCTCGCTAACGATCGCCTGTTTTCGCTTTATCGTATCTTTTTTCCCGTTTTTATGCAAGTGGCAAAGAAAGATAAAAGAAAAGAGTCCATGTTAGGCAGCAGGTATTGTTATGATTCCCAAAACCGTACTTGCCTTTCTTCAGTTGTACGTTTTGTAAAGTAGGTAAAAGACTGGTAAACATTATCCGTACTTAATACATAATTCATATTATTCAAAAATTCAAAAAACTTTATTCAGTCCACAATTTATGATAGAATGCTAAACAATAGTAGAAACTACCTAGTAAGCATAAATAGTTTTATACTTGTGACAGGCAGTCCCGCTCTTCCATTTAAGATAATGTGTACTACAATAAAGTATAGCTTACAATGCCTAAGTTTGACAAACATATTATATAATATATTCAAAAGCAACTCTGTAACGCTTGCCCGCTTAAACTACTGAACAAATTTTAATGAAATTTGGAACTCAGATAGAGTGCGCCTTGGGAAAGGACAAAGGGTGGTTTTTATCCTACGAGAATCTATAAAACGGGTTCACGCGGGGGAAGCCGCTGGCGGAAGGCGGGTTAAATTATATCATTAAAAACTGTTTTCAAAAAGTAAAATACCTATAACTTTTTTACTGGTATTTATATAATTACTTAGAAACTTTGTTTAGAATCAAACCTTTGTTGTATTAGGAAGCCATACTTCCATACCATTTTTTATTTATTTATTATTTATTTTAATATTATAAATTCGAAAATAACTCTGTTTGTCTGTCTGTCGGTTTGTCTGTTACGGTTTCCTGCTTAAACTACTGAACCAATTTTAATGAAATTTGGAACACAGTTAGAGTGGACCTTGGGAAAGGACAACGGATAGTTTTTATCCTACCGGAACCTTTAAAACGGGTCCACGGAGGCGAATCCGCTGGCGGACGACTAGTTCAAAATAAATGGGTACTGATAATAAACGTGGCTATATTGTGAATGAAGGAAAGCCCCATAGTAAACAGAAGGTGAATCTATAGGTGCCTATTCTCTTTCTAAAAAAACCCTATTTTCAAGAAACACTTCATTATCAAGCTTTCATCGGAACTCAGCACCTAGTTTTATTATAAAAGACACTACATATATATGTAGTATATGCTGTATGACACTACATATATGTATTATATGCTTTGCATGACTGTTATTATTCGCCATAAATGACTTATGTACTGATTGCGATGGATACGTAGATGAGTTATTTATTTTTACTGCAGGGTCTGAGGCAGGGTCCTGTTAATTCTTAAACTTATTAATAGGACCCTGCCGAAGATAAGATAGCGAATAGCCTGTTCAATTTCAAAAACTTAATTCACAAAGTTTACGTGAATCGAATCACTGATGAGTTACATCGGAGTCAAACTTTATAATTTCATTTACAAGTCCAATAAGGTAGATTTAATTCCTGGTCCAGAATATTATTAGCATTTCACGTCTTAACTGGTTTGCCAAAATTATTTTCTTAAATTTTAAAAATGAGATCAATTCCTTCACTTTCGTTTTGTTCGCTAAATATTGACACAAATACTATTAAATTTAAGATCAACAATTAAATTTCATCTAGAAACAAAAAATAATATAGATAGATAGATAGATAGATAGATAAACTCTTTATTGTTTGTAATGCACAACAATCATTATGACATAAAATAAAATAAAAATACAAAATAACAGTAAAAACAAAAAGCGCTTAAAAGAGATTTCTTCCAGACAACCCTACAAAGCAAAATAACAATGTATTAAAAACGTGCAGGTAATGCAACATTACAAGTAACATTAATAAATAAGTAACATTAATAAATATATCAGAAGTTTAATGTAAGGACAAACCATCTTATGAAGCTACAAATGAAACAACATGTCTGACTTTACGCCCTCTGCTATCTGTCTGTTTTACTCAATGGATACCTACGTGTCTCATTAACGTTAATAACTGATAAATAAGGAACATATCGTTCCAGATTACTGGTGCACTTTTGGACTCGGGTTTAAAAGCAGGCAGAAAGGTTAAAACGTTGTATTTTGATTTTGTTATCATTTAGGCTTGGGTATGTGCCCCAGCCCGCAGTCCCCTCTACCACTATGAACGATTTGGACGATGGAGATGCCGCTTAGCTTCTAATCTGCGATAAAGATAGACGAGGTTAAAACATCGGGCTCCCACAGAGGGAGTTGGGGTGCAAATATCTTCCGGCGCGCACAGTTTCTTTCGTATTTGTTACTTGCGATACAATAAAGAAATTTTCCTAATATCTCGTATTACTACGATGTTTTTCTTTCTATGGAAAAAGGAATTGCTTCGCAGTAAAAATGGGTGCAGATTATACTTTCCCTGTTATGACACATTGGAGCAGCGTGGTGGAGTAAGCTCCAGGTCTCTCCAATAATGGGGAGAGACCCGTGCCCAGCTGTCGGACGTAAAAATCGTTGTAGCCATTACGATGACCCATGTGGCGCAATGGCTACCACGCTGGACTGCCGATCGTAGGGTCCCAGGTTGGAGTACTACTGTTCTAAGGAAAGTATTTTACAAGAGAGAGAGTCTTTACTCCGTTTTTCAGCAATTTCTAAAATAGTCTAAAATGGTCTTATATAAGACAACGCCTGAAAGTTCGCGATGATCACGTCACCGCGCGGTCGAAGCCGCTAGCGAAACGTTATGATTTTAATATGGTAATATCGTCTCACGTCGTATTTAAAATGCACGGAAGAAAGTTAGATATATAGCCTGGAATAGCACACAGACTATTTTTTATTCACCGGGGACCCATAAAATCCACGCGGGAGAAGCCTCTGGCGGAAGGCTAGTATAATTAATTATGAATGTGTTTGACTCACCACTCGCCCTCCCCCCACAGCGCACCATATTGGACAGCAGAAGCAGGACGGACTCCATCCTGCAGACCTCGCTACTCAACCACCACGCCACTCAACTGAACTGACCCATGCCCGACTGCCCTATTCTCGATACCGTTATCTGATGGGCTATTTATGTTGCCTACGATAGGAAAAGGGGCGCTTTACGTTTTTAGGGTAACGCAGTTTATTTAGAACGTTGTTACTTCAAAACATTATTTGTCAGTGTATACGTGACAATGATATTATAAGAGCCTTAATAATGATTATTAGAGCAATAATTACAACGCCAGGTTCGAATCCTTTCGTGCACCTCTTACCGAGAAAATTACGTACGCACTTAAAACATTATAATATAATTCGTAATAATGTTTTCGTCCGTCAACTTCAAGCACCTGAGAGGTGTAAAATATATATTATGTAGTTATTTGACAAACTGTTGCAATAATCACTATAAAAGGAGTTGTTAGAAATTATTCATGCAGTAACTTGATTGCTTAAATTCACGAGTTTCAGAATCGGTCAGAGTAAGCCCTTAGAGACCACTATTCTATTTTGAGGTACTTAAAACCCCAACATTAGAGGAGGCCTATGTCCAGCAGTGGACTTTAAAAGGCTGATAGATTGATAGATAGATAGATAGATAGATAGATAGATAGAACCCCATAAAGATACAGACACAATCATCAATCATTTATTTATATTACACTACTAGGTACGGGCCCCCAATATAACTTAACCAATTCTAACCTTATCTAATGGGCTATTTTTTGTTTGTCTACGTGATGGTAGAGAGGTTTCCTTGTTTTTTTTTTATGTAAATAAAGTAGAGGGCAGAGGCGCACATGATCTGACGGCTGGTGCAAGCGATCTACGCAGTTAAACCTAATGTCCGCGGTCGGTTTTGGAACGGGTGATCGCTAGTGTCAAAAATTTCCTACGTGTTATCGAGTTTTGGAGTGCACGTTAAGCCGTCGGTCCCGATTGTTATCGATAGTCAACAGTCGTTACACCTTGTCGGAGGCCTTAATGGTGGTTTGAAAACGAATAAACGCATTGGAACAGAGTGGTGGAGCAAGCTCCAGGCCTTCCCAACAGAGATTGAGAGTACCGTGCGCAGCAGTGGGACGCATTTTTTTTTATTTGAATGGAGTAGCAGACGAGCATGCAGGCCACGTGGTGTTAAGTGGTCGCTGCAGCCCATGGACATCTACATACAACCTCAAGCAAGCATAGGTAAGTCTTGTCTGAGGTCGTATGCAGTTGCGCTGCTACTCCGGAGGCTGGTGGTCGCCTCATGTAAGTGTGGCCGGCAACTGCACCTTTCCACCGAAACACAATAGAATTGGTTCACGGCAGAAGTGGGTGCAGCGGTGGTACTTCCCCGGGCGAACGATAATAGTTCTACCACCTACAAAATCAGTCAATAATGTTGCAGTTCTTTAAATTGCGGATAAGCATTCAGGTCACGTGGTTTCAAGTAGTTGCTGTGGCCCATAAGACATTAACACTCAATCTTAAGCAAACCTACACCTTGTCTGATGTCGTCGTTTCCTCATAAATTCGGCAGACAACCGCACTTTCGCACCGAAATATGTTTGTGCAGTGTACTGCCTGATCGAACCATCATCAATACTTAATACGATATATTTGAAGAGTTTCTTTGTTTGTTTGAACGCGCTAATGAGAACTACTGGTTTGAATTTAAAAATTATTTTTGTGTTCGATAATCCATTTATCAGGGAAGGCTTTAGGTTACATAACATCATGCTATGACTAATACCAAAGTCCAGCCGAACGAATTCGCGGGCTGCCGCTAGTGTTCTTATATAAAAATAATAAATATCTTTGGACAATTCACACAACGCCATCTGATTCCAAACTAAGCAGAGCTTGTACTATGGTAATCAGAAAGCTGATAAACATACATATATAATTCTAAATAAATACTTAAATAGATAACAAATAGCCATGTTCATCACACAAATATTTGTACTGGGTGAGGATCGAACCCACGACCACACGCTTCGCAGTCGGCTCATCACCCACTGCGCCACGGAGGCTGTCGAATATTTAAACACGTTTTCCATAACTTAGTTTTTTTTGTTGGATATAAGTTTTTACTTAAGAAATTTGATCACGCCTATCTACACAGACTTTTCTAAGTACTAAATCTTATAAAAAGGTGGAGATTATTGTTTATAAGACTGAGGTACTCCGAAATTAACCTGATTTTGTAGTAATCTACTTATAAGGTTTCTGGTAATCATAGAAGCCTAAATTCTGTAGCGGTAACTATATTAATCAATTTGCGTTTATTTAACGATTTAACGACCACTCGACGACCTGACAAGTTAAATTGACACAAATCGGACTCGATAATCCAATTACCTATTTGGATTAAATTTCCACACAGCATTTCAAAATTTGTGGTGAATTTAATTACATTCTTCAAAAAGTAAATTAAATATTTTACCCAGTGAATAAAAATAATATATCTTATTACCTATATGTATATAAATTACGTGTCACGTTGTTTGTCTGCGATGGACTCCTAAACTACTTAACCGATTTTAATAAAATTTGCACACCGTGTGCAATTTGATCCAACTTGAAACGCAATATTAATTTATTTCCGATATTTTAAGGCAGGAAAACCTCTGCTGGGATCGCTAGTAGTATTATAAGTATGTCAAGTAATTTACCTACTAATTATATACCTGCCTGCGTCGTAGGTAAGTACTTGTTATGTATGCCATATTAAAAAAACCTCTGAAATGGTTTCATAAATTTTTGACCCCCTGGATGGATCATAATATGCAGTTAAGCTGATACGCTGACCCTCCAAAGACAATTTTTTTTCTCCACAACACTGCTTTACTTCAAAAATAGGTACCTCGATGGACCTCCCCTAGACCGAATTTTCGAAAGGTCCTTCAAGTTTTGTGTTACTTAACGATTCTTTCTAACGCGGATATAACCGTAGGGCACATCCAGTTTATTTTATCTAGCTTCCGCCCGTAGCTTCGCCCGCGTGGAATTCAGATGTCATTCAATACGATTTTTTGTCTCCTATTTTTAACACAGGCTCAAATGCGGGTTGCATTTGAGCAGCGTGGTTGGGTAAGCTCCAGGCCTCCCCAATACTGAGGAGAGAACCCGTGCCCAGCAGTGGGACGCAAAAAGCGTTGCAACCATAGGTCGAAACGTCAAAAAACCCTACAAATATTACACTAAAATTATTAAAAACACTACTTCTTATCCAGTGCCTAAATCTCGTACAAAGTGTCATGTTTCTATCTTCGACGATAACAACCTCGTAATTTTTTTAACCTTATTAAACTTATTTTCATATCACATGTAATGAAACAACGAGTTTTGATTTCTGTTTTGCCAGTCAAAACAAGACAATTTCAAACAAATTCGAATGTGTCAGTCAAGGTGCCGGGTAGAAACAACGTTGTTTCTGCCCTAGGGGAGAAACAACGTTGTTTCTACCCGGCACCTTCATTTGTTTATTATTTACGTCTTTATTTCAAGTCTGTCAGAATCGCATTGACAACTGTCGTCAAATCGTTGTCAAAAGATATTACTGCGCTATTTGTCTGAAATAGTCTTACTTCGACTAGCTACAGAAATCAAAACTCGTTGTTTCATTACATGTGATATGAAAAATACAGTGTGTGGCACGGGATGAAACAAAGACGATTTCAGACCAGGGCGATGACAATGACAACTCTCGCCCTCGTCTGAAATGGTTTTGTTTCACCCCTTGCTACACAATATACTATTTCGCGATAAAAACTATCCTATGTTCTTTTCCAAGATCCACTTTATCTATGTACCAAATTGATTAAATCTTTTCAGTTGTTTAGTCGTGAAAACGTTAGACACAGAGACTGAGTTACTTTAGCATTTATAATATTAGTATGGATATCTACAATTTTCTTTGTTCTCTACAAATAATATCTATAAGTGCAGAGGTTATTATTATAATGTTGATATTTTTAATGTCTGGCGCCTGGTGAATGCCGCGGCCGGAAGTAGTTACATTTTTATCTTAGTTATTATATGAATGACACAGAACGTCACGTCACGTAAGTTCCAGAGCGTACATGGCCCAGCGGCTAGCGTAGAATGCAAGCGAACTATGCAGCTAAGCGATACGGGCGCGGTCAAGTGTGAGATGGATGGATGGATGGCTTTAGTGGCAATTTTCATGAGCGTTTTCATGCTTCAGAAGGCACGCTAACCCGTTGGTCCGTTGGTCCTGATTGCTATCAATATATAGCAGTTGTAAAACCTTGTGTTTAGGCTTTATGTGCAGTTTGAAACGGCAGTATGCGACAGCGCGTTGAAATAGTATATTTCATTACAAGTGCGGAAAGGCTGTCATTGCAAGGAGTTCCGACAAATGTCTACCCGAGCCGAGGCGCAGCCGAAGGTGAAGGTTGACAGTTGGAACTCCTTCCAATGACGGTTCCGCAATAAATTATACTTGACGCTGGCAATATGCAGAGTTTGCAATGCCTATTTTATAAGTCATCAAGCAGTTCATTTGAGTACCAATACGGCTAAAGTAGCGTTCTTAGTTTCAGATATAGACGCATTTAAAGTTCGACCCTTTCTCCTTATTCCCCCCTACTCGTCTTTATAAGAGAAAATAAGACATAGCTGTTGTGCCTACCCCATCAATCGTTTTATATGTAGGTATAATTTATGTATGGACTTTTGATTCTAGAACTTTTGCTATTATAAAGTTGTCAGGCGCTAGATTTTACCTAATGAAATTGATTGATTGTCAAAATATACCAAAAGTTTCGCATCTTCCTTAAATTAATGAAAATGACGCTCGCTTAAATATCGCTAATTTCTTTCAGCAAACCTAATCGATTTCTTCATTTTAAGCTGTTAATCGTGAGATTGCACGATTAGTTCGCAATTTGTTCAGGACAGCTGTTGAGCTCAATCTAAAGGGCGCCCCTTGTTCAAATAACCCGAGGGCGCCTGAATAGTTTCCGCTGCAAACGCTGACTTTTGCCCCTTAATGGCTGCTGATGGAGGGTTTCTTTTTGAAAATAAATCCGTCCCACTGCCGAAATCAAAGGATTGACGACCCGTTTGTTGAACAGCTATCACAGCCAATGTAAGAGGTTCTGGGTTCTATTTCCAGTGGGAAAGATGTCAAAATTATTAATTTAGGGGTCTTTGCCTAGTCTGATTGTTTGTGTTCTTGTCTTTGTGTTAGTTGAGAGGGTAAATTTTACATGTTATGAATATAGAAATAAAATAAGAATGTTAGACTTTTTGTAAGGGATATTTCGAAGCGTTTATAACATTTCTGACCGTTCTACTTTGTAATATCATTGTATAAAGACAAAACATAGTAAAAAGCGAAGGCATTTTGACATTTTGCCGAAAAGCCTTAAGTCTCCCTATTTGCCGAAAAACACTCGCATCGTTTCAGTTCATCATCAACAGTTTTACGATCTATAAATGGGTAATAGATATTATTTTATGAGCGGTAAGGGAATTGGGAAATTTTAGACGAGTGCCTTCCTCCGTGACTTTGCCGTAACGCTGAGTATCCTTATAAATTTAATATTATAAATTTAACTAAAACGATTTTAAGAGGACTGCTATGGTTCGCCCGGGGAAGTACCACAGCTGCACCCCCTTCTGCTGTGAATCAATTCTATTCTGTTCCAGTGGAAATGTGCCGTTGCCGGCCAGACTTGCATGGAGCGATCATCAGCTTCTGGAGTAGCAGCACAACTGCATATGACCAACAAAACTTACCTATGCTTGTGTGAGGTTATGTGTAGATGTCCATTGGCTGCCGCGGCCTCGTCCGTTACTCCATTCAATTTAAAAAGACTTACGACAGAGATTCTTAGTGTAGATATAAGTGATTGATATAAGTGTTGAATGTATTTTTGTGTTTCGACGACAACACGTGTCCAGCATACTCGTTTGCGAATCCAGTAAAAAAACAATATTTACCTTACTATATATTTAGAAATTAAATAGTTGGAAACACCCACCACTGTATCTGTAAGGTAAGCGTCCGTAGTATCGTCAGTTTTTGTCAGTGTCCCGGTACTCGTCATTCATTGAAAAAGGGTAACTTTTGGCAGTTTTCTATGGAATGACGAGTAGTAGTGCGCTGTCGACATTATGGACCGTTACCTTATTGCCTTGCTTGTTAAATCTCACTAACTTGCGAGAAGCCCCATTTGCAATAGTGGGACTTATAGGGTTTTCGATTGTATTAAGCAAACTTAGTAACTTTGCAAGATGTAATTTCGAGAATTAGGGTATGAAGACACTCCCGACCGATCCGTGTGGCGTAAAGGTTAACATGCCAAACTGTCAACCGGAGCTCCCGGGTTCGATTCCCGGCGAAGCAGAGATTGAAATGATGAATTTAAATGTTTGTTCTCGGTCTGTTTGTTTGTGATCATGTTGTGTGTATCCATAGTATCTACAACACAGGTATACGAGAGGTACAGGGGACACGGTAAGACCTACCCTATAAGATATAACCTAGAGTAGAGTGTTAAATGTTATGAAAACGTTTGTATGAGCTACCAGCTAACGCACTAAGAGCACTACAATGCATATTCTCGTTTTTTGTCAACCAATGAGGACACCAATCACATCAGCCGATTTATATTCTGTTCTTTTTACTTTAAATTTTGCATTCGTCCTGTTAAAAATATTTAAAAACGAATTTTATAATAATCTTAACGTACTAGGAATAAATTGCAATTTTAAGAAGAACGCAGTTTTATTCTTGTCACAAGACGCAACATTACTATTATTCCCAAACTATGCGTACCTATGTGAGTTTTACGTCTTTGAAAGCTCGAATTTTAATTTACAGAATTTCACGAATTACTCACACAAGCACATTGCACGTGTGTTTTATATAATGTGTGTGCTTCACAGACAATATAATCGCACATGTGTTCAATTGAATTCAATTCAATCCATTTATTTGTGAATATAGGTCAAAAAGGTCTTTTATAATTATTAATTACACTGTATTTTCAACCCGTCTGGATTACAAATATTTAAAATTTATGCACCAATTGCAACAATCATCTTTCATTATCCTTTTAGCTATGTTACATAATATTTTTACATTTATACAATAAGTCAGGCAATAGATTCTAATAAACAAGCAATAGTATATTGTGTGGCAAAGGGTGAAACAAGACGATTTCTGACGAAGGCGAGAGATGGTCTGAAATCGTGTTACATCCCGAGCCACACACTGTATTTTTCATATCCCATGTAATGAAACAACGAGTTTTGATTTCTGTAGCCAGTCGAAGTAAGACTATTTCAGACAAATAGCGCAGTAATATCTTTTGACAACGATTTGACGACAGTTGTCAATGCGATTCTGACAGACTTGAAATAAAGACGTAAATATTAAATAAATGAAGGTGCCGGGTAGACTGTCAGGGTAGGTGGCTGACTGACACATTCGCATAGGTTTGAAATTGTCTTATTTCGACTGGCAAAACAGAGACCAAAACTCGCTGTTTCAATGCATGTGATATGATTTTTTTTAATGAAGTAGCAGACGAGCATGCATCCCAAATGGTGTTAAGTGGTCGCTGCAGCCCATGGACATCTACATACAACCTCAAGCAAGCATAGGTAAGTCTTGTCTGAGGTCGCATGCAGTTGCGCTGCTACTCCGGAGGCTGGTGGTCGCCTCATGTAAGTGTGGCCGGCAACTGCACCTTTCCACCGAAACACAATAGAATTAGTTCACGGCAGAAGTGGGTGCAGCGGTGGTACTTCCCCGGGCGAACCATAATAGTTCTACCACTTACAAAATGTAGTAACCGTGTATTAAATCAGATACATGGCTGCAACCCTTTTTAAGCCCCACTGCTGGGCACGGGTCTCTCCCCACTATTGGGAAGGCCTGGAGCTTACTTCAACACGCTGCACCAATGCGGGTTGGTGGAGAAATTAATTAAATTCAGTAATATTATGTCAATTTAATACAAATGTCAAGTTTAATTAATTAGCATTAAATATATGTGTCAGATAAAAAGTCGTGAATTGAATAGTAGCATTTATCCATGAACAAAGACATTCATGAATTCTTTTTTAAACTATTGAATGCTGGCTAATTCTCGCAGTGAAGTCGGAACTTTATTGTTTTTGGCGCCATACCGAAAACGCTTTTCCGAAGCAGCGCAGTCTTTGATGGAAGGGCCGATAGTTTTGTTTGATGCCGTTTACTATTTAAAAAGTCATTGAATAGATCGGGGTTGGTTTTAATATATGTCATGACTTCTAAAATATACAGAGAGGGCAATTTCAATATATTGTGCCTCTTAAATAGTGGTTTACAGCTTTCATTGCTAGGTATTATTTCTATAGCGTGAACACACTTTTTTTGAGCTTTAAAAAGATCTTCACGTTTAGTACAGTTTCTCCAGAACATAATGCCGTAACGTATTGTACGCGCCTAGTTTCTGTGACCTATATAAAGTTCATAAACTCACCTTATGGGCATTTTATAGTTTTAATGGTCCTTCGAGCCCTCTTAAAGTGCTACTATTCAGACGTGGAATGCCCTTGGTATCAATTTTCCTTATCGTTTCACTAACAAAAACACATTAACGCGGTTATATGATACTTGGGTTACTTCGGGACTTTTACCATATAATGAAAGTTGTTTGGACGGGTCCAAGGGATAGTATTGCCTTTTAGGTTTGTCTTTCTGAAGGTTTAGTTAGCGAGCACACTTGGGCTGCAACCCTTTTTACGTCCCACTGCTGGGCATGGGTTTCTTCCCTACTCAAACCGTCCGTATGGCCTGCGACCAGGTTTAACGATTACTGTCTATTAATAATAATTGAGGCCGAAGCCTTAACGAGTCCTCCTAAGCATGAAAATTTCCCGTTTCGTAGATATCTTATCGTATATCTATTCGTCTATTTTACCGACTTCCAAAAGGAGGAGGTTTTGTATTCGCCTGTATGTATTTTTTAACATATTTTGTTTTCCAATTACTCAGCCGTTTGTGGACCGACTTTCAAAATTATTTTTTTTATTCGAAGGCTTAAACTATCAAATTTTATAGGCACACATTGATTTTCTTATATTTACTAAAGCAAAACAGATATTTTTTGTTCAATTGTCATCATCTCATGTTGCTGAGCTTATATTGGAAAGTACTATGATGTCTACGATAGTTAGGTGTTAAGAGCAAATTCTTTTAATTTCAAACTACATAGTAGGTACATACATAATTATGATCCTATGAACGTATTGTGAATTACACCTAACTTCATTTCGGTCCTTTCTAGGTTCCGTAATGTTTGGAGAAGATCTTCAAGAGGTTCAAGTTTCAGGTTACTGCCTGACTGGCAGTAAACTGAAATCTATTCCTTTTATAGATATGGCACGCCCGCATTTTACGTACTATTTTCGGTTACTACGTATTTCAGTCATCAACCATTGGAATCTTTTTCTTTTACGAGGCTTTCTGATTTTCTTATTTCGAAAGTACAAATACATACTTGTAGGTATGTTGCCACAGTAATTTGCAGCAGCAGCTTTCACGTCTATTTTGCGGCAGGTTTCAGTAACGAATGTGTTAACGCGTGAATTGTGCCGTGAATTCACGGCAATAATATGAAACCGCCATTGGGAAAATGAACTTGGTGTTATTTAATCAATTTACGATTCAAATGTTTATTTCTCAGCACATCTACAGCTGGAGCTCTTCAAAATGAGCTATCTCCCTGTTGTTCAGCTATCTCCCTGTAATCACCAGAACAAAAATTGGTTTGCGATATGAATGTTTAGGATTCAACTACACTGAACCATCCCTAAGCAAAACACGCTTCGTCCCAAAACTAGCTTATAAAATCGTAGTATAATGTCCCTTTGCTCTTTACCCAGTGGTCTGTAACACCCGATTTGTTTATCGAAGGATAGGTGAGCCGTAATTCTTGAAAGGGTTCGAAGGATATTTCTTATACTCCTGCCGTGTATAAGAATTTTGAATAATGTTTTTATTGACTAAGTCAAGTAACTTATAAGCTCAAGTATATGCGTATGCTTTTCCAGATGAATTGTTATCTCTATACCACCAAAAGAAAAGTCCAATGGTTTGAGACTCCGAACTAAAGACAGGATTTTTTATCTAAAATTTCATAAAAAAAATTATATTCATACACTTTATTTTGAATCGTTGATTGTGAAAGGAAAACAGTAAAGATTTAGCAAGTTTTTTATTAACTTGCAATGTACGTTTCATTTGTTCGGGTTGAACAATAGGAGCAGATATCTTCTATTGATTGAACTGAAATTTAGTATTCAAGTTTAGTTTGGACTACAATGCAATCATAACAGATTTTTTTTGCTACGGCAATTAATTACTTATATCTAAAATGGCAGATGACGTATTTTTGTACAACTCTCCCATTATGGGTATCAAATGAAAGGGAATAATTTGTACAATACAATACACTATGAAGAAATGAAATCCAAGATGGCCGCCACCAAATTATGGTTGATTAATTTGATTATTTATTTTTGTACAACACACACGATATGGATATCGAATAAAAGGGTTAATAAACTTGTTGAATACCTAGAAAATGCTTGTTTTAAAAAAGTTTTTTAATTATTTTTTGCACTGACATCAGAGCTGCCAAACAAAGGAATTAGTAATAGATAATTTGGTGACAAATAAAGGATCATATAACCAATTTATTTTGCTTACCTTAAGGCGGTAGATATATGAAATTCCATACCTACTTATTCACAGAGAACAGAGAAAACTATTGCGAAGTGAAATCAAAATCCAATTTGGTTACGCTCAAATTACTGTACTTTCCTAACAAACGAAAAATAATATGGTTTTAAAAAGCTTTCGGGAGTTTGATTTCTGTCGGGAAAGTTTGTTTTCCTCTAGTAATATGAGAGTTTTATTACCTGTAGGTAGCGCCTCTGATCACTAACAAATAGATGGAGTACTGAGTTGTATTTTTCGTAAGTATATCATATTGCTTTCAACAAACACGTTAGGACTAAAAAATATATAACTAGATATTTTAAGACCTAAACTCTGAAGGCCTACTTCGTACGCCGGGTTATTTGCAAACTCCTTAGCTCTTTAAGTCAGTAGTGAGCTACCATCAATGACTAAGCTGTTCTTAAGGATTAGTGAAATAAAAAACGACCAGACACTGCCAAAAATAATTTCGAAAATATTAAAACTTACGGAAGGATGAGTCTGTACTCATTCTATCCTCGGCCTGTTCTGTAATAGGCCCATACGAATTCGTCCGTAATTGCGAAATTTTATGCAGGTCTCTTTTTTACTGTTTTAGGTCGTTTTTACACAAAATTTTGATTATCTTAGTTATTATATCAAGTTACTGGAAATATAATAGTTAGATTTCTATAATACTTCTGTTAAATAAGGCCCGAGAATTGATAAAAAAACGGATGCGTACTAAGTAAGTGCAAACTATAAATAAATTGAAAAAGATAAAATCTTTTGCATCTCAAAATCAGTCATCATTTAATAATGACATGACAACAGATACAACTAATATTGCAAGAGTCGATAATGGCTGCAAATCTTTTTGCATCCTACTGCTGACCACGGGTCTTCCCTCATTTTCGGGAAAGCCTGGGACATACTTCACCACGCTGATCCATTGCGGTTTGATGGTAATGTGGGTTAGTGGCCAAACTGCTGTCGGATGTTTATAAAACTGCCCATAGGGCCTCCGAAAACGACTGTTATCTATCGAAAACAACCGAGAACGTCGTCTTAACGTGTCCTCGGAAGCGTAACCGTATCGTGCATTTTTTTTGTCACTAGCGGTAGTAGCGGTCATCCATCTCACGGCCGATTGCTAGCGTCGTCAACGCTAAATGACGGATCATGCTCGCTTTAATTGACGATTAATTAAAGATAAACTAAAATAGGTTCACTAAAATTTTACAGATAGGATTTCTGTAGAATTATTTAATCGAAGTAGTTCACGTTTAACTTCGAAGTTAAGCTGATTTGGCCATTTTTTGCATTCCCAAGGTGAGAAAACCTAAAAGCTTTAGGATTGAGGTAAAAATAAATTTAGAAGAATTCTGGATTCTGGAGTCAGAAATGATCATTTTATTTGTAGGTAGGTATGGGTGGTAATTAGTTACTCAAAGTAACTCAAAAGATTCTTACATAAGTATTTGCTTTCACCCTTTTTTCGTCCCACTGCTGGGCGTGGTTAGAAATTGGGATATGGGATAAATATATAAATATGGGATAGCGTAACAAAGGGTAGTGCTCAGTATGAATATCCGATACCTGTCAGTGAACATAATAAAAGGTGTGATGAATGGGGCCCTCGAAGAGAATCTCAGCCTTAGTCATATTTCTTGCTATGAATGTATTTAATAGGTTTTCGTGGATATGTAGGCTTTTTCTGTTCTGCATCTTTTTTAGCATTCCTCTGCGAAATATGGCAGGAGCTTACCGATATTAGTCACTGAACAGGTGCGATGAAGGCCCCCACCTCAAAGAGAATAATCGCCCTTTACAGAGAAGAGATGTGTATCCCTTATCATATTACGTCTGCTACGAATGTATTTATTGAGATTTTTATGCTACACGCCGATAACCCTTTTTGCGTCCCAATGCTGGACTCGTGCCCAGCAGTGTGACGATAACGGTGCCCATATCTGTAATACTAATATTAACAGCTGAAGAGTTTGGTTAAAAACGACTAGAAAAATTAGTGGTTGGAATTGGAATATTATTTTGCGTTAAATTATCTGTTTTTTCAAGGAATTGTTTAAACTACATACATATGTACCAATAGTTATTTCCTAGTGCATAGATTTTAATTATACCTCAAAGTGGTTGAGATTTATTTGTCAAAACAACCGCTCCTACTTAATCACTTCTAATAACTAAAATATCTTCCAAATCTTGAGAATAATTTCCGAAGATCAACGGATCAAGAAATTGCAGTCATTAGGCAGACATTGGTAACTCAGACAAAAGACAAACAGACAAAAGAACGCATTAAAGAAATAAAGGGCGATCGCACAATATCTTTAGAAATTCTCTCCAATCACTAATTACGTTAAAAGGGGTTCAAAGGGGGTTAGATGATTATAAAATTCCTCAGATGTTAGACTTAGTTGTGTTTGAATAAGTTAATTTATGAAAGAAAATTAGGACCACCCTTTGATCTGACGATTGTAATTTTTTTAATTAATAGGAATTATTACTCCAGGCGCGTTCCTCTGACTAAGAAATTTGTTATGTTCATATTTATTTGTCCCAGTTCCACAGTGAGGGAAGAATTATTACTGTATTTGATTACGATGCTTAAACAAGATGGTACACTAGCCACAAACGAAGTGTTCTTCTACATAGGTAGACACAACATCTATATCTACATATGTAGACTCCACCAACCCGCATTGGAGCAGCGTGGTGGAGTAAGGCCTCCCCAATAATTGGGAGAGACCCGTGCCCAGCAGTAGGACGCAAAAAGGGTTGCAGCCAAAGACAAGCGTGAGCCTTGCCTGTGGTCGTTGCGTTGCTACTCCGAAGGCTGATGGTCGCCTCATATACTCGGTAAGTCGCCGGTCAGACTTACTTGAGGCACTATCTGAACTTTTCCACCGAAACATAAAAAAATGCTTCTCAACGGAAGTGGATGCAGCGGTGGTTTTCGGTAGAACGATTAAAGTTCGACCACCTTCATTTTTAATGTTTAGCTATTGCAGAGGAAGGACGACGCTTAAAATCCTTTAATATAACATTTTCATGTATGTTATACTATGCCTGCACTTAATACAAATTTGTTTTTGCCTGTTCTTTTATCCGATTAATTAATTTAGGTCAGAAGGATAGGATAGGTTATGAATGACGTTCGACAATAGTATATCTCAAAAAAAAAGTTTAGTGCTATCAGTTTTATTCTTAAAATATTACTTAACTTAGTACGGCGTGAATAACATTCACCATCCTCCAAAGCAAAAATTTCTACATCTATACAAATTGTATTTTTTTCAGTGTAGTTTTTCTCTTTTAACATGCTTATTTATAAATTAATTAATTACTGTTCAGAAACAGAATAGGCGTTACCATTGTGTAAATTACCAAAATCACCTGAAAATAAATAACTAAAGTACAAGAAAACGGTGCCTCCTAATTCAATGCCCATTCTCTTTCTGAACAGAAATTTTAATAGTACTTGACATTTTCTTTAGTCTGCTTTATTATTTTAGCTTTCGTTCAGAAATAGAATAGGCGTGGCCATTTTGAAAACTAATAAAAGAGCTATAAAACTAAAAGACGAAAATAAGAAACATAAAACAGCGCCGCCAATTCTATGCCCATTATCTTTCTGAACAGACACTCAAAGACACTTTGTCTCTTTAAACTAAATAGGCGTGGGTTTTTGTAACTAATATAACTCCAGAAAAACTAAAGGCAAAACTGCGACAAACTTAAAACTGTGCCCAATTCCATGCTTATTCTTTTGCTAAACAGTCTCTCAAATTGCAGATCAAAGATCCAGATGAAGTGTTCCGCTCATCACTGCATAATCTGTGTAATGGGGATGTTGCTCGGCGTCTGGTAGTAGTGCGGCGAGTCGTGCAGCGTGGTGGCGCCCAGCACGTCGCCGCCGGAGACCAGCAGTAGACGTCTCTTGCTGTGGTGCCGCAGCAGTGACGTCACGCTGCTGAAGCTCCTCTCGCCGCGACGAGCGAACCCGAGCGCCAGTCTGCCGTCAGGGCGACGACGGACGCCTACGTTGTGGACTGCATTAGCGCATGATACGCTGAGGGTGTATGCATGATTTGGCTGGAAAAAATGTTACAACTTTCAGTGCATCATCGGAATTGAGGAATTGACCCACTTTGGCTGAGATTTAAATAAAAGTAACAGCATTTTATTTTAATCTAAACGCATTGCCCTGCGGATAGCGCCGAATGCAAATGAGCTATGCGAATAAATAAATGGGTCGTGTGTAAGATGGAGGACTGCTGGTGGCAAATTTTGTGCGCATTTCTGTGCTTCGGAAGCACGTTTAGTCATCGTTCTTGCCGGAGGGCTTATTGGCGGTGTGAAAACACCTGAGTGTGGGTTAGCCACTAGCCCGCATCTTAATCAAACCGCATTGAAGCAACGTGCTTGACTAAGCTACATACGAGTACCTCCCGTTTCTAGAGCTGTGACACATCTTAGGGCTGCAGCTAAGAACCGTTATTTAAATTATTTGCCTAAAACAAAGAATGTGACCCCACTAGATCAGAATTGGTTAATATAGGTATAGTAAATTTTTAGAAGTTTTTTCTATATTTTCCTTTTCTTCTTAGTATATTATCTGTCTGAGGCTTTTGTCCATTAATGGAACGAAAACACCATCACGATAACGCCTTTGTTTTGTTTCTTTAAGAATAACTTCCTATAAATAAGGTTATTATTCCATAATTTTCGCTATATCCGTTCCTGTCTTTATTCAAGTACAGTACAGGAAAATGTGGGAATTTGTTGACGAGAATCACACGCAATGAAACTGTATAGGCAACCATGGGCGTACCGAGGGGGGCATGGGGGCAGCTGCCTGCATCAAGGTCCAGAGTCTGGGATTTAAAAATCCCAAAAGATCTCCTAAACGAAAAAAGAAACCTTTAAAGAATAAACTAGATATGCTGCCTCCTGCTGTTGCCCGTGTAAGTATATTTAATATTTTGTGTGCGTGTCTTTGTGTAACGTGGAAGGCAAATTTACGCGCGATACTTGCGCGGTACTCAGTTTCAAAAAAATTGCCTCTCCCCTCTCGACCAAGAACCTAAAAATTTGCTGATGTTCGCCGTATGTAAGTTTGGCCTGCAAACTCTCTCTTTCGCATGTCAGCTAAGGATTTAGTCTAATCTGAGTTTGTACGAGGTTGCTCTATTACTACGGAGACTGATGGTTGTCACATGTAATTCTGGCTTCACAGCAGAAAGGCATAGGTAGGTGACTAATTATGACAGTTGCACCCATAGCTAATGCTTACCTGACTTGAAGGTCTCAGAATGAAGGTCCCGTCAGGTTGTCCCTTGAGGAGATTCTCCGCTTCACTCCTATCCACGTTCATGAAATAGGGCTCGTTTTCCACCGGTACTGGAAGCGGCCGGTCTGCCATATGCTTCTCCCATGTCGGCTGCCGGTCGCAGACTTCCTTCTCGCCGTCGGAGTCTTCGGATTGGGTGGCGTCATTCGTTTCTGAAAAATACGAGGAGATATTCAAAACATTGTATATAAGGTTGTTGCTAAGAGGGCCTAAGGTTGTTGCTAAGAGATTAGACTCCGATCCATAATATTCGTAATTGTAAAATTTGCGTTTCTAAAATATGCACGGAGATATTTAATATTTTGGCGATGAGCTTGATGCAAAAAGATTCCGAAAAAAATTATATCTCAGCTAGCCAAGAGACTCAGTACTACAGTGCTGGCGCTAAGAAAAAAGCGTTCCTGATAAGTTCCATACTTTCTGTAGTTTCTGCATAAATAGACCGTTTTGTAATAACACTCCAACGAAGTAATTTTCAGGCCCGCTTTCAAAATTAACCGGATCCTCAAAAACGATCGCTCATTTCCCACATTAAGATCGTTTGTTCAACGAGGAAGCTGCATTTCGGACAGGAAAACACCTCTTAAACCCTCCTAATTTCTCCGCTGAAACCATGCCGTCATTTTTGTTCTTTATGAATCGTCGATGAATTTGAGACGGTATCTTTAAAAGGAGTAAAGAAAATTATGATAATAATCTATCTTCTTCTTTATATTAGGCAACAGAGAGTGGGAAGTCGAACCGTTCAGCCAACGGCCCGAGTAAGGACGGCGGTGTGTGTAAGCAGTAGAAGGTTCCGGAAAGCGCCATCGCTCTCCGAATGACGGGCCCGTTTTGGCTGCGCGTGGAGGACACCGCTGCTTTCCACTAGATATCCCGGTGTCCACTTCATGTGCTGCGACAGGCCACCTTAGGGGTTTTAGTATGATATAACCCGGTATACGAATCTACCAGGATGAGGTATAACATTTAGAAGATTTCCACCGATATAAAAAAATCCTGCTACGAATGACTGAAAATACGAACTTGGGTTAAAACTGATAGATGGATGGATGGCTTGTTACCTGTAACAACATCGGTGAGACAATGCACTAGACGGTACCCGCAGTCGACGCCGGTGCTGCCCACTCGCACTCCGAGGTTATACAGAAGAGGTACGCTCACTTTGATCCACCAACACATTGTGTCTTATTTGTCACAAAACTCACTCATGTCTATTTTAGTGTGGTGCGTTTGTTAGTGCCGTATAAGTTAGGTTAATATATATTCAGAAAATACTAATAAAGTCATCAATCAGTTAAGATGTCTTTTACTTATGCCCGAACCTAGTAGTATACACTAGTAGTATAAGCGATCGTTTACTTTAGAACTCTCAAATCACATAATTTTATGTTTTTATTTTCTGTGAAAGAAAAAGAAAGAAATGGCAAATATCTTTAAAAAAACGCAGATTCCTTTGTAATTTATTAAATCATAAGAATATTTTCATTTATTTTTGTTTATCGGTGTACTTCTACAATGATCTTCTATATATTATCATGATATTACATATTACTTACTTTGAATGGAATTTCAAATCATACTTTTCAATTTATCACTTTCTTTACTGATTGATTCAAATGGAGGGTTGTATTTATCGAGCGTATATTTAGATTTCTATGCTCTCTGCTACAGCCTGAACGGCTTGATGAATATTAACGACTTTCTTTCTATACCTTTAAGCTAAGCTAACGAACGCGGTCGGGAGTACGAAGGGTGACCGTAATGAATTTAAATAGAAAGAAAATATTTTCATTTTATGTTTAAATGCAAATTCATGTCATCCCAGTCGGGCAGGGAATATCAATTAGCTCTGATTAACGCGCTCCGGTTAATAATCCGCAACTTTCTTAATTAATGGAACTTGCTGACAAACTCTACCCGAAGGGACTATGGAGATCGTCTATATATCTTGTTAGTATCTAGTCATGGCTTAGAGGTTAACCACCATGACTTATTTTAAAATGAAATAAAATTATTTTAATTCAGAATGTCATTATGAATGGCATTGTGATTTAAAATTATTGGAAATGGAATGGAATGACATAAAAGTGAATTTGAAATTTCTGTTTTAAAATTGTCTTTCATACATATGTCTTGATGTAGTGTGCGAAACACGTCAAGATAGCAAGAGAACTATGTGTTTAAAATCAAATGTGTCACGTACCTGTTTTTAAATCACTGTGCGTGTTTTGAGCTACACTGTTACTAACATACTAATAACCTAAGGACTGCAATATATGAAATAAAGTTTTATTTATATAAAATAAAGTTATATTTTTTATTTTAAATAAAGTTATATAGCCTATAGCCTTCCTTCCCCAATAAATGGACTATTCAACACAAAAATTTTTTTGATTCGAACCAGTAGTTCCTGAGATTAGCGCGTTAAAACTAACAGATCTTCAGCTTTATATATTAGTACAGATTTAATTCAAATATTGTTTATTGTGTTCAATAAATTAGTTTATTTGCTTCGTAGCTTTGGGCCAAAAGGGAATCGTGCAGTTACCATGTCGTTCCACAGGCATCTTTTTTTTATTTGAATGGAGTAGCAGACGAGCATGCAGGCCACGTGGTCGCTGCAGCCCATGGACATCTACATACAACCTGATGCAAGCATAGGTAAGTCTTGTCTGAGGTCGTATGCAGTTGCGCTGCTACTCCGGAGGCTGGTGGTCGCCTCATGTATGTGTGGCCGGCAACTGCACCTTTCGACCGAAACACAATAGATACGCTTCACGACAAAATGGGCGCAGCGGTGGTACTTCCCCGGGCGAACCATAATAATTCTACCACCTACAAATAGCGAACCATCATAGTTCTACCACCTACAAATAGCGAACCATCATAGTTCTACCACCTACAAATAGCGAACCATAATAGCTCTGCCATCTAATTACATATTGGTTTAATTTAAAGCCATTATAATATTTGTTATATTATCAGCCCTTAACCTTTTTAGGGTTTATTTTTGATTTATTTATTTATTTAATGCTTTGCAAATGTTAACAATAAATTTGAGTAACAAGTGCGCCTTGGTAAGGGTTCCGTACCTAAAGGGCAAAGTTAAAGGGGACTTTATTACTAAGACTTCGCAGTCCATCGGTCTGTCTGTCTGTCTATCACCAGGTTGTATCTCATGAGCCGTGTAATTTAGACAGTTGAAATTTTCACAGATTATGTATTTCTGATGCCGCGATAACAACAAAAACAAACAAAAAAAAACAAAAAAATTGAGGCGCAAACATGTTTTTTGCAGATTTTTCGGTCACGAGTCCGACTCGCACTTGGGCGGTTTTTTATTGTATAAATAGTCCTAACATAGCCAAGTGTAAAAGCTATATTTTCAAAGATATTTACTTGTTGATAATTTCAAAAGAAACACTAAGAATTAAACGAAAACACGTTATTTTCATGCACTTCGTATTTAGCACTTCATAAACTTTACACTGTTCTGTTGATACACTTAAAATATTTTGTATTCACAATAAAATAGTCACATTCATACAAACATTGAAACTGAACTAAACGTCTCACATCAATGTACTTTTACTTTTCTTTTCTCTTACTTAAACAATAAAAGAAGCCCGGTAAAGGGATGTGACTCAACGAATATTTTTGTCGATGAAACGCCGCGACAACCCCAAATCGGTCTAAGTTTAGTTTACAAAAGCTCAAAGTGATTGAATTAATCATTCATTCATTCATCAGAAGCATACAACGTTAATGTTAATTAAATGATTAATATATGGTTAATGTTAAATGATTAGGTTCCTCCTGTCTATGCTATTCCATCATCCTTATTTCTATTTTATTTTTTTCGATTTGGAATCGAAAATTTCACCATAACTCTAAATATTCCATTAAATCTGCAGAGTATTTTCTGTTCCAAAGAATCACTATACTTTAAGCGCGTGTACAGATGTAATATACATTGTATAAATCTAGCTTTATATGTACAGAATATTTTGAAATCTTTTTAACACGCTTTTAGTAGCTTCATCTGTAAGTTTGCGAGTTTGTGAACTAGTTTATAACTCTCTTTGGACTCGATTTTGACTCACTTTCAACGGGCAGATTTAATTCAAACTTTGAACTTATCAAGAATCAGTGGCAATACAATAATTTAATGAGTTTATCTAATTCCAAAACTTGAAAAAATATATTTTTAACAATAAATAGAATTAAAGATGAAATATAAATATAGTTTAAAAAACTAAAATACGCGCTTTTGAAGCACATTAAACTAAAAAAGTGAAAAATAATCCTTACCTAATATAAACAGAAAATAATAATGAACTATCTAGTATTTTTACTAGATAGTATTATTGTGAAAAAAGTGTGGGATGCTCGATATACGAAAAATATGGTACAGAGCGCCAAACAGAGCTTTTAGTAATTTTTTTAATTTAAGGCGGACTATTAGGACACACTACCATGCACCCCTATTAACGTCTTACAAATTACATAGTTTTATATCCAAAAATATAAATTCGGATAATTTGTCAATAAATTACCATTTCAAGTATCTATAACATCCCATCCCTATACACATGTCGTCCATATGACACGCGTGTGGAAACAAAAAAACAACCCCATGAGAAAGTAGTGTTATCACGAATAAATAGATTAGTTGTGGTATTAATTACTGACGGAAACATTGTTCATTTTGGATTAATTGCTACATTTTTTTCCTTTTTGTGTCACTACTGAAAACCGGTCTCCTCTAGTTACTTAGAAGAATTGGTCACATAAGAACGCTCCGCATCCCACGGACCGCTAAAAAAACCAACTTATCTATATTGGGTGCAACCCTTTTTGCGTCCCACTGCTGGGCACGGGTCTTTCCCCATTATTTTGCCTAGAGCTTACTCCACCACGCTGCTCCAATGCGGGTTGGTGGAGATGCGGGTAAGTGACCAACCCGCTGTTGGATTTTTTTCAAACCGCCCATAAAGCCTCCGACAAGATTTAACGACTGTTATCTATCGACAACAACCGGGACCGACGGCTTAACGTGCCCTCCTAAGCACGGAAACGCGCATGAAATTTTTTGCCACTAGCGGTCACCCATCTCACACCCGATCGCGCCCGTTTGGCTTAGTTGCATAGATCGTTTGCGTTCTACGCTAACCTCCGGGCCATGCGCGCTTCCTATATTTATCTTATCTATATTAGAACAATTAAATATTTATCAAATCAAGACTCTCAACGATATGGTACCTTAGGATCCTTGGGCATTTTCTTTGCCCATTAAAGAAACTCATGTTTCACTTAAAGTTCTTAATTTAAAAACCAAGTTAGTATAAAATTAAATATACCTAATAGGGACCGTAAAAAATAGGGTTACCTACAAGAGAGCGTCTCAATATTTTTACTTTGCTACATTGTTGTTTTCTATAAGACACACACAATAAATACGATGACACTATTAATTCGCTTCGGTCATGCCTATTGAAAGAAAGAAAAAATATTTATTTCATATTAGGATAGGAATACAAAATATTCGCTTAATGAATGTCATTTTTTCCCGGTCATCGCCTTTAAGTGCCCGTTTGGGCTAGATGTTGAGCTGAGAGAAAAAAGGCGGCGGAAAAAACTCCCAGCGCTCTTTTTAAAAAAAAAGTACATAATAATATATTTGAGATAACAGAATGGCTATGGGTTGATAATGGTCACACGTGACAGCTGATCGTGTGAGACACCATCAACCCACTTCCAGCTGCTCACAGATGCGAGTAATTACTAAAACTAATATTGCCCCTATGTGTCTATTTGTGTCTATTTAATAGTCAAACTATGGACTTTTCAAAACAGAAACAAAATTATGATATTATATGCTCATCCTGAGGCACGATCATGAATATGATAATCCATTCCAACAGATTTAATAACACGAACGAACGCGGGCTAAATCCGCGGCGGAAATTGTAGCCAGAATTATGCGTTACTAATTGGCAAGAATCACGATTGACGACTCATTTGGCGAAATGATTACCATGCCGGACTACCGAACAAGTGTCCCGGGTTTGATTCCCAGCGCGGCTTAGATTTGCATGATGAGTTTAAATTTCTGTACTCGGTGGTACTGTGGGAATATGAGTGTGAAACGTTATTTATTTTTAAACAAGTCTTAAATAAATTAACGATCAATCATTATTTCTGCTTTTTATATTTGTTTAGGCCAAATAAGCCTAATAAGAATAAAGTTATATTTAAATAATAACTAAATGCAAAAGTAGGGAATCATGAGGTGCGAAGGTGTATTATTCCTGTCCCTTTCCCTCCCATGGTTGTCCTACTCTTACCGAGATGCGCGTGCGGCGCCACCTCGCCGCCTGCGACGCGCGACGGTAGTTTTTGAATTGCTTCGCGCGGGCCCACCTACGTTCGTCAAAAGCTAAAGAAAATTAAGTAAAAATCCGTGATTTAGAGACATTTCCCCGGTGCAAAAATAACTCACTGTGTTTGTGAAGTGTTGCAAAAGAGTGGCCACTCAAAACTACACAAATTAAGAAGAAACAGGACAGAACTACCGGCAATCTACACCGCGTGTTCGGTAAGTCCCTCCAGCAAAATTCCTTGCAGTCTACCTATCCTAGGTCTTTTAGAAAAACCACCTTCGAACCAGCGCCAACAATATTGCTATTTTTATATTTATATTTATATTTTTATCGTTGTAGTATTTGCATACCTCTAGAAGGTAAATATGGCGAATTAAATATATATAAACAATTTTTAGAAGCGCGCATGGCCTGGCGGCTAGCGTAGAACGCAAGCGATCTATGCAGCTGAGCCAAACGGGCGCGGCCGAGTGTGAGATGGGTGACCGCTAGTGGCAAAAAATTTCATGCGCGTTTCCGTGCTTCGGAGGGCACGTTAAGCCGTCGGTCCCGGTTGTGGATGGACTGTACTATACGACCGCACGAATTTCGACTTCAAACTTTTTTGGGGGGGAGGTCTACTTCTAGAAAGACTCCCTGTAAAATCTTTTAGTGCGGAAATAAATAGTTTCTGAGATAAAAAATTTTAAAGTTTACAATATTTAGTTAGCAATATAACCCACAAAAACAATATACAAATATACTCTGTGCACAAAAACGAGTACTGTCAACGAGTACTGTCAGTTGCGTTTCGTTATTGCTAGTGCCGCTTATATTACATTTTGTAACAATACTTTATTATAAACAAAAGTAAGATAAATTACGTAAATAAGTAAATATTACGACGAATTAAACATATATTTAATTAAATAAAATGACTATTGATTTTTAAAGCTAGTTTTTTTTGTATTTTTGTTTAAAATGGTTTCATTAGCTTATGTGTTGCAGTATAAGAACGCGATAATTTTTTTCAAGATTTTTTTTTTCAAGAACGTTTTTGACATACGGCCAATGGCCATTTCGTTTGTATAATCGCTTGTTTTGTTTTCGCCAAGTCGAGACGTTCTACGTACTCCTGAGTTCAAATCATTCGTTTGTCTACCATGGCGTCCCCAAAGCCCCAGGCCTCGTGTTCTGCTGCGTCCCCGCCCAAGAGTTGAGTGTAGTGCTAGTGATAGACTCCAGTCTTGTTACGAAATCATCTCTCTGTGTGTGCAAGTGATGAACTCTTGTGAGCCGCTTGGCCACACACCTCCACAAAACCCAGTGCATGTGTTGGACTCTGATGATGAAGATGACTCCGCTTGTGTCTGTGTCGTTGATGGATGACGACGTGCTTCACGTCGAGCACCGCGGCGCGCCTCACGTTGAGCAACACACTGAGGAGCAACGAGCTGGCTCTTCTAGAACCGAGCCTGCAACCAACGACGGCCCACAACCTACTCCTTCAGGTATTTTTTGTATATTTATTATTAACACCACAACATACTTTGTATGTATAATTCTCACCAGATTTATTTCAAAAGTTGTGTTAAGTGGCAAAAAGTTCTAATAGTTGTCAAAATTCTGTTTTTGACAGTTTGTTATCCATGCAAAAAGCAAACATAAAAAAATGTCACTATTGATGCACATTTGCACTATATTTTTGGACTTTTCATTCCCTTTTCTTTGTTTTGATGAAGAAAACGTAGTAGGGGGAGGCAAGGCCCCCCGAGTAGGGGGAGTGGGGGGCAAAGCCCCCCACAAAAAAAGAAAGAAGAAGAAGTGCAGTTCAAAAACGACAGGTTAGGTTAGGTTAGGTTAGAACGTTTTAATTCAACGCAGAAAAAAGGAACCCCGCGCAGCGGGGTTCCGTCGACATTGGTGACATAGTCCAAATAGTGTTTGCTTTTAGACATGTTGTTAAAAACTACAGATTTGGTTAGATTAGGTTAAAACAGCCCCCCTGCTATGGAATACTATTTAACCAACATACTTCGTTCTGCTAAAATATTTAGGTTACAGCGGTAACCATACTCCATAAATTGTAACTTATACTAGTATTGTTACTTTTTAATTGGATTTTCCATGTCAAATCATTGTAATTTTATTGATTGCAGGGTCTTCTGGCAAGGGTAAAAACTTGTATACTACTGAGCTTCTCTCGCAGTGGAACTTCAAGAAGATTTTGTTATGTTTTGTTTCATATGTTTAAAGATTTAATATTAATATACACAAATCAGAATATTTCTAAATAGGTTAACTATTTGTTAATATTGTATGTTACATTGTTTGATTTTGATATGGTTTGTTTCATATGTTTAAAGTGTTAATAAAAATATACACAAATCAGAATATTTTTAAATAGGTTAACTATTTGTTAATATCGTATGTTACATTGTTTGATTTTGTTATGGTTTGTTTCATATGTTTAAAGTTTTAATATAAATATTCAAAAATCAGAATATTTTTAAATAGGTTAACTGTTTGTTAATATCGTATGTTACATTGTTAAATTTTGTTATGGTTTGTTTCATATGTTAAGTGTTAATAAAAATATACACTAATCAGAATATTTATGTTTTATTTAAATTTTTTTTCTTCCCAAAATGGATAAGTAGATGCTTGCAAATTTTTTTTTTGCATAGTTTTTTTTTGCATAGTTTTTTTTTGCATAGTTATTTTTTTTTTGCATAGTTATTTTTTTTGGAAAGGGAAAGGGGTCCCCCCCCCTAAAAGTCTAAATTCCGCGTCTTAAGTGACGCATAGGCTAGTTTTTGCTTTTATAATTTTTGAAAAAATTTTTTTTCATAATTTAAAAACTACGCGTTTCCGCGGTCTAGGATAAAAGGGGGAGGGTAGACACCACCTCCCCCACCCCCCCCACCCCCTCCCTTTACGAAATTCGTGCGGTCGTAAAGTACAGTCCTTCCCCGGTTGTTGTCGATAGATAACAGTCGTCAAACCTTGTCGGAGGCCTTATGGGCGGTTTGAAAACATCCGACAGCGGGTTGGCCACTAACCCGCATCTCCACCAACCCGCATTGGAGCAGCGTGGTGGAGTAAGCTCCAGGCTTCCCCAATAAGTGGGAGAGACCCGTGCCCAGCAGTGGGACGCAAAAAGGGTTGCAGCCAAGCCAAACAATTTTTGTAAACACCCATATTTGTGCAAATAAAAGTCTTTGTCTTTGTCTTTCCCAGGAATCGAACCTTCTCTGAGCTACAAATTGCAATATTTTAGAAACCTTTACGTAAGGCCCAAATTTGATAATCCAATGGATTTAATAGCACAGGCGGACGGGTGCTAAATCCACGTCGAAAATTAAATCGAGCGGGTTTATGTGTTATTATCGCCATTTCCGACGCCGACTCCTTGCCTGGTTCTCTTACGTTCATGAGTATCGCATAATACCTACTCGTATGTCCACATACGTAGTTATCTCTAACCTTTTAAAATTTAATGCTTGAATTACAAGCTAACAAAGCTTAAAGAACACCGTTTGGTTAAAATGTTGGCTTCTAAGTTAAATTACTTAAGTAAAATAGAATTTATTACTAGAAAAACAGATGGGACTGGTTGTAAGGCTACATGTAACAGTCCCATCAAAGTTTCGGTGGTTTCTCATATGAAAGAAAATTAATGTAATGGTATTTGCCTTCAAAAGTAGTAGTAGAGTCGGAGTTGTAAGACAAAAAGTAGGTTGATATTTGATTCACTCTGCGATGTTATACATCCTTCTACCACTTAAGGCGCTGACTGCAGCCTTGAGCAATGGACACTCCCCATATAATGTTCGATAAAGCAGCGCTGCGATTGCAACTTTTATATACAACTTTAATTATATTTACAAAAAGTAATATTTAAAAGTAATAGTTGACAGCCTCCGTGGCGCAGTGGGTGATGAGCCGACTGCGAAGCGTGAGGTCGTGGGTTCGATCCCGACCCAGGACAAATATTTGTGTGATGAACATGACTATTTGTTCTGTGTCTGGGTGTTAAATTATCTATTTCAGTATTTATTTAGAATTATATATGTATGTTTATCAGCTTTCTGATTACCCTAGTACAAGCTCTGCTTAGTTTGGAATCAGATGGCGCTGTGTGAATTGTCCAAAGATATTTATTTATTATTTATTTATTTATATATAACTACATTGATGTTGATAATGATATGAGCAATAGCTTTTACACAAAACGGTCTTCATTCAGCTCAATTTGGCTCATCTCAGCGTCTTAATACTGCTCCTCTAACCTTTAGGTCTTCTAAACATTTCGATGCGATCAAAACATTTGATTAATTAATAAATAAATGCTATACACTCATAACCCCACACTAGGATTCCCTATGTCGTGGGTACCATGGACACATAAAGAGACAGAAACTCAAAGGCCCAGAAATTAAACTTGGCATTCTAATTTCTGCCTCGCCGGGAATTGAACTCAGGACATCAGCAGTCCGGCGTAAAAACCATTGCGCCACACGGGTGGTTATATAAATCAAAACTTTTAATATCAAGAAGGGATGCGTCTGAAATCTCTGTCGGAAATTATAGCGTTTGTCGCCATTTCCGGCGCCGACGCCTTCTGGTACTCTTGCGATACTCATTATAGAGTAAAAATATAGATCCGCGTTCGTATTTATGTCTACATACATATGTACTTAATTAAGTTATCGCTAATCTTTTAAATTTTAATACTTGGATTAAAAGCTAAAAAGGCTTACAGAATACTTTTTGGTTAAAATGTTGGCTTCTAAGTAAAGTTACCAACACAGTAAGCTCTCCTCAAATTTAGGAATTTTCTCATGTATAACACAAGTCATTAAAAATCTGCTCACTCTACGAGGCTATGCACCTTTCTATAGTGTCTCACACGATCAGCTGTCACGTGTGCCCATTATCAATCCATAGCCATTCTGTTATATCAAATATATAATGTACTTTTTTAAAAGAGTGCTGCTGGGAGTTTTTTTTCCGCCGCCTTTTTTCTCTCAGCTCAACATCTAGCCGTTTGGGCACCTAAAGGCGATGACCGGGAAAAATGACATTCATTACGGGAATATTTTGTATTCCTAATATGAAATAAATATTTTTTCTTTTCTTTTTCTATTGTTTATTACCGGCACTCTGTGACCTTCAACACGATCAACACATTTGATAAATCAAGGCTTTTAATATCAGGAAGGGACGCGTCTGAAATCTGCGTCGGAAATTATATCCAGCGGGATTATGCATTATTGTCGCCATTTCCGTCACCGACGCCTTCTGGGGACCTCGTTATATCTGATACATTAATGTGACTAGGAGATTTGTCCTATCACACATATGTTAACATATGGCATGTCTTACTAGTGGTATAACTTTTTAACGTGTATGGCCCAGCGGCTGTCTTAAAATGCAAGCGATATACGCAGCTAAGTCAAATGGGCGCGGTCGTGTGTAAAATTGGTTTACGTGTTTCGGAGGGCACCATAAGACGTCTCGTCACGAGTGTTAGCGTTAGATAGCAGTCGATAGCCTTATTATTTGAAAACATCCGACAGCGGCAGACCCTTGCCCAGCAGTGAAATGCAAAAAGATTTGCATCCAGAATTTACATGGCCCGAGAAGTTAAGCAAAATCAATAACTATTTCAGCCGTATACTAATCCTATTGAAGCGGCGCGACCGCGCGATACCAACAGTAAAATGAACGCGAGGCGAGCGTGAGGCGTCACATGAAATGCTTACCAATCAAGACGACGCAAGCCGCGAACATTGTAAACAATAGAATATCTACGTCACACTACGTCACACTGAACTGGCCAATCAGAAGACGGATCCTGAATCACGCTATCGAAGTTTCCTAGCATATATGTATAAAAACGGTCCGAAGTTAACATCAGCGGTCCCCAGGCTACTTAAATTACACATTAAAATATTCCACCCTTTTTATATAAATTAGAAATCTCCGAGCACATTATCATAGGCTATCAATTTTCGGGACTCCAATATACATTTAGAATTCATACATTAGGTAATATCGGTATTTTCGGCAGCTGACGCCTTTTGAAACCCTTATAATATTCGTAATTCGTAATATCCGTTAGAGGAATATGGATGAATTCCTACACGAAAGCGTACAGCAGCGACGGCCGAGCGGTAAGAACCGCGGGCACCGACGCGGAGATACAGAGTTCAGACCCCCGGCGCGCACCGCTGACAAAGAAATTTACTTAGTGCGTATGTATTGCTGCCCCACGGTGAGGAAAAATATAGTGATACTTTTTATCATTTCATATTACCTATTTCATTTATTTATTCCAATCTATGTAATGTTCGACAGCCTCTGTGACGTAGTGGGTGATGAGCCGACTGCGAAGCGTGAGTTCGTGGGTTCTTGAATATTTATAAAAAAATAGTTCTAACACCCTCTCACTTCCGAGACTTTTGTCCAGTATTGGGATTTAAGAAAGGTTAAAAAAAGTTTGGTAACAATGATGATTTCTTAATGACTTACCTCGTCTGCCAAAGCGTGTCTCCAAGTAACTCATAATGAACCCTAGAAGTGACTCCTCCTTTTGTTTCAGGCCGATGTCACAGTAGTCCTTGTTCACTTGCACTGGTTCCAAGTAATCTTCTACTGCTACTGCCTGAAATGTGATGAAGTAGAATAACTTTGGTTAATAACTTTGGCAATATCTAAAACTAGCGGCCGCCCGCGACTACGTCCGCGTGGACTTCAGTTTTAGAATTTTTGTAAAGCCTTATATTTATCACATTACAACCTGCCAGTGAAAGTCCTGTCAAAATTGGTCTTTCAATTTCAGAGATTACAGACCGACAGACAGGCAGATAGACAGACAGACAAAAATAGTAAAAAATGTTATCTTTGTACATGTACCGTATATAAATTCATATGTATGTAGCAAAAAGCGGTTATTTTAATATTACAAACAGACACGCCAATTTTATTTGTATGTATGTATGTATAGATTTTAGTCCGACCGAATCTTTTCAAGTGAAAATAAAGTATAACAAACGAACATAATATAGCTTGGGATTAAGAATATGAGCTGTATCGTCGGCGTGTGCGGGAGGCCGGGGAGAGGGGAATAAAGGGAGACTACTTGGGTTTCGGGCGGAGAGAATGGCAGCTCGAACCGTCCCGGCAGCAGTAGGAGAGTTACGTCGCTCTCCCAAGATAAAGCCTGTTTGGGACAAATGCGTTCCATTGGAGATTAGGAGTCCTATCCACGAGCTCAGACAGGCACCCAGGGGTTTTAACGAAACAAATCCCCCGAATGCAAAAAAGTCCACATTGAGTGTAGATATCGCTCTAATGCATGGGCATTCTGCGCTGAACATCGAGCAAGCTCGTCACTAGACACACTTTAATCTTTATGGTTACTACATTTAAATGAAAATCAGTAGATTTTTTTTAATAAATACACTTAATGCTCCAGTTGTATCAATTTGATTTGTACTTTAAGTATACATGACTAACTATGACCAGAATACTTGCTATAAGCTCGAAAAAAGTTATAATTAAATAGATAACTCACCCCATGCTTTTCATTGCAAGCGGTACTATTTTCTTCCTTTGGCACGTGTATAGAGTCGTACATATCAGCAATGCTATCATTATTTTCATATATTGGTGCCTCTCTTTCGCTCCCTTTATTTACTTTTGCAGTTTCGTGTTTTACTGGTACTTCTTCAGACTTCTTAAAAAATGGAAGCTTAAACGATTGGAAGGATTGAAACAGTTCTTGTATTTTAACCATACACGGCTTAACTTGATTTGGATTAGTTGCAGAATCTGATGTTTTATTTTTATTCTTATCCATATCATAATAACAAAGGTCTTCGTAAAAATGCTCGTCATTTATTTGATCATTTGCTTCTTCAGTAGCGCCCAAAGACTTGTATTTTGGTCGAGAATCCATTTTCTTATAAGATTTCTGAACATAAAACTTAGCATTAGGTTTCACTGAATAGTATCCTCTATCGGAACTAGTTTCGTTTTTAGATTTAGACCCTAAATCAAAGATTGGATATTCGTAAGCGCTCAATCTAAAGAATTTCTTTGGCTTCTTTCCCGTCCCTGCATCCATGGGTACGTAAGAAGTCACAGCTCTTCCGGTCTTTGGATGATTTCTGTATAAAAAACTTTTGGGCACAACTATTTTCTTTAAAATTTCCTCGACTCTATTGAAATTCGTTGTTTCCTGGCTGATTTTTCTCACGCTTACAGTCTGATAAGCGCTCTCAGAGCATAAATTAGTCTCTTTAATGGTGATGATATTATTTTCTTTGCTCTTGCTGAGATATTTTTCGGGGCCGCGTTTCAAATCTTGCGTAAATGATATGAATTTCTTCGCATTCGCCTTGGGGCGCCAAAGCTTCACGATTCCCTCCGTGACTTCCTGAAAATTACGACGCCGATAACTGTCTAACTCCTGAAGTTGGGAACTTTTCAAATTGAGACACTTGGGAATTTACGATGTTGATCTAATTGAGAGGTATCGATAATGGGGGAGATTGGATTTATTTATCATCTTGTTTGTAGTTTGCTGCTTGTTAGTGATTTATGCTACCATAGACCAAAATTTATGGCTACTTAATTATTATAGGCACATTAAGTTGGGATATTTGTTGATCTACGCATATAAAACTGTTATTCGGTATCTTAGAATCAAAATACTATTATATTATCTACGCAGAATTTCTTTTTTCCAAAAATTCTTGGACATCCCTTGATTCTCAATTGCCCAATTCTCGATTGGTTTGCCCAGTCATATTAAAAAGGGTTTATATATAAAATTTATTACACGAGAAATAAAATAACAACATCACAATCATTTTATCGATAATGCTGGAGCTTCTATAATGAAAAAACAATCTATTATGAAAATTTACCAGACACCGCTAGCTTGCGAGGGAGGAGAAATTGAAATTAAACTCAATTGGAAGCAATAAATCAATTTCTTCTGAAACTTTTCCAAAATTTGTTGAGCACACGTGTTACGCTCATGTTTGAAAAACCGATTTGGAGTTTCTTAACTTTTGTAAAGTTTTGAGCATCTTTCGCGATTCTTACGAAGTCTTAAAACAATTTTACTTGTTTGTTAAGTGGTTTTAAAAGTTAAAATAAATCACAAAGTTCGTTATTGTCATATTTACCAAAAACAACCAGAAAGGAAAAACACCATCATTACTCTATCAATAAATTACGAGTAGGAAAGTAGACTGAATTTTTATTCAACCAATTCTAATGTCCAATTTATTGGAATCGAGAGGGAATAAGGCCAAAGTTTACCACGCTGACCAACAGCGTTTTAATAGAATTGATTATTTATGCCCTTGAAAAATGTGTATCTCTTTTAGCCTTGCCAAATATCTTCTTTCACAAAACCGGGGACCAGTGATGATATGCAGGAACAAATTTCTTAGTCAGATTACGCGCTGGAGTATGAACCGGATACCCCTTGTTGAAGTCCTGTGTCTTAATCACTCGGCTACTGATGCTCCTAGATTAAAAGAACTTTCAAAATTTATGCAGAAGCACCCATAATACATATTTCCAACAAAAATTACGTTAAATTCCATGTTACTTGTCCTAAAACATCAAATTATGCAAATGGATAGATAAAATTCAAATTAGTATAAATCCGTGAGTATACAGTAATATCAAAATTCCGCATAAACAATTAAATACCCACACCATCAATTTGATTTGCAAATTGATGTTTGTACCACGTTTAGTAACAAGTTTAGTAACAATAACTACTGATGGTTTTACTAAGTTATCTATAAATATGTATAGTCTACACTGAACTTCTGAATCTAAAAGCAAATATGGACGTCCTATATCCTAAAATGAAGAAAGAGCAAATTTTGGGGTAAATTAATGATATTTTTGTGCATTTATTTTTGACGGATTTTTTACAATATACTTTAATGTATAAAGAGTTACTTTGCGGAACTCCATTGTTCATTTTTATTTAGATATTTATTTCAAGGGCATGTGATATCAACTACTTGCAATATAGTCTATAATTCTCTGAAATTGTTGTCATTTCTTTACTCACTTCTTATAGGATTATAATGCTACGCAACATGCAAAAGTGGATAATATCAATTTCATTTATGTAGTATCAAAGCATAATTTTGTACTCACCGCTATCTTTCGCCCATCTATTTTCTTCTCCCGAACAAAGTCGATAAATTCACTCATTTCCCAATTTTCCAAAACTTTAACAACTCCGTCTACATCCAATTCTTCCAATTTTGAAGTCATTTTTATTTTTTATTACTTTAAATTCACTTTCTTTTTAAATATTCTTCCATCTATTAGAGGTACTCTGTGTAAATGCATTAACCAGAAGTCATATATTTCATTACAATCCTTCAAAAATAACTTCACTAACATAGAAGTGTGAAAACGTCATATATAAGCAAACATTGGTACTACCATTTAAGAAATAAATAACTCGCTGTTGGATATTAACACTTAGGTAAGAATACAGAATTGCATCAGTTTTGAGATAGACTACATGTTTATACCTTACTTTGGAATTCAACCATTTTTTATTAATCAATTCAATTTCAATATAACTTATATTTTAACTACTACCACTCCTGAAACCTGAGTCATTATGTTCTAAATCATTTTTCAGATGATTTGCTATATATTTGATGTAGGCGCCATAAAACTTATTAGGACTTTAACTTATTTAGGATTTACTATCAAAGCAAGACAGGCATTTGCTGAAAAAATTCAATTTTAAAAATTTAAGATGATTCGTAAAAGAAAGGAATGCGATTTATACAAAATTCTATTTTTTACTTAAATACAGTCGAAACTTTTCTTAAGCATTTATCAAAATACGAATACAATCCACTCACACGCACTTCCAAAAGCGAAAAAAATTAACAAAGCTTCCGAAACGCATAAAAATACAACTAAGTACCGAGAACACTTTCACAATTAAATACAAAAGTTAATCACTGCACATTAAACCAATATTTTTAAGGCGTTCTAGACACAGATCAACTTTCTATGAATCTTTGAAGCTCGGCTTGTTCTCGAGTCCCACTCCTCCGAGCCACTGATGGAGCCAAGTGGTCTAATTATCTTCATTAGATTGCCCTCTCGTGAGGTTCAAAAGATCAGTTCGCACTCGTTTGTGTGATCTCGTTTCTCGAATAAAACCTCGCGAATCATGAGATCCGGGACTAGAATTTAAATCATCATCAATGACCTCTCGACTTAAGTTCACAGTGTCCTGGCACAGCATACTAACTATTACTAGTCCTGGTCTGATTTAGAACGTTAGTAATCCAAGCAGATAAGAGAAACATTAACTGTTGGGTGTAAGACCGGTGCGTTCTTCGGGAGATCCCGGAGTCCTCCCAGCGCAGAGGCAGGCCACCGAGGGTGTTTTAGTGCTGTCAAACCCCACATAACCCCGTATCCTCTTCTAAAGTGCCGGGTACCTTTTCAAGGTTTCCTTCCCGATACAAAAAAAAGGGTAACCTCTACTAGAAAATTTTAAGTGTCCTTGCTTCAGAAGTCGTTGTTTTCAGTCCACCGGTAAACAGCAGCTTGACAACATCCGACGGCGGGTTGGCCGTGTTTCAACCCATATTTCAACCAACACGCACCAGAGTGATAGAATAAGCTCCAGGCTTCTCAATGAAGAACAACAAAAAGGGATGCAGCCAATTTATTCTCAAAAACCCGATAGAAAATTGAACTTTGTACAGAATTTGTCTTTGTCTTTTTGTTCTTCTTTCACATCGCAATGATGTTACGAATTGACGCAATTTTTTGTATGGAGATAAAAAATTTTCTCTAATAGTCTGTTGACTATTAAAGTGTACCTTGCATTCTTATCATCATCCAGGATCGACTGGTAGACAATGCCAATGGGAATTAAGTTTGACTGTTTGTGACTCTTAATTTAAGGTGTTTCTCATAAATCTATCTATACATATAATAAAACTGTAAGCAGGGTCAATTCTGTACATTGCATATAAATTTAAAAAAATACTTCTAGGGGTATTTTTATAAGTAACAGACGCTAAAAATATAAGTTTTGAAATTATTGTCTGTCTGTCTGTCTGTCTGTCTGTCTGTCTGTCTGTCTGTCTGTCTGTCTGTTGTTAGCTTTTCACGCAAAAACTACTGGACGGATTTTGATGAAACTTTTTTTGTTTTATATATATTGGTCCTCGCTAACATTTAGGCTATAGATAATTTTTAAAATCACCCTTTAAGGGTGTGAAATGAGCGATGAAAATTTGTATGGAAAACTTGGATTTTTTCAATAGATTTTCTTGAAATTTGGTATAAATATTTTCTAACCAAAATAAAAGAATACGTATTTCAGCATTTCCCGAAATTCACCCTTTCAATGTAAATTTTCTTTGAAACTCTTTGAAAATTGAGTGTCGAAACTTGATGTACAGAATATTTTTGTGCAGAGTAATATACTTATAATTTTATATTTGTAATCTTTGCTAACATCGTAAGAATTCTATTTAAGCTTTTTTCAAAACTACCCCTCAATAGCAAATAAAATGGATTCGAAAGTTGGTATCTCAAGCGTACAATAAATTAACCTTAACTTAATATTTCATTCTCAAATTCTTTTCCCTTCTTTGAATGATGTGTTTACTGATATATTGTTGAATGAATTTCCGTAACATTAGTGTGTATTTCATATCAATCGGGTGATAAACAAAAAAGTTGTGTTCATTTACACAATACGCGACATAAACTTAAAAGGCACTTTGGGGAATTTGTATTAAAGTTTCGGTAACAGCCCATTCAAAACCATAAATAAAAGTTTAAATTTAAGTACCTAAAATTATTTTGAAATCTCACTAATATTGTCGACTATATTAAATATAGCTGTGCCCACGACGTCGTCCGCGTGTATAAAGACTTTTATAAAATGGATTGATTAAAAAATAATGATTATTTATTTGCATTGAATAAGTAGCAGGTAGATTATTCTTACATATAGTGAAATCACTTATAATACAATGTTCATTATGTTCAGAAGAAACCTAATGTATTTTTTCTAAATCCTTCAAACCTAAAACAGTAAGGAATGCTTACTGTACTGATCTTACTATCCACTTTTCTCATGTTTCGCTTTTCTCGCGCAATCAGATTCTCTTTACAAATATGTACCTCGTTTATTAAAGTTAAGAGATACTGCTGTGCCCGTGGCTTCATCTATGTTAAAAATAGTATCTTTAGTAAATTGGGTGAATTTATACTGCAAAGAATGTATAGACTCATTCTATATACATAGCTTTAACCTACTGCAGAAAAGAGGTGCACTATACAACTAATTGTAGTTGGGAGATAAAATTTCTAAACATACACGTGCTTAGGATTAAATAATCGGAAAAATAATTGTAAGGTCAATTAATAAACTATAGGTTTAAAACTTGCGGACAGCAGTTTGGTCATAAGTCATAACTCATATAACATTATGAAAACTAAAGCAGAAGGCAGGGTCTCTACACAGTGTGCTATCTGTATTTGGAAATAAAGAATATTTTTATAAAGAATCCTTAATATCTCCATCAATCAACGTGTGTTGTGATGAGCCCTCAGCCCGTACGCAATAAAGAGACGCAAAAAATGAGTTAAGTTATCATTGGTCCAATTAACAATGTTCAGCATCATACGTATACCTTCCCAACGATGGGACAACCCGCGAGGCGCAATGTTTACCATGGCGGACTGCTAATCGAACTGTCTCGGGTTAGAATCCGGCAGCGAATCCGGCAGAAATTTCAATGATGAGTTTAAACTGTTCTCGGTCTGGGTGGTTGTGTTTCTGTCTCTATGTGTGTTCATGGCACCCACGACACAGTGTATATCTACCCTAATGTGAGGCTATACGTGTGAAATGTTATTTTTTATTTTTTTTTACACTATGTACTTACTTTTATTAGACTTAAGGCTTTTATTTGAAATTATCTCCATCGATTCACTTTGGAGAAGAAATGAATATTGCTCAATAACGCCATCTACCGTATGGCATGTAAACTTTGTGGTTGATAAATCGAATGTCAAATTACCAAATAGGTAGATATTGAGATTAACAGTTGGTTCACTAAAAGTTTAACTATTCGTCACCTAGATGTCTGCAGTAGTCTCGTTTCGTTAAGGCTTTGTACATTCTGTATGAAGGTTTAGATTCCGTATCTTACAACCTTAATGCTGGATGCATTGAGATTGTAAGATTTGGATTTCGGTTCATCGGAGCTTGAGGCCTCCTCAGTATTGGGAGAGCTCCATGCTCAGCAGTGGAATGCCAAAAAGGTTGCAGCTTGATATAATGTAGCGATAATAATCGTTTCAGCTGCAGCCTGTTCATAATCTTCCACCCCAAAAGAAGACTAATAAGCTGAGAAACTAACTCAATGGAGCCTGTGATGTAAGGTTCGGCGGCGGTAAGGCTCGCGATGCGCTTATTAGGTAGCCATACTCGGCCAACGAAAGAAAATACAGTAAGCTGATCTAAGTATATTAAATATAGTCGACAATATTAGTGAGAGTTCAAAATAATTTTACTTAAATTTAAACTTTTATTTATGGTTTTGAATGGGCTGTTACCGAAACTTTCATACAAATTCCCCAAAGTGCCTATTAAGTTTATGTCGCGTATTGTGTAAATGAACATAACTTTTTTGTTTATCACCCGATTGATATGAAATACACACTAATGTTACGGAAATTTATTCAACAATATATCAGTAAACACATCATTCAAAGAAGGGAAAAGAATTTGAGAATGAAATATTAAGTTAAGGTTAATTATTGTACGCTTGAGATACCAACTTTCGAATCCATTTTATTTGCTATTGAGGGGTAGTTTTGAAAAAAAGCTTAAATAGAATTCTTACTATGTTAGTAAAAATTACAAATACAAAATTATAAGTATATTACTCTGCACAAAAATATTCTGTACATCAAGTTTCGACACTCAATTTTCAAAGAGTTTCAAAGAAAATTGACATTTAAAGGGTGAATTTCGGGAAATGCTGAAAAACGTATTCTTTTATTTTGGTTAGAAAATATTTATACCAAATTTCAAGAAAATCTATTGAAAAAATCCAAGTTTTCCATACAAATTTTCATCGCTCATTTCACACCCTTAAAGGGTGATTTTTAAAATTATCTATAGCCTAAATGTTAGCGAGGACCAATATATATACAACGAAAAAAGTTTCATCAAAATCCGTCCAGTAGTTTTTGCGTGAAAAGCTAACAACAGACAGACAGACAGACAGACAGACAGACAGACAATAATTTCAAAACTTATATTTCTAGCTTCTGTTACTTATAAAAAGACCCCTAGAAGTATTTTTTTAAATTTATATGCAATGTACAGAATTGACCCTGCTTACAGTTTTATTATATGTATAGATTATTTTGGTTAGAAAATATTTATACCAAATTTCAAGAAAATCTATTGAAAAAATCCAAGTTTTCCATACAAATTTTCATCGCTCATTTCACACCCTTAAAGGGTGATTTTAAAAATTATCTATAGCCTAAATGTTAGCGAGGACCAATATATATAAAACAAAAAAAGTTTCATCAAAATCCGTCCAGTAGTTTTTGCGTGAAAAGCTAACAACAGACAGACAGACAGACAGACAGACAGACAGACAGACAGACAGACAATAATTTCAAAACTTATATTTTTAGCTTCTGTTACTTATAAAAAGACCCCTAGAAGTATTTTTTTAAATTTATATGCAATGTACAGAATTGACCCTGCTTACAGTTTTATTATATGTATAGATAGATATGTACTTAGATCAGCTTACTGTATTTTCTTTCGTTGGCCGAGAATGGCTAGACTATAGGTACCTAATAAGTGCATCGCGAGCCTTACCGCCGGCTCCATTGAGTTAGTTGCTCAGCTTATTAGTCTTCTTTTGGGGTGGAAGATTATGAACAGGCTGCAGCTGAAACGATTATTATCGCTACATTATATCAAGCTGCAACCTTTTTAGCATTCCACTGCTGAGCATGGAGCTCTCCCAATATTGAGGAGGCCTCTAGCTCCGATGAACCGAAATCCAAATCGTACAATCTCAATGCATCCAGCATTAAGGTTGTAAGATACGGAATCTAAACCTTCATACAGAATGTACAAAGCCTTAACGAAACGAGACTACTGCAGACATCTAGGTGACGAATAGTTAAACTTTTAGTGAACCAACTGTTATAATCTCAATATCTACCTATTTGGTAATTTGACATTCGATTTATCAACCACAAAGTTTACATGTGATACGGTAGATGGCGTTATTGAGCAATATTCATTTCTTCTAAGAATAATCTACCTACTACTTATTCAATGCAAATAAATAATCTTTAATTTTTAATCAGTCCATTTTATAAAAGTCTTTATACACGCGGACGACGTCGCGGGCACAGCTAGTAAATAAATAAAATAAATAAAAATTGGCGGTCTAGAGAACGACATGCTATTTTTTACATTGGTAAAATATCTCATTCCGGGAATAGGATCGGAAAAACAGGCACCACGCGAGCGGAGCCACGAGTGGAAAGCTAGTTTAAATATATATGCGAGAAGAGAACTTTAGATACAATGAAAATGAACAGAGTGTTACCCTCAGATAATTTCGTTAACCCTTTCATGAAAACAGAATATAGGTCGGGTGGGTTGAGCGAGCCGGTTGCTAACCAAATGCTAAGCTACGGCGAAGCCAATCAAACCCGCCACAGAAATTTTCACGTGGAGAAAAGAAGGGAAGAATTTTATAAGATCATATTATTATACATGCAAAATATAATGTAGGATGTCTGTTTATCTACATAATTATTTGATAATTATTACTTAATAAAAACATGGCTACAGCGATGTTCGAGTGGTAAAAAACCTCGGTCTTCGACATGCTTCGACGCGACCAATCCTGGGTTGAAATCTTCGGCGTGCACCTCCACCAAGATAATATGCGCATTTATCGCTGCTCCACGGTGATGGGAAATATCGTGATATTTCATTATTATGATGATGGCGACGGTCGACGTGCATTCCTGAGAGAAATTCATAATTTCTCGAAAACATAACGTGCACCAATCCGTATTTGGCTAGCGTGGTGAACTATGGCCTAAATCCCTCTCACTTGTGACCTGTCGTTGTTAGGGATCTGTGCCCTGTGCAAAGATTGAAAAAAAACGCGGCCCGGTGACTGAAGTAGAATGCAAGCTATTGTGTTCAAGCTGTTCAAGTACGTAGCTTGCATTAAGTACGTAAATACGTACACGTACAATCTATGCAGCTAATCTAAACGGCGTGTCGAAAATTACATGTGCGTTTCCATATTAATTTCGAAGGGCACGTTAAGCGGCATCTCCACCAACCCGCATTAGAGCAGCGTGGTAGTACGCTCCAGACCTCGCCAATATTGGGAAGAGACCCGCACCCAGCAGTGGGGTGCAAAAAAGTGCTACACTAACTTAGCTTAGCTTTTTGTCTGCAAAGGGCTTTATATTTGTCGATTCCCCTTAAGTAACCTAACTATCACACAGTTAATTTTATCTCAAAGTTAGGTACTCAAACTTTGCTCAAAGTACCTGCGGAATAATATTGTTGTTGTTGTTAAAGTACTGGTGGAGCCGTTAGATATAGACTAGCATTTAATATGTGATTTTATGAAATGAGACGCCTTCTTTTTCTATGTTGAAGGAAGGAAGGGAACAACTACGTACCTGTTGTTCAAAAATACAAATTCAATTAACTCGCGGAAAATACTATACTTCTTGTTTTAATAATCCTGGATCGTATTGCCTGAGGTTGTTTATTACAATTATAATGATAGGTAATGATATCGATTAATTATAGTGTCTCATACGATCAGCTGTCACGTGTGCCCATTATGGACCCATAGCCATACTGTTATCTCAATTTTATATGGACTTTTTTTTAAAAGAGTGCTGCTGGGAGTTTCTTCCGACGCCTTTTTTCTCTCAGATCAACATCTAGCCCAAAAGAGCACCTAAAGGCGATGACCGGGAAAAAATGACATTCATTAAGCGAATATATTGTATTCATAATATGAAATAAATATTTTATATTTAATTTGACCGCAGTAGTCTAGCGCTGAGGTCCATATTTCTAAAAATCAGCTTTTTAAGTAAATTTAAAGATTAAAAGAACAAATTCTGTTGAATTGGTATTGCAAGACTTCTTTAAAGAATACAGCTGAGGTCGCTTAGAATGATGAAGATTCTTAAGATACCATATACAACCAAATCTGTTCAAGAAATAAAAAGTTGGGTTTAAGTTAAGTAACTTGGACATCTTTACAAAAATAAAATTACTAAGCTTCTTTGGGCACGTTAAGCCGTCGGTCCCGGTTGTTGTCGATAGATAACAGTCGTTAAACCTTGTCGGAGGCCTTATGGGCGGTTTGAAAACATCCGACAGCGGGTTGGCCACTAACCCGCATCTCCACCAACCCGCATTGGAGCAGCGTGGTGGAGTAAGCTCCAGGCCTTCCCAATAATGGGGAGAGACCCGTGCCCAGCAGTGGGACGCAAAAAGGGTTACGGCCAAGCTTCTTTGAGCAGTCCTACGAAAATGCCCTAGCAATAAATAATTAACTCACGATTCAAAAAACGTTGGCCAATAACATTTAGCTCTATCGTGGTCTACTTATAATGATGGTTAATTATATCCATCGGGTACCTACAATCTCAATTATTATAAAAACCATTCCAACCACATAACTCAGTTAGACACACATTTCCATTAGATGTTAAAGATGCCAGGACAATTATTGCAGTCAATTTAATTCTATGGTGACTCATTTACTAAATGGTATCATTTAAGCAACATTAAGGTAGAAGCAAACTAGCGAAAAGGCACACATTCAGCTACCATAGCCCATGCACACACTTCTGCTCGTGTTCTGTTGGGTTCCAGTGGAATGATGATGCTACCGGACAGATTTAGATGAGGCGGCCATCAGCCTCAGCAGAGCATCAGCCTCATACGACCTCAGGCAAGACTCACAATTCCTTGAGACTGTGTTTAGAGGTCCAAGGGCTGCAGCAACAAGCACAATGTGGCTACTTGCCACATACAAATATTGTTCTTATTTTCATGGATCTCCTTAGCATTAGCCTTAGCCTGTATCCTTACTAGTAACCTAATTATGTACGTACTTTTGATACGTATTAAAACATGTAAGTGTAATGTCTCGTGGCAAACCTCTAAAAATAAGTAAAATGCAATGTGTTATAAAAATCTTATAAAAAAATATCTAATATTGTAAAAAGTGTGTCAAAAAATCTCTATCCCTCTGTGTTTCCTATTTCCTTCTTTGATACAACAAGCCTTTTTTAATAAGCAAATGCTTATCAGTAGGTATTACATATTTGTAACGTTTAGCCCCCTTTCGCAACGCGCTATAAGGAACTTCGTTCCAACAACTGGGACTTCCTACGTGGAACACTAAGTGCTCTAACGTAAGGGACTACGGGAGTGAAGAACAACCTCTTTACCCGGGCAGACTCATGAGATTCACTACCTCATGGTTATTTTAATACGCCGTCAGGTGATATACATTTTTGCCATGGTTCGGCAACATTACGACCGTCATCCGCTGGCCGCACTCAGCTAGCGACCCTCCTCATCGAACTCAGTCAGCCGCACTTACTCTCTCAAGAGTGGCTTACCGTCAGGAGGACGAGCGTGAAGGAGCGCGATCCCCCGGAGATGGGAGTGCAGGCCATTGTCAGCGCGAGAGTACATACATATTTCGCGCCGGCTTGCCACAAACCGCTCCACCGGACCTTGAGATCGCGCGCAATCACGTCGTTCTTCACGTAACTGGGTGCCTCTACAATCGCCCTAAGGACGATATTTTGCTGTTGTTGCATGCAAATGCGTGATATTTTGCAAGCTTACGCGTACTATGCCGGCGCTGTATACGTAATCTTTGACCAGACATACCTATGTCTGGTAAATGCATTATATGCTCATATAATCTCGTTACAAGTGTTGACGCGCTTAGAAGCTCGTAAAACTTAGCCGCGACTGAAATGAAATGAAATGAAATTTTTTTTGAAACCGCTTTTGATCGAATTTCAGTAAAATTATTACCTAAAAAAAACTATTCAATTATTCTCATTATTGTGTGAGTTACAGCCCTTTATGTAACTTTAACTGTAACTCGATCTCCGTTATTAATTAAGACGGAGGGGCTTGTTACGAAACGCCAAATTCAGCTAAAATGTTTTTAAGGGCCTCTGCAGACATGCTACCATTAACATCGGCGATCGGCGATTTTGCTATTGTATCCATGCTGTATCGAGTATTGGTGGCACTTTGCGTTCCGTCGCAGCATTAAAAACGCTAGAGGGGCTATTATACTTCTAGCTATTTGCGCTACATTCATAAATATATTTTTTTAATTGAAGAGATGAAATAAAATCGAAAAAAGCTTTGATGAGTATCGATATAATAATATTTAAAAGTTATTTCACTATGTCGTGTGTAATAATAAAGTATATTTAATATTATAAATGAAATAGATTTAAAAATCGCCTGGTCAAAACGTAATTATTTCTATTAAATTGATATCCCTTTGCGATAATTTATTTATTTTAAAAGTTGTTTGATTAATTTAGAAAGGATTATTCAATGATTCGAAAGACTTATCCTGTACACAATAAAAAAATGATGTTAATATTGTAACAAAATAATATATAAGAAATGGTTACGCGTGAAGGTGACTTCGATGCTCTAAGTGCGTGAACGATTCGAAATGGAATGAATTTCTACTGTCGTCTGAAGCATTGCGATTTCACGACTTCCTGTGTTCAAACACGGTATCGGAATCGCGAATTGCAGTGTGGAAAATTAGTCGTGCGTTTAATTTTAAAAAATCAACAAAATCGCAAATCGCCTATGCAAAAACCAGCATGTTTGTGATCCATAACGTTAGCCATCACTCGAAGTGTTCCATATCGTAGGAATACGGATTTTCCTTGCGGTTTCGTTGCTAGGCATGAGTATTCTAGTAAACTGTAAACTCTTTTCCGTGCTTCGTAATGCTACCCACTAATGAGGAGTACCCAGCAGTGGAAATCAGAAACATCCATAAAATACCAAAATCAATTCAAGAGACCAAAATGAAAGCCTTAACTTTTAACTCCGGAAACCCTTTGGCTTACTGACTGACTACAACCATTTTTTGCGTCCCACTGCTGGGCAACATTGTCTCTCCATTATTAGGGGAGGCCTGGAGCTTACTCCGTCACGCTGATCCGACGCGAATTAGCCGAGAGCCAAATGCTACTGGCCAACTCTCGGCGGTCGGATGATTACAAAACTTCTATAAGGGCTCCGACAATTTGAAATTATTGTAATGTGTCGATAACAGCCGGGTACGATGGCTTTACGTGGCCTCTGAAGTACACAAGCGCATGAAACATTATACTCCTTAAGGGGTAAATATGGTGATCTAAATGTTTTTGTAAAACCTTTTTTGTTACCAATATTTGTGCAAATAAAATTATTTTCTTTTCTTGAAATGTACCACTAGCGATCGCCCAACATCCGAACGCGCCTGATTTGCTTAGCTGAATAGATTGCTTGCGATCTTCACCAGCCTTAGGGCGCGCTTTGGCTATGGAACCCTAATATGCTCCTGTTAAATACTTCTCAAATGCGTATTATATTTCGACTTTAATCTCATCCTAATTAATCAAGGATCGAGTTACCGTTCGGACAATTGTTTAAAAGTTAAGAGCTCATTTACATAAAGTAAGTACCGAAACTGTGACACAAAGACGAAAATTTGATCAATTTGGGATTTAGGAAGCTGTGACGGAGCTGTCACATCTATGTCTTGTATGTTAGAGGCTTAGACTAAGAATAACGTACTACGTAGTTAGAGGAAAAAGTGTAACATTTTTGGTTACATTAATTTAAGACGACTATCTGTCCTTCAAATGTAATTGTATACTAAAGGTTATTAAGTTATCAATTGTTACCGTTTATTATGTAATATGCATGGAATCAAATAAAGCTTTATTATTATTATTATTATTATTATCTGTCCTTCTTGATAGAGTTCTTAAGAGAGCAAGAATCGCAATATGTAAATGACGGTTGTCGGCTTACAAGCCTAAAATCAACCTTTTTTTTGTATCCCACTGCTGGGCACAGGTCTCCTTCTCACACAATTGAGAGGGATTTAGGCCATAGTCCACCACGCTGGCCAAGTGCGGATTGGTGGACGTCATGCTTTCGAGAAATTATGAATTTCTCTCATGCATGCACGGCGATGGAGAACATCGTAATCAATGAAATATCACGATATTTTCCATCACCGTGGAGCAGCGATAAAATCACACATTACAAATTTCTTTGTCAGAGGTGCGAGCTGAGAATTTGAACCTGGGATCGGTCGCGTCGAAGACCGCGGTTTTTTACCACTCGGCCATCGCTGCTCTTTACCACTCGGCCATCACTGCTCTACAAGCCTAAAATGGGGACGGAAACAAGAACATGCAGCGTGGATCTAGGGTATATACCTATGTACATACTGGTACAAGAAGTCCGTGCAGACGACATGTATCAAAGTACTCAATAGCGTCCAAGAACGGCCACGGTGCAATAACCGGGGCAATACTAAACATCTCCCTTCTACATATTGATGTATAATGTACCTACGCAGTGTTGGATTTACCAAAAGGATGAGTAGGCTGAAGGCTAGAGCGGTAAACTTTGGGGGGTGCAGCAAATTTAGACCAAAAGTTTTTTTCTTTGACAAAATTAAAAGACAACCTGACTACGTTAAAATACTCTCAGTATGAACTTGTTAAAGGTTGCTACGTATTAGTAGAGAATCGAATTTCAAAGGTCAGGTCATGTAGGTGTGCAAAAAATGATGAGAAATAAATAACCTACTGTAAGATGAGCAGGGCAGATGAGGCCCCTGGCGGGAGACTGAAGATAAAGAAGGGAAAGGACGTGACCAAGAGGCGAAGTTTGCTGGACTTCGTGTATTGAATGCGCTCATAAAATTTTAAGTTTATAAGATGATTTAAAGACAGTCTGTCAGACAATGTAAGTCTGGCTAGCATTTGCATCTTACCGCCGAAAGACAATAGAATTGGTTCACGCCAGAAGTGGATGCAGCGGTAATGCTTCCCCAGGTCGAACCGTTAAAGTTCAACATCCTACACTTACTTATGCTTAGCCTAAGGACTCAAAGGACTTATCTACATCATTCATGCACGAATTTGAGCCCATTCAACCCCTATTTATCTATTCCCCACGGTCCAATTTGCACGAGGGCAAACACAAGTTTTTGAGTCGGATTGGATTACTCGTCCGAATAGATTACAGTACGAACTTTCATGAATTTTCTATCTGTTTCTGTTAACTGGATTCTTTCATTTTATGTAAGACAGATGTGCTTCTGTGATTCTATTTAATCGCCATATTATATTGGCTACATACATTTCTTTAATTTTTAATATAAATATCACGACTCTACTGTACTCACGTAGATTTATTCGGGGATTCCCAGTCTAGTCTAGATGCCCTGACCTTTTCCTTTCATCTTTGCATTTTGTGTAAGTGCCCTCCCTCACCGGGACGCCATGGCCACGTCGCCGGCTACGTATCCAAAGAATTAGTTATCACATGTATGGCACCTCACTCACTTGGCGACGGTTTGGCAACGTCGCCAATTTGGAAGCGTAGCCACGACGACGGATCACTTGGGTGGAGACTGGATACTTGGCAGCCTGGCAACGTCGCCAACAAAATGTATACGAGCAAGTTGCGTCTCACGCACTCGGTAGCCAACGGTCCGCCAAGCACGTTGGTACCAAACCAAATTCGCGCTCATTGTGATAGATGATATTTGTAGGATATTTTCTCAAATCTTCGTATAGTTTAGAAAAAACACCACTTCGGCTTCGATCTGATACAAAAGGATGGACCCAAAGTTTCTTAGGTTTCTTTCTCTCTTTGCGACGATGCATGTACCAATAAATAAGTGCGATTTCTTCTATTGACAACGCGTCCATTTTCTACAAGCCGAGAGAACTGATTGGCCACTCCATTTGGCATCCGAAAGAAGCCAGAGGTAGCCATGGCTACGTAGCCAGCGACGTAGCCATGACGTACCGGTGAGGTAGGGCACTAATTCCGCCGTTTACATATGGCGACGTCAGTTTACAAACGCTTGTCATGTAATATGCTGGAGGCAAAGTGACAAATCGTTTAATTGTTATAATAATAATTATGACGTCAGATTTGTTGAAAATGTGTTTTACGACTACGAATAAAACACAGTTTCAACAAATCAGACTTTATTTCAGCAATTGTCATGCGCTTTGGCTCTCTTAAAGTACTTAGTTAAAATTAATATTCAAATAAAAAATTGGTTATCTGTAAAGTCGGATTACAGACGATTGTTTAACGTGACAACGTCATAACAAAACAATATAAACCACATTAACTTTTCACTTCACTTTATAAACAGTTGATGAACGGCCCAAGCCGAACGCTCAAGCTTCAACCTAACCACAATACAAGGAGCGCCTGTATACTTATATCTATATTGTGACCTAACGTTACAAGCGTAACGTTACAATGAGACATCCTTTTTCGTGCGTACAGCTGGCGTTCATCAATAAAAGTTTGCCGAAGTAAATCGTAAACGATCTTCACATACACATTCGATCCGTCGTTTCGATCGGTCTGAAACGACGGATCGTACAGACGGATCGTTCCGTATATGGGCCCCTTTAGACGTTGTCACGTCAAAAACGAACAACGTTTCTTCATAGTGAATTTGAAGGGAGATTAGAGAGAATGAGAGAAAAGGAAGATAGTGATTTTAATTCATATCTAGATGTGTTTAAATATAATTTGTATTTATTGTATAGAGACTAGTATTGTGCTATTAACGCCGTGTTAGAAATCTAAGGTATTGACATCGATGCCGAGAGAGACTTCAATTATTTCAAAATAATTGTTTAAAAAAGTATAGGTAAAAAAAACTACGTAAGCTTTCACAAAGCTGGACTTTTTGCTAGTTAACTAACTAACAGTTTAAATAACATAAAAAGGACCATAGTAGGTAATATTGATCGTATGTATCGCTGACATTAATAGTGTACTATATAAAGCAAAAAAGCTCTGTGCAATATTTTTCGTATTTCGAGCAAACCCCACTTTTTTTGTTTATTTTTTTTTTCAACTTTTTTTTATGTCCCACAGTAGGTCTCCTCTCACAAGTGAGAGGGATTTAGGCCATAGTCCATCACGCTGGCCAAGTGCGGATTAGTGGACGTCATGCTTTCGAGAAATTATGAATAAAATTCCTCTCAGGCATGCACGGCGATGGATAACATCGTAATCAATTAAATATCACGATATTTTCCATCACTGTGGAGCAGCGATAAATGCGCACATTACCCATTTCTTTGTCAGATGTGCGCGCCGAGGACTTGAACCCGGGATCGATGGCGTCGAAGACCGCAGATTTATACCACTCGGCCATCGCTGCTATTATTTTTACTTTATTATTATTACTATTACTTTATTATTTTCTGTTTATATTAGGAATTATATTATATTATATTAGGAGTTTATTGTGCTCAAACGCGTGTTTTTTAGGTTATTTATACTATACTTATTTAAATCTCCACGTCTTAACTCAAACTTACTGCTGTTATTTCGGAGATAAACGCCTAAAAGGGTATTTTCCTCTACCTTTTCGTAGAGCAATTAAAAGTTAGCCTCAAAGTAAACTTTGTTTCGCTAATCCCACAATCGGATCCTGTAAAGTTAATTTGAAGCCCTGTTACCTACTTTTGAAGCCCAATTTTCATGTAACCCTAAAAGTCGTTTGTATTATTTACTGAAGCAATTCATTTATTTTATCTTCCATGAAGAAATTCTTCTGAAGCGCACATGGCTCGGCGGCTAGCGTAGAACGCAAGCGGTCTATGCAGCTAAGCGAAACGGGCGCGGTCGGGTGTGAGATGGGTGACCGCTAGTGGCAAAAATTTCATGCGCGTTTCCGTGCTTCGGAAGGCACGTGAAGCCGTCGGCCCCGGTTGTTGTCGATAGATAACAGTCGTTAAAACTTGTTGGAGACTTTAAGGGCGGTTAAGCACCAACCCGCATTGGAGCAGCGTGGTGGAGTAAGCTCCAGGCCTCCCCAATAAGGGGAGAGACCCGTACCCAGCAGTGGGACGCAAAAAAAGGGGTTGCAGCCGAAGAAATTCTATTATATTTTTTGCCCTTAGACTACGAGTACAAGCGCCAGGGAAGACCAACGCTCGCTTGAGGTTGTGTGTCGCTGGCTGCAGTCACCGCTCGTCTGCCACCAACTGTATTAAAATGAAAAATCATTTTACATATTTTCTATCATTTCATTTAACTTCGGTTCATTATGCATGGTCATACATCTCTACAATAACCTTCATAATACAGCCTAATTTTACAATAAAATTGATCGACCAGTACACAGATTCAACTTCAATTTGTAGTGTTTGTAGATATAGAACAAATACCAGTGGTTTGGTTTGTAAACTATGATTTTGTTATACTGGCTAAAAAAACAAATATGTAATGCTCGTACAAACTTTGTTTTTAGAAGGCCTTTTTTAAGTGTGACAGTCCTAAGTTTCAAGATAATATATTTATCAAGCGTTCATATTGTGAAGTTTGAAAATAAATCTCTAAATATTTAATGTTCCGTAGCTTCGTACCTCCGTTACTCTCAATGAAGCCGTGATGAAAGCCAACAACCAGAAAGGGCAAAAAGCTAATTTAAAAACCCGCCAAGTAGTTTCGGAGACCAGGGCAATTTTCGTTTTGACTTTTCGTCTTTTCAAGAATAAAATTAAAACTATTTATATTACAATAAAAACAAAAATATGTTTCAAACCCTCATAATTAGCCCTTTTAAATGATATTATGCCACGTTAAGGTTTTTTTTTAAATTGCCCAATTTGTCACCCGAAAATGACCCTTATATAATAATAAATAAAAGGTCTGATAATTTGCAAAGAATCAAATGCTAATATCTTAAGCTATAATGCAGTTGTTATAAAGTTTATAATCGCGTCATCGTGTTAAGGAAGCAAATGTATCGTATGGCCAATTACACACGCAATTAAAAGATGATGTCATTTGTAGATGACACGATTGCACATGTTTTTTTGTGAAGACAATTACAAAATCGTGCAGGATCTTGATTACGAGAAGATTTGATATACCTTCCTTAACAACTTATCCGTCTCGTAACTTAGCCGTCCTCGAGAAATGGACTATCCCACAAAAAAGTTTTTTTTTTTTTCAATTCGAATTCGAACTAGTATGTACCTAGCTTGAGAGACTTTTCAGCTTTATAATATTAATATAGATTATAAATAGTACAGATATTATTACTAATATATGTATTAATGTGTGTATATTTACATATATAAAATATTATCGCCAAAATTTTAGTAGGAAAGCCCAAACAAAAACTGTTGGACTCAATAGATAACAAAAAAAGGTGCCCCTTGCACTCGGTACAGTACCTTATTATGAATTAAGTCTTCTATACAATAACGCTATAGCTTTTTGTTCATTTCTTTTACTTCCGTGTGTCAACACCATTATATTAGAATATTCAAAATCCAGTAAACAAAAAATATTCGAGAATCTGTTAAAGACACTTATAACAAAAATAACACTTTTCTTCTTAATATTTTCATAATTCAATCTAATAATTGGTTTGCACGACTTTAATTAATAAAAGTGGTCAATTTGAATTAAAAATAAGGATCAAAATAAGTAATGTAAAACACCTCAATATTTCATCATATTTTATTTAATCTCCGCAATAGCTTATCACATGACATATTTCAGATCGTACTACATATCCTTAACATAGGAATTTATATCAATAGGCAATGCTTATCTTTTTCGATAGCACAAGATAAAACAATTCACTAGAAAAACAAAAATTTTGAAGCGAAGTCAACGATTGGAGCAAATATTGTCTATCTCAACCACTGGCTTGATATTTGCAATCAATATCGATTTTGCATGGTTTCTATTTATCCTTTTTTCTTTTGCGTTTTGATTTCGTCGTTTTGTAGATGGAAGTCCTTTTCTAACTAATTCTACACAGAACATCGTAAGTTTTGTGAGCAACTTCAGCACCCGCGAATCCAATATAGCAGCTCTTGTGACTCGGGTGAACTTTTCCTGGAGTGACGGACAGTTGATGCCTTGCTCTTCCAACGTACAAAGTCTCACCGGTAGCCGTCCTTCCTCCAGGAATCGCTCCAGGCGGCACGTTACCGTTTGAAGCCGGGATCCACCTCAAACTTTCCGGCTTTGAACAGAGCACTTCGATGTTCTGCACTGGAATTTCCTTTCCATTATACATAACAGATGCAGCGCTATGTCGTACCGATAACTTCCCAGGAATCAAGTCTCCATTATGCCAGGCCCTGATCACCCAAAGAGGGCTCCCGTCCCAACCTTCGTGGCCTCCAAGAACTGCTCGTCCAGACAGATGAGATGCGGTTGTTGCAGTTGTTGGCAGCCAGTCAAAATCTCCAGCATTTTCAGCGATTTGCACCAAATCCGACGATTGCGCGTTGTTAGAGGACTCTCCGTGGTAGATGTAGTTGGTGATGTACGTTGGTTGGCTTGGTTGTTCAGGCGGCGGGCCAATAGGAACTGGCATCATGACAGCGCCAGGAACGAAATAGGGGTAAGGCATTTGTGGAGGATGAGTATGGTCATGTGGGGGGTAGTGAGGAGGGTGTGCTGGTGGATGCCAAGGATGAGGGGGTGGGTAGTAAGGCGGTGGAGGAGGTCCGGGTGGAGGATATTGACTCATTATTACGTAACTTCACTAAACTGTTGTGAAACTTGCTGTTTTAGAAGCTTTTATGGATCAATCGGATAATCCCTGAATTTGGTCACTGAAATTAATTATTAATCGAAAGCAGGTACTGAATTGACAAATTGTTTACTAAAAGAAAGCCGTAATAATACTATCTATGGAGTAGCAAATATGTGCTTATATTGGACGCAGGCTCGTGGTCTGCTAATCTTATCATCGTCCGATAAAGATAAAATGTGTGATATCATGTATTGACTCATCGATAAATCATTGTTTGGAACTAATAATATTGACGAATACATAAAACAAGAAAAATACTTTCTGTGGTGAGAAGTTATGATAAGGTTCTAGAAAGTTCCTCATCGATTAGTCACATATGTGTAATGTTATAATCAAGAGGTTGAGTTTCTGCCATCTTTCTCGGGGCTGCTGGCTGGACGGATCGAGCTCCCACTGTCCCCGCCCACAACCCCAGAAGCCCCCTTTTAGTCGCCTCTTACGATCAGGCAGGGTATACCGTAAATTTCTACCACCTACAAAACTATTCTTAAATATTGGTGGTATAAAAAATAAGATACTTAGTAAAAATTTACCTATGCATTACCTTCATAACTTTTTTGCTTATCTTCTACATGTTTTACAGTTCATAAAACAGGCAACGAGCATTTTCAAAATTAATGTAAAAATGGAATTAAATAAGTACGCGATTCGATAAGAAGAAAATAAAACAATACTCATATTCTTAACAATACTTTAATTAAAAATATAATTTTCACAAATAATATACAAATACAAAAAATAAATTAACAAAATATTATTATGGAATCAAAATGTAATACGGAATGTTTTAGAGATATCAAAATGGCAAAAGCTAAACACTTGAAAGAGAAATAGAAAAATAATGAAATATTTTTTATTTCAACACTAATTTTTGGTCACTTTTTTATATTCGATACATAGAACAAAAATTTATAAAAACGTTTTAAGGCGCTCTTATTCCTTATTATTTCATTGAAGAAAGTAACTTTTTATAAACAGTAGCCTCGAAAAGATATAAAACATTTAATAAAGTTAACATAGACAGCTAATATCTACCCATAAATACTTTTTTGTATGATTCTTATACTTACACCTCGCATCAAATCTTATCGTCCCAAGATGTTTGAAAATGATAGTCATATACCCAGCATACCTATCATATTATAATTAAAACTTTTCATGTCTATCATACGTCCTGCGAAAGCTCCTTTTTTATTTGAATAGAGTAGCCGACCATCGATCAGTGCTAGCCACTCAGATAAAACAAAAAAAACTTAATAGAATTCTGGTAACAACAAAGCGAGGCCGGTTCAAACTGCTTCTCGCCGTGTACATACACATTAAACGCAAACACATACAACGAACTACTTTCTTTGACAGTCGAATATTGCGGTACATCAAGCAAAAAGTTGTCAAAAATATCGAAGTGCAAAAGAAAAAATGCCAAAGTCTGTTGTTATAGAAATGGTGTAATGAATAATAGAAGTAATAATGGTGTAAGCTGAATTTTTATCGCAACACCGGCCCACGCACAAACCAGCCTCACTTTGTTATTCGCAAAGTAACATTTTTACTTTTTATTTGATCTAATGCTGGTCAAGCGTAGGGATAGTTCGCCCTTAACGGATCTAAGCGACCAATGTTTATTTATTTATATTTATCTTAACGTCAAAACATTATATCCAAGGTTGACGTGTTATGTGAGCACGATGGCCCTGAAGACGCATCGGTTGCCGTCCATGAGGGCAGGCCACACGAAGGACTTGATGAGGTCGGAGCGCCTCTCCCGGGAGTCGTTGGAGTAGCGCACGTGTTTCTCGGGGTTCATCACCACTGGGAACAAAAGACACAAGTTATCAATAAAGTCAAATTTTATTAATGCAAAAGTTTGGATTTTTGGATGAATGTTTGTTGCTCAATCATGCAAGATAGGCTAAACGGATCGAGATGAAATTTGGCTTAATGCTACTGGCAGGGAGCAGGCTACTTTTTATCCTGGAAAAAATATTGTTCCTGTGGGATAGACCTAAATCACCCGAGTGAAGTCGGCCCGGTTGATTATTGTGTATAACGAACAATCGAAAAAAGTTTATCCTTAAGAAAATTAATTTATTAAAATCTGGTACGCGAGGCACTTGAATGGGCATCCATTCATACATATATTCCCATTCCCTCTGGTTCTTCGCCACCTAAATCCAGTGGCTTTTCGCTTTCTTCTTCAGGTAGTCAATCCACTTCTTTGGAAAGCGGTATTTGCTGCTTTTGCTGAGAAGTGGTAACTATTTAAGTATCTTCTCCATCAGTAATCGGTCTTCTAAATAGTGACACAATAATATATTATGTAGTTTCTCAAACTCTACCCAACTGACTTGAATTCTACATGCTACTTCTCACTCCCACCCGAATTTAGACTTACCCATTTGGATCAATTGCCAACGGGACATATTTTTGCTACAAATCTTCTCACCTGGTGTAAAGTCAGTGTCAATCCGTAAAGGCGGTGAGTGTAAGCTGAGTGCCCAGGCGGCTCGGCACGCTGCTGCCACCAGTGCGTGAAGAGCTCCACACGTTGCCAGGCAGGGGTACTCCCGGAGAGTGCTCACTACCTGGAATAGCATTTGAGAAATGAAGTGGTAAAGGAGGCAAGAAAACATGAAGACATATGAAGTGAGGATAAACTTTATTCTCGCTTCGGATTACCGGGCAGCATCCAGCAGATATCATCATAAGACCTTTGTTGCGTTTTCATATGGAGGATGTGAAAAACACAGAAAGATATAAATTACAAAACTTGAGACTCTGAAATTGGTGAACGACTACAGAAGTGTGCCTAAAAAGATGTATGGTATAATTTTATGAGTGCAATTGTATATTGCGTTTAAAACATTTTAGAAGTTATAGTTTCCTGGTTCGATTCGAGTAGAAATACCATCGCTGAACCTGTGTAGCCTTAAAGCAATTATTCCGTGTTTTGTTAGAAAGGTACTGAGCCCTTAGTGTAAGTTTGTAAACGCGCAAACGTTACTACTGCGTCGGAGTTAAAATTGAAAAGATAGATCTTAACCTCAAAGGAATAAGGTCGATAGTTAAATTCTTAACGCAAACGCGATAGTAACGTTTTCGCGTGTGCAGTCTTTCACTAAGGCCCCTGTTGATACTCGTAGCTATGAGATTGATTGAATTAAGGTTGGTTATGAAGCAACGATGAGCCTCCTGATGTTAAACAGGTTCTCAGGCAAGACTTATGCTTGCTTTAGATTGTGAGTGATCATTTAACAATACGACTGCTTAAATGCTGCCAGCCAGAAATAGGCACAAAGGTGGTACTTTCCCAGTCGAACCATGCAAGTGTTACTAAACCTTAATTAAACTTCAACCAAAAAATACAGATATGTGATAGGTTTCAGAATACCTGTAGAACTTACTTTGCATTCGGGTTTACGTCAATGAGTCATACTAGAAGTATAGTCCTGTAGGGTTATAATATCCATAATGTCATCAGCGTACTAGTAATCGTCATTCCATAGAAAAAGTGCCAAAAGATATACTTTTTCCATGAATGACGAGTACTGGGACACTGACTATAGCTGACGATAATACGGACGTTTACCTTATATAAAACAATAACAATGACTCACTTGATTCACAACAGTCCTTTCAGCGTCCCCCAGCGGGAAGGTATGCGCAGTGCTCCTGAGCAGCCTCATGGCGGCGGCGACGAAGCCTGTCATGCCGGGTGTGCTGTCCGATTCTGAGCCCAATAACGTTTTCGCCTCAGCTAGCCTCCGGTCACGGAGACTGATCGCTGCTCGGAACGATAGCTGGAATGATCGTACGGTCCGTAAAGTAAACCTAGCTAGCTGGCTAAAAGTAGACTCTTTTGAAATGTTTTGTTGGCGACGCTTGCTAAGTATTCTGTGAACAGCTTTTCGCACCAATGCCACCATATTGAAAGAGCTGCACCTTGAACCTTCCCAGAAATTTCGGCATTTGAAAGAGTGTTGCTGGAAGTTTTTATCAATGCGGATAGGTGGAGCTAATTTGGTCAAATCGAAATAGGAACCAAGAGCAGATGACAGTAAAAAGATTAATGTCAACAAAGCGAATATATGCGCAACAATTAATAAAATTTTGTAAATATGAATTTAATAACACTCACAACAACAACAGAAAACACGATCTTGTACTTGAGATGTGGGGTCTGCCGCAGCTGATCGAGAGAAGCCAGTGCCGGAAGGACCTCGTCTGCTGCTCGGGCCCACACCGCTGCGTATTGGGAGACCAGCTTACTTCTGAAAGAAGAGAAAAAAACAACTTAATTACAAAAAAAATGTCCTGCTAAAGGATACTTGTAATAAGATTTAGGTAAGCAGGCTTTTGAATCTGGAAGGCACGTGGTACAAAAGTAGAAATTAACGTAGAAAGTGGTGTACGCTTTAGTTTAAAGGAAATATGGTTTTGTTTGTTCTTTTGTTTTGTTGCGCCCCTCAAATTTGCATGTAATTTGTTTTATATTTGACTTTTTAGAGAACTACTCTAACTATTGTCTACCGCACAAGGTACTGCAGTTGAAACAGTGTTTAGTAGATGATAGAACCGTGGTGAAGCCGGCGAAAACGTCGCCCCGCATCCATTTCTGGCGTAAAGCAAATCAATTCAATCAATCAATCAGAATAGCAGCGCAGCACGACCTCAGGCTAAACGTCATGATTGAGGTTGTACGTAGATCCCAAAAGGCAGCAGCTAATACCACATGACTTGGATGTTCATCTGTTACTCCATTTAAATAAAAAAGGCCGTGCAGCTGGCAACTGTTGTCTGATCTTCTGACTAACGATCGGCCTTCTTCCTCAGTACTCACCTATCAGGATGTTGATGAGAGTCATCACTGTCAGAATGGTATCCATCACTAGCAGAGTCAGTGGGGGAGCGTGGGACAGACTCAGTCGCACAGCCCTCAGTCATCTGCGTGAGGACCGCCGCACAGCCGCGAGAGTAGCTCATCAGGACGCCTGCTACGGGCCTGGAATAAAGAAAAATTGAAAAAGAAAAAAACGTAGGTTACATTTTAGTATTATATAATTATTCTTTGACAACTGCTGAGGTTACAAGAGGGCCTGGGTTTAATTCCCAGCTAGGAGAATACCTAAACGTTCAATTTAAAGTATTTTCCTGGTGTGGGTTTTTATGTCCTGTTTTTCTAATAACATATTTATTGTTAGTCTATGTATGATGGCTATATGGTGCCCAATGCATTATATAGTTTACGTCTATTTTATATTTTTATAAATCATTGTAAATAAAATAAAGGTGATTCTGAACCGATTTTGATGAAACTTGAAATTAAATAAATGAAGGTTTTATTTAATTTCAAGTTAATAAATAAAAAAATCTGTTAATACCTTTACTTACATTATAAGAAATAAGTGTACAAAACACACATACCACATATACTTACGCCTTAGAGCATTAAAGTTACTGACTCACCCTTCGGAGAGACGGCATAGCGCCTCGCTTCGATATATAATTTTTGTGCCAAATCTGGTGCGGGGGGAGAACGCACACATTTTAATTTTGTCACACATTCACAAATATTCTTTCATCGCTACAGACGCATACATTCCTAAATATGTCAATTTCAATTAACAACGTCATTTTCTATGCACCGTCAACACTGACACCAAAACACACTGACACACTAGTTGTATAACTAGAAGGCACATTGTGCATGGACGTTGGGACGAGGTGTTCGCCAGTAAAGGCCACTCCTCTGACGGGTATCATACCTGTCATACCTTGATGCTTTAAGACTTACACCTACAAAATTTTCTATATTCGTTTAGAATCTGTACATTCAATTTAAATATTACATACACGTTTGTACACGTATCGAATCGATAACATCCTATAAGGTCGATTAAATGCCTATGATGGCCTATAAACCGATTAAACGGCATACTCATGAATCGATAGTTACTTTCAAAAGTAAATAATAAAACGCCATTCGCCTGTACAAAAACTAATAGACTTTCATTCTCAACAGAAACGATAATTAATCATAACATGATTAATTAGTTGTACAATAAAATGAGTTAAAACGCGGTTATTGCATAAAACTTTCCTTTGAATACTATCCCAGGCGTGAGAGAGATGGTATCGGAGTGTTATTAAGCTTTGTTTGAGAAAATTAGCACTTTTAATTGTTCTTAACTATAGGTAGTTACCTATGTTACGTAGCTTTAAATGATTAGGGGGAAAAATAAATTTATTGTAGTAAAGTTCTTTAAATTATATTTTCTATGACATAGACTGATGAAATTCACATGGTTTTGAACACAGGTTTTGAAGCTTTCTAAGATATTGATAGACGTAACTAACCGAACCGAGCGCGGCTGTGTGTTTGATGGGTAATCGCTAATGACTAATTTCATGCGCGTTTGGCATGGCTTCGCTGTTTTGCTGCTACAGAACTGTAACATGATCAGACCCAGTTTTTTATAACTTTAATTACTTCCATAATATATGGGTTATTATGGAAGTAAGTTAAAACGAACTGTATCTGTTCATTACTTTTCTGTTATACAATAGGTACTTCTTGTGATATGCTGCGTCTAATGTCACAGATTTTGATAAGGATGTAAAACTTATAATATATGTTATTATGGCCGCGTTCACCATCTCTAAGTTAAAGTGTTGATTAGTTACGTCCCAGGTAAAGTTAATTGGCAAGTAAAAGCTATGAATATCGGTCAGCTAATCATATCACATCGTGAAATTGAAATTGAAGTTACGGGTGACTTTAACCGACAATTAGCATAATTGTCACTTTACTTGAAGGTGGTGAAAGAGGCCCAGAGAAAGAGAGAAAATGTTTTAAGCGAGATTTATTTATCAAACACCTTAGTCAACACAATCGAAACGGCCGTTATTCCGCATATATTATTCAACAAACTAGAGTCTTAAAATTTGGGCAGAAAACAGTCCAGCTTACCAAAAGTAAAAAAGGATGCAACTTTTTCTGTGTCCCACTCCTGGGCACGGGTCTCTCCCCAATATTGGGAAGGCCTCGAGCTTACTCCACTATGCTGCTCAGATGCGAGTTGGTGGAAATGCGGGTTAGTGGTTAACACGATGTCGGATGTTCACTTTCAAATCGCCCATAAGGCCTCCGACAAGGTTTAACGACTGTTATGTACCGATAACAGACGGAATGAAAACCGGGGTGTATTAGGTGCCCTCCGAAGCTCGGAATTGGAGACTTTTGGACGCTAACGATCACCCATCTCACACACGATCGCGCCCGTTTGGCTTAGCTGCGCACATCACAGTTCTTCGCCAGCTACCGGGCATTTCGTGCTTCACAAATAAATGAAAAATGAAACTAAAAAATTTGTATGAATTTCTGTAGTTTGAACGGAACCCACCTTCCGCGAGTTAGGCTCGTATTTTTCCAGTTATTTTTTAATAACGCGACAACTTTACAAGCGAAAGTCCGCAATAAAACACTCAACCCAAGCATACGTGATATTCATAGACGCTAAACTCATCTAAAATCGTTTAGCGTCGAAATGAATTGCACTTATCACTGATTTCACCATTGCTCAAGCCATCGAGAAAGTCAAAACATAACATTTGTACATTATGACATAACTTACTATACTTACTACGATGCTACAGGTCAGATTATATAAGAAAAGAGCTCAAAAATATGTTAGCTTTTCTAAACCCCTTAAAGGTGGTAGAAGGAAGAACTCCCATCATCACCAATGACCAACAACGATGCCGATTTAGAGTTAAGCTCCTGAATCTAAACACCCTAAGTCTACCTAGTCTGCCCTTTTTTGCTATCGGGGGGGAAACCTTTAAAAGGTACCCGGCACCTTGGGAAAGGATTCCGGGTTATTTGGGATTTGTACCGCACTAAAACCCTCTCGGTGGTCTGCCTCTGCGCTTGGAGAGGAATCCGAAATCTCCAGTGGAACGCACCGGTGTCCTCCACGCGCGGCACCCCAGAACGGGCCCATCTTCGGGAGAGCATCTGCACGTCTGTGTTCTCGTGCACCTTCCGATGCTTACGGCAGCATGCGGCCACAGACACGCCGCCGTATTTCCCGGGGCTGCTGGCTGGACGGATCGAACTCCCACTCTAATAACCTACAACCCCGGAAGCCACCTTTTAGTCGCCTCTTACGATCAGGCAGGGGATACCGTAGCTCTATTCTTAATCCCGTAGCTACAGGGACTAAAGGTTCTACCACTTACAAACTTCACTAACTTAACACGCATCATACTTCTACAAATAATCTAATACTTTTAAACGAGAAATTCTTGTATGTATATTCCTAAATATATTTTTGGAATCTCGGAAAAGGCTACAAAGATTTGATAAAATTTAGTACCCTGATTACGGTGGTAATAAATCGATCCAGGTAAGTTTTATTTTTAGAAATTTTAAATTATAAAAAAAAATTCAGCGATAATCAACTTATACAAACTGAAAAATACGACTCTTCCTGACATCTATTGCAAAGTATTAATAATTGTGGCGTAGAACGCCGTCAGATGGCATCCGTCAATCCGACGTTCAAATAGATGACGATGTCGATTTGAAAGAGCTCTATAAAAATTTCGTTCATTGCTTTAAAGCTTCCTTGGCCAAATGGTTACGTGGGCTAACTGCGGAACTATAGGCTCGTGTTCAAACCTCTATCAAAACCATATTGCATTTATTATTTTTTATGTGTTTTTTTTTTTATTATTGGGAGCTCAGGTGGCGTTATTAAGTAACACTAACCAAATGAGTGTTTTATTTAAAATTAAACCAATAAAATAAATTGTTTTTATCCGAGCAACGCTCGATCGCCCAGGTACTAACAATTAAAGATAAACTACAAAATACCGTCTTTGAAATTTAATTACCTCAGATGATATTCATTTAATTTTGAGAGGAAGCTCAAGTAGTTAATACATTTTTAATCTCCGGATACCGAACTTCGACCATCCGTTCCAAAACTAACCAAATAATTATGTGATCACTTCCTTCCACACCCGTTTTTTGTAGGTCATTGTACCCAAAAACACCGGTTTAGTACTTACGTAAAAGAGAGTAAAACTTTTGACTTTTGAATCAATGTTTTGATTATATTTATTTACAGATTAGAAATCATGTGTTTCAATGAATTTTTTTCAACCTTTTTATGTCCCACTGCTGGACACCGGTCTCCTGTCACAAGTGAGAGGCATTTAGGCAATAGTCCACCACGCTGGCCAAGTGCAATTGGTGGATATCATGCCTTCAAGAAATTATGAGTTTCTCACAGTCGCATGATGGTGGTGGAAAATATCAAAATTTTTCACACTGTGGATCAGCATACGCACAATACAGAGAGTGAGAGATGAGATGAGAAAGTCAGAGATCTATATGCTTAGGATTTGAACTCGGTATCTCCGTGTTGGAGACCGCGGTCTTTATCACTCGGCCATCGCTGCTGCATGCAATTTCGTATAATTATTGTGATTACATCTCGCCTTCAATACCGACAAAATTAAAGTTGTATGCGGGTGGTTCACAGCTACCACCAAAACAACAATTGCTTAAGTAAAGCGGGCAGTATTTACTACCGTTTCGCCATATCTATTTGATCTACTTGACAAACAGGGCAAAATTTCGGGCTGATCGAGGGTCCCGGGCTCGATTTCCGGCGAGTCTTTGTGTGTGTGTGTGTGTGTGTGTCCGTCGGCGGCGACACTGGGAATCCAATAGTGTAAAACATATTTTTTATGCTGAACAATATATAAATCACCGCTTTTTTTTCTGAAGTGATCATACTTGCACATAGCAGTTACCTCTCCTTAGGGAAATGGAATTCCATACTTCTTGGGACAGAGCAGAATGGAATCCTCCGACAGCTTTTAGAAAGGATTCAAGACTTATTGTTATTGCGATTCAAATAAAGTGTCCATATAACGTAACACAGAACGTCAAAATGCACATTAGATTCTTCTGACCAAACTACTTTCAATTTACTGGCGATAATATGAGTGATAATAGCTACAAGCTCAATGTTCTATTACATCATGACTCAAGTAGGTCATATAACACCAAATGTCCAATTACCATCATTACTTTCAAACACAATATCGTAATATTGTCAATAGTAATAATCAAATGATTGCAGGTTTTAACGTATTAAAACCTGCAATCATTTGAGGGGTTATCATAAACGAATATATCGCGTTAAATTATATGTTGTGATCATTTCAATTAAATGTAATCATAGTATACTGTAAGGTTAGGAAGACACCAATATCGGTACTTATTGTTTGGTTGGAAGTTGGTGTAACTGCATGTAATGACTTTTATATAATGGGTATCTTTTGGCTTCTCATGAACATCCGTATCGTCAAAAGTCAAAACATTTTATTTTTTACTTCTTCTTTGCCTGTGTTTTAAAGTGGTAGACTTTTCTCTTTCTGGTCTTTTATATAAATATTTTCGATCGTGCATAATTGGTTTATCAGTACTATTTTTGATTTGATGATTTATTTTTACTTCTGCCAAAACTTCTTATTATTTCTTCATGCCAGAACCACACACTTACCTAATTAAAAAAGTAGATTTTCCTTTACCTTAAATTATATCATTCGTGCGTGGCCATACTACGAATAGGAAAGGGATGGGTATAAAGCGTAAGCGATCTACACCGAAGTAAGATGGGTGATAATTTATCTATTTAAGTATGTATTTAGAATTGTATAAGTAGGTATGTTTATCAGCTTTCTGATTACCATAGTACAAGCTCTGCTTAGTTTGGAATCAGGTGGCGTTGTGTGAATACAGTTTTTAAACATCCAATAGCGACTTGGCCACTATTGATACTAGTTAAAACTTACTGACAGTATTTCCACCAATTGGTTGAACAATATCGTTGTGGAGTGAACTCCAGGCCTCCCCAATTATAAGTAGAAACCCAGCAGTAGGACGCAAAAGGACTGTAAAGAACACTCAGTTGAAAAATTACAGGAAAACGATGACAATCTACAACCATAAGTGCATATTCAACTTATAGGCACTTATCCAGTTTTTAGAGTTGTTTCGATTACATCAAACAAGCAAGCGGAAGTCTACTTAAAACAATCATAATACCATATCAAACCCACTAATCCGCAGTACTACAAAAACACGAGATCACAGTGTGAAAACACCTTATTATCCACCATCATCAACACGCACATGGCATTTAGACTGTAACGATACGGACACGACACGATGTCTAATGAATTTTATAACACGCGTAATGTTATGATTTATGGTGGCGATTGACGTGAAATGCATGTAATGGGATGTTGACTATTTTTCTTTTGCTGAGAAACATTGGTCGATGATATGCTTTTTATGCTTGTTTCAGATTAATTGGTAGCTAATTGTTGCTCTATATAAAATAATATGTATATAGTATATGTATATATGTATAAAGTAATTATACATGAAGTACTTTTACAATTCTCAGTTCAAGGGTATTGTTAGTTTGACCCATTAAGTATAAAGGCTTCGTACCTACTACAAGGTGTATTTTTAGTTTGATCCATTATAAAAGCTTTTTTTCGTTTGAAAAGGATAGACCATAATCTTATAAACTTTCAGCACTGTTGTTTATTATTCAATATTCATAATAATTTGAATTTATGCGATGTTATGAAAATTATATTCTTATTTTACTTAAATAACACATAATACAGTATCAGTCAACTAAGCAGTTAAAGCGGAACACCATCACTGTTCTCCAGCGGTTGTTTTACAGGCCAAACAGAATTTGTTTAAAAAGAAATTGCTAAGCGGATTGAGGAAGCCAGTATTGTTTACGTGTTACGAGTAGATACTATAATATGTTACCAACATTTTACATCACTTTACGAACATAATTAAATAACGATTCACACTCATAGCCCCACAGTAGGGTAGATATACCCTGTGTCGTGGGTACCATGGACACACACAAAGACAGAAACACAAACACCCTGACCGATAACAGAAATTTAAACTCATCATTCAAATTTCTGTTTCGCCGGGAATCGAACCCGGGACACTTCGATTGGCAGTCCGGCATGGTAACTATTGCGCCAAGCAGGTCGTCATACATAGATTTATGATTGGTCTCCGCGCGCTCCGCGTCGTCATAATTGTTCTTTACTAATGTTAGGCATCACTAAACACCAGATTTAGTTATTATTATAAACATTCGTCATAATACGACGAGTTAATACAATACATAATAAAAAATACGCATCGCACTAGCATGTCTTAGTAATAAGTATGTATGAAGAAGTTCTGGTTCCTCCTGATTATTATCTACGAAATCTATTAGTCTGTTAAGTTAGTTATGCACTAACATATACATGAAGACAATTACATAAATCCAACAATGATATAGTTTTATTTATTGGAAGGTTTGGAAACATCCGACTCCAAGTAGAAATGAGAACCTTTGAAGGCGGGTAAAAATTATCGTTTTTTGAAGTGAAAACTTCTTTAGCGGCATTGTGCACTTTTTCTTGGGATGAGTAAAAAATCAACAACGCGTGGCCTGATCGAAAATTCGTAAGACGGAGGGGTGACAGCTGATGACGGCTCGACTGTCTATATTTGTGAAATTCGTTTATATCAAGTATTTAAAATATATTAATAAAAAAAGTGACGAAGAAATAGTGAAAGAAAATGAGTAAGTACTTTATAAAAATAGTAGATAGAAATTAATACTGATAATTCAAGAAATTCGTGCGGAATTATTCCCTAACGACTCCAATACATCAAAAATGCACAACGTTCATGTTTTCACTTCTGCCGGCACTCCCGGAGTGCAACCCGTTGTTTTTTTTTCTTTCCTTAAATCATCAGAATTTAACATTGATTGCACAATAAATCTAAAGATTATAAAGAAGTTCCTGTTCCTCATGATACTATCGAGTACATCCACGAGGAAATGGAATTATAATATGTTTGCATTCATGTTTGGGTCGTTCCATCCGCTGCAAATGTTATTATTGCGAGTATGAGTAACGTCCGGATGAGGCAATTGGTTGTTCCGGAGTTTTTATGTGCAAGATTTTTCGGGTTTTAGAGTTCCTCGCTTTAAAAAAAATCTGTTAATTTCTTATAGATTATTGTCCGTCTGTCTGTCTGTTGATAAGAAAAATCTTAAATCTGCAAAACGCAGTATTTTCATTTATTTATTTATTTATTCATTCATTCATTTATTTGCATTGAACACATATAAGGTCTTAAAATATTGGTACATAGTACATACAAAGGTTTCGTGATCAGCTAACTTATAATTTAGCATGCAAAAAAAATTAATTGAATTGAATTAATTTGTATAAAATCCTTAAATTAACATAATTTCATGGTCATACTGATTAACAATATATAGGTTTTTATTATCAACAACTTCCATAATTAGTCATTCTATTTCTAAAGACTTACATGTCAAACTTAGTATCTAAATATTCTTTTATTGTGTAATCCATACTAATATTATAAATTCGAAAGTAAGTCTGTCTGTCTGTCTGCTACTCGTTCACGCTTAAACCACTGAACCGATTTTGATGAAATTTGGCATAAACATAGAAAAGACGTTGAGAAATGACATAGGCTACTTTTAGCCGCGGGAAAATATCTCATTCCTAAGGGAAGCAAATACAATGAATGAAATGGGCCGTGTAGTGTTAAATATATTACATGTTATTACTTACTTCATTCACGTCCATTATTATATTTTATAACTTATATTCTTTTCTTTTATTCTTTTACTTTGCTTTTCCTTTATTATTTCTTTACAAAATTATTTACTTTCTCTGTTTGTTTATTTACATTTTGACGCAGCTATCAAAATTGTCATGTCTGTCTTTTATGTTTCTTATTTTTTTTAATTCGTTTTACGGCATTGTATAAAAATCCTTTTAGCCATTCAATAATAAAAGAAACGAAAAATTGTATGTCTCTTATTTCATTTCATAGATTAATAAAGTATAGTATTGTCTTTGGCTTATTTATGTTTTTTATATTAGCCCGTTAATCAATATTTTAATCTATACATAAAGCTGAAGAGTTCGTTCGTTCATTTGTATGTTTGTTTGAACGAACTAATCTCAGCAACTACTGGTTCCAATTAGATAGTCCATTTATCGGGGAAGCCTTTTTTTAAAGGCAGACGGGCCGCGTGGTGTAAGCTATCACCGTCGCCTATGGACACGGGCAACCCCAGGGGAGCCACCAGAGGGCTTTAGGCTATTTAACATCATGCTATAACTAATACCAAAGTCCACGCGGACGAAGTCGCGGGCGGCCACTAGTTACTAATAATTGTAATTCATTAATATCTCTCTTATTGTAATTTAGTTAGTAGAATAAAGTTTTGTTTTCATCAAGACAAGCTACAATGGAGAAGTGTTTATATGTTGTGTTTCGTAGTGTATTGCACTATATACAACTTTTTGACCACCTGCCCAGCCCTTGTTGACTCATCGAGAAGTAACTTTCACTTAATTAAATCTAACGTCTCACCCAATTAAACTCTAATCCAATCACACTGCCTGTGTTGCTTTGCCAAAAACCTGTTTTACTTTTGGCATCGTATGGAAAGTCAGTTCAACTTTTTATTTTGTTTATAAAACTCACATTGTTACCATTTTATTCTAATTATTCTACAAGGGGGTACTCTGTTTTTACATTTTTCACAGACACAAACCATCTTCTAATATCTATCAATTGAATTTACTAACCCACAAAGTACTGAACCGATTTTGATGAAACTTGAACTGGCCTCTAAGTTGGTCTGTGGACCATGATTACCATAACCACCACGCTGTTGATTAAAATAAAATGGCCATCATGGTGATAGGAGTTCTTAAATTTAGATTCAGTCAAAACTACTTTTCCTCCTATTAAGTACACAATTATTCAGTTCATATTGATTAGATCTTTTGTCAACTCATCCAACCTTTTTCTTTTGCCCTTTTAATCAGCACTCTTAATCCTTGTTCTTCTGCTTTTGTCAAATCTATAAAACATATAAGCCTCACCTGGTATCACTCAAGTCCAGCGTAGGATCACTCCTCTTGATCTGTCCGACGCACGCCAGTACGGCCTTATCGCTCTCCACCCTTGCGGACAACGAGGCCACGAGGGTGGGCAGCTGCCGCAACGCTGGCTTGTCCACGATGGTCAGCAGGGACTTGTTGTCGATGAGACGCCGCTCCACGTCGGCGTGCGACAGCGCCAGGAGACGCTGGTGCGACGATGACGCCGGGTCTTGGTTCACTGTCACTGACGACTGTGAAGGAATTATGTATTTGAGGGTGATATAGAATCACTTTAGCAACTAGTAATGGTAAGTAAAGTGGTAAAATGTAAAAAAAAACAGTCAACAGAAATAGAACTTTGCACGCACATTCTTTGGTAATAAGGTTATGGAATTTAATGTAGCAAATTCATTTTATGTATAGAAAGATCAAGTCAATAGTATGCACCTTTATATAAATTTGTCCTTTGAGGTGTGGCCGTTATATCTGGTGTATTAGCTGATATTTTTGAGCCTCGATGGGCTTTTTTAAATAATAATAGATCATAGATAAGATCTATTTAAAAATTGAAACATTAAATTATTTTATTCATTTTTGGAATATTAACATTTCTCAATAAACGCCAAACTTTTCACGGTCATCAGCTCTAGGTGCTATTTTGTAAACTCTCTTTTTCCGGGTTTCGTAGCCGAAGGCAAAAAACAAAACTATTATAGATTCATCATATTGGTCTGTCTGTCTGTTCGTAACTAAAACGCAAATATGGCATTTAAACAAACACTAAAAAACAAAGTTATTTTTACCGGGAATGATATTGTTAGGTAATTGCTCTACGGACTTCTTCATAGGTAACTTTGAGTGGTCAAGTGCCACCTTATATCACGTTTTATCATTTCTTTTTAAAGATCCGTCATAATTTAATGATGGTCTAAAGCTCCGCAATTTTAAAGGCTTCCAAGATTTTTTGTACTGTTGCATCTAAATACTCTCAAACCTCAATTATTACATTTAAGACAGAAAACATACCAGTTCCTCCAGCTTATGCAGGGCCTGCTTGTAGACCTCCACGTGCCGCTGAAGCTCGTTCTTCATCGCCACGTGCAGGGAGATCAGAGACCCCGACGCATCTGCTGTCAGCCCATGGGTTCCTAGTCCTGTAACAAAACATTAGTAAGTGTCTCAAGGGTTAATCAAATAATCCAGATACAAAAAACTCTAGCGGTCGGGGAACATAAAACATAGAATTGTTTTTATGCTAATAGGTCTGACGTCGATAACTATGATCCATAAGTCATACCTTCGAACCATTTCTTCTTTTTATTTGAATGAAGGAGCAGATGAGCATGATGGCCAAATGGTGTTAAGTGGACGTTGCAGCCCACGGACATCTACACACAACCTCAGGCAAGCCTAAGTGTTGCCTGTAGTCGTATGCAGTTGCACTGCTACTCCCAACTCTGATGATCTCCTCGTGTAAGTCTGGCTGATAATAATTAACCAATTATGAACTAAATGTTAGGTAGGTGGTAGAACTATTATGGTTCGCCCGGGGAAGTACCACCGCTGCACCCACTTCTGCCGTGAGCAATTCTATTGTGTTTCGGTGGAAAGGTGCAGTTGCCAGCCACACTTACATAAGGCGACCAGCAGCCTCCGGAGTAGCAGCGCAACTGCATACGACCTCAGACAAGACTTACCTATGCTTGCTTGAGGTTGTATGTAGATGTCCATGGGCTGCAGCGACCACTTAACACCACGTGGCCTTCATGCTCGTCTGCTACTCCATTCAAATAAAAAAAAGGTTTAAAAGTATCAGACTTTTCCTAATTACTCCAAATTGAAAAGTCTCTCGGACTAACCTCTGGCGTACACTCTCTGTCACAAAAAATTAAATAAATCCCACAAAAAACATTCTGTAAAAAACTAGCCAAGTCTCGATGGAGCTGCTTGTTTATCTCTAAAAAGTAATGAAATCTAGAGAAAGTCGTGCCAAGTCTAAGGTTCCTTACTGCGATTTCTTTATTATTATAGTTAACGTTGTGTGACTTGGCCGTTGAACATTCTTTTTGTTTACACGTAATGTTATATCTGTTTTAACTACCTATGTTCATGTACATACCATGTATGTACCATATTAAGCGAGATAATAGCCCATACTGGTATTGGTAATTGGACGCTAGTGTCTCATTTTAGGCTGTTGTTGATTGTGCAACACATGCATTCAGCATTGAGAATGCTGACTTCTGCTCACTTCTTTTTGGAGCGTCAAATCGACCACCGATCTAACATAAAATAACACTTGTGTATCCTTCAACGGCCAAGTCACACAACATTAACTATAATAATAAAGAAATCGCAGTAAGGAACCTTAGACTTGGCACGACTTTCTCTAGATTTCATTACTTTTTAGAGATAAACAAGCAGCTCCATCGAGACTTGGCTAGTTTTTTACAGAATGTTTTGGTGGGATTTCACTTCTTTTTGTAGAAACGTGGGCATATTGATTTATTTTATTAGATTTTCTTATTTGACACAGTTTTTTTCTTTTTATTCGAAGTACTGCCTAACTGTAAATTAAACCTAGAAAACTAAGAGTACTAAATAAGTAACAATTAAATAAAGCATTCAATTAAAACTTCTTTCAAATCTAATACCTAATTAAGTAATAATCAGTAATAATATATAATCAGAATCAGAATATTCCTAACATAGGTACCTATTCAAATCTTAGAATTGTTATAATAGCAACCTGCTAATTAGGGGCATGCATTAATAAAAAAGGAGTAGGTATTGTAATTGAATATGTTTCATTTTGTAGAAACGACTGGAGAATAGTTTTTACATAATCTGAATTTTCTTTATATTTACTAAATTTTTATGCAACAGAAAACACGATGCCATAAAATTTTCTCGATAGAATTATTTTTCAAAATTAGGACAATATTTTCAATTTTTATCATTTTATGTCAAATCGAGTTTGAATGTAAGTATTTATCATTATTTTTTTACAACAAGCTAATATTATTATAAAGCTTTCTATGCAAACAGTTTTCTATGTTTTGTTTTAGTTTTTTAACGAAAAATGTTTTTCGATTTGGCGCTTACGACATAAATAAGATGATGCAATCTTTTCCTCGCGAGCGCTGAAGTAACGCATGCTATCACTCTCTTCTCTTCACCACTCCCATCCCACCATAATACGATAATACCACCCGTGACCACTGTCAACGATGGACGCGTACTTACTTATGCCCGAATCGCCCGCGAAATACGAAAATTTCAAATTTTATTTCATTTTGTTTAGTTTTGAAAATATATTTTGTTTCTTAGTATGTAAGTAAGTATTAGGTATAAGTTATTATTTTTAGTAAGAATTAGGTAATTTTAAAGTTTAGAAAATGGGAAATAAAAGTAAAAATAAATTATCAAAACGGAAATATTTACAATTCAAACGACAGCAAATAGCTTAAATGAACGAAGAAAAAATGTAAGTAGAACTCTTGCACTTGTATATTTAGTTAGAAACAATACCCGATATATCGATTACATCGATAATCGATTTACAATAATTTTATTCGTAATATATTTTATTTTAGGCTAGCTGTCTATTTATGAGCAAAGAATATTTATGTTACTCGGTAGTCACACTTGGTCCTTATTTCATGATTTGTAAAGTAGCGTCTGTAGTCAAGTTTTTGAAGTCTTGTTTCACTCACGTTTGCAATACAACTCAGGTTCGATCCCCAGCGTAGCATATGTTTTTTATTATATAAATTTATGTTTTTTTTACTATTTTAAAATTACAAATAATTTTTACAATAAAAAAGCTTATAAAAAGACAGACTGAAAACATAAATATTTGAAATTCTTACGGCGGAAAAAAGTCTACATGAACAAAAGAAAAGTACGTAACCTAGGTACAAAGCTATGATTCATTATATACTTTAGGTGTTTAATTTTTTACACTGTAATCAATTTTGTTTCATAAATAAAAACCTACAATTACACTGCCCCTATCTATATCGACTGAGTCGATAGACTGACGACAACGAGAAATCCTTACGTAATGTGTAGCCATACTGATCCTTTATTTCACTTATAGTGAAATAGTGAGCGTAGCTCGTAATAAAATCTCGTGCATTACGTAGGAGTGTTCTGGGTTCGATTCCCACTTGTATAGTTTTTGTAAAATTAGTCCTCAACCACAAATATATTTTTTACAGTGAAAACGTTTTTCAGTTTCTTATTTTAAGTATCGATTTTTTTACTTTATTTATAATTTTACATTTGAGCTGCGGCTCACTGTACAATCGTAGAACAGTCGAAGCTGTACATTCGTATTTTTTGCAATGTTTAAGTACTGTAGGTCCACCAATCCACATTTGGCCAGCGTGGTGGACTATGGCCGAAATCCCTCTCAATTGTGGAGAAGGAGACCTGTGCCCAGCAGTGGGACATAAAAAAAGGTTGAAAAAAAAGTACTGTAGGTACTAAGTACTTATAATAAATATCAGCAAAGGTGACGAATTACTATTTTTTTTAAATTTATCTTTGTCTATCTATGTGTATATCTGTTTGCGCGCATCACGCAAAAGCTACTAAACCGATTTATTGAAGTCTTCATAATAAGCCGGGTCAACATTTAGGATTTTATTTATACCGGGAAAGTGTAAGGATAATAAAACAACTGCCACAAATCTGAAATCCACATGGACGAAATCGCGGGCAGAAGTCAAGTCTCCGCGTTGCTGATAATAATATATTATACGTACATATTTGTTCAAAATAATTTTGTTACTAAATGACATTGTTGCAAGACAGTTATTTGAGCTTCTTCGTTGTATAAGAGCTTCTTCGTTGTTCCGCTAGGTGACGCTGGCTCGTAATTTAGAAATCAACTGATTTTTACTTAAAGTCACCGATAGATGGCGAATCCCCGCAAGGGCAGCAGCATCACCCCGCCGCGGCGCCGCAGGGTAGAGGCGTGGCTTGTGATTAGGTATTTCGCATTGATGCATGCCCTAAACCTTAGCAAACCTCACGAAATAATAAGCGAAATCAACAAAATGCAAATAATCCCTCCTAATCCATAGCAAACGTTTTCAAGCGCAGTAGAAGAATGTCGTAAACGAGTCGACTGTAACGCGGCCGCAAGCATAAGAATAAATAATAATTACATAGAACGGAATCTCCTTTGACCGGGTGGAAAACGCCGCTATTTTTATACCTACTTCCCCCTTCACCTCGTTACGCCCCTCTGTCGCCCAGGCGTGTTGACAGGGTTGTCAACTGTTAATACTGCTTTTTTATAGATACTATAGGTAGCTAAAATATAAGTTTTCCTTTACTTAAAAATCATTAATTTAGTTTAGTATTACAAAGTATGGGAATTATAAATACTTACCTACACTATAAATACCTGCTCATGAATAATAAATTATTATGAGTACCATACCAAATGAAGCCATTTAAGTAAGTATTACTTACCTACATAGGTGTAAGTACTTACGTAGTGTAGGTTTAAAATAAACGAATTACATATTAAGTATAACGTGCGTGCGCCAGTGCCGCGGCGCCGCAATCGCGAGGCAAAACAATCGAGAAAGGTTCAATGACCGATGGCGGGGGCTATTAAAAAATATTTTGGCGACATGTTAAAATGCTGTAGATATCTAACATTTTTTTTAAATAATTGAGTGAAAGTGAAACAATTGGCTACACAAAAAGAACTGGTCACATCCTTTTGATAAATTAGGTACGGAAAAGGAATAATATTTAAAAAATATTACTTATCTCGCATCATCTTTGGGCAAACTAAAAAAACTTAAGTTTGGCATTGTTTTAGAATTGTTTGTACAACCAAACACACCACATTAACTTGGCGCCGTTATTGTAATTGACGCGCCCGTCCGAGACAGCCCGTCTTCAGTAGTCGGTTTAGCCGAAATTAAAGTGTAGGCTAATATCGTGACCTTGAGCCTGTTTTGAGCGGGAGTTTCCGTTCTACGTAGTATTATTTATTCTTATGCCGCAAGCGCGTTTTAAAATACAGTCAGCGCCATCTAGCAACGGCGGGTATCATCGCCACTCTTAGTCCAATGCATTATATTTTGACCAAATGAGCGAAATTAATATTTTAGTGTAATTTGTTTATTAAATTTACCTATGTAATGTTCGAGTAGAATAAAATTATCGTTCGACTGTTTCTTCTTGTATACTTGTAAGTATAAGTATAAAAGCCAATCTTGTCTTATCCAGAGTTTTATTTATATGCGTATTAAAAGCAGAAGGGGAGGCATTCGCTCAGCATTGGAACGTAATAGGCTAGATTAAATTTGATCTTAATAAAAAAAAACTCAAAGAAAATAATACTGAACCTACTCAATCTATACAAACTATAAACATACCGTTAACTCTTTATCTTTATTATTAGACACGTGTTAATATAATTAATATTAATAATTACATAATAAAATCAATGAACTTTCTACCAAAGGAATTACCTACTGTCCTGCCTCCTGGAGGACTCGAGGAGAGGGGGTTGAGGTTCGAAAAAACTTCGGGTCACATATTCTCGGAGTCGAAGAAAGGATGTGACTTCGAGCCCCATTTATTTGCGATTGCTTTAAAAAATTTCATACACTGGGTCTTATATACAAGTGTGACAATCCACCCTTCAAACAAATAACAATGTCGATAATTATGAAAGACCTCTATAAAAATTTCGAACAAATAACAATGTCGATAATTATGAAAGACCTCTATAAAAATTTCGTCAATGAAATTAAAGCTTTCTTGGTCGAATGGTTACGAAAGCCGAAAACGGAGCTAGAGACCCGGGTTCAAATTTTAAGTAGGCAAGTTGCGTTTTTATTTTTTTGACAATTTTTTTTAATTGGGAGCTAGGTATTTCAAAAGGATTTGTAAAATAACACTAAGTCAATGAATGTTTTGCTTAAATATAAACCAAGTAAATAAATTGTTTTATTCCGAGCAACGCTCGGGCGTCCAGGTACTATCTAACTAAATAAACTGACAATCCACCCTTCAAACAAATGACAATGTCGATAATTATGAAAGACCTCTATAAAAATTTCGTCAACGGAATTAAGGCTTTCTTGGTCGAATGGTTACGAAAACCGATTTCGGAGCTAGAGACGCGGGTTCAAATCTCAAGTAGGCAAGTTGCATTTTTATTTTTTGTGACATTTTTTTTAATTGGGAGCTAGGTATTTCAAAAGGATTTGTAAAGTAACACTAAGTCAATGAATGTTTTGCTTAAAAATAAACCAAGTAAATAAATTTTTGTTTTATTCCGAGCAACGCTGGACGCCCCCAGGTACTATCTAACTAAATAAACAAAATTTTGCTTTCGTTTAACTTCGGAACTAAATGACCTACAGACTTGAAATTTTGGATTTTAAGTATGTATTTATAGCTTACTAGATGATGAAAATTTCAGCGCTCTGGTCTTATCCAGAGGTTCTCAAATAGGGGCCTGAAAATGCGGCGAAATGGTTCCAGTAAAGGATGGACTAAGAGTACTAAATAATCCTAGTTATCCTAGTTTTTATAGTTTTCCCTTTATGTGGCCATTAAACCCTAACTCTGTACCAAATTTCAGCTCTCTGAGTTTATGGGAAGTACTAGTTCTATTTTGATTTTATGAGTGAGGTGAGTGTCGTAAATGCGAACGAAAATGCGAAACTTTGCTTTCCCTTAACAGCGGAACTAAATGACCTACAGACTTGAAATTGTGGATTTTAAGTATGTGATTATAGCTTACTGGATGATGAAAATTGCAGCGCTCTGGTCTTATCCAGAGGTTCTCAAATAGGGGCCTGAAAATGCGGCGAAATGGTTCCAGTAAAGGATGGACTAAGAGTACTAAATAATCCTAGTTATCCTAGTTTTTATAGTTTTCCCTTTATGTGGCCATTAAACCCTAACTCTGTACCAAATTTCAGCTCTCTGAGTTTATGGGAAGTACTAGTTCTATTTTGATTTTATGAGTGAGGTGAGTGTCGTAAATGCGAACGAAAATGCGAAACTTTGCTTTCCCTTAACAGCGGAACTAAATGACCTACAGACTTGAAATTGTGTATTTTAAGTATGTGATTATAGCTTACTGGATGATGAAAATTGCAGCGCTCTGGTCTTATCCAGAGGTTCTCAAATAGGGGCCTGAAAATGCGGCAAAATGGTTCCAGTAAAGGATGGACTAAGAGTACTAAATAATCCTAGTTATCCTAGTTTTTATAGTTTTCCCTTTATGTGGCCATTAAACCCTAACTCTGTACCAAATTTCAGCTCTCTGAGTTTATGGGAAGTACTAGTTCTATTTTGATGATCCATGAGTGAGTGAGTGTCGTAAATGCGAAACTTTGCTTTCGCTTAACTTCGGAACTAAATAATCTACAGACTTGAAATTTTGTATTTCAAGTATGTGATTATAGCTTACTGGATGATGAAAATTTCAGCGCTCTGGTCTTATCCAGAGGTTCTCAAATAGGGGCCTGAAAATGCGGCGAAATGGTTCCAGTAAAGGATGGTACGGCAGTGTTGCTTTGCGCTCGACTTGTCGGGGGCACTCCGTGCCCCCAGATAAATAACGATTCACACTCATAGCCCCACATTAGGGTACACATATACCCTGTGTCGTGGGTACCAAGGACACACACAAAGACAGAAACACAAACACCCAGACCGAGAACAGAAATTTAAACTCATCATTCAAATTTCTGTTTCGCCGGGAATCGAACCCGGGACCCTTCGATTGGCAGTCTGGCATGGTAACCATTGCGCCACGTAGGTCGTTTTTGTTTCGTGTGTACGTGTCACTTGCTCAACATTAAATAAAATGATAATTTGACGACCCGCATGGCGCAATGGTTACCATACCGGACTGTCAATCGAGGGGTCCCGGGTTCGATTCCCGGCGAAACAGAAATTTGAATGATGAGTTTAAATTTCTGTTCTCGGTCTGGGTGTTTGTATTCCTGTCTTTGTATGTGTCCATGGTACCCACGACACAGGGTATTAATTACCTTACTGTGGGGCTATGAGTGTGTAACGTTGATTTGATTTGATTTGATAATGTAATGTAACCAAAACCTTTTTCAAACTTTTGTCTGGCAATCTAGGTAACTAAGAAGAAATGTGTGAAGGCTACTTAGCAGCGTGATGAACTTATCGCATAAACCCGTTTCATATCTAGCGAGCTATGTCCAGTAAAAGATTTTCCAACGATGAAACTGAAACCTCAACCTGGAAGCTGTAGATTCAGTGTTTTCATTCACAGATATTTGTTATGAGAAACATTAACACGCCCTCTGTTTAAGCGAACAACGTGAGATTCTAAAACATCAGCCCATTTCCTCAAGTACAATCTTCAAAGATACCCGTAATTACAGACTGCTTACTGGAGGAAATTACTCACAGATATAATCTGTGGAAATCAGCCTATTAGGCGTTCCATGTCCTTCTTATTATCTCATCCGGTGCAAATGGTAATCGTATGTTACGCTGCCTCGTTCATAACTCAGCGGGTGCAAATCTTAGTTGAGAGTTATAGACAAGTGATTAAGGCTTTAAACCCCAAGCAGGAGGTCCACTTTCGATACCAGCGCAAAAAAAAATTAAAGCGACATAGAAAGTTTATTAACTGTGTATTTATCGCTCTACGGTGAAGAAAAACATCATGATTATAAGCCTGCCTGAGAATGACCTAAGTTGAATTATATGAAGCATACAATTCATCAACTTGTACTTGGAAGGGATGGTAGACTACAGTCTTTCTTAGCACTTAGTGTCTCCTGTTCTTGTACCGAGTGGAACAGGTTCCACAGGAGAAGGACCATCCCACTTCGGCCTGGTGTTTCGGTGGAAAAGACCGGTTACCGGCTGGACGGCCTCAAAGTTTTAATTGGATGCTGCAGTCCAGCTGAAGCAAACCTGACCGTAATAGCTGTTACGGTCCAAGTTGTAAGAAGATAAGATAAACTCGAATAAAATTACACTTTCAATATGTTAGTTCACGATAAAAACATTCGGTTCAATCTTGTCCCATTAAAACTCTTCAAAGATAATATCGTCTTATCTTGGACATTATTAAAACAAATTTCATCTTAACCTTGTTGAAAGGGCCTTGTCTCACTTCCTTTTTATGGATATTAAGATTTGCCGGATTTGTTATGACCATAACTAATTTTGTTAATGTAGGAAAACGAATAAAGATCTTATCTTTGATTAACCTCTTTCATGGTGAGAATCAGTTTAATTCTTTTGTAAAACTACAAGCCAACATTTCAATTGAGACGTTGCATTGTAGCGGTAGTCTCAAGTAGGTATATAAATATTGTGTACTCACACTTACAGCCCCATACTCGGTTTCCCTATATTGTTGGTACCATGAACAAACACAAAGACAAGAACACAAACATCCAGAGCAAGAACTTCAATTTAAACTCATCATTAAATTTTTTATCTCGTTAGGAATCGAACCCCGGCATCGAATCCGTGGGGAGTCGTCAGTCGGGTAGGTATTGTAACCCGCAGATTACAAATATATGTTGTAACTCAACGCATACTGTAACCGCAACTCTGCAGACAAGTGTTAAACCTTCTTTCAGATTGGGAGTCCGAAGGGAGGGAGTTGGGCATTCACTAGATTTAGAAGACTTACTCAGAAGTTTGATTGTTTGCCTCACTCAATATTATTTCTCTGAGTATCAAGT